>JAFEMH010000846.1:0-603186 GCA_022495995.1 Adenophora triphylla var. japonica
ATTTGATTTGCATTTGAGAACTTGGCGTCCACTGACTGTAGCGTATTTGAGAACTTGGCGTCTCGGCCGAATTGTATTTGAGAACTTGGCGTCTCGACCAGCGGCATTTGATTTGCATTTGAGAACTTGGCGTCCACGGCCGATTTGTATTTGAGAACTTGGCGTCCACGGCCGATTTGTATTCGAGAACTTGGCGTCTCGGCCGGGTAGATGCTTGGAGGTGGTCTTCGTTGGGGGTTGTTTTCATCCATTTGTGGACATTGGAAGTCGTCTTTAGCAAGTTGCGAGACGCCGGAGCTTGTCTTTGCCAAGCTTGTAGATCTTTGGAGGCGTCTTCATCCGTTTGTGGACATTGGAGGTCGTCTTTGGTGAAGATCATCCTTGCCGAAAAGGGGATTTGATTTCACGTTTGAATTCTGCATTCGTTAGTGAAGAGGAAGATGCATATATGACATTCATGATGACGGATGCATGCGTAGAGCCAAAAATGATTGTGAGAGTATCCTTTGCGTATGTTTGCGAGATGATGCATTTACTTGCTTTCGAAGATGCACCTAGCCTAAGCTTTTGACGAAATTATGATTTATGATCTTCAATTCACTTAGGATTTTTCCTATTGATTCAAGTTTTGTGCATGCTACATGAGCCCTTGGGAGATTTTTGTGGGGATGCGTGGTTATGTATGTGTGCGGAAATTGTTTGGAGCAGATTTTGAGCATGTGGGGGATGAGAACCCTTGATCGCGATTTAAACGGCGGTTGTTGGTGAGGTTTTGTCGGCGGTATCACATGGACCTCAATTTTGATGAGATTGGATTCGGATCCGGGTCTTGATTGGAATTTTCTCTCTCAATCTTGGTCATTTGAAGGCGTGCTTTGACGAGGCTCTAGAGAGCACGTTGATATGAGTGAAGCTTCTTTCATTTGGGTGAGAGTGTGACCTCGGCGAAACCTTATCAGGAGAATGATTTGATGGAATTGCTAATGCGGGAGAAACCACGATCTTGAATTCCGATGCTACGGGAGAGGCTGCCGTGTACCAAGTTACGAAAGGCTGAAATTCTTTCTTGATAAAATTCGGGTCGAAAAAGGCCGTCTTGACAAAGCCCGGATCTGAGTAGGCAAAGTCCGGATTTTGAAGAAGTGACTTGGCGAATCTATCTCGTAGTGAAGAACGCAATGTGGACCCAAGGATGACTATAGAAGTCCCATCTTAAAGAGGCGTACGGGAGAACACAGGAGGACCGCTTAGCAAGCCCCGGCGTGAAGAAACACGGAAGCGATCCTATTGCGAGACGAGTCATCATGTGACAGGAGGCACCCGTCTTTTCGAGATCTTAGTCAACCGGTCAATGGACAAGACTCGGGAATGTTTACGTGCGGGGGCACATCTTTCGAAAAGTGGGAATGAATCCCGATTTTGTGTATACACACTCGCTTTAGGTTTGACTCTTTTGAGAGAGTATAAGCGTTACAAGGTGTGGAAAAGTGTATGGAAGCCCCTGGCGACGGAAAGACGATGTTTGGCTCTATTTTCCTATGATGTAGAGAGAAGACTTGTCGAGACACTTGAAAAATTGTCTTATTCATGATGATCGCAAAATTTGCTTAAAACCACTTTGTTAATGTTCGGGTTATTCAACTCCTAAATACGATATGAACAAATATTTTGATTAATCACAAGGAGAAAACCAAGCGATATCGAGGATCAAGCTTCGGAAAGTGTATAGGGACGATCCACGATGAGGCTAGGATTTTTTTTTTTTTTTTTTGAGATTTGTTTGTGATTTCGGCCAGGACCATTTACGGTTGCCTACGTTCCCTCCATCATGAAGAGCTCAGGTCGCCGTAGTTCGGGCTTATCCCGAATGAAGAGAGAATGAGTGTGAAAATTCAAGACTTTAAGGTTCTTTTGGGAATTTGAGGATTGGAGATTCGAATAACATATCCCCTTAGAGTGTTCATGAAAGACACGGATGCGAAGTCCTAGTGGGACATCCACGGCAAGTGTTTGTGGAGGAGAAATGAAATATGCTCACATGAAATGTCGAATGAATCAGACTTGAATTTGCACAATCTTTGATCATTTGAGCCGAGATGGATTTGGCTCCAATTTAAGCAAGCAATGAAGCATTAATTTGATTTATATTTTACGATGAAATTGCTATCCGATAGGAATTGCGGCTGGGTTTCCGGGCTTCGATCGGCCATCGGGTAATTTTGGAAGTTATGACCTCTTAAAGTGAGAGGCCGAGTGGGCCTTTCTTTGGCGAACCTCTAAAGATGAGAGGTTGGCTTGCGGGGATGTGTTTGGGAAATCTATGGCGGGGAAGATTGATTGCCTCTAAGAGTGAGAGGTCAAATTTTGACTTTGGCCAAAGGCGATGGTAATGGGAATATCCTCTAGCGAGAGGATGGCTTGGGATTGGTCGCGGAAATGGGAATATCCTCTAAAATAGAGAGGATGGCTTGGGATTGATTTATGGTAATGGGAATATCCTCTAAAATCGAGAGGATGGCTTAGGATTGATTTAAGGTAATGGTGAGAGGAAGTCCAAGCTATCGTGAACCTTTTGCGAACTTGCGAAAATTCGGGCTCCTTTTTGATCATTGGAGAGCTTCTTGAGAAGTCGGGGACTCTTGTTGAATTGTGAGGATCGACGGTCCCTTCTCTTTTTTTTTTTTTTTTTTTTTTTTTAAGCTCTTGCTTGAACTTTTCTATTTCTTTCTTTTTTTTTGCTTGAACTTTTCTCTTTCCTTTTTTTAAGGCCTCTGAGGCGTTGAGGATTCTTCTTTGGTGTGAGGATTTAAAATCCTTCTTTTGATAACTTGGAAGGCCTCTGAGAAGTTGAGGATTATCTTTGTCCTTCCCTCGCTGGCTTGAGATATTTTGCGCATCGCCCAGACTCTCGAAGCTAACTTCTTGGTCTTGCTTGGACTTCTCTCAATAAGGATCAAAGGTGATGGCTAAACGGGGTTTCAAAACATGCCGATCTTGAAATGAAAGGGTAGTGTTTAGTGAGGGTGAGATAATGGCTTTCCTATGGGTGAAAGGCTTCAACCGCAATCCCTAGGATGACCTAAACGAGATTAAGTCTTCATTGCTTGCTTAAGCTTTAAATGAGAAAAGATCCATGCAAATTCATCGAGCAACGAGGGGATGATGATGAAAGGGATGTGAGCATATGAGATGCAAGACGGGGAGTTGGTAAGCCCCGATTTGGGAAGGATATCAATTGATTTTCTCACTCAGATTAATTTAAATATTAATCATTTCAAAGAATTAGTGGTTGAGCGGCACAAGTGATCATTTTGGATAAAACCATTTCAATTAAGTGTAACGTGGGTGCGCAAGTGATGTCTCGAGTCTAGCAAGAAGAGAAAAAAGACTTATATTAAAAGTTAGGCATTTAACCACTATGTCCAAAATGGACTACAACGACAAATGTCCGGGGAAGGACTTAGGTGAAAGAAAAGTACTAGACCTACGAAGGTTGACTCAAAAGACTATTTTAAAGATAGGTAGCCCCGGTCTAGGCTGCTCTTTCTTTGTTGAACCATGCATCTATTCTTCGGCCGGAGGCAGGGAGCTATTGCGAGATCTTTCCATCGGGATTTCCTTGGCAATCTCTTTCTTAATCCAAACACTTTCATCGCTGCGATGGTGATTCACCGACCTCACGAGGGCGTGTCAAATTCCATTATGCCCATGAGGCTTGAACCACCAAACTCGATCATGTTGACACTCATGTTGTTAGGGAGCGGGTTATTGATAGTGTTAGGCCCTTCGAGGCATCTCTAACCTCCCTTGCTCAATCAAACCTTGGATGGCCTTTTCGGGGACGCAATCATCCGTCGAGTGCCCGTGAGTGCGATGAAAGGCACAATGCTTGGAGGTATCCAAAGGAGCATTGGGGTTTCTAGGGCGATAATTTTCCAAAGGCCGAGCAAACCTTCTCTCACCAAACCTCTGAAGATATCACTCAAAGGCATCCCAAAGTTTCCCAAGTTTTGGAGCGGGATACGGATGGATCGGGTTTCTTGGGAACAAAGGAAGTGGCATTATTCTGATCTGTCCCGCATAGCTAATCACTTCTTTACCTTTTGGTTGGGCGGGAGGCTGTGTTGGAGGTGGAAGAAACCCGGTATCATGCCAGTGCGGCGGTCGGCTTGATTGTAAGCCTTTTCGAACTTAGCCCGGAATTAACCATTGCACGCAAGTCGGCGTAGGGGAAGTGGCGAGGGAAGCTCTCAAATGCGGCTTCAAGCATGGCGAAAGATGTCTAAGCGCTCCTCGTCGAGAGGAGGAATGGCCATTTCGAGCTTTAAGTTCCACCTCTTATAGAAATCCCCAATATTCTCATTAGGGCGTTGCATCGTTGTTTGCGGGTCAACTCTGTTTGTCTCCCATTCCAAGTTGGCTTTATACTTATCCGTGAAATCTTGGTGATACAGTTCCCAAGTAGCCTAGCTTGAGTGCAATCGGAAAAACCATTTCAAAGCCCACGACTTCAAGAGAGACTAAAGTAATCGGCCAGCTATTTGGTTTGTGCATCCCTTAGCCTTCATTGCCAAAGTATAGGTGTCCAAGTGAGTTTTAGGGCATGCACTCCGTCAAACAATTCCAGTGGGCATCACAAACTTGTGAGGCGGGGGACAATCGAGTCGGGATACGTAGGCCGAAGAGTAGTGTTCTTTTTGGCGGTCAATTCGGCAATCTGTGCTTTCATTTCCTTGTGTTGCTCCATAAACCAAGCCAATTGGGGATCCAAAGGTGGAGCGGGAATTCTGAGCCGATATTTGAGCCGGGAAGAGGACTAGCTGTTGGTGGTGCATTGGTGGAAGGAATACCATACTCAGGGCATAGGTGAAAACTTGTCCTTGGCCCAAATTACCACAGGGAGTGTAGGTAGGAGCTTGGGCAAAGGGATAGAACCCGGCGACTTCTTTGTTGGCTTCCAATCGGCGAGAGAAGATGGAGGCGGTCTGAGGTAGCCGGATGGCTTGGATTTCGGAGTGAGGCCCATAAGTAGGCTTAAGTGCGGGGCTGCTTTGTCCACTGGTTGTTGAATTGCATGGTGGTTGTGGCAAGGATGCATAGCCGAGAGGATCTTGTGGTCTGGTGATTACGATGAAACGGGGATGGGGGCTTGGTAACCCGTTGAACCACGAGTGAGAAATGGGTTTGCGGAAGGCTGTATGAGGAGCAAGCGAGCTAGCATCATTACGAGGAGGGGCTCTGACCGTTGCCCGAACCAAAGCGTGGTGGCATTCCAAACCGTTCTTTGCGAAAGTCCGGATTGATTGGTCCCAAGCGAGGCGGGATCCCAATTTCTTTGTGGCATTCAGGTATCCCAACCATGGGAAGGCATTTCCGTCGGACTTTGTCCCAGCTGAGGCATTGCGGCGCTCGTCCGTCGGCTGCATGGATCCGGTGGTGCGGTTGGGGAGCCGGGCGACCTAGGGATCGAGGAGCATGGGCTCGGTGGTAGTACCGTGGGAGGCCGGTGGTGGCATCTGGAGTAGTCGGGTTGACAGAGCGGGATTGTGGTCTTCCTCTTCTTCCACAGTGAAGGTGCCATCCGGGTTGAGGCTGGCGGCCAATCCATGGCTTTTGATAGCCTCCATAAGGCTGTTCAGCGTGCTTCTGGCGCACTCTCATACATTCGGCTAGGCGATTCCCTTTGTTGTTACATGCGAGGAGTCCCGGGAGGCGGAGTGACGTTGTCCCCATCGTTACCGGTTGATGCGAGACATTCTAAAATTCGGAGTCGGAACAGACGGTGAAGGCGATGATGCGCTTGACTCTTCCCAAGCGATTAAACGGTGACCCGGTGCCGAAACCAACCTTTGTGCGGAGGCTGCGGGGGAAAGACACGAGGGTTCGAGATGTGCAGGAATGGAAGGAGGGTAGGTGTTTGGGCTTTTGGCTCATACGCAACATGCGATTATTTGTTCATGTTTACTTAAAACATGTTTTATTAACCTAATCGGTTGGAAAAGATTGCTCTTCTTTTTCGCAAACTACTCGATTCTGGATCGGTGGGCCCCGTCACTACGTCTATAAGCCCCTCGTATTCCACACTGTATTTCGACCTCCCGGGGTGGACGGCCCGGGCGAGGGTCCTATAGGGCAAGCGGGTCCCACCGACCGAAGAAAAACGATCCTAAAAGTCGGCGGGTAATCGGAGTCTTAACGAGCATTCGATGTAAATTACGGACAAAGGCGACGTCAAAAGTCAAGATCATGTCAGGGCTCGGCGAAAAGTCGGCATGATTTGGGCGATAAGCGTCCACAATTGATCTTGACTTGTCGTCATTTAAGCCGTAATTAGGCATGGAATATTCATTAATCCTTGATGACTCGGTGTCAATCTTTGGGAGTCGGTGTATAATTTGTGCCGGTCGGGCCCGAAGTCGGCGCCGGTCAATATCTTGGTCAAAGTCTGCGGCGGAAAATCGGCGAACTTCGGCGATTAGGGTCCCGAAAGATATTGAGTCGGTATGCCGACAAAGGCTTGAAAGGAAAGGTCTATACACGGACGGGGCATGACACGAGACGGACTAAAAACCAAGCGGGTCTCGGACAAAGTGTGTCACGGACAAGTGCGTAGTCGACACGAGGCTCCATGGGATGTTTGGGTAGTCTGTGCTCATCCGAGAGGCGTAATAAGACCAAACGGACCGCGACAAGGATTTCCCGGGTTAGGGCGTAGTGTGCTGTGTAAGGTCACGTGCGCGTAGTGTGCAAGCAGTCTATCTTCTTTTTCTGAGAAAAATAGAAATTTTTTTTATGTGTCTTAAAAAGGCATGATGCATGATTTTTTTTTTGAATTTTTTTTTTTTTGAAAATTTTTTTTTTTGAAAATTTTATGAACACATAAGCACATAAGCACAAAAATTCCGACAGTTAGGGACATTATTCCGACAGTCAAAATTTTGACTTTTCCGAGGCGGCCAAAAACAAACACGAAAGCGTGCAAAAATCAACACACATGCAAAGGATTTTCAAATGTTGAGACGGAAGCTTGACCCTCAAAAGCTTTTCCTTTTTTTTGAAAATAATGATACCGGTACGTGGGATTGTTAGACCACAATTTATCCCCGACTCGTGTTAGGAGGCGATAACGGGAAGTTTAATGGTTTCCACCAATATACCAAATATCATTTTTTTAGAAAAAGCTTATTTGTCCCCAGCGGAGTCGCCACTGTGATGTACCCGATTTTTTTTTTTGAAAATCAAACGGAGTCGCCACGCCATTTTGTTTTGAGGGCCAAAACTTTGAAAAAAGCCCGAGATCAGAGATTTAGGTTCGGAGGTCACGTTACGTGCCGGGAAGGACGTTAGTGTGCACCGGAACGCCTCGTAAAAACGAGTCTTCCAAACATTCAAAATCCTTTGTTGTGTGTGTGTGTGTGTGTATGTGTTTTGGCCAAAATAAGTTGAAACTGAGGTAAGTAAAAATTGGGAACTCTTTTTAAGGCTTTAAACTGATCCCATGATTTTTTGGATGATTTTGGGTTGAGATTTGGAACTCAAAAGATTTTTGGAAGTTGAAAACCATTTCTGCCAGAATGAAAAAGGCAGTTGACCCTTGACTTTGAAATGGACTTTAGGGCTTGAAAACTCCAGAATCTGGGAAAAGTCCGGGAATGAAAAATGTTCAAAACACCTTAAGAAAGGTTTCTGTAAAAGAACTTTTCATTTTGGAGATGATTTGAGGGGTCAAAACCTTCTGGAAATCTCAGATCTGAAATCTGGATTTCCAGAGACTGATGAACTGACCTTTAAAAGAAAATTTGAAAAATGGAGTTTTACTCACGCAAAAAATAAAATAAAAATATGTCTGGAAATATCTGGATGTTGGCTACAAAAAGTATTTTGTAGTCAACACCCAATTCCAAGTTTTACTGGGTCCAAAAAATAGGGAAATGGACTGAGTTCTCAGAACAATGCTACTGGACAGCAAGATGTTCTTGAGGGAAAATGTGATTTTTGGGGGGTTTGCATCTATGTTCACCCCATTTTCATCCCTAGACTTGATTCCACTACCTTGTGTCAAGTGGTTATCATATTCAAGTCATCCTTGGGGAATTTATGGGGTTTAAACATATCCTTTGCAAAGGGAAAGGGGATCTTTGTAAAGATGAAATTAAAGAGAAAACCAACTAGAGATTTAGAATATGGACCATTTGAGATGGTCATTCATGAAGATGAACTTCAAGATGACCATCTTAGGTCAAGACTTAAGTTAAACTAGACATAAAGTAGATCAAAGTAGGAAGAACAAGATGAACAAGAGATCAAAAGAGAATTTTAGGGTTTTGAGAAGGAGGGCTTTACCAATGGTGACACCCTATCTTCCTAGGCTTGGAATTTGACTTGAGGAGTATCAAGATTTGGTGTTTGGCTTGAGGAGTATCAAGGTTTGGTGTGTTTGGTATTTGATTGGGAAAGATTCAAGAGAAAATGGTGGCAATCTAGAGATTCCCACTGTTTTCTCTCTATATTTCGCCAGAACTTCGTTGCTGTGATCAAAATGTCTTTTGTAAACTGAGAGAGGAGGGTTCAATTTATAGGCCCCTGAAATTTACATACATGTCCGCGCGGATGAGAAGTGCAGCGTGCACTGTTCATTAATTGCAGCTTCAGGCTTTGGACAGGAAGAATAATCTTTTCAAAATTCAAATTAATCAGCCAGTTTTTGTTCCAGCCATTTCTATTTTTGGTTTTTCTTATTTCTTTTGCTTTTTTGATTCCTTTCCTTGGTTTATCCTTAAATAACAATGCCCATTTTGCCCTCATTTTGTTAGAAATGTTAGGAATTGTTAGAAATGTTAGAAATGTTAAAACTTTCGTTAACTTTCTAACGAAAAAGCTACCAACTCAAATTGGAGCACTTACACCTACGACTAGAAGTTCAAACTATGATGAGCAACCAAACAAGGTTAACATGCTCCTAGACCTAGAACTAGTAGATGAAAGAAGACTGGCTGCTAAGATGAGAATGGTGAACTACAAGCAAAGTATCAAAGCCTATCATGACAAAATGGTCAACAAGAGAGTTTTCCAAGTTGGTGATTGGGTACTTATAAATATTGAAGCAACTGGCAGGAAGGCTGAACAAAATAAGCTTTCCCCAAACTAGGAAGGGCCCTACATCATCACTCAAGTTTTCAGAGAATGGACCTACAGAATGAAGACCCCAGATGGATAAGAGTTAAAACATCCGTAGCATTTTGATAATATACGAAAATATTACCATTAGTTCACAATCTATCTTTTATGTAATAGATTAGGGCTTGTTAGTTTTTTTTCTTTATTTTCAAGTAAATTATGATTGCAGTTTGATGCTATCAATTTCAGTTAATGAATATTTAGTTTTCATCAAGACCAACGACTGGCAAGACAAATGTCGAGGAGCTCCTCATCGGCATCAAGGGATAAACTTCCACAAAATTACCCAATACCTATGACCGAACGACCTTGCTCAACATATAGAGGTAAAACATTAAAAACTACCTAAGACCTATGACTGAACAACCTTACTCGGCATACACAGATAAAACATTAAAAATTACCTAATACCTATGGCCGAACGATCCTCCTCGGCATAAAGAGGTAAAACATTAAAAATTGCCTAACACCTATGACCGAACGACCTTACTCGTCATAGAGAGGTAAAACATTAAAAATTTCCTAATACCTACGGCCAAACGACCCTCCTCGGCATGAAGAGGCAAAGTATCAACAAATTATCTAAAACCTATGGCCAAGCAACCTTTTTCGGCCTAGAAAGATAAAATAAAAAATAACCCCAAGTGTCATGCCGAGGAACCTCCCTCGGCCTAATGACAACTTACAAAGTCACCAAGTTATTTAATACCGAGCGAGCTTCCTCGGTTTTAACTACTAAATACCTATGACGAGGAGACCCTCCTCGGCATCCCATGAAAGTTTGATACTTGGGCAAAATTATTCAAGACTTATATCATTCAACATACATTCAATTATACAATCATTCAAGAAAAATAGTTCATATCAAGACAGTAAATATTAAAGACGACGACGAATGGATGAAAGGCATTATATTGATAAAATCATGGAAGTACAATTGGCCTAGTCTATTACATCAAAACAAAATAACAAGTTACTAAGCCTGATTCTCCCCCCTAAAAAGTTCATTTTGATCGGTATCGGTAGGGGGAATGATGACTTGGCCGACTTGGATTTCCTCGGTTTGGGCCCCCTCGGTTGGCTCCACCCCGACATTGGCCTCCTCGTCCCCTGAGCTAAGGCCCTCATCCTCAATCTTCTCAATAAGGGTATGTATATTCTATGGATTGAGAGGAGGAGCCCAAGTAGGACAGCCAACTTGAGTATCAATAGAAGCAATGACTTTCAAGGCATTACTGGAGAAAGGGACAAGATGGTGTACAGACCTGGCTAATTCATCATTTGCGTCTTGGCATATGAGCCGAGCAAGCCCCTTCAGGTTGAGCACGAGAGAAGGATCCACCATGGCCCTTCTAGCCAAATGCAAAAAGCCATCGGAGTACATGGTAGCCGTCTTCTCTGCCACGACCTGTTTAAAGGCCGAGCTAGCCTTGTAACGGGCTATGGCCTCAGACTCCATAAAGGGAATGATAGCCTCCAACTCAAGTAAAATTGACGTACACCTCCTCAGACTTCTTAAGGGCCTCACTCCTTTACCCCTCCAGCTTAGACTCCTTGAGTCGCGCTGCCTCCTCGGCCTTGGCTAGAGCATCTTCGGTCGCTTTCTCTCCTTCTTTGGCTTTTGCCTTAGCCATTTTGAAGGCATCAGCATCAGCGCGAAGGGTTTTCAAGAGCTCCACCGCCTTCTTCAGGTTGGCTTTGTCCTTCTCGGCCTGTTTCTCAAGTTTGTGCCCCTGGAGCTTAGCCGCCTTTGCATTGGTGGCCTCATAAGCCGAGACCGTAGCAAGCTACAAAAAACAAAGAAAAATGATTAGAAAAAGAAACTACAAGTATGGTTATGACGAGAAAAATCGAGAAAGCTTACCTTGCTCAAAATAAGGCCTTTCCTACCGGCCAAACTATCCATGCTAGGGCTTAAATCGAGGAGGTGATCCAAGAGTTCATCGTCTATGGATCTGTAGATAACTGCCCAGCCTACCCTCTGCTGGGGGACCTTACGGGCAAGAACATCCATCCCCTTGAAGATGGGGGCCTCACGTGCCTCCTGCACAAATTGCTTGGCTTTAACATATGTTTTTATATGCCGAGAAAAGAGTGCATTCGAGGTAGGCTCAGTAACAACCCTCTTGGAGGAGCCCCCCTCCTCGGCCTCTGTCCATGGCCGCTTTCGAGCCAGATTTTTTTCCCCAGCACCTGTCTCTTCGGCCTCAACTAGGCCGGCCTGTCACAAAGCTTCCACAGCCTGAGGAGTTATGATTTCATGAGAACTATTTCCCTCCTCGGCGTGGGCCTTCTACCCGTCAGTAGCCTCCTCGGTGGAGGCATCGATGCCACCCACCGGCTTGAGGGGCAATGCCTGAGCTTCCTTGGTATCCAGAATGGCCTAACTCTACACGACATCGGAATGCCTCTTGCTCTTGGCCAAGGACCGATAAATCATGCTCATTAACTTCATCAGAACTTGGGGATCAAGGATTTCCTTCTGCATCTTCTTGTTTTGCTCTTCAGTTAAATATGCAAATGACGAGAGAGAGCAGTAAGTAAAACATAGAATGATGAAATAAAAAAAATATTTGCAAGTATGAAGACGAGAAGAAAGAAATTTACAGCTGACTACATCGTCCTCGGCTAGGCACTTGTCATCGTGCAACTTGCAAACGTCGCACTTATCGTGGAAAATAAGACCTGGATGTACCCTCTAGTCGGGATACCTATTCCCCCTCGTCACTGGAACCATTTGTACTAGGCCGTCCAAGGGGCCAGGAATGATGCCGGTCTGGAAATAGTACCTCTCATTAGAGCTGTCAATTCGGGAATACGGGACGGGACGGGAAGAAATTATGTTGTCCCACGATGGGAATGGGACGAGACGGGACAGGACAAAATGGGATGGGACTAAAATACTCCGTCCCATCCCGTCCCATTTGCGGGACGCGGGATCCCGCGGGACAATGCGAGACCCGTTAACTAGGAAGGATTAGGCGTTGACTAGGCGCCAAAGCCACGGTCACGGCCACGTCCCAATTATGCTTGATATCCCAGCCAAGGCCTCATATGGTTTTTGCCATATTATTTTCATAGAAATTGTTGTTATCATTCAACTGTTTAAATGAAAGATAAAACACCCATCAGTGGACACAGATAATCACAATTAATCAAGGCCAGAGATGAACTTAAGTACTTACATCAGTAATTTTGCCATAATTGCATAAGATGACTTGGACCAGGTAGTTCTCCTTCTTTTCATCGACAGTCAACTGATAGCATCCTAAGATAATAGAATCTGGACGAACTCACCTAATAGAGTCCACTGTAAAAGAAGTCAATAAGTTTCAGGGGAACTACTTAAAATGTGTCAAAAGAGATAAATGGAATATGCACTTCGCGAGCAACCAACAGAAATTGGACAGGAAAAGTTCACCATTATTACAACCATGAAATATTAGTTCAGATGAGAAAGCTAGCAAAAAATTATGGCAACCCCCTTGAGATTCAAGGTCAAATACATAACAGGTTATCCGAAAACCTGAAGTAGCTCAAGTGCGTGTCAACTAATTTACCATGATTTTTATATGCTTACAGAGTTATAAAAGAGACAATGAAGTGAGCAATGTGGCAATAGTTGGAAGATAAAAACACCTAAAAGATGATGAAGACAATGGGGATAATTAAATTATCATTATGAAACAGTTTCCATTTTCATGCCATTTCAACTACAATGGAACAAAATTTACACCACAAGCTCTTTGTTCATTTTGATTGGCTTACACAGGACGGGACGGGATGGGCAGGACCGCACTATGTTGTCCCGCGATGGGAACGGGATGAGATGGGATGGGAAGAAACGGGACGGGACTAAAATATTCCGTCCCATCCCGTCCCATTTGTATGGCGGGACGGGACATCCCGACGGGACCGTCCCAACTTGACGGCTCTACCTCTGATCAGTCTCTAAACTAGACCAACACAGAGTGCCTACCTCGGCAAACTGCCTCAACCTCTCAATTAATTGGCCGCTCCATTAAGGCCTCCAAACTTGTTATGGCACCCCGGGAAGCCTCGAGGGAGCAGCAAACTCCCAGCCTTGTCGACTCTCCACCCTTATGATATGGTTATTCCACCATGACACCTTGCTCGTCATTGGGTATATCAGTTTGGGTTGATTGGGGTCACTCCTCACCACCAAAATTTGGGAGTCCTCCTTTTAACTAACAGTAAAGAAATGGTGTAAGGTAAATTGGCACGGTTTAAAACCAAGACTGCGACATAACACTATGAAGCCGGTGAGGAACCTCACGGCGTTGCCCCAATCATGGCAGGAATAGCCTGCATGTCCTCAAGGAATTTACAGATGAATGGGTCAAGAGGGAGACGAAGGCCTAGTTGGAATTGTTTGTAGAAAAAATGGACGGGGTTCAAAGAATAGAAAAACTCACTCTTATCCTCCTCGTCATAAATAAAAGCACCGGGGAGATAAGTTAAACGGTACTCTTCCCTCGACACCCCATACTTGTAGTGTAACTCCTCAATCATTGGTTCACCACCTCTAATGGGTTTGGGCCTAGAGGTGTACACTTTACCTCGGTTGGACCTTCCTCTTCCCCTACCTCAGTTACCCGATTGTGCCCACTCGGCAAAAGCATCCACTATTATCCCCGAAGTTGAGGGACCAGTAGGACGAGATGAATTACTTTCTCTTCCCGTCATGGCTGCACAAATAAAAGAACAACGATAAAAAATTTGCCTAAGGCAAAGGGAAAGACGAGGACGAGAAAGGGTATCCCTCCTCATCCAATTAATCAAAAACTGAGGAGGGATCCTTACCCAACAATGGAGGACGCTCCAAATGGTCAGACTTCATGTAACAGAGGTTTATATGGTCAAGAATCTTAGTCCAACCGTTGAACAACTCAATATTTGGGGATCCTAGGTCAAGCTGGTCTATCCTAAACCGACTAGTGTATTGAACGTCGGTTCTAGGAGATTGATACCTCGTCAGAATCTCTCCTACCTCATTCAAACACACCATCATCCATGGATCATCAACCCTTTGGTAGATCCTAAGATTTTTGGTATGGTAACAATACAAGGCATTTGGATCGCTTCTCCAAGTACGGGTCATGGCTATGAACGATGGAGACACAATAAAGACTCAAGAAAAGCTTCAAGAACCCCCAACAATGGCGATTCCTGAACCTAGAAAACACCAAGAACCCTAGAAAACACGAAATAAAAGAAAGGGAATAAATTATACAGATACGAAGGTTGATGAAGGAAATGCGTACGAAATCAAGAGCGAACTCGAAAATCAACTTGCGGTTTTGAAAGCTTTTGTCTCTCTCAAATGATAAGGGCGATAAAAGAGTAGAAAGGAAATAGTTTTTTATACCCAAATCTAAACGGGTACGGGTCAAAATTCGGGTAAGGCGGGTGTAAGGCCCGCATTTAATGAAGCGTCGGAGTTCCGGAGGACGGTTTTGGACGCTCACCCAGATGGATGTCCCATTATCGTTAAGCACGCTAAATCATTGTCCTTGTAACCGGCGAGATAAAAAGCGACGCCTCATATTATAAAATTAACCCATTTGTATACTGTTTAAGCCGAGGTAGAACACCACTTCCTTCTAGGCATGGCCAGAGCTTGAAAGTCGGGGTCCACTGAACGTTATAAATCGAGGAACGAACATGGGTTACGATCGAGCAAAGCCCAATGAATTGGGGCCAAAATATAATCCGTACAAGTCTCAATTATGATAAAGGGAGTAGGCTTTCCCTACCTTTGCTCGTCATCTTCTACTCGTCATTAAATCTTATGTCGACCTAGATATAGCGAAGCGAATAATGAATAAGACAGCATCCAATTATGCATCTTGAGCCGGGCATCATCTAAATATCTTGGCAAGACATTCAACAAGAACGACCAAGGTCTCATCAAAAGATGAGTAGCTCCCTCCTCATTATCCATATAAAGCAAGGAAATGGTTTCCCTATCCTTACTTTCCACTTACTCGGTGTCAAGTAAAGCTGACCAAGCAACAAATATCGAGGAGATCGCCTACAAGACAAACGTGCATAATACATTATCTAATTCTATTTAAATAAGGACCGTGAACATTTATAATCACAATAGGATTATAACCTTATCTCAAACGAATTCCTATTCAACATAGATTCTAAAATGCTATGTCTATATATACAAGTCATAATTTACATTATTTTTGTAACACATCTTTTGATTATATATAAACTTGTCAATTGATTTATCTCTCTAAACACAAATACTTACTCTCACGCCGGAGGGCCTTCGGCGGTGAAGCCCCAACTTAGTTCACGTGTTTGTTTATCTTTTTCATGCTATTCAATCATAAATAATACAAACTATCGCTGAATTTGAACCGATACAAACGTTTTTGATATTATCAGTTATCTTTGAGGTCAATTTGTGGAATTAATGTTTTCTATGGTTTTATAAGGTGTCACATATTTGGTGGGTATGTGCATTTGTCAAATATTTATGACCAATCTGTCCCATAGGTTTTGAGGATATGGGAGCTTGGTGCCTAGCTATTAACCTTTCGTTATCAGAGTAAGAGCCCTATGGCCATCTAGTATTCAGCTGCAATTACTTCTCTGATAACTCATTTCTGTAGGTGGCAACATTTTAGGGATATTTGGAGTAAGTTACTTTCTTCGTCTCAATCGAATACGTGTAACTTGGCAATGTAACAATGTAATTCAGGATTATACATTTGTGATGATACAGTGCACAGTCTCAAACATCTTCGATCTCGTGCATTTATTTCCGTCTTTCGGCTCATGTTTGAGGGTTCAGTATTTTATAAATTTTCGTTCGGCTTGTACATCTCTTTCCATCCACCTAACTCGTGTAATATCAATTGTTCACCATAGCCCGACTGTTCTGTTGTGCAGAACAACAATGAGCCCAAATTCTCTACAATATAGGCATATTAAAGAAAATAATTGACAATTAAATATTTTTTATGTTTTTCATAAAAATACTAATGCAAATAAAGAGAGAATTTGCATTTGAACTAGGTAGAATTGAAAGTTAATATAATTAAGAGTTGGTCTTATAAAAAACTAGTTTTTTGTTAAGATAAGGAAAAACGTGTTTTCAAAATAAACTACTAAGCAATTTTGTAATTACTCATGCTAACGTATGCTCAAAATAAACGGTGGCATTTTCGTAATTAATGGTTCCCCCGTTTATGCCAGTGCGTGTTTAACAAACTGCCAGTGTGACAAAGTGCCAGTTCATATGTAACAAAGTGCCAGTAAAAAAGTGCCGGTGCCGGTTTAACAAAGTGCCGGTGTAAGCGATGCGGCACTTGTTAAACTGGCGCACTTTTACACGAGCACTTTTAAATACATGAGCTGGCGCTCTTCACACTGTGGCGCTCTGTTACACTATTTGGCACTCTATTACTGGCTAATATTTTCTTTGGCTCTCAAAAATACAAGCACTGCATTAATACATGGAGTGGCATTTGATTATACACTAACGGGCACTTATTTATACACTAACGGGCACTCAAATATACACCCAGCGGGCACTGATTATACACTAACGGGCACTTGATTAATCACCAAGCTGACACTCAAAATAACATGTATCTTGGCACTCAAAAAATATGAACCGTCATTAAAAATCAATTAAAGCTGGCATTCAATTTCTACCCAAACTCAAACCGGCATTCAATTTCTACCCAACCGGCATTCAAACACACAAGAACTCGGCACTTCAAAATCAAAGCGGCATTCCACAAAACATAAAGCGGCATCCGAAAACTAGAACACCGGCATTCAAAAACAAAACAACGGCATTCAAAACCAACAAAACAAATTAGAAACAAATTTCTTGAATTGAGGACGGTGAAGAAATTGTTAGGACGGTACCAGAAACACCAAACAAAACACAAATTCCAGTGACGATCAAGGTACGGCCAGAGGGGATTTGGATGGAAATTGAAGGGGAGGGATTTGGGCCGGAGAAGACGGAGGTTGCTTGGCCGGAGTAGGAGGGCGTCGGCTTAGGGCTAGAATAGGGCCGGAGAAGATGGTGGAGAAGGTCAGTTGTTGGCGATTGAAGGAGTGTTGGAGGTCGCCGGTTGGTTTCAGGGATCGGAGAGGGGATTGGTGTTGCCGGAGAAGGAGATCGCCGGTAATGGATTTGGTGAGGACGAAGAAGAAGACGCAGAACTTCACTTTGCGTATAAAGAGAGAGAGGAGAGAGACTTCCTTTGCGTATTTGCGTAGAGAGAGAGAGAGAGATGTTATTATATGTGTATAACTGTCTGTTGCGTTGCGGTAAAACACGTTTTTTGTTAAGTTAACAAAAAATGCGTTTTTTATAAGTTTTTGGCTATAATTAATTGGTTTAAAAATGAAAGCCCAAAAAATGAAAATTTATTTTCAAGTAAGACGCCAAAATAAAAAAATAAAAATAAAAATACCCATACCTTTAATGCTATGGCGATAGTACTTGGTTCCAAAAAAGGACATCTAAGGTCGCGATGGTGTCTTATGTTATAAGGACCACCTCAAATAAGGTCCAACCTACGAGCCCCTAATTATTATTTTTTTTATTTTTTTTTTTTTTTGATCTTGGATCACAGAACCCGCCAGAGTTAGTCACGGGCAGGCCACTACGGTGTCCTGCGGAGTAAATCGCGGATATGCCCAATCGCCCAGGGAGTAAGAAGACCACTTATACTCACCCCAAGGGAGCCCTCCTACAACGCTTAGCTGAACTCCCCACATCGGAGCTGCAGTTCCCAAAGAATGCCAGCTTTCCTTAATCAATCTGGATGCGCCTGCTCCTAAAGACTTCGAAACCCAAGAAAGAAATTAATCCACAAGCACTCTCCTTGCAATCGAACCTAGCGATCCTTCACTTTGCCCACCCAAGATACCATCGCCACTACCATTAGGTTCATTTGAGCCCCTAATTATTATTTATAGCATTGCATTCGAAGAGCCTAATTATCAAGTACTCTCTCTACAAGTAAAGAGCTCGTTTTCATTATTCTGATAAAATTTGAAATTTTATCTAAAAATCAATTGGCAATAAGAACAGTAACGTGTAATCGAATTTTTGAACTTATACGTGAACATATAATTGGATAACGTGGGGCTAGAAAATCGTGAGTCTCTTTTATGCTTGCACTTGCAGATCTAGGGTCAGATCTAATAACATGATAAAGTTTGAAGTTTCATATCAAAATCAACTGATAATGAGAGAAGTAACCCATGATATATATATAGTCAATGATTGGCTAGATAAATTCCTATGTGAAATAATTGCTTCAACATATTCAAATATTAAAATTTGTTAAAAAAATGAAACAATTACATATTATTAAGAGCATAAATTCTTATAAGTTATGATTCCTAATAAATGAATGAACGTTTTTTATAATTTGAGTTTTACTATTATCAAATTGGTGACTGTGATTAAAATTGAATTTACTTGTTTATTATATTAGAGGTGGGTTCACGAACCTTAAAATTATAAAATCACAAACACCCGACACCTAAATATAAAAAAAAAAAAAAAATTGAAAATTATGTACTCCCTCCGTCCCAATAGAAGCTGTCCGTTTTTTGTCTTGCACGCAAATTAATAAAATGGGTTGGAAGAAAAAATATTGTGAGTGTAATTTGAAAATAGGAGAGAGAATGAATGGAGGGAATAGTAAATTATAATGGTGTTGTGAGTATTAAAATAATGTAGGAGAGAGAATGAGTGGAGAAAATAGTAAAGATTTCTTTGCCAAAAAAAGAAAGTGGAAGCTATTAATGCGATACTCAAAATGACAAAATGGAAAGCTACTATTGAAACGGAGGGAGTATATGATAAGAGTCATAGCATGATTGGGCATTAAAACTCTATGAAAACATCTACTACTGTATATTGAATGGACCTCCAATTTGTTCAAATCAAGGTTATCTAATCAGCATAAACTCACTGTGACTTCTCAAGATAGTGGTTACTTAGTGCTTTTCCCCTTTGTTGAATTTATATAATCAATCCCTTTCAAAATAAATATTTATTTTTTAAGTATTTTTTTTAAATATTTGTTTTTGATAAATAATAATAACACAAAGGCATAAAAATTTATTGATCACTTTTTATATCTTACGGTTTTGTACAAGTATAATAAAATTGTGAAAAAAAGATAATTTTTTTAGATATTTATTTGGGGACGAAGAAAGTAATACTTATTCTAAATTTTATGTATCCTGAAATCATTGGAATTTAGAAAAAAATAAAAGAAAGTGAACCTTGTTTATTCTAAAATAAAGCAATCAAGTTGATATAAATGGGCCATATTTGGTAAGTTGAATATCTAAAGGCTAACATAAATGGCCTACATTAGTATGGAGTATTCTTTTCTTTTTTTTTTTTTTTTTTTTTGTCTAGAATTTATAAGAAAATTGTATTTGTAAAATATAAATATATTCCTGGATTCAATGAGGATATGATGAAAAGGTGGTATTTGGGTGTATTTTCTTTGTCCCTCATTGTAAGGTGGACAAACAAAGGACCCCCAATGTATTACTCTCCAGTTTCAAAATGTTTGTTCAATTTGATTTTTTTTGTTGAACTTTAATCACAAATATATGACAATTTAATTATATTTATGAAATTCTAAAAATTTCTATTGATTCACCATTAATAATATTACCAACAACAACTTTTAAAATTTCATGAACATGATTAATCTCTCGTAAATTTGTGGTCAAAGTTCAACAAAAAGGTCAAATGAGACAAACATTTTGAATCGAATGGAGTATTCTATAAAGCTAAAGGGGGCTGAAGTGTACATTTTGAGAATTAGGGGGGGGGGGGTCAAGCCCTATAACAACTTCGTCCTGAATGAACGCAATTGTTAAGAACTAACTGAGCATATATAAAAAATATAGTTATTGAAGTTATCTAAATTTATTTTGAAAATAATCAATAAAATGTTGATCAATATTGGATAAAAAATACAAGCCTTCAAAAGTGTTTTTCAATTTGTAAATTACTTTATATTTTGTATTATGTAATCGTGCTTCAATTCAATGTATTGAATCTAACTTACAACAACGACCACCCCGCTACAACCTTTTCGTATGTCGATCACTCAACTACAATTTTCTCGTCTAGTTAAACGATTCAAGGATTCTAACAACTAAAATTTCTCATCTAGTTGAATGATTCAAGCATTCTAAGATAAGCAAGCCTTTCAAGTTGCCAATTTAATCCTAGGAATTGAAAGCTACACGATAATTCCCAAATACTAAATTTGATAATAATGACAACTCAAGATTACAAATCCAAAACCCTAATTAATGAAAAACAAATGAAGATTAATTTGTCAAATATTGAAACTTAATAAATGGAACCCATAATTCATATGATTGTGACATCCATTATGCAAAACAAAAGTGGAGGAAATAAACATCTACCATTGAATTAGACTAACTGATTCTTGAAGAATCTTTTTTTAAACCACCATGTTCTTGGAAGAATCTTTGATACCTCTCTCTCTCACATCTCACATGATAAATTTCATATATTTTTTATTTAAAAAAAAGAGATATATTTTCGAATTAAAATTAATTATACTGCAATTACTAAGATACAAATAAAATAAAATCATTAAAAAAAATTGTAATAAGTCAACTACAATATTTATAATAAAATATATTTGTTAGTCCCTCTGTACACAGAATAAATATCACACTTTTAAGTCAAAATCTTACCAAAAAAACTAGTTTTTTCGTTACATAAGAAAAAAACTAGTTTTATAGCACTAAGTCTAACTAATAAAAGTGATGAACTGGTTTGAAAACTAATTTTTTATAATATTTATCAAAAAACTAGTTTTTCACAAAAGTTACTCCACTTTTAAATTTTAAATGAAGTATAGAATGGAGGAATACATCATATCTTCTTTGGAATCTATAATACAATAGAGAGAGGGTTTAACCGCCTCTTATCTATACATAAAGAGGAGTCAGGATTGAAAGTTGACATATTTATTCAAGGGCTGAGATTGAATATTTTAAAAAAAACTTCCCACTCAACCCCCACTCCCCTATACGCCTAACGCTCAACCCAGCAACCTAAACCAGAAATGCTTATTGATCATTGCCGTCTTCTATTCTTCTCCTCTCTCAATATTCTCTCTGTAACTGGAAACCAATATTATCAAATCATATATCTCCATTGTTGGTTCCTGTTCCTTTTCCAATATCAGATCATCCAGCAATATCCATGGTTGAATTAAAAAATTGATCTGAGGCCTACAAATTACCCAAATAACCAATCAACCCCCACTACCCATTGCAGTTACATGATCTCTGCCTCTCAATTCTACTTCCAATTCCGCCGCCGTCAAACCCTCAAATTAACCTCTCCTTCAGACGGTCTCTATTGGGTAGGCCAAGAACAGTTCTTGGCGTTCTGGGTATCTCTCTTATAGTTCTAACCCTTTGGGCTTCTTCCTCTCCAAATACCCTTTTCGAATTACGCAGCCCTAATGGTAATAGTAATGATAATGACAAAGATCGAAAATTTTCGCAAGGAGATGTTGAGCTTAAATTGGGGAAATTTGTCGATATCGATTCGAAAAATGTTGTTTCCGGATTGGAGAGTGGAAGTGAAGCTTAGCAAGATTCGAGCGGTTTCGGCGGCACTTCTTGTTTTGCCTGTGAAGGGTGATACTTACCCCAATGGGTACGTGTGGTTTTCGACTGCTTTAATTCAATTCAGATTCTTGACCAAATTTTGTAGTGTTGGTTAATAGAATGCTAATGATGATGATTTTTATAGCGATAGCCTTTACCTTGGTTCCACTATTGCTTGATGATGTGCTTAAAGCTTTTTATTGCTGTATATATAATAGTGTTGAAGCAAAAACTATATGCTGTTGATGTTGAAATGAATGGCAAGATTTTTTAGGCCTTTAAATTTGTTTACTATTTTCTGTAGGCCTGCAATTACAGTTTACTTAAAGTTCCATATTGTATTAGCTATACTATGTTTAGAAGGAGTTTTACATGTATGCAATATACTTATTTAGAGTAATATGTTAAAATCTGCAACCCTTTTTGGTATTAAATCTAGGATTAAATCTTAAGTTTTTAATCCTACGGCCTAAATTCCTTCCTCTCCCCCACGATCTCTTCTCCCTCTCTCCGTCAAACACCAGTTAACGGCTGCGCCATTTTTCTTCAGCATTCACTTTGACGCTCTCCCCTCCCCAACAATATACAACGGCAACTATCTCCTCCTCAGACTCTCTCTTGCAAGAACTATTTTGTTTTATCTCAATGGCAGTGGGTTTAGACAGATCTGAATGTGAGTGTTACCAGATAAGAAGGGGTGTGTACGAGGCAGCTGGAGCTTCCACTGGTGCTCCCAAGCTTACCGAGAAGCCTAAGACTTGGTTAATTCCGTCGATTTTCAACTACGGCAGGCAGGTTGCTCTATCTCTCCAAATTTCTAATTTTTGATGTTGAATTTGAAACTGTGTATTGAAATCAAAATTAACCCCTTTAAAAGGTCGTTTGTTTCGAATTTCAAGGTAGATAGGCGAGGATTTGCAAACTCTAATTTTATGTTTCTGATTTTGAGGGTTTTCATTAATCATCGTGTAGTTCCTGCGATGATCACATAAAGCTGACTTTTTTTGATGGAATATTGGTGGCTTCAATTAAGCTCTTATATGCAATTGATTGAAGTATACTTATATAGGTGTATGTATTTTCATCTTTAATGAAAGTCTTGAGGGGTTCTGATGTTGTCTAAATAGGTGTTGAGTGAGTTTCAAAAGTTGATCTTTAAGATACAAATTTAACCCATTGTGTGTGCCTGTGTTTTGTGAAACTGACATTGTTAATTATCTCATTTGTCAAATTGAATTTCATATTTTGTGTAATGGTACTTGAAACATAAGGGAAAACTTATACAGTTAGAAAAGGAAGAGGGAAGCCAAAGATTTCAAAAATTAAAAATAAAAAAATTCCAGGTGGTTGATCTAAATCTTGGCAATGCATAGAGCAAGATGGATACTTATTTAACAAAAAGAGCTGCTTATGGAAAGGCCATTTTTTTATTTTAACAGCATTTTAAAACTACTTCCTCTTCACTCTACTATTGTTTCCTTCCCTGCAGTTGCCATTTCAGAAGGCTAATTGTAGTTAGTTTGTCATTGTCATTGGAGCTTTATTCAATTCTACATGGACCCTCTTGCAAAATCAATTTAAGCGGATGGTGAAATGGGAAAGCCGCCTCCCACTTTCCAGAAGCTTCATTCTCTCAAGCGTTGCAGGAAATGTGGCTCGCATTTGGCGGTTGGGTTTAAAATTTTGATAGAAATGTGCCCTTAAGCTAATTGTAGCTATAATCTTTAATTGGATCAATTTTAAAAATCCCGGATCTGTTTGCGTTGTCGGCGTGATTGGAAGGTGGAGAAGAAGACATAAAGGAGGCGGTGGGGGAAGTCGCCACTAGAGGAAGAAGAGATGTGGGTTGAGAGGGGGAAATAATTGGGAAGAATGGGATAAGTGGCGGCAATTGCGGCCATGGTGGGGATGGGGATGGCAGTGATGTGAAGCCGGGTGTTGACGGAAAAGGAAGAGAAAATGACCGGTGTGAGGAGGAGGCGGAGGCATGGGGTAGGGGGTGGGAGCCAGTAGTGGGTGGAAGTTATGGGGGTGGGCTGAAGAAGGCGGAGAAAGAGGGAAGGGGATTTTGGGTTGTGTTTTCTAAAATGGTTTAAGCTAGGAAGGGGGTTAGTCATATATAAGAGAATGAGAGATATTTGTAAATTCAAATTTTAATTTTAGGCCTTTTTTATTTTTACTTTTATTTTTAGAGTTTATGGTTCAATATTTTTACTATTGTAATCTTTTTTATTTCCGGATCATCATATTTTTGCCATGTAGAGTACCAACTCAACAATTGTTATTATGTCATTGTGCCACATAATCATATTTATATTAATTATAATTTTAACAAAAAGTGGACGGAAGGATGATATAGTACATTAAATAGGTAGGGCATTGACAAAATGGTGCACAAAAATAAAATAGAAATCAATACGTCAAAAATTCTATAAGTTATTAATCTTTAATGTACCCGCCAACATTCATGTAAATCAAGTTTAATGTTCTTTTCTATTTAATTCATTAGCTTTTGGTGATGACGGCGATGTTGAAGGTCCATTGACATTCCAAGTGTATTAAGAAGATTCACAAAGTTGTCAGCAAAAGCAAAGGTGAGTTTCTTATTTAGTTTTCCCAGTTTCTCTTACTCTGCGTTGTTAATTCAAAACAAAAATAATAATCTAATTTGATGAGTTAATTCTTAATCAAACAGGGAACATGGAAATTTCAATTGACAAGCCGAATGATTTGTGGACTATGCAAGGATTAATTGACGCCAAGGCATTAGCAGTGATACTTAAGGAGAAGCTGAAGAGGCCGATGTAGATTGTGCGACGTCCTAAGAAAGAGGGTAATGGTGTTGGAGGAGGCTGCAAATGGTGGAATGGTATTACAAAGATAGAACACAGTAGAGAAGGTCAAGTTTAACAAATGGAGGATCTGTATGGATACGGGAATGTTCGGGTTATATTGTTAGGTGCTTGCTCCATAGCTCTTTAGTGATTTATTTTTTAAAGCATTTGTTGTAATGTAAGGTAGTGAATGCTAACTTGCTTAGGACTAATATTTAGGAAATGAGAAAAAAAATAAAGTGTTTGTTAAAATTAAATTTGTAAATATAAGATTGAGTTAGGGTTCCTTTCTTCCTTATTGCTTACCATTTGCATACTGTCACCGTGCAATCGACACGGGTAACTTTTCTAATTCACGAAAATTACTAATTTTTTTTATCGATATTGGGCAAAGGTCAATCAAAATACTACTAAAGTATTTCTCTGTGACTTAATTCTTACACTTATTTTAGTCATTGCATAGCACACAACCCATTGCAATACATTTGTATATATTATTGGTTTCAGAGCAAAGAACAATGCTATGAAAAATATCTAGAGAAGGTTGAATAGTTGTTTTCAAACTTTTTCAAACTATTTTGCATAGCAAAGGCAAATGCGCACTAACTCTTTAGTTGTTATTATGAAAGTTGCCTAAAGAGTAAGTGAAATGCACAACGAAATAAGTTTGGGGTGCACTAAAAACTAATTGGGGCGCACACACATGGAGGGGTGCTATTTTGGCTTTAAAGAGTTAGGATTAAAATGGGAAGCTAGGCAATTTCAATACAAACACAACACAACCAAATTCTTAATTCCTAATAAGATCAAACACATAAAAATAGTAAGAACAAATATGATTAATGGGTTGGGTTGGGGTTACGAAAAAAGAATAATGGTAAAATGGGGATTAAGAAAATGTTTTTTACTCACTCGCTCCTTTGTTTTGGCAAATAAATGTCTTGGAAAAATGGTGAAAGGTAGTTGAAGAGGAGTAATAGAGTGACTTGGAATAATGAGAAAGAAAGTATTTGATGCGGATGAGGATGTAAGTGGGGGTACTGACCCGTGCGATCCGCACGGGCTCAGAATACTAGTTCATATACAAGAGAGAGATCTAAGTATTTGCATTCAATTAAACAATGAAAACTTAAATTGACATTTTTCATCTTGAAATAATTATGACAAGATGATAAGTTGAAACCCATATGTTTCTATAAGGATGATAAGACTTTTTGCTTCTTTTTTTCTTTTTTTTTTTTTTTTGCGGGCATGAGAAAATATTTAAAATATTTAAGAGTCCCACAAGTATGATGGTCCAGATTCAATAATAATATACCGATATTAATTTTCTACGTTATCAACTGATATATCGGTCCATAAATCTTAATCAATAATAAAAAAAATTGATGACATGGATACTTTTTTGACTTTGAAATTAACTTAAAATATCAAACAATGATCAAATAATCATGTCTTAAGTGGCATGTGCATTTAAATTGACTAAGAAAATCAATATCATGGGATTGTTCATTTCCAACCCAAAATAATATACTCCTTCAATTCCATCCTGCAAATACTCCATATTAAAAATGATAATTATTAATTTTGCACTTTTATATCTTTGTATTTCGTATAAAACTATAATATCTTTAACACGGTATATTTTCTTTCTTTAAGAAATAACTAATAATTTAAAGTTTAAGTTTTAAAATTGGGGAGACATCCAAAATAAAAAGTGAAGTAAGATTGCTTATGCTATGATTCTCTCATCATCTAAAAGTAAATATTAACTAGAATATCTTCAAATAAGGTTGTAAAATAGTCAAAAACAAAAAGGAAAAAGCATTTCCGAGAAGATTTGGTTTGGTAGTATACTTTTTCATTTCCCAAATTATTCGAAAATTCAAAATTTCTCAAACAATGTTAATTTTTTTTTTTTTGTGTCCTATATGTTATATTCACATCAATAATCCATTAATTATTTTTTACCCTACTTTTTCTCCTACCCAATTACTTCCTCCGTCCCATTAATAACTTTACTTTTTATCAAAACGGGTGTCCCGTTTAAAGCTTCACATTTTCTAAAATGACAAAGAATCTTTACTATTCCACCCACTCATTTTCTCTCCTATTTTACTATTACACTCACAACATTTTTCAAATTTACTATTTCCTCCACTCATTCTCTCTCCTATTTTATTATTACACTCACAACATTTTCTCCACTCACCAATTTCCTTAATTTGCGTGTCGAGGCCAAAATGGTGAACTTATTATTGGAACGGAGGGAGTATAGTAGTTCATAACACATCATTTTTTATTTTTATTTTTTTAATTAATTTTTTTTTTTTTTTTTTATCTTTCAAGTGAGACGGACTAATGAAATGAAGTAGTAACAATCAAGATCTGATTTACGAGACGGTCAAAGTTAGGGAACATTTTCTTGCTTTATTTTGGTTTGCGGCCCCCTTTGTTATTGTTATCTTTTTTTTCTTTTTATGTGTATTTCGGGGATATTTAATTTTGGTCTCTTTGTTTTGAATTAGAGATTGGATTGTCATTTTCACTAGTAATAATATGCATAAATACATAAATAAAATAAATTAAAAGAAGAATGTATTGTTAACAATAAGTCTGAACGTTTAGTCTTAAATCACAATATCTTTTTCTATACAAAACTATTTTTCAATTAAGAAAAATGAGTAATTTGTGTTTGATAATTGAAAAGATTATACAATAATTTACTGATCAATTATTTAAAAATACTACTGGCTTGCTTCATATTCAAGTTTGGAATTTTTTATTTTCCAAATACATTAATTAAATAGACCCAACAAAAACATAAAATTGCAAGCGTGCATGATCACAAGCATTATAGAATGAAACAGAGAATGTGTATATCTTCTATACTAATATAACAAAAGGATGGTGAAAAGTTGGAGCCAAAACCAGGGGTATTTTAGTAATTTCACGCGGTGGTAAAATTGTAGATTTTGTAACCCCGGATGACGTGGCTGGCGCTGGTTGGTGGAAAATTTGGCGCGTGCGTCACACGCGCCGACAAAGGCGCGTGGACGAAAGGGGTTTTTCTTTTTTTATTTTTATTTTTTTAACTACGCCACGTGGCGAACTCTGATTGGGTGGATTTTTTACAGAATTTTATTTTTCCACCCCTTTTTTCGACCTCAATTATTTTATAAAAAAAAATTTTTTTTTTTTAAATTTTTACATCAAAATTCATAATTTTTTTTCCTCTTTAATTAGAGACTAAGTTCATTTAATTTGGCCACAAAAAAACAACATTCTTTTTTAAATATAAATTTCTTAATTATCCTTTCTTTATTTTTCTTTTTAATTTTTCAATATCTTTTTTTTAAAATTAATTAAGTGTGAAGTATATTTTTTTATTATAAATGATGATAATAATAATTATAATTTTACTTTTTTAATATAAATTATTGTTTGTAATGTTAGTTCTTTCGTTTCAAAATCTGACATTAATTTCTTAAACATATTAAGTAATAGTGTATAAAATATTCCTTGGGACGAATATATTAATTTATTTTTTTACCCGAAGTAGTATTATTTTGTAAAAATTAATGTTTATAATGTTCGTGTCTTCGTGTTAGAAAATAAATATTAATTTTTGATACAAGTAAATTCATTGAGTCAAATGAAGCATTATTTTTTCGATATAGAAAGTAGTATTAATTATGGGATGAAAGTAATATTCATTTTTGAATTGAAGAAATTTTTTTATCTTAAAAAGTAGAATTTTTTTATATGTCAAAAAAAGAATGAACATTGCTTTCTTCGTCTCAATCAACATTTTAAAAAATAATACTACTTTATTCGTCTAAATAATTAATGTAATATTTTCAGACGAAAACACTAACATTACAAACATTAATTGCAGAGGCGAATGAAGTAGTATTATTTTTGGATTAATCATTTCGAATCGAAAGTAATATTCATTTTTGAAATATTGTAATATTAGTGCCTTCGTTTCAAAATATGACATTATTTTTTTAAACAACTTAAGTAATATTTTATAAAATATTCATTGAGATGAAGATGGTTTTTTATTTTTTTAGCTGAAGTAGTATTATTTTGTAAAAATTAATCTTTATAATGTTTGTGTCTTTGTGTGTATAAAAATAAATATTATTTTTTGAGACAAGTAAATTCCTTGAGGTAAAGAAAGCAATTTTCTTTTGATATAGAAAGTAGTATTAATTATGGGACGAACGTAATATTCATTTTTTAATTGAAGTAATTTTTTTTCCTTAAAAAGTTGAATTCTTTTTTATGTCCAAGAAAAATTAACATTGCTTCCTTTGGCTCAATGAATATCTTAAAAAATAATACTACTTTATTCGCCTAAAAAATTAATGTCATATTCTGATATGAATGCACTAACATTACAAACATTAATTGCAGAGGCGAATGAAGTAGTATTAGGTTATAAAATATTAATTGGGATGAAGAGAATAATGCTCATTTTTTTGGAAAAAAAATATAGTATTATTTTTGGGTTATTCATTTTGAATCGAAAGTAATATTCATTTTTGAAATGTTGTAATGTTAGTGCCTTCGTTTCAAAATATGACATTACTTTTTTAAATAACTTAAGTAATATTTTATAAAATATTCATTGGGATGAAGATGGTATTTTATTTTTTAGCCAAAGTAGTATTATTTTCTAAAAATTAATGTTTATAATGTTAGTGTCATTGTCTCAGCAAATAAATATTAATTATTTGGAAAAGTAATCTATCTATCTATCTTCTATACTAATATAACAACAGGATCGTCAAGAGTTGGAGCCAAAACCAAGGGCAATTTAGTCATTTCACGCGGTGGCAATTTTGAAGATAAAACACGAAAGAAATCTGGAAAACTTACCGTCATTCAATACCATTCATAATAACATTTTTATCCACAATGACATTCTTTTGAAGAAACAAGTGTTCGCTTTGTCTTAATGCTTTAGCAGCTATCAAAGGTCCCAAATCCAAATAACATTCATAAATAACATTTAGAGAAATAATAAAATTATAAAAAATGTTATTAAATTGGGTTAACAAAATGCTATGTTAAAAATTTGTTGGTATGTTTAATTAAATCCATTATCGATGCAATCAATAAAATATCATTACCTTATTTTGTATCCAACTTTAATATATTTTTTATGACTCTAACATTGCCCTAGCATTCATATTCGGGTTTCTAATTGCTAAATAGAAAGTTCTTTCAATACATACCCACAAAAGTATTTGAGAAAGTTTTTTTTTTTTCCCAAGAACGATTGAGAGAGCTTTTCAGCAATCATGTATGCGTAATTTAAATTGTGTACGTATAATTTAACTATGCTTTAAATATATATATTTATTTTGTGACCTTATTTTAATATATGTACCGACAGGCGACAATGTAGTATTTAAAAAAAATTATAATGTAATAAACATCTCTATTTTTATTGTATTTAATTAAATTTTAATCTTCTAAACGTTATTAACTTTTCGTGCATCGCACGGGTGTACTGCTAGTAATATTGTAAAAGTGCAAAATAACAATATTATAAACTATGTATCACTCGTGTTGAAATAACTATTACAAAAACAAAAGAATTGAAAATTACAGAAAACTATTTAAAACAGAAATATATATAAAAAAAAAAAAGAATTTGTCGTTGAAGTCCGAGTCGTGTGAAATCACTCTCCTTAAGACAAATTTCGCCCCCTCACCACGTTGTGCTTGAGATTACACGGGACGATTGCCTCCCAGGATGAAACGGATTGACCGGACGGTGGTTGCACAATAGGACCTCCGGCGAACTGAAGTCAGATGCTTGGACTTTATCACCAAGAATGCAATGCAAGAGGGCAAGGAAAAGATTATCAATATGCTGCGAAAATGAGTGTGGAGATTCTGAAAAACTGTGTGTTGTGTGTTCTCAATTGTGTTGTTGTTGTTCCATTTGTATAGCAACCAAAGGAAAATCAAAACTGCCACCCGAAATTAAATCCCTTGATTAATTTTGTCAATCAATGTATTTAATGGAATAAATTGCAATCAATCCGACAGTTACATAGTCGTTTTGAAATCATCACGAAGGTTCCTAGCGTACAGCTGCTTGAGCCCAGGCGCCCGCCTCGAACACACCAACGGGGCAGCACCTTCTGGCCTCCAGGCGGCCGCATGAGCCAGGTCCAGGCGCCCGCCTCACCGCCAGTAACGTTGGGTCAAGTTTGGAAAACCACATTTTTCCTACTAAAGTGTAGGAGTATATAAACTAACCCACTTTTTCATCTTTTTCCAATGTGGGATAACCACATTTTCCCTTTTCCAACCCACTTACTTTGAGTCTTAATATCTCATTCATTCATCAACCATTTTGGACAAATGAATACTCCCTCCGTCCCGGTAGAAGCGTCACCCTTTTAGGGGTGGCGCGCAAATTAAGGAAAAGTGTGGGAAGAAAAAATGTTGTGAGTGTAATTTGAAAATAGGAGAGAGAATTAGTGGAGGAAATAGTGAATTTTAAAAGTGTTGTGAGTGTAGAGGAGAGAGAATTAGTGGAGGGAATAGTGGATGGGATAATAAAATATTAATAAAAGTTTCCTTTTTAGGAAAGGGTGACGCTATAAACGGGACGCCATTTTGGGTAAAAAGTGTCGCTTCGGCCGGGACGGAGGGAGTATATGATTTCAATGTACTCATGGAGTAGAACACAATCCAACAATTAATTTGGTCATTTAACAAACAACCCATTTAGAAAATAATACATTATTTCCTTCAAAACACATATTTTTCCAACAACTCGTTCGTTAAACGCACGATCATAACACTTTGATAAAAACAGAGCCAAAAATAAAAGAGTCAATATAAATATAAGGATAAATATTAAATTGATTCTTCGTTTAGAGTTTATGTCAAGAATATTTCCTGAGTAAATGAATTTTTAGCATTTATTAAAATAAAAGTATAACAAAATATTTCAAGTGATATAAAATTTATCATACAATTAATTATATTCGATAATGCCTGACAAGTACAAATGTGATGATCATTTTAACTTATACCTCCTGTAATATTATTTTGTAGATAAATATTTTATTCACTTAAATATATGAATCAGATATGTTGAAAGAATATAAAAAAAACTATAAATAATATATAAAAGTTATGTAAAAAAAAATATAATATCATATACCACTTTTAAAAAGATGTTTCACATAAATGAATTTTTTTATTTATTTTTTAAGATGTTCTAACTTATTAGTTATTTTCAAATAAAATGAAAAATAAATAAACAAAAATCAGTAATTATTTAAGGCCCAATAGGCCCTAAACATTAAAGCCCAATTAAAAGTGTTACAAAAATAAAATTCAATTAACCCTAAAATAACTTTATCCACCCCCCCCCATCTTTTCTCTCTCAGAAAAAAAAAATCGCTATTTTCTTTCTCTCTCTTATATCTCTCTCTAACCAGTAACAAAAATCCAAAAATCCGATTGTATTTACGCCGATGAAAGTCCCCTCTCTCCTAGTTTCTTCATTAAGTCTACACTTTGATGATTTCCTAGAAGAATTTCCTTATCATGGATCGTCCTAGCATACAAAATGAATGGCTTTCGTAAGGCCATTAAAATCTCACATTTTGTTTTCGGTAAATTCTAAAATTCTCAAATCTTTTATTATTTTGTTCCATTTTGCTGTAAAAATTAATCATTAATATGATATTTGATCCCAAATCGTCTCTTAATTGAAGCTTTTTTTGTTGTATAATGCATTTATATATGAATGGTAATAGAAGAATCATATATTTTTATGTTTTATGTATTTTTTTTGATTAACAAATATTGGTTTAAAATAAATTCAGATATTACTGTAATACAGTGTGATTTCTTGATTTTTTTTTATTTATGTGTAGATCTAAAAAATCATAATATATAGTATTTATATATTTAGTGAAAATATGTTAATTTTGTAATCACGTGATTGCATGGGTTGTTTCACGAAGAAATACAGTGATGATCTTGAACGGGGTAAGCAGAAATGTCCTACATAGATGTTTAGAAACATTCATGAAATTTTAGAAAAATCATTAAGAATAAGTAACAACGAATTCATTGTGCAACATATTTGCTGGTAAAACACAAGCCTAATAATACAAATGTAGTTCTTCGCTTCCTATTCAGATAAATAGTTTAAACAATTGTACTTGTAGAGGATAAAATTCAAACCTTTCTAAATTACATTATATTATAAATTTCATGTTTTATAACAAATAATAATAAGGAACATTAAAATCAGTTCTGAAAAGTCAAATGATCAAGCCCAGCTGAAGCTCTAACCATCCCTCAAATGCCAAAAGACTACTCCATAGTCATGGAATAAAAGCAATAATTAAAACAATATTATTCGACAAAAAAGCTTACACATGTTAATGAAATAATATTCAAAATTTGGAAAATTCCTTGTAAACAACATTAGTTGTTTGACATGTTGTCTTTCCATCTTTATCACATATTATAATCTTCAAACCATCACGATTAGTTAATCTTGACAATGTAACATAAAGTTGAACATGAAATGCAACGATAGATCCGAGGGAGTCAAGGACATTCTGGGGACAAAAATTTTTTCTCCGGAATTGCTTCCATTTAAAATTTTAGCCTAACACATGATTCCCAATCCTTGTAATGATTAGCATAGTTCCATTGCATAACCCTGCACTATGGTAAATATTACGAAGCAACATCACTGGGATACCAACCTTCAGCCTAAACCACATGATTCCCAAGCCTTGTAATGATTAGCATAGTTCCATTGCTTAACCCTGCACTATGGTAAATATTACGAAGCAACATCACTGGGATACCAACCTTCAGCGAAAGATGATGATTAGGCAAACCAGAGCTCTTTATAGTATTCAAAAACTCGGTTGAATGAATTTCACCAAAGAAGCTCGAATTGATTTCAGAACGACATATAGAATCAGATCTTAAGTAAGTTCTTTTCTCAGATTGATTGTAAGAAACCATGTACTCATTTATGCTCTCAACAACATCAAGTGTTGTATCAAGAATAGCTCTCCCTTGTAGAAAAGTGACATCATCAAAATGATTATGAAAAGATGGATATGTACTTTGAACTATATACTCAATCATATCATCAGATGAGTCCACGATCAAGTCACTTGGAATTTCTATATTAGCAACACCATCATTATCGTCTCCAATAGTACTATCACCGATACTCAAGATCCATTCTGAAAATGCCTTAATCTCATGTCCATATTGTTCTTTATCAATAGCATGAAGTCTCATATTCTTCGTAAGCTTTAGAACTTTGCAGTGCGCCCAAAGATACGAAGAATTGATTGTAGCCATGACATATCTTGTCTACTGCCTTTGGGAATAACCGGAAGGATTTGACGAAAGTCTCCATCCATCACAATAGTTTTGCCCCCAAAAAGTTGATTGAAATTATCCGGATTTTTAAACCTCATGATATCTCTTAAAATTTTGTCAAGAGCTTCAAAACAATGCTTATGAACCAATGGTGCTTCATCCCATATTATAAGTTTAGTCCTCAACATTAGTTCTGCAAGTGGACTTCCCTGCTTAATATATTGCATGTTGATTCTTCATTGAGACTCAAAGGAATAGCAAATCTAGAACCAGTTCTACCACCTGCCAATAAAAGAGATGCTATGCCACTGGATACTACATTTAATACTATGTCACCTATAGATCGCAAAGCAGCAGACAATATCATCCATAAAAAGGTATTACTTGTTCCCCCAGAGCCATATAAGAAATAAACTCCTCCTCGACCATGCTCAACATCTTGGATAATTGTGTCATAAGCAATTCTCTGCTCATAGTTACACATACTATTAGGCCCAATTGGATATCATTCATAAGGATATCCAATTTAGCTTTAAAAATCATGCACATGATATCAGGTCTATCTTCTGGCTACAGAGATTTGCTTAGTAGAAATCTAACAACTTCAGGCCACTTGGGATTACATGTAAATGTAATCAACAAATTAGGATAACCAAACCTTCTACAGATAGCCATTGCATCTTGATAGTTCTGAATCATATATCGAGCACTTCTAATATAGGATAATGGCAAACAAATTCTTTTACCAAGAGAAGCGGGATTACTCTCACCCTTGAGCAAGGCATCCGCCAATCCTTTATACATATCACACCTCAATTGTTTCTGATGAGTTCTTATATAATTCAAGCAGACAATTTCAACCATTGTCCATGCATCAACTAAAAATTGCTGAAAAAGAAGCTTAGTAAATAGAATATTCGCCGATTCTGATTTCCTTTCATGAATTATGTATGCGAAGTTTTTTCTCATACTCATCTTATAGTGAGATTTATTTGATGGCTCCGCTTCACAGTTTCGAAGCAGAACATATTCTCTATAGCCATATTGGCCAAATAAAAAAAGCAACGGATATTGCAACCCTAAGTATGAGGGATGCAATTCTGTAATTCTCTGGAGCAATCCTGTTTGTGTCTCAACAACAATATCCCTATCACCAATTAGGTTATCAAAATCACCAACTAACGAAAGTGCTACATCATTCTTTGCTGGGAGATTGTAACATCTGCCGTCAGTTTTTCGCCTTCCTATGAGCCTGAGCTTAACATCGCCAATTTGATTTTGTTGAATCGAATCTCGAACTATTCGAAAAGACTTTATAAGAACTTTATGCTCATCAAGATTTTTTTTAAGTCACTGGCAATTTCTTCATGCAAATTATTGCCCCCTGCCTCCTGTCCAAATTTGAATAAAAATAATTCAACTTAATTAAATTGTTTTAAATGTGACAATTTAAATGAAAAAATATTATTGTAACTTACGTAAAACAATACATTCGGTTCTCCACTTCATGTTCGGTGTCATATATATAAAGTTGTGCAAACTTAGGAGCCTTTTCATTTGGTGGCACCAAAATTCCAATAAATTGATAGTTCTAACCATACAACATGGACACAGGGGGGGCTTGTTGGAATATTTTATGGACTTTACATATACTAGTATAATAAATAAAGTCTTTGGGCACATAGACGTATGTGCACTATAAGTAATTGTATATGTCACATTAAATATTAAAGTATTTGGGCCTAATAAATTGATCTACTAAAGTTGAAGGGGGTCCAAGTCATCTTTTATAAGTATGGGATCTACAGTTAATATGTGTAGATACCTAAGGGGCCTGGTTGTTAATCTATGATGGGCTGACTAACATACTAGGTCATTATAAATATAGGGTTATGGTCCCCAATTGACCTACCTAGGTTTTATTTTCTTGATTCCCATTGTCATCTGAATTCTAAGAACCCTAAGGATCAATTGGAAGACAATAATCATTCATCAAGTCTTCATCAAGTACTCTCCAAATATTGCTATGGATTCAGGTTTGTCTATCGATCATTCCATAATCTTTGACAACTTAAAGCATGATTGTCCTAGAATAAATATTCCGCATCATTCTAGGGTTTATGTATAATTAATTCCATCAAGTGGTATTAGAGCCTTAATCTTGCTTTGTTGTTGAGATTTTTGGGTCGAATTGATCAGTATTAGCGTAATATTGTGATCAATGCCTGTGAGGCCTAAAATTTGCAAAGTGTACCATTCGTTGTAGTGTCAATTGAATTTCTTAACTGAATTTCAGTTACGTTCTCTTGAATTAATAATCATATAGTGTGTGTACATATACACACACACAATGTTTAAGGGGTGAAATTCTGAAGTTCCTGAAAATAAATATATATTACAACAATTATGATTGATATCATAATTGCGATGAATGCTGTGTTACAAGGATTCTGCTTGATATGGTTTAAAACATGTCTCTCTTTTCTTTTCTTTTATTGCAAGTTTTCAATACTAATGAACAGGGTTCTGCATGGATCGAATTGATCAGTATTAGCAGAGTATGAAACTTACTTTGTTTTTTTTGTTTTTTTGGGTTTGTATCAATTATGTGTTATTTTGGATTAAGTAAATATTATTTATTGAAATTATTATTATGAACTTAATAATTTTAAATTACAATAATAATTTTTGAGTTATGCCCATGTTTGAAATTACTTTGGGTTCGTTTATTCGAACACATCTTGTATTTTATGTTATTAAATTTACGTAGCATGTTACCAAAGTAACCTCTCCTATGAATTTTTTTTAATTTAAAATACATGATTATTTGAAGTTTTTTTTAGCGTGTTTGTTTTTCATGCGGGTAATGATCGGCCCAAAGGAAGGCTATTATTTGGCAGAAATTCAAATTTGTTTGTGGAGATAAATATGTAACAGTTATTAAGTGTCCATGTGAATATTGAGTCGGTCCAAAGAAAGGCTTGGTATTTGGCAGAAATTCAAATTGGGTTGGTCCAACACTTTTATGCTTTTCGTAGGGTAAAAACTTTTGCTTGGGTTTTGATGAAAACTTTTGCTCGAGCATCTTTTTGAAAAATGAAATTAGGAGGTTGGTATGCTAACCTTTTCGTAGATAGTGACAACTTGCGAGTGGATGTATAAATCCTTTGCAATTACTTTGATTGACATGTGAATGTCAATAACCGTTTGTTCTTAGGTGGCATGAATATGCCACAACCATATTGATAAATTCTTAGGGTCAAAACTCATTGTTCGAGTGGAGATGGGTAATTTGTACATATTAAACGTACGGGCCCACCACACACCTCAATCAAGGTTGACATCGTGCGCTCCAGGCGAGGTGTTTAAACCTTAATGAGATGAAAGAAAGTAATTTATTTAAACCTTTGAAGGGATTAAGTACCTTAACCGGAGGTGAGATGGCCAGTCTCAAAACGGTTGTTTTCTCGAGGATTGGAATGAATTGAAGACTTCTTGCAAAATAACAAGATAATGAGAGATTTCGTCATCTTTTCTGATGTCATATTTTATTTGATAAAAGAAAGTAAAAAAGTTCTAGAACTTTATAAAAATATTTCTTTAAACAGAAAGTAAGAAAGCGGTCATACCTGATTTAAGATGTTAACTTCTTGGAAGGATGTTAACATCTTAATTTGTCAAAGAGTTTATCCAAATGCTTCTTGTTTTCTTGCAAAACAGAAGCATGTTAGGGGTGGGCGTTAGCTTAGCTAACGCCCCTCTGATGCTTAAGTCAGTAATCATTCAAAAAAATAAACAAAACGGAAACAAGTACTTTTATTGAAAATAGAACGGTAATGATCATACCTTGGTTTCATTTGCATCGAGATGTAATAACAGAAACTTACATAAAATAGGATTTGAGGTGAATGGCATTCCAGCTTCGGGGAATCCTTGCTCCCTCCAGAGTTGACAGCCAATACGAGCCTTTACCTGCTTCAACATCAACTAAGTATGGTCCTTCCCATTTGGGGGCCATCTTTCCAGCATTGGGTTCTCTTGTATTCTGAAACACCTTTCGTAGGACTAGATCACCGACTTGGAATTTCCATAATCTAACGTTTTTGTTGTAGGATCTATCAATCTTTTGTTGATACGCTGCTATCCTGATCTTGGCTAAATCCCTTAGCTCGTCAATGGTATCTAGATCATAACCCAGGTTGGCATCATTCTGCTCAGGTGTCAACATCTTGAATCTTGCGGTAGGGACGACGACTTCTGCTGGGATGACTGCTTTTGCTCCAAATACTAAGGAGTAAGGGGTCTGGCCTGTCGCATTTTTTTGGTGTGGTTCTATCTGCCCAAAGGACAAATGGAAGCTCTTCTGCCCATCTTCCTTTCTTTTGATCTAGCCTCTTCTTTAGGTTATTGATGATTATTTTGTTACTTGATTTCGCCTGGCCATTAGCTTGAGGATGCACTGGTGAGGATGTCACCATCGTAACTCCCCACCTAGTAAGAAAATCCTGCATCTTCTTGCTGATGAATTGGGAGCCGTTGTCACATATTATTTCAGATGGGATGCCAAATCTGCTAAGTATATTTTTCTTAATGAAGGATATGACTTCTTTATCACGAACTTGCACGTAAGATTCAGCTTCAACCCATTTAGAGAAGTAATCAGTCATTGCTAGCAAAAATACTTTTCCTCCAAGAGCTTTAGGCAATTTTCCCACTATATCCATTCCCCACCTCATAAATGGCTAAGGGGAGAGGATTGGATGAAGCAATTCTGCGAGCTGGTGGAAGATGTCGCTATGCCTCTGGCAGGAATCACATTTCTTGGCAAAGATGGCAGCATCTTGATGCATTGTTGGCCAGTAGTAACCCATTCGTAGAGCTTTCGTATATAGGCTTCTGCCCCCAGAATGGTTACCACATAGTCCTTCATGCAATTCTCTTAGAACTTCCACGGCTTTGTCAGCTTCGAGACATCTCAAGTATGGACCTGCAAATGATTTCTTAAACAGCATATTATCAATTAATACGAATCTTGAAATCCTTACCCTGAATGCTCTTGCATTCTTTTCCTCATTGGGGATGGTGCCATCTTGAAGATATTTAATTATTGGCGTCGTCCAAGATGTCTATATCTAATTATCTAGGATGTCGTCATCTGTGCAGAAAAGTTCTATCATTTCCACTGCAGGGATATTAACATGTATGATTGGTATATTGGTCTGAGATAAGCTTTTGAAAGCTGATCCAAGATTGGCCAATGCATCTGCTTGAGAGTTCTCCTCTCGGGGTATTTGTTCAAAGGAGAAGATTTGAAATTTGCTTGCCAGAATTTTCACAATGCCCAAATAAGCTGTCATCTTGGCATTTTTTGCTGCATAGGAACCATTAAAATGATTGACAAGTAAAAATGAATCAGTATATACTTGTATTGCTTTAATGTTCATGTCTAGAGCCACGGTTAGGCCCACGATTAAGGCTTCATATTCTTCTTCATTATTGGTGGCTTTAAAATCACAACTAATGGCCTGGGGTATGATGTCCCCTTGTGGCGACTTTCGGATAACACCTAGCCATGTGCCCCTCATATTAGAAGCACCATCTGTGAATAGAGTCCACTTTCGCAGGATGTCCCCATCTTGGAGTTGTTGGACATCTAGTTCTACTTTCGGTTGCATGCTTGGACTAAAGTCTGCCACAAAGTCTGCAAGTGCTTGGGATTTTATTGTTGTTCTAGGCTCATACTTGATGTCATAAGTTCTTAGTTGAATGGACAATTTGGCCATTCTTCCTGACATTTCTTATTTTCTCATTACACTTTTTATCGGATAGTTAGTACGAATGACAATGACATGAGTTTCAAAATAATGCCTTAACTTAATTGAAGCAGAAATTAAAGCTAAGATTAATTTTTCAAGGTGTGAATACCTGGTTTCCGCATCGAGCAGTGTTTTACTTACATAATATATCGGTTGCTGGACGCCATCTTGATCACGGACCAGGACGATACTAAGTGCAGTTTCGAAGACAGCTAAGTAAACACATAATGGCTCACCTTCTTGAGGCTTTGAGAGTAGGGGAGGTGTTGACAGGTACAACTTTAAATCTTGAAAGGCTTGTTCATGCTTTTCAGTCCACTCAAATCTAGAATTTTTCTTTAAGATGTCATAGAATGGCTTGCATCTGTCTGAGGATTTTGAGATGAATCGATTCAGTGCTGCCACTTTCCCCGTCAACCTTTGAACATCTTTGATGGATTTAGGTGACGTTAGATTGATGATGGCTTTTATTTGCTCCGTGATTGCCTCTATCCCTCTTTGCGTCACCATGTAGCCCAAGAATTTACCAGACTTCATGCCAAAATTGCACTTTGCTGGGTTCAGCTTCATGTTGAATTTGTCCAGGATGTCAAATGCTTGAGTAAGATCCCGAACATGATCTTCAGCTTTCTTCGACTTTATCACCATATCGTCGATGTATACTTCCATGGTATCCCCAATCTGCTCTTTGAACATCATGTTGACCAGCCTCTGGTATGTAGCACCTGCATTTCTTAGTCCAAAAGGCATTGCAATATAACAATAAATACCTGTCAGGGTAATGAAGGTTGTGTCGTCTTGGTGGGATGGCTCCATCTGGATTTGCTGGAATCCTGAAGATGCATCTAAGAAGGTCAACACTTCATGTCCAGAAGTAGCATCTACCAAAGTATCAATGTGTGGCAAGGGAAAAGGATCTTTGGGACAGGCTTTGTTTAAGTCTGTGAAGTCGACACAAACTCTCCACTTGCCGTTCTTCTTCTATACCACCACCACGTTTGCTAACCATCTTGGGTATTCGACTTCTCTGATCATTTTAGTTTTGAGTAATCTGTCTACTTCTTCCTGAATGATTAGATTCCTTTCCTGTGCGAACTTCCATCTTTTTTGGTGAATTGGTCTGAAGGATGGATCAATGTTGAGTTTGTGGGTGATGACATCTTTGCTGATGCCTGTCATATCTTCATGCTTCCAGACGAAGCTTTTAATCCTGCTTTTCAAGAGGTTGACAAGGTCTTCTTCGATTTCTGTCGGAACATCTTGACCAATCAGCACCTTGAGATCTGGGTTTGAGGGGTTTAAGAGTATCTCTTTCATGTCATGCTCCTTCGCTTCCAGAACTTCACGGGCCTTTCTTTGTAATTGCAATGCCATCTTGGGAGATGTCGACGCCTTCATGGTGGTCATATAGCATTCTTTAGCTGACTGCTGATCACTGTAGACCTTAACAACTCCCAAGGGCGTCGGCATCTTGACACATTGGTGATAGGTGGATGGCACTGCCTTCATTCCATGGATCCAGGGTCTTCCCAAAATTACATTGTAACAAGTTGCACTATCAATCACGCAGAATCTCTCTATCACTACAAGAAAGTAGGGTATTTACGGCAGTCATTTACGGCGGCTGATACGCGTCCGCCGTATATAGATATATATATACGACGGTAAACACAACCGCCGTATATATTTATTATATACGGCGGTTTAAGCCGCCGTAAATATGCTACGTACGTACATTTGGTATATACGTATATGAGATTGAAATTATATACGGCGGTTTATTATTAACCGCCGTAAATAGTTACTTTTTTCGTCGGTGGTATACGCGTCCGCCGTATATAGATACTTTTTTCGACGGTGGTATACGCGTCCGCCGTTAATGTCAATAAATACCGAGAAACCCAAATTTCCCACACTCATTTCGCGCACTCTCTCCCTCCCTGTCTCTCTCTCTTTCTCTCCTCTACCTAGGGCACGAAGTCGACGCCGGTGACCACCCTTTTTCCTACCGCCGCCGGTGAAGAACGAATCAACAGGTATAACCCCATCTAATTGAAAATATGCAAAAATACAGGCATCTGCACTGGTAGTCTTTCCACTTTTGGGACTTGGGATGTTTCTATTATCAATATTGAGCTAGCAGAGTAAACTTTTGGTCATGAAGGCCCCACCAACCATCAAGCAATTCCTTTTGGATTTAGTCTCTTACGGTTGCAATCAAGTTTGAGCCCACCACTCTGAAAATCAGTGTTGGGTAGCGCATAAGATTGATTGATAAAATTGAGCTTAGATTGATGCAAGCACAAATACGTCGAGGCAACAATACTACTTCCATATTATATCTTCTGTTTAGGATGGTGTTAGTCGTGTAGCGGAATGTTTGTGCTCTGGATGGTTGTAAAATTGTTTGTAGTTGACATGAAACTTGTGGTTGTAATGGGGGGTGATTGGGTAGAATTAATAACCCACTCCGGAAGCTCATCCCGGCGGTTGATTATTCATTGGTAATATCAGTTGTACCTCTCCTAGTGTTGCAGTTATATCTCACAATATTCTTATTATAATTCTTATGCAACTCAATTCGATTGAAATTTATTTATAAAATTTAATTATTTCTCCATCCGTCTCACATCAAGATATCAAGAGTTTACAAACTTATTAAGAAAATATTAGAAAATGAGTAAAAAGTTACAAGTGAACTTAAGTAAAAACAATTGTGAACATAACAAATATGTCAAATAATCTCATAAAATTGCAAAAATAGAGGTCATAAAGGACTAAAACAACTGTGAACTTAACAAAAAAACAACCGTAAACTTGAGTAAAAACAACTCTGAACATAACAAATATGTCAAATAATTTCATAAAATTGCAAAAATAGAGTCATAAAGGACTAAAACAACTGTGAACTTAACAAAAAACAACAGTGAACTTAACAAATAGGTCAAACAATCTCATAAAATTGCAAAAATAAAGACTATAAAATTCTGAAAACAACTGTGAACTTAACTAAAAATACTTTGAACTTAATTAAAAACAACTGTGAACTTAACAAATATGTCAAATAATCTCATAAAATTGCAAAAATAGAGGCCATAAAGGACTAAAACAATAGTGAACTTAACAAATAGGTCAAATAATCTCATAAAATTGCAAAAATAGAGGCATAAAGTACTAAAACAACTGTGAACTTAACAAAAAACAACAGTGAACTTAAGTAAAAACAACTGTGAACATAACAAATATGTCAAATAATCTCATAAAATTTCAAAAATAGAGGCCATAAAGGACTAAAACAACTGTGAACTTAACAAAAAACAACAGTGAACTTAACAAATAGGTCAAATAATCTCATAAAATTGCAAAAATAAAGGCTATAAAAGACTAAAAACAACTATGAACTTAACTAAAACAACTGTGAACTTAACTAAAAAAATTTGTGAATTAAGTAAATAATAGTCATTTTCATGCATAAATTATGAATTTAGCTTAAACAACTGTAAACTTATTTTAATTGTTATTAGAACAAATGTAAAAAATAGTTGTGAACTTAACAAAAACAACTGTAAACTTTGTAAAAATTGTGAACTTCTGAAAATTGCTCCAGATTATATGTTGATGCTACTAGTTTGATTCGTATTGACGATACGAACACACCGGTGGTTTCAGATTTTTTTTTTAATTTCTAGATCTTAAGATATTTGATTTTAAAGTTTTGAGGGAAAAAAAAGGAAGAGAGAGAAAGAAAGTGCAGAGGGGGAGATGGGGAATGCACCACATGCGTCCACGTCACTTAAGCGGTGCCATTTATGTAATTTTGTCAAATCTATCAAGGGCATGTGTGTCCATTTACAATGGAAGGACCTGATGGTAGATTCCCATATTCCATGGATTAGTTGGTTGAATTCTTTAGAATTAGGGACCAATTGGTAATTGCCCCAATTTATTTACACAATATAAAGTCCCACTTTGTTATCTGTTACATTTGTACTATAGTAGGTTTCAAACCAAAAGAGATTTTCCTTGCTATTTAAATTAGTTTGTTTATATACAGATTAATTGTTATCAAAAATAAAATTTTCTTAGACCATTAGAAAGTTCAAAACAAACGGCATTTCATAACAAAAAAAAAAAAAAAACAAATGTTACTGGAAATATAATAAAGACATAAAAAAAAGCATTTAAGCTCATAAAATAAAAAAAGGGTAATTAAGAAATTCAAAGAGTTAACAAAAGCAGAATTCTAGGAAATCAGACTTTCTCAATCTTGATGGCCTAGTTCTTGAGTTTATTTTTTGTTGCAGAACCAAAATCATGAAACAAGTTGCTGGTAGCAGTATCGACTATTATACCAGCCCGTCTTTTTATCCCAGCGTTGTTAGGACACTTGTCATCATTATCCCTTACTGAATCACTTATCTGGGACATAAAAAATGATTTTTCAAAAAAAATTTGCAAGAAAATGAATTTAACTAAACATTTAATACAATAAAAACCAAATACCTCAATAACCCAGCTTCTTTTAATACCTTCAAAATATCATGCCTTTTGATGAAACAATTAGGGTGCATATACTTCTCAACAATTTATTTATCATCACAAACTTTCCCTACAGAGTAATGTTTCTCCTCAACATTTAGATTTTTTTGTTTAACAGTAACCTTGAATATTGCTGCCCATCTGTGAGTGCCCCAATCAAACTCGCGACCCGTACAATGCCTTTTATACAATAAAAATGCACTAGGGGCGTTTTGGTACATTTATATTTTATTCCGAGACTTTCGAGGAGCCAAAAGCAGTTGTGGCTCGTTAAGTCGTGCGACATATCGTGCCATTGGAAAATGAACATAAAATGTCGGGTATTCCCAGGCACCTATAAAATAGAGCCTTCTCCTCCCATTTCTAGATCCCTTTTCGACATATTAGAGTTACTCTGCCAAAATGAGAGCGCACACACAGTAACTCCTGAAAACACACACAATTCCTCTCTCTCTCACACACAATTCTCTCTCTCTCTCTCTCTCTCTCTCTCTCTCTCTCTCTCTCTCTCTCTCTCTCTCTCAATTCTCTACAACACACACATAGAACCATCTACATCTAATTCGATCTGAGTTTGATATTGGTTCTGAAGCTGATATTTGAAGATTTCTATACCTAACTTGATATAGGAATTGTGGTCTACAAAGGTGACACTCTCTCTCTCTCTCTCTCTCTCTCTCTCTCTCTCCTTCTCTCTCTTCTCCTTTCTTATTCATGCATCTACATGCTTAATTTCATAAATAGAGTAGAGTTCTGATTATAAAATCTCTGTTCTAGTCCCAGGTTCTGTGAATCATTCGTCGTTTTCATGTTTATTGCATGCTATTGAGTTATTTTGATGTGTTTTTCTTGTTCACCAAGATGAGTGTGGATCATCAATATCCATACTCTCTTGAGTGATGATTATTGATCTCTGTGGTCTCTGGAATATATGTCTGGTGTAATTTGATCTTAATGTTGCCGTGTTTCTTCTGCAAGTAAAGTTTGTAAAACCTCTGCATAGGGCTCTCTGTGTCACACGACACACTTAGCCAGACTAAGTCATGTGTCCCGCGACACACTTAGCCACTTGCAGAGGTTACCTTCTCATTTGTAATCTGTTCCTAAATCTTGTATCTCGGGATGTGGCCCCCCGCTCAAAGTGGTTCACAAGTTGTATTTATTTCATATTATTAATATAAAAGCATTTTATATCTCTTGTCTCACACATGGCACACACTTGTTGAATTTAATGGATGTTAGAATAGAAAGACTCGTTATGAGGCATTTTGGGTGAACTCTTAGTTCTTCCCAGAATGTAACCTGACCCCCGAACCCATATTTCTCTTTGCAAAAGGTTTTTTGAAGTTTTCCTTTTAAAAATGGAGTGGCAACTCTCTTGTTTCTTTTTAATCGCGCTCGTATGTTCCGTCTCATTTTCTAAACTCATTTTCAAACTTCCCATGCGTTTGCATGCGGACGGGGCGTATGTTCACCTTCCAACCCCATAATCTCTTCGGGACAAAAAGAAAGATCCTCTTTTCTTTTTACATCAGTTGATACCTATAAACAAACCAAGTAATGAAATGAAAAAAACAATTCAATATATACTATTAAGAGTAATAAAAGTGACTCGTAAATAACCAGAAAATTGTACTAAGTTAATACCTTCACATTTTGTTCTTTCAATTGCATTGCAGTTTTATCAAGAATACTTTCGCATGTATTGTCCCATAACATAAAATTGATCATTTCATTCCCTGAAATTACCGAAACCTTGACTTTGTACCTTGGCATAGGATTTGTCTCACCCCTTTACACTGCTTAAAAGAAAAGTCCGTTTCTTCAATTGCCAACTTCTTGAAATATCGACGACAACTAAGAAAATACCAACTTCCATCATCCATAACAACTATTGAAATTTGACCAATGACCCAATAAAAACTCTCATAAATAGTTAAAGAAAATGTTAGTGTTAATTTCAGAATTTATCAATAAAGATCAGATTAATGTTAGTGTTAATTTCAGAATTTATCAATAAAGTTCAGATATTTAAGCTTTTATCTTTACCTGTACACAATTTTTTAGGCCAGCTACATCATTCACTTCAGTATTACCATTCTCTAGTTCGTCAATGCTTCTCATATTATAACTCGTAGGCATATCACTGATTATTTGGGATAGGGAGGAATCTTCGCTTAGCATCCTAGATCAATCAACAAAGTAAAATACTCCCTCCGTCCCGGAACAATCTTCACACTTTCCTTTTTGGGCGTCCCAAAACTTACTTCACACATTTAAAACTTACCTAAAATGGAAAGGAATCTTTACTATTCCCTCCACTCATTCTCTCTCCTACATTATTTTAATACTCACAACACCATTATAATTTACTATTCTCTCCACTCATTCTCTCTCCTATTTTATTTTCACACTCACAACACTTTCAATATAATACTCCCTCCTTAAAACCAGTGCAAACAGTGTTTGTGAACCAAGTTCCGGGACGGAGGGAGTATATGTTTATGAACTAAGTCAGTAAATGTTGTACAAAATAACATTTTCTAACAATTACCTCTTAACCTCATCCATTTCTGGTATAATGCTTTCAAAATATAACTTGCTCGCAAAAAAGGCATTCGAGAAACTTATTTTCCATGTATTTTAAAAACTTGTTTAGTATATCAAGTAATTATTTTAGATAAATATGCTATTTTATTTCAATATCGTACCTTGATATGATTTTGGCTTAAACATTTACAGCAGTACTACCAAAGGGCCATCACCTGATGTTTCAATGGCAGTTAACATGTCCTTCGCATAATCCTCCCAAAGTGTATAGCATAACTTGTTTTTGCTGCAAGTTTCATAAATAAATTAATACATTCTGAGTATGTAAACATGCCCTCAGCATTTTATTTTACTTAAATATATGTGAATTAGGACTTTTCCCAAATTCTAATTCATTTATTGTGCTGCAAGAATGGTTATAACTCGATGGGGTCATACACTAGAACAAAAAAAGGGCTAAGCATTCTCAACTCATGGTTCTAGGCAATGCTTTTTCTAATGCTTTTTTTCAAGTTTTTAGAGAAACATATTATATGATTTTCAATAAAATTCGTATTGTCTTACAATTGTAACAGGATTCCATAGAGAAGGACCCAATTATTGTGTCAATGTGTTCTTCTTGTTGGTGCATTTGTCAGGTACTATCGTATGCTCATTGATTTTTATGTAGACGTGGCCGGTTGTGAAAACCGTCGGTTAGCCGGTTTTCAACCGGCGGTTTTTAAGCCCCAAAATCCAAACCGGAACCGAACCGCCTAACCGGCTCAACCGGTTACGGTTTAGGCGGTTTACGGTTTTAACGGTTATCCGGTTAACCTCCGGTTTGACGGTTTGGATCTGTTCGGCCGAGTCTTTGGTGTTGCCACGAGCAACCCTTTTAGTGGTTTAGGGTTTGAGGGTTGCTCGGCCGAGTCTTTTGTTCTGCTCGGCCGAGCAACCCTTTTAGGGTTTAGGGGTTGAGGGTTGCTCGGCCGAGTCTTTGGTGTTGCTCGGCCGAGCATATCATTTTTCAGTTAATTTTTTTAACGGTTTTTTGAAAAAAGTTAACTTTTATTTTTTTTCAATTTTTTTTTTGATAGATAAGACTATTTTAAACTTAAGTTTACTACATACATTTTTTACAAAAAGGTTTATAAAAAAAGTTATGAATTTTTAAAGAAATGAAAGTTAACGGTTTTTGAAAAAGTTAACTTTTAATTTTTTTCAATTTTTTTGGATATATAAGACTATTTTAAACTTAAGTTATCTACATACATTTTTTGAAAAAGGTTTATAAAAAAAAAGTTATGAATTTTGAAAGAAATAAAACTTAACTTTTTTAAAAGAAACGGAAGTATATAAAAGAAAAAGCGACGGTACCCTTAAATTTTATTAATTAAAATACAATTACAACGAGGGTATTGGTAGGAGTGGTGGTGGTAGAGGGTAGTAGTGGACTGGACCTAGTGGTATTGATAGGAGTGGTAGTGGTGGCGGTAGGAGTGGTAGTAGTAGTGGTGGTAGTAGCGGTAGTGGTAGTGGTGGTAGTAGTAGTAGTGGTAATAGTAGTTGTGGTGGTGGTGAATGGTGATGTTGGTGATGTAGACCGATAGTAGTGGTAGTGGTAGGTAGCGGTAGTAGTGGTGGTGGTAGTAGTAGTAGTGGTAGTAGTAGTGGTGTTGGCGGTGATGGTGGTGGTGTAGACTAGTAGTAGTGGTATTGGTAGGAGTGGTAGAGATAGGAGTGGTAGTGGTAGTGGTAGTAGTGATGGTTGTAGTAGTAGTAGTGGTAGTAGTAGTGGTGGTGGTGGTGATGGTGGTGGTGTAGACCGGTAGTAGTGGTATTGGTAGGAGTGGTAGTAGTAGCGGTAGTAGTAGTGGTGATAGTAGTAGTAGGGGGAGTAGTAGTAGTGGTGGTGGTGGTGGTAGTGATGGTGGTAGTAGTGGTGGTGGTAGTGGTGGTGGTGGTGATGGTGGTGGTGTAGACTAGTAGGAGTGGTAGTACTAGTAGTAGTGGTAGTAGTGGTGGTGGTGGTGGTGCGGTAGTAGTAGTGGTGGTGGTGGTGGTGATGGTGGTGGTGGTGGTGGTGGTGAACATAACGGCTAGTTTGAAAAAGTAGCCGTTGGAATGAGTTCGGCGTTACGCTCGCCGAGCAACTCATATGACTCGGCCGAGCATGACCGTTATTGGAAATTAACCCTACTGGAAGGTTATGCTCGGCCGAGCAACTCATATGACTCGGCCGAGCAAGCCAAAAACCGGCGGTTAACCGGCGGTTGGCCGGTTTTTCAAAATTTCAAACCTTAACCGAACCGGCCAATTACCGGTTTCGGTTAGCCGGTTCCGGTTAACCGCCGTTGACCGGTTTTGACCGGTTTTGGCCGGTTTTCAACCTCCCGGTTGGCCGGTTCGGTTTATAAAATGGACACGTCTATTTTTATGTGTGTGTTGTAGGGGAGATGGAATTGAATACTCGAGCATAAGTGGGTCATAATTGTTTTTAATGTTAGTATAAGGACCATAAGGTAGGTTTCGAGCACATAAGCCAAAAAAGAATTAGTTTAAAAGAATAATTAGATTATATTTGGAGTAATATCATGCCTAAGTTAATAATAGAAATTATACAAAAATGCTTTGTATTTAGTATGCAAAATGTATATGGACTCTAAAAAAATTGTTCTACCTTGTTAACTGTTAGGGGTAGTTAGCAAAATGCATATGCTTTGTGTAACATGTTTTCGTTAGTGAGCTTCATGTATGTAAATAAGACAAACACCAAATAAAAAATATGGACTCTAAAAAAACTGCTCTACTTTGTTAACTGTTAGGGGTAGTTTTGGATTTAAAAAAAAATAGAATGGTGACATGTTTTCGTTAGTGAGTTTCAAGTGTGTAAGTTGATTAGAAATTATACAAAAATGGTCTGTACGTAGTTAGTTTAATGAACATATGCTTTGTGTGACATGTTTTCGTTAGTGAGCTTCATGCATGTAAATAAGACGAATACCAAATAAAAAATATAAAAAAACCTGATATCTTCCAACTCTATTTCAACAAATTTGGTCACATGTTGATACCTTAGTCTCCATTTTCCCACAACCCTTTCTATAACATCTGTAATAGTAAAAAATTCTATTAGTATATGAGAAATTAGTATAGAGATATTGAAATCATTTAGAATAACTTACCTATCAAAACAAAGTTTCCAGTACATTCAAGAGCATAAATTTCTGGAAATGGCATCAAATTGAATAAATGTTCTATTCTTGGTTCTGTGAGAGCTTTCTATTCTTGGATGTTGGGTAGCGCAATAGTCCATTCTTATGTTCTCATTCTGTCTAGATTATTGCTCTCGTTCTTTTTATTATCTTCCTAGTGGTTGGAGTCTGATCAAGTAGTTCTGAATCGTCTTGAAAGATAGTCTAGAGTCACTACAAGAGCTGTGTCCCCAGACTTTATGATGTGCTAGAAGTGGTTCTAAAGAATCAAAGAATACAAATGATGACATTAGCAAGAAGAGGGACAAGTCGAGCAACGAAGAACGGAACGGAAGTCAGTCTTTTGAAAACTTTTTGTCACCAATTGAGATTAGCAGCCATGAAAATGATTCTGTAGGTATGGGTTGTTATCTTGTACTTGCTAAGGTTGTCAACAACAAACATGTTTGATAGAACATAAACATTATGCTTCTCAAGTTTGTCATCAAAATGTTTCATTAAACAGGTGGAATGGTTGCTTGGATACGTGCACCATAAGAAGAGAAGAGAAAAAAATTAGAAAGAAATTCAGAAAAAAAAAAAGGAAAAAAAAAAAAACAAATACCTCTTTGTCAACCAACATTAATTCAATACTTGCATGCAGCTTCATGGTGTTCTCTAAGGTAATCTTCCATTTATGTGCAATGTGAACCTTCACGGACCAATTTGACCTACCTTTCTTGAGTTCATTGAAGAGGGAGATGGAAATTGGGACAATTATATCCGTTGAAAATCAAGCTGGGTGAAGAGGATGAGTAAACCTTCCACAATGAAGCAAAATGGCACTTTTAAACGGCCAGAATAGTGATTGTTCATATACCTCGGGACTGTTCGAATTTCCTTAATTTATATTCATTTTTAAGATTATTATTTGTAAAAAAAAAATTGTTGTATAATATTATTTGAATTTAATTTAATTTGGCTTGTAAATTGTAAAGCAGAGGTATTAACTAATTAATTATGTATACTTTTTTTTAAATTGTAATAATTTTATTTGTGCAGTAATTATTACTTGAGTAGGGGTAGTTTTGGATTTTTTAAAAAAAATTAGAGGGGTGATTTCATATAATAATTTTCTGGATATAAAAATAGACCAGGTTCTGGTTTAGGCAGGAAAAATAGCATAGATGAAGTGTTTGCACTTGTGTCATTATATAGTTATAGATATTGACAAATCAACGGTGGAGTGTGTAGGATATGCTTTAGGTGTGGAGTCAATAATGTACTAGTCGTTCAGCACTTGGTCCATCCTACTACTATTTCTTCTGCATAATGGTTGATTTATTAATTGCTAAATTTGCTCTTGCAAGCAAGGGATTGCTTGTATGACATATCCAAATCTTCTACCGATGATTCCATTTAATTACAGGGCAAATTAATAGACTCCCTCAGCCCCAAAATATTGTACCCATTTACTTACTATTCGGCGTGAGATTTAAAAAAAGTGGGTAATGAAGAAAGTGTTATGAGTATAAAAGTAAAATAGGAGAGAGAATGAGGGGAGAGAATAGTAAATTTGATTAGTGTTGTGAGTATAAAGGAAAAATAGGAGAGAGAATGAGTAGATGGAATAGTAAAGATTTTAAGCCATTTAAAAAAAGGAATAAGTTATTATGGAACGTCCTAAATAAAAAAATGTGTACAGTATGTTATTAGGGGACGGAGGGAGTATTTATTTTCATATATGACAAAATATGGAAACCACAATTAATCTTAAAGTTCAAAATTTGAGGATATTACCGTCTACCATTAGAAGAACCCAAACAGGAAATGTATATTTTTCGATTTTCCTAAATTAAAGAGTTTATGGCCTATCTATGGGTTTACACATTCATATAATGGGCTTCCTTTTTATGGTTGTAAAAAAATAGGAATCATTGGGCTGGTCTTAATTGTTTGGCCCTATAGATTGCCATTGTGCACTAAGTAGGAAAAGGAAAAGGCCTCCCATAGAATAGAAGGTTTTAATTTCAAAACTCCTTTTCCCGGTATTTATTTAATGTCACATCTAACTTGTCAATATTTTTAATAAATATTTTTTACTTGATCGTACATTATTTGTATAATTCTAAATGAAAAACCTACCCACCACCACCACCATCCCAAACCGTTATATATAGCCTCGCTCTCTCACCTCCGCCCCAATGTTACCATATTCCCAAATTTTGATCACTTTCTCTCTATTCGTTAATCTCCGGCCACCCATCCCCTACCATCTCCGGGGACTTCTCCGATCACCCTCCCCTCCAACCAAATCTACAATGCTCTCTTTATTACTAGGATTTTGAATGTATTCAAACCTGAAAGTATTGTGTGGCTAGTAAATCAGTTTAACACAACAGAACACGGATATGAGTACATCTTTGAGTTACATCTGTTCACACATTCACCAATAAACAGCGAATTAAAAACTGTTTTACGAAACAAAAACACGACTAAGTGAAAAACAAAAAGATTAAAATACTAAAACAAGTTCTAACCAACTTCTAAACCAAGAACACTCTTCCTTTTTTCAATGAGAACCTATTCTAAACAGAATTAGAACAAAAAACTTGAAAGAAACATAGATGTGAGTTCGGATGTAAGTCACAACCTTACTCACAACCTAAAATTAACTATTGAATTTGTGAATGACAAAAGGAATTGTCTTCCAAAGAATTTTCTAAAAATCCGTGTCTTCTGAATGTGCCAAGGTCTTGTATTTATATGCACTTTTGAGAAGTCTTTCAATCAATTCAACTCTTCCTTATTTTATGCAATCCAACTTCTACAAGAAAACATAAGATTAACACTCATAAGGAAAAAGATTTATTAGAAGGTTAGTCATAGTCTAAATATATTTACATAAATAAAAGATATTTACATATTAACAATGTCCTTTTCCAAATAGGAAAATAAATCTTTGCTAAAAAGGTCATAAAATTCTCTTACCAAGTATACCAATATGATTTGAATTAGGGAAATAAATATTTCCTAAAATATCACTCTTTCAATCTCCCCCTATTTTGGACTTTATGGTCAAAACAAAGATTTAGCAATTTATGGTTCAAATAATCAAGATTATCAAATATCAAATCTCCCCTTGAAATGGATGTGTGTGAGGATGTGTAAACACATTCACACAAAAACTGTATAGACATTAGTCATTACAAAAACTTGCAGTTCAACAAACTAAGATAAAGCAACATCCAACAAATGTTTTTAGGAGATTACAATCCAAATCAAAAACTAACAAATAACCAAAAACAAAAAACAGTTTAAGAGTGTAATTCATCACAGCAAGAACAAAAATAAACTCCCCCGAATTTAAGCATCTTCCCAACTTCTCCATCCAGTTGTATTATCACCAGCAGCATAAATAGCATCAGCATCATCCTCTTCTTTGTCTTCTTCTCTCCCTTTTTTACTAGAAAGTGTAGTATTTCATTTCTGGAGATCCACCTTCAAAGTCTTAAAATTCTTTACATGAGTCTGGGAGGCGAGAAATTGAGCTTTGAGAGCTGTAGAGTGGGCTTCAGCTGCATCAATTTCTTCATCTATGGATTCCATTTGAGCATCAAAAGAAACTGCAGATGTGTGACTAGATGTGGTCACATCCTTACTCACATCTTCAGGTTTAGCCCCTAATGGCAGATCAATAAATCTCTGCTTTGGATCTAGGAGGGTTTTGGTTTCCTTTATCAGTTCAAACTCACTTATTATAGCTTCACCTCTTTTTATTTTAACCCCTTGAGCAACTAGGATTTGAGAGATGAGGGAGGGGTAAGGAAGTGACCATTTCTTTGAGAGGGACTGACAATACCCATAATTTTTTCTAAAAATAAATTTCCCAAAGTTTATGGTTTTCTTGACATCCATCCTATAAAACAAGTCAGCATGGACCCTAATGACAGAGGTTTTGTTGTTTGAGGGGCAAAGATTGGCAGTTTTGATAAGGTGGAGAAAGCAATAAAAAGAGATGAGAGAGCCACTTCCTAGATCCTTAGGTTTTGAGGGCCACTCTGTAAGCTTTCCATGAGTAAGGGTAGATACTATCTCATCCTCAGAGACCTCACATTCTCCATCAGAAACCTCATCTAGCCCTAGAAAGATATTTATGACAGAGGGGGGAAAAGGAATGAACTTCCCTCTCACATACAAAGTTAGAAATATGAGGGAAGCAGGATTGTTCAAGCCTTTAGATAAGTTGGCATAGAATTCATGCACAACTTTTGGAAAGAAGGTCCGTACGGACCTCTTTGCATGCTAAAAGGTCCGTACGGACCTCTTTGTACCCAAACATAATTATTACAAAATCCTCTTAAAGTCCACATTATTCCCTCAAATCCGGGAAAACCAAAATTTTAGGTTTCATGGAAGGTCCGTACGGACCTTCTTGCACATTTTCAAAAACTATAAATAGAGGGCTCCCCCTCCCTCATTTTTCACATCTCCCTCTTCTCCTCTCTCCCTAAGCCTTCAGGATCCCCTTCTAAGACCCCTCGGGGCACTCCCGGTCCCTTTCGGTTCCTTCCGGGGACTTCCGAGCTCCCTCGCGGTGCTCCGAAGCCCTACCGAGCGCTCCCGAGATGCTCCTGTGCTGCCCCGAGGCACTCTCGAGGTATTCTGAGGCCCCTCGTGGTACTCCGAAGTCTTGCCTGGTCTTTCCCGAGGCATCCCGGCCCTTTTCGAGCCAAACCGACGATCCCGAAGCACGCCGGAACTCTGCCCGAACGCAACCGACGATCCCGACGCACGCCGGAACTCTGCTCGAACGCAACCGAAGATCCCGACGCACGCCAGAACTCTGCCCGAACACAACCGACGATCCCGACGCACGCCGAACCTCTGCCCGAACGCAACCAACGTTCCCAACGCACGCCAAAACTCTGCCCGAGTGCACACCTGACAATCCCGAGGCACGTCGAAGCTCTATCCGCAGACAACCGGTACATCCCGAAGCAATCCCGGTCCGTCCCGGAACACTATTCCATCCTCAAACACTATTTCCCAGCAGAAGACAGACACGAACCAACATTGGTAATGCTTCCTTCCATTACTATTTCAATACATTTCAATACGTAGTGTACATTGTAGACATCCGATACAGCATGCATTTTTAAAAGCACATACACACACACACACAACATTTAAAGAAAGAAGGGGTGTCGAAAGACTCATTTTTACGAGGCGACTCGGGTGAGCTCTAATATTCTAATATTCTCTTCCCGAGGAGTAACCTGACCTTCGAACTCAAAATCTCATCACACAAAAAGAGTTTTTTTAAACTGATGCATTTTCTCAATGTTTTGGGCTTAATCAAAACGGCGTGGAGACTCTACAAAGCAAAAACACAGCGAGACACCTCCACCGACCAATGCAAAAACGGAATGCCAGATGCCGGGGCGCAATCCCGCGCCTCTCGAATCCGGGTAATTTCAGTTGGCGACTCCGCTGGGGATAGTTTGTTTTAAAAAATTTTAAACAAAATGCAAAAGATTTTTAAAACGATGATGAGGGTCAAACTTTCATTTTACCCCTTGCAGTCCGTTTGGTCTTCCTAGGCCTCTTGGACGCGCACGGGATCATTCCAAACATCCCATCCTAGCCAGTGTCAACCATGCACGCTTGCGTCACACTCTGTCCAGACTCGGTTGGTTTTTACCCAGTCCGTGTCATACAGCCTGGATACATATCCCATGCCGGCCATTTTCTGAGTCGAAGCTCGGAACTCAAGATTCCTTGCGCAAGCAAAGCGATGAAAGGTCATGCTAAAATCTTGACCCGATCTTGATTTCCGAAGCTACGCCCAGATGATGTTCCGTCCCGTATATACATCCATGCCCACATGACACCATGTCATCAAGCCTTTAATATGTCAGCCATGACAATATGACCCAGCCAACGCCTAACGTCACAGATCCCTTGCGCAAGCAAGGTAAAGAGAGGTCATGCCTAACTCTTGACCAGATCTTGACTCAGGTGCCGGCTCAGCTCACTATTCACATGACCGACGCATTAAAACGAACATGACAGGCTCGGTCCTTATGTTCGATTTTCTTTTAGGCCGGTGGAAATCGCTTTCCCTAAAGGACCCTCGCCCGGGGCTGTCCACCCCGGGATGTCGAAATACAGGTGCAAAACGAGGGGCTTATAGCCGCACAGATGGTCTCCACCGACCCAGGATCTAGCATAGTTGCGAAAAAGAAGAGCAATCTTTTCCAACCTACCTAGGATTCTGAGAAAACACTGTTTTAGGTAAATTAAAACAACAAAAAAAATTATAAATAAAAAGCGGAAACTGCATGTCACATGAGCTTTCCCTCCTTTACCCAAAAAGGCCTTCCCATGTCTAAACCTTACCCGTCACCCCCTCCAGCGAACCGAGAGTGGTTGAGAGTACCCGGGAGCCGCCTTTTCAGTATCGAGGTCACAAGGTCCGTCAGCCCATCCGGTTCAGCGGTTCGCACAGTCCGCTACTCCCCCATGGCGGGATCAACAGATAACAGTGAGGGAAACGGAACCCCGCCACTAAGAAACCTCCAGACAATGGAGGCGGTGCTGCGAGCCTTCGAAACTCTCAAGAAGCACCAGGAAGAGCAGCAATCCTAGATCATAGACACCCTGAGCCTTCGTGGAACCGTTGTTGTTCCCCAAACTGATGGGACCTTCGTTCTCATAGAAGACGAAGAAATACCAGCTCCCCCGGGTCCTCAAAGCTATCAGCAGGTCCCACCTCCGCCAAGCTACGAGATCCCAGCAACGCAAAGCAGCTCTCGCTCAAAGCTCCACTCAGGCATCAGCCAAGCAGCTCCGACGTGCCCGCCTCAGCACAGTCAATTTCCCGGCCCTGCGCCCCAAGCTCAGTATCAACAGCACACATACGTGCCTGCTCTACCAGATCCCAATGCATCTCGATATCCCCCAGGATTCAATCCTCTGCCTTTATACGAGCCTCGTAGCCATAGCCAAAAATCCCTATGCTTACCTGGGACGGGCATCCAAAGCGGATATCCCGACATCTCAAACCTACCACCCGCTGGTCTACCACTTGGGGCTAATGAAACATTTCCCCAATTCCCAAACACAACCCTTAGCGTCCCGGGCAATCACGCCCTTAATTTCAACAATCCAGTGTACGGGATGGTATACACTCAACAACCTCCCCAAGACTCCCGAATGGCAATCCCAGCGGCCAATCCACCTCCATCTTCGGTTTCAATCCCCAAAAACGGCAACCCGCCTCAACCTGCCGATCCTCACATGGCTTGGTTGATCGAGCAAATGAAGGACATGCAAGGCAAACTAGCCAGTTCTCGGAAGGACTCCCTCATGCCCACGGATCCGAGCAAGGTGGTCCCACTCCCTCCAAAATTCAGAATGCCAGAGATGGAAAAGTTCGATGGCACCGAATGCCCAAAGACCCACATCGACACCTACATCTTGGGTATGAGAGCCAAAGGGGCAACCCCACAGCAAATGGCGGATCACTTCCAGCATTCCCTCAAATCCACGGCATTAAGGTGGTTCCTCAACGTGAAGGCGGAAAATCGCTCCACCTGGATCAAATCAGCGAAATCTTCTTGGAGAAGTACCGCGCCAACCTTGAATGGGAAACCAATCGCCATGACCTGCAAGCCACCGAACAAAAGGATGACGAGCCTGTAGGTGAATTCTACAAGAGATGGAACTGGAAATTAAGCGAGATAATGGATCCGCTTTCCAAAGAAGAGCAAATGGACATCTTCCATTCCTACCTCAAACCATCCCTGAGGGCCCTGAGCAGTCACCACTTCTATCCTGATCTTCGCGCCATGGTCAACGCTGGGACCAAGTTTGAGAAAACACTGAGCATGCAAAAAACGGTGGTCAGTCTAGCCCCAATCCAATATCTACCCCAAGCAAAGGAAGGGAGGTTGGCGGAGCAGTCCATTATATTCAGAATGGAGCACTACAAAGAAACGGTGGTCTCCCGAGATAATGACAACACTATGATGATTTTGGGATGCCCTTGAGCAATGTATTTGATTGTGTAGTGAAGCAAGGTCTCCTCGAACTGATGGAAAATTACCAGCCCAAATTCCCCAATGCCAACTGGGATGTAACCAAGCATTGTGCTTTTCACAAGGACCACGGTCATGTAACTGACAACTGCACAGTTTTGAGGAAAGCAATTCAAGGATTGATTGAAGAAGGAAAGTTAGAGCGCCCCCGCGGCCCCAATACACTCTGAAATCCGTTCTCCAGAAATAATGATCGAGAAGCTTGGTCTAACCCCAGTCTCCTAGAGTCTAGCTTCGAAAATAAAAGACCCCGAGTCTGTCATGTTTTAAGTTTGAGTCTCTCGAGTCGTCTGACGGTCTTACGCCTAAAGATTATGCATTTAACAAAAACTGCGCTTCCTTATGCTTTGAATAAAAGTTCGACCTTTCTGAGTATCCCCTCATTGCCACTTTAACAAATGATAAATTAACTAATCAAAAGCAGTTAATAATGATTCACTTGATAAAGACGCAGACACATTAATGAACAATGCATTAAAACAAATCTTTAGGCATGATGTCAAACGAGAGGAAAATCGGGCCCAAGCTGCCGAGAATATTCTAACCAAAATGAATTTGAGAACTGATGAAGAGCATACGGAGACACAAATCGAAGAATTCTTCGTCGATACTTCGCCTGAAGAATATCGAATCTTCTTCTCCCCCCTCAACACAAAAGAAAATCATACAGTCAAACCTCGTAGGTTCTAGTACTTTTCTCATTCAATTAAGTCCTCCACGGACATTGTAATTAAGTCTTCAATTTTTCATACATAAGTTTTCTTTCTTTTCTTGCTAGACTTGAGACATTATTTTGCACCCCACATTACATTTAATGAAATGGTTTTGTTCTATGTGATCACTTGCATTGCTCAACAAGTAATTCCACAAATGATTAATGCTTTGATTAATTGGCGTGAAAAAGTCAATCGATAGCTCCACATACACCTTACCATACCCCACACAAAGGCCTCCATCAAGCCATACACTTTCCAAAACATGTCCCCACCATCACCTTGACCAAGTCAACGACGGCGGCAACATCAAAGGACATCCGAAGGTCACTCAACATCAAATGACTGACCCATGTCAACTTCCAAGCTAGGGGCTTGTCTTCTCCCTCACGCGCTTCAAAAAAAAAAAGAGCTCAAGCAGAAGCTTTCAAAAAAAAGAGGTCAAGAACCCGGCGCCAACAAACAAGAAGCAAGGGAGTCACTGAAAAGACCGTCAAATACGACTTGTCAAGAAATCACCTCAAGGCCCGTGCCTCATCATTCTTATTACTGATTTAGTACAGGAGTTATTTCCGAGCCTTTTCGTCAAAGGCCGCACAAATATTCATTACCCTTGCCCCAAAGCCAAACACGGTTCGACCCCGAACTACGTCGACCTGAGCTCCTTGTCTTAAGGGGAACGTAGGCAACCAGAAATGATCCGGTCATAAACACATACAAATCCACAAACCCGGTTTCATCAATGACCTCTCCTATACACAAACCTTCTTTCACACCAGACCAACTCGATCCTTGATACCGGTTGACTTTCTCCTCATGATTAATCAAGCATATCAAGTTTTATTGTTGAATAACCCGAACATCAACAAAGGGTTTTAAGCAAACAAGTGATCATTGTGAACAAATCAAGTTTTCAAATGTCTCGACAAGTCTTCTTTTTTACAAAATAGGACAATAGAGCTAAACACTGATTTTCTGTCAGCAATGGCTTCCATACACTTTTACAAGCTTTTCAGTACTCATACTCTCTCAAAAGAGTCAAACCCAACATCATTTCTTTTGTGCATACATCAAATAAGGCATTCACACAAAAGGGGACCCGTTCCCACCTTTTCAAAAATAAATACGCCCTTGCGAGTGTACATTACGAGTCATTTCTCCCACAAAAGAGGGTCGAACTACGTAGACCTGAGCCCTTCAAGGGGAACGTAGGAAGCCTTCATTGGTTCGGTCTAAGGAATACACAAAATTCCAAAAATTGACGCCACCAAGGCTCAGGCAAGAAGCAAGCAAGAGATTTTGCGTCTCGATAAAGCTTTAAAAGTAAATCACAAATCATCACAGTTAAAACACTTCTTGATGAGTTCAAGCACGGTCTACTCTCAAACTCACAACATGCTAAAAGACAATGTAAAGCATTTAACAATTAATGTGTCTTCAATGACAATGAATGGATACTCAGTGTTTTAGAAGGTCATTCCATGCTACTCGCATTTGGCCCTTCACCACTCTTTCCTTTCTTCCCTCGACCCCAACGAGTCTTCTTTCATTCCACATGAGCGAGTTCTGTCTCCCTCATTCCGAGATCAGGAGTCCTCCTAGTTGTGTCAAACGAACCAGTCGCTCTTAGAGCATCGTTCACCCGTGCCTCGGCTCGAATCTCCTCCCTACAAGTCTGTAAAAGGGGACCTCTCCCCGCCAGTCTGTCAACTCGAGTCCCGTAGTCAAACAAAGCGTCTCCCATGACATCCTGAGAGTTAGACCAGGCTTCTGCACTCCTAAGGCTATAGCTGAGATGACAATCTTGCCCCAAAATTGCTTCACGCCTGCTCCCCAAAACCACTTGGGTCTGCCCGATATGCTACTCATACCAATCCAGGTACTCGGTGGTCAAGACAACACTCTCTCGGCATCTAAGGAGCACCACATGAGGGAAAGAGGAATACTTCCATACCCTCAGAAAATACAGAAAGGCATTTGGATATGTCATGCAGAAAGAAGCTATCTCCACATTGGCAATGTCATCCCAGCCTAGCAAAGGCTCCTGCCTCATCCCGAACTGCCGGGAAACAAGCAACGGAACATAGAAAGAGGACAAATGCAAACACGGAACTCTGACAACATAGGAATCTTCCTGATAGGCCCTCCTAGTCTCAATTCCCCAATGAGGAACCCACCAACGGAGGTGATGCGTGCCAAGTTAAACCATCCACCTCTCCCAAGCGGACTAATCCATATCCAAGACAAGAGGTCGCTGAGCAAACGTCCACGGACCAAGAGATGTCAGAAGCACAGGCAGCGCTTGAAGCCTCTCTCGCAACCACGAAGTGACCAAAGCAGGGGCTTCCCCCACGCATGAACCGGTCCCCCCTCGCCAAGCGATCTATGCCGTGGAAAGTCTCCCCCGAAACTAAGGGAACAATTTACTCACAGGCCCGGCAATGGCCTGCCACATCCAACAAACACATCCCAGGAGACATCACTCCCGCCGTCGCTCATGAAACTGCCAAAGTTGCTTCAGCCCCCAACAGCTCAAAAGCCTTACCAAAGCCATTTTCGGCCACCATACACTAACCACAAACATTTCAAGCTCGTGCGACATGCACAGAACAAAAAAAGGGGAGTATAAACAACCCCTAAAGCAAAAATAAAAGAGTTCATTACATGTGAATACATTGTGCATATAAATACAAATATTTTGTTGCACTCCTCACTAACATGCACAGAAAAGAAAAAAAAGAGTCCTACTCTAAGTCATCGGCACCACCACCTGGTAAAGACTCACACATCTCGGCGCCTCCGCCAGCCACCTCATCATCCTCGGTGAACTCAGCACCTTCCTCGAGCGGATACTCCAAGACGTCCGCAGAAGTCAGAATGAAGAAGAAAAAAGAAGATGAGCCATCCCTCCTCTCCTTGTCCAGCACCTGAGGCATCCCACGTCCTCATCATCTCATCCAGAGGTCGCACCACGTCCTCAACACCTCAACAACTCGGTCAGAGGCGCCCCACGGCCTCAAACATTTCAACAAGTTTAGACAGAGGCGCCACCTCGCCCTCACCGCAAGACCAGACAGAGGCGCCACCTCGCCCTCACCGCAAGTCCAGACAGAGGCGCCACCTCGCCCTCACCGCAAGTCCAGACAGAGGCGCCACCTCGCCCTCACCACAAGTTCAGACAGAGGCGCCACCTCGCCCTCACCACAAGTCCAGACAGAGGCATAACCTCGCCCTCACCGCAAGTCCAGACAGAGGCGTAACCTCGCCCTCACCGCAAGTTCAGACAGAGGCGCCACCTCGCCCTCACTGCAAGTTCATACAGAGGTGCCACCTCGCCCTCACCGCAAGTTCAGACAGAGGCGCCACCTCGCCCTTACCGCAAGTTCGGACAGAGGCGCCACCTCGCCCTCATACATTTTAACAAGTTCAGACAGAGGCGCCACCTCGCCTTCAACATTTCAACAACTCAGCCAGAGGCGCCACCACGTCCTCATCGTCTCAGCCAGAGGCGGCACCACATCCTCACTATCTCGGTCAGAGGTGCCCCACGTCCTCATTATCTCAGTCAGAGGCATACCACGTCCTCAACTTCCTCCTCACAAAGGCCCTTCCTCCTGCAGGTAAACACAACAAAGGTATGAAAAAAAAATCATACTTATGTCTTTAAATATTTCCTCTGTTACCTCGTAGTGAGATACGTCCCCTTGTCTCCCTGATAGATATCTCATATATTTTAGTAAGATTACCAATCTTTTGGTAAGATTGGTCATCCTTCACATAGGGTAGATATCTTTTAGAAAAGATTACCCACCTTTTCATAAGATTAACAAATCTTTTAGTAAGATTATCCATCTTTTAGTAAGATTAGCTATCTTTTAGTAAGATTATCAATCTTTTGGTAAGATTGGTCATCCTTCACATAGGGTAGATATCTTTTGGAAAGATTACCCACCTTTTTGTAAGATTAACATATCTTTTAGTAAGATTACCCATCTTTTAGTAAGATTAGCTATCTTTTAGTAAGATTACCAATCTTTTGATAAGATTGGTCATCCTTCACATAGGGTAGATATCTTTTAGAAAGATTACCCACCTTTTCGTAAGATTAACATATCTTTTAGTAAGATTACCCATCTTTTAGTAAGACTAGCTATCTTTTAGTAAGATTACCAATCTTTTCGTAAGATTAGCCATCTCTCAACTCAGGGTAGACACCCCCAAACAGTCTCACTTAAGCCCAGATGTCTTAGAACAGTCTCACCTAGGGTGTAGACACCTTCAAAGAAACTCAACTTAGATACTCCTCGCCTTTCCCGGCCGTCATCGTAAGTCTGGATCTCTCCCACTAAACGGTAAAACAAACCCCAAGGCCCAAACGCCTTCAAAACGCAAAACATAAAAGTCAAAATGGCCATCAATGTAAGACCGTACGGAAATACATATCCCCAGCACCGGCCGTCATCATAAGCCCGAACCCCAAGGCAAAAACGCCTTCAAAACACGAATTTCAAGGTGCAAACGCCTCCACACTCACAATTTTACCATCACCAGCATTATCCGTAGCCCGGAAGACTTTAAATTACCCGATCCGGAAGACCGTATAAATCTCCCAAATCATTATTTGTAGCCCGGAAGGCTTTAAATTACCCGGTCCGGAAGACCGTATAAATCTCCCAAATCATTATCCATAGCCCGGAAGGTTTTAAATTACCCGGTCCGAAAGACCGTATAAATCTCCCAAATCATTATCCGTAGCTCGGAAGGCTTTAAATTATCCGGTCCTAAATACCCATCTTTTCGTGAGATTACCCATCTTTTAGTGAGATTATCCATCTTCTCGTAAGATTAACCCATCTTCTAGTGAGATTACCCATCTTTTAGTGAGATTGCCCATCTTTTCGTGAGATTATCCATCTTTTAGTGAGATTACCCATCTTCTCGTAAGATTAACCCATCTTTTTGTGAGATTGCCCATCTTTTCGTGAGATTACCCATCTTTTCGTGAGATTACCCATCTTTTCGTGAGATTACCCATCTTTTCGTGAGATTACCCACCTTTTCGTGAGATTACCCATCTTCTAGTAAGATCGCACACCTTAGGATGCCACCACGTTCTCACGACCGACCTAAACGGTCACCTTAGGACACCACAACGTCCTCACAGTCGACCTTAGCAGTCACATCACCTTAGGACACCACCATGTCCTCACAGTCGACCTTAGCAGTCACATCACCTCAGGGCACCACCATGTTCGCCAACACCCACTTCACACCCGAACTACGATCAGGCTTGATTCCCGCTAGGGATACGTAGGAATCCTATCACAGGTCCAGCCAACCGACCTAAACGGTCACACAACAGGACACTGCCACGTCCTCACGAACTGGCCTACACGATCACATCCTCTCCCAGCAAAGCGATCCAGATCAAGACCCTTATCTTATCGACGACCCCACTTCCTTCATAAGTGACGTCGCCGAGGGGCTTCTGTAAGTACCCCAATCTGGATCGCTCTCCATCCAAGTATACGAAAAAACCAAGGGCAAACTTCCGGATGTCATAACTCCTTCATACGAACTCCGATTGAGACGTGCCATATATGATTGGAAAGCTCTCGACGAGAACTAGCTTGCCATCACAATTACAAAAGCATGGAAGGTTCGTACGGACCTCTTTGTACCCAGACATAATTATTACAAAATCCTCTTAAAGTCCACATTATTCCCTCAAATCTGGGAAAACCAAAATTTTAGGTTTCATGGAAGGTCCGTACGGACCTTCTTGCACATTTTCAAAAACTATAAATAGAGGGCTCCCCCTCCCTCATTTTTCACATCTCCCTCTTCTCCTCTCTCCCTAAACCTTTAGGCTCCCCTTCTAAAACCTCTCGGGGCACTTCCGGTCCCTTTTGGTTCCTTCCGGGGCCTTTTGAGCTCCCTTGTGGTGCTCTGAAGCCCTACCGAGCGCTCCCGAGATGCTCCCGCGCTGCCCCGAGACACTCTCGAGGTATGCTGAGGCCCCTCGTGGTACTCCAAAGCCTTGCCTGGTCTTTCCCGAGGCGTCTCGGCCCTTTCCGAGCCAAACCGACAATCCCGACGCACGCCGGAACTCTGCCCGAACGCAACCGACGATCACCGACGCACGCCGGAACTCTGCCCAAACGCAATCGACGATCCCGACGCATGCCGGAACTCTGCTCGAACGCAACCGACGATCCCGACGCACGTCGGAACTCTGCCCGAACACAACCGACGATCCCGACGCACACCGAACCTCTGCCCGAACGCAATTGACGATCCCAACGCACGCCGAAACTCTGCCCGAGTGCACACCTAACAATCTCGAGGCACGCCGAAGCTCTGTCCGCAGACAACCGGCACATCCCGAAGCAATCCCGCTCCGTCCCGGAACACTATTCCATCCTCAAACACTATTCCCCAGCGGAAGACAGACGCGAACCAACATTGGTAACGCTTTCTTCCATTACTATTTCAATACATTTCAATACGTAGTGTACAATGTAGACATCCGATACAGCATGCATTTTTAAAAGCACATACACACACACACACAACATTTAAAGAAAGAAGGGGTGTCGAAAGACTCGTTTTTACGAGGTGACTCGGGTGAGCTCTAATATTCTAATATTCTCTTCCCGAGGAGTAACCTGACCTCCGAACTCAAAATCTCATCACACAAAAATAGTTTTTTTTTAAACTGATGCCTTTTCTCAATGTTTTGGGCTTAATCAAAACGGCGTGGCGACTCTACAAAGTATAAACACAGCGAGACACCTCCACCGACCAATGCAAAAAGGGAATGCCAGATGCCGGGGCGCAATCGCGCGCCTCTCGGATCTGGGTAATTTCACCTTGGCGCATTAAAGTTATTCCAACAAATTTGTTTAGAGACAATTATCAAATAGTCCCTCATCCTAATGAAAATAACCACCAAGGACACACATTTTGAAGAAATTCCACCAGGTTCACGCTTTATAATGACACCCCATTTTTTATAAAGGCACCCCATGCGACATAAAAGGGACAGATGTCGCTGTCCCTTTCTCCCCCTGCTTTTTTGTTTTTTTTTTGCTCCCAAAACTTTAAAATGAAGTATCTTAAGATCTAGAACTCAAAAAACAAAATATGAAACCACCGTTGTTTTCGTATCGAAAATACGAATCAAACTAGTAGCATCAACATATAATTTGGAGCAAATTTGAGAAGTTCACATTTGTTACAAGTTCACAGTTGTTTTTGATAAGTTCACAATTATTTTTTATAATTGTTCCAATAACAATTAAGAGAAGTTCACATTTGTTTTAGCTAAATTCGTAATTTCTGCATGAAAATGACTATTATTTACTTAATTTACATATTTTTTTAGTTAAGTTCACAGTTGTTTTTAGTCTTTTATAATAGCCTTTATTTTGCAATTTTATGAGATTATTTGACCCATTTGTTAAGTTCAATATTGTTTTTTATTAAGTTCACAGTTGTTTTAGTCCTTTATGTCCTCTATTTTTGTAATTTTATGAGATTATTTGACCTATTTGTTATGTTCACAGTTGTTTTAGTCCTTTATGGCTCTATTTTTGCAATTTTATGAGATTATTTGACATTTGTTATGTTCACAGTTATTTTTACTTAAGTTCACTATTGTCTTTTGTTAAGTTCATAGTTGTTTTAGTCCTTTATGGCCTCTATTTTTGCAATTTTATGAGATTATTTGACATATTTGTTATGTTCACATTTATTTTTACTTAAGTTCACTGTTGTTTTTTGTTAAGTTCACAGTTGTTTTAGTCCTTTATGGCCTCTATTTTTGCAATTTTATGAGATTATTTGACATATTTTTTATGTTCACAGTTGTTTTTACTTAAGTTCACTATTTTTTTTGTTAATTTCACAGTTGTTTTAGTCATTTATGACCTCAAATTTTGCAATTTTATGAGATTAATTGACATATTTGTTATGTTCACAGTTGTTTTAATTTAGTTCACAGTTGTTTTTAGTCTTTTATGACTCTATTTTTGCTTTTTTATAAAAACCTCGAATGATGATTCAAAATTGAAAATAGGAGATATGTGTTATCATTAATGTTTCTCTCTCTAGAAATCAAAGAAGATGAGAAATTTCAACTTTGAAATTGGTCTTTGTGCTAGAAACTTGAATCACTAAGTGATTATTGTTCTTTTAATTTTATCAAGAAAAAAAATTGGGGATGAAAGATGGATCTTTCTCTCACTAGAAATCAAAGGGGAGAATTTATGTACTGAAAATATTAAAATATTTGTTGCTCTTTTAGTTTAATATGCTTAAACACGAGTTCTGCCCAAAAACTTGTCCCAAAAAAGAAGAAGGTTGTTTGGTAATGGAATAAAACAAAACTCATTTAATCCAGGATTAATGTTAACATAAGTTATCTTCTCCTTGCCAACTCCAAACAATGCCTTTCAACGCAGGCCTCACATCCTCTTCAAAAAACTTGTTATACTCAAGTGTATCCCCTGCCGACTTAGAGAATTCCACCACCGCCACTTCCGACGCCACCTCAAAAATATCTGTCGTTACTAATAACTTCCCCTTTCTCCCCTCCGATGCCCCTTGCATCCCAACCCTAAATTCATTCCCATTCCCACCCACAATTTTAAAATTCAACTTCTTCGCCTCTGATTCCAGCTTTGCTATAATGGCCAGAGCAGAACACTTAGAGGTGAACAGAGAACCCAATTTTCGCTTACTTTCGAACATATTTGATAAATCGAAACCGGAAGCCATGGATGAAATGAACTCGAATGCATTGTAAAATAGAGGGGACGATTTTGACCTAATTATCTCTATCCCTTTGTTGTCATCTTTTTCTGATTCAGGAATTGAGAACGCAATTGGCCTAGCAAACCCTTTCAAAAACCAAGTGTGAGGACCTCGATCCGGAACCTACACGTGTTCCGAGCTGGAGCGTCCCCAAACTAACTCAAAATTTCCTAAACTTTTAAAACTTTGATTTAACTTTCAAACATAAACACAATTAACATAACCATTTCAAAATAACTCCACTCCTCTCCACATTGGAGGAAGAGTTGACCAACTTTGAAAGTATTAATCTGTTTTAGTTACAAAAGATTGTGATTATAACGTAGAAATTAAAGTTTATAAATAAAAACTCCATAAAGGAATTATACCAAAATACACTTTCTACGCCAACCTATACATACCCCGACAATCCCCAAAATATCACTTCCAAACTCCTCTCCGTCCTTACTTGGCCGGTCTGCCTGTCTCGGGATCTAAAAACATTAAAGGGAGAGGGGTGAGAATAAATCTCAGCAAGCTATTATGAATGCAGCAATATGCCAAATAAGATGCGACACATAACAAGTTGCATATAACACATTGGAAAAGCTATAAACACTTTACATTACCTCGGTTTACCTTTTCCCGTCTGAACAATAGTCGTACAACATTGGGGAATAATACCCCAATCTTAGGTGAGCTGCTTAAGCAATACTCACATCTTATAAGACCCGTTTTTCAGGGAACCATATAAGAAAGTAGCAACTCTGTAAGGCTTTTGGCTCAATACAGATGCTATAACCCCGACCTGTGGCCACAGGAGGGGACGGTCACAGGTATAACATAATCCGATCACATTAGGTCACACTTTCATAATTGATCGTATTATGCTATACCCCCAAAATCAGTTGATTAACACATTATCAAGCACATAATAGTTACTTGAAATATAATTCACAAAGGGGATAAGCAATATAGCCACATGGTAAAATATACTCATGTTCAACCAATATCATAGTGCAACATTTAATTAATACACTATGCATAGCACCATCAATGAATATGAAATCAAGTAAGGTAACAAGGTATCATTAGCCAACCTTTCATAATCAATACTCCCTCCGTCCCACAACAAGTGACACACTTTGCCATTTTGGACGTCCTACTAATAACTCACACTTTCTAAAATGACAAAGAATCTTTACTATTTCCTTCACTCATTCTCTCTCCTACATTATTTTAATACTCACAACACCATTATAATTTACTATTCTCTCCACTCATTCTCTCTCCTACTCAACTATCTACACTCACAACACATCAACCTTTTCACTTTTTCCTTAAATCCCGTGCGGAACAGTAACTGTGTCACTTGTTGTGGGACGGAGGGAGTATACAACAATACATGGCCTCTATAAAGGTCCAAGCTCAATTTACCAAGTAGGAGTCACATTTGATAAGTGGCCAAACGATTTCCGAGTCGGATGTAAGTGCTTCCGTAATTCCATTTTAACCCATTAAGGTGTCATTGAGGGGTTCAAGTGTTCTACTTATAACCTAGGTTAAAAGGACTAATTCATATCCGGGTTGAATTAGATTCTACTACTTTATAACGGTTAGGAATCATTCCACGGGGTTGTTAGAAAAAAATCAGCAAGAAAGGAGACTGGGGAGATTCTATGACATGGGCGACCGCCCTAGTCACATGGGCGACCGCCCAAGAGAGATTTAAAAAGGGGACACAAGCTGCTGTAGGGATGGGCGACCGCACAAGACTACTTGGGCGACCGCCCAAGAAGGATTTCAAGGCAAGCCAAGTTTCTGATCACATGGGCGGCCACTCAAGCCCCCCATGGGCGACCGCCCAAGCGAATTTCAAGTAATGCTCAAGTTTCTAAATCCCTTTTTACCTTTTTCCTTTATCAATCCTTCCTATTTTAAGGGAACATAAGGAGGTATTACTAACTTCACCAATCCCATATTAAATCATTCCTAATCACATAAGATAGATTAAATCCATTTAATCCTTAGTGGTTTTATTCATTACACTACCCATTGCATTTTTAACCCTTCTATCTCCATTCAAACCATATTCTTTCTTCTTTACCAACCTCCATGAACATAAACCTTATATCTAGGTCATTAAACATTTCTCTACTCCAAGAAAGGTTCCAAAGCACTCAACCAACAATTATAATAACAACAACAACATCAAATAGTTCATGAATAATTAATTGAAAGGAAAGTCATAATAACTCACTTTAGAAATATGAGATGGAATAAGGATTTTCTTGGCTTGATGCGTTCCTCTCAACTCCACGAACACGAAAGTACGATCGGATTTAAAAATGGAGAAGGATTGAATGCTCTAAGAACTTGGAAGGGAAGGTTTTAGGAAGAAGCTTCCATTGAGAATTTTGGGAGGAAGGAAGAAGAAATGATAAGGGGAAAATGAGGAGGATGGAGGAAGTATGGGAGGGCTTTGACTAAAGAGAAGGAGGGGTGAGGGAAATAAGGGGAAGACATGGCCCCCCCATGCCAAATTAATTAAAGTATTTCTATTTCCTACACTCAAGCCCCTAAAGTTTAAAGAATGAACTTCAACTCTTTACTTCTTTCCCCTACACAAGGAAAACCTAACTACTCACATTTTATTTATTTCCAATTACCATACCACAACAAAATACTTTAACTTATTTCCATTTTAACCTAAGGATTTAGAACTATCCTTCAACCATCTCATCTTAACATAAGGAATCAAGGACATATAATGAACACATAAAATTAACAATAATATTAAAAGCATATAATATGATACTAAAATAGTGCCTAGGGTTAGGGTCGTTACACTCACTCTCCCTTAAAGAAAATTCGCCCCGAATTTTAAAAAGACTTACTTGGATGCTCAAACAACCAAGGGTATTTCGCTCTCATTTCCGACTCTAGCTCCCACGTTGCTTCCTCAATGGTGTGATTCTTCCATAGGATTTTCACTATCGGAATGCTCTTAGTCCTCAACTCCTTAACTTGAAACTCCAAGACTCTCAATGGTTCCTCAACATATGACATATCCGCTTGAATCTCATCGGGAGGAGAACTCAAAATATGGGAGGGGTCATGACAATACTTCCTTAACATAGAAACATGAAACACATCATGAAGCAAAGAAAATGAGGGAGGTAACGCCAACCGGTAAGCTAAATCCCCAATCTTTTTTAGAATCTCAAACGGACCAACAAACCTTGGAGCCAATTTACCCTTATTACCAAACCTTTTAATTCCCGTCCTCGGAGAGACCTTCAAGAACACGAAGTCACCCACCTGAAAAGATAAGTCCCATCTTCTATTGTCGACGTAGCTTTTCTGTCTACTCTGAGCCGTCTTCAATCTATCACGAATCACCTTGATCTTCTTCGTAGAATCTCTAACCAAATCCGGGCCCCAAAGTCTTGCTTCACCAACCTCATCCCAACACATCGGAGATCTACACTTTCTACCATACAATGCTTCATACGGAGCCATTTCAATGCTAGACTGATAACTGTTGTTATAGGCAAACTCAACTAACGGTAGATGATCTTCCCAAGACAGTTGGAAATCCATCACACAAGCCCGTAACATATCCTCAAGTATCTGAGTGGTTCTCTCAGACTGACCGTCGGTTTGAGGATGAAACGTCGTACTAAAACATAGCTTAGAACCCAAGGCCTCATGCAATGCCCTCCAAAATCTAAAAGTGAATCTCGGATCTCTGTCGAAAACAATGCTAACCAGAACCCGTGAAGTCTAACAATCTCCTTCATATACAACTGGGCTAACTTCTCCATCGAAAACTTGGTTGACACCGGAAGAAAATGAGCCAACTTTGTCAATCTATCCACAATAACCCAAATAGCATCCATCTTCTTCGCAGTAAGAGGCAAACCCGATAAAAAATCCATCGAAATCCCTTCCCATTTCCACTCCGGAATATCTAACGGTTGAAGTAGTCCCGCCGGTCTCTGATGTTCGGCCTTGATTTGTTGACAAGTTAAACACTTAGAAACATAATCCGCAATTTCCCTTTTCATCCCATTCCACCAATACCCACGCTTCAAGTCTTGATACATTTTTGTACTACCCGGATGAATCGCAAACTTGGACTTATGATCATCCTCTAGAACACGCCTCTTGATTTTCGGTGATGAAGGAACGCAAATTCTCCCTTGGAAGGTTAAAATCCCATCTCTATTTAACGAAAATTCCCCGGCTTTCCCATCTTGCACTTGATCTAAAATTTTCTTCAACTCCGGATCACTTTGTTGAGCTTTCTTCAAGTCTCCATACAATGTAGGAACGGCTCGCACATTCGCAAGTATTACTTCACTCCTCAACTCTTGGGTACTCAAAGCTGTCACATAAGCCTTTCGGCTAATCGCATCCGCCACAACATTGGCCTTTCCCGGATGATAGGAAATTACACAATCAAAATCCTTCAAAAATTCTAGCCATCTTCTTTGTCGGTTATTCAACTCCTTTTGGGTAAACAAATACTTCAAACTCTTATGGTCGGTAAAAATCTCAAATTTTGCCCCATAAAGGTAATGTTTCCACTTATGCAACGTAAACACAATCGCGGCCAATTCCATGTCATGAGTAGGGTAATTATGTTCCGCCGGTGATAACTTCCTAGAGGCATACGCAATCACTTTCCCATTTTGCATTAGTACACATCCCAATCCCGCCTTCGAGGCATCACTATAAATAACAAAATTCTCACAACCATCCGGAAGGGTAAGAATAGGAGCCGTTGTCAACCTCTTCTTCAACTCATTGAAACTTGCTTCACACTTGGAATCCCATACAAACGATACATCTTTCCGAGTCAACCTTGTCAACGAAGTCGCAATTCGAGAAAACCCTTCAATGAACCTTCGGTAATACCCCGCCAAACCAAGAAAGCTACGAACCCCAGTCACAGTCGAAGGTTGATTCCAATTAACCACGGCTTAAATTTTTGAAGGATCCACGGAAATTCCCGAACTCGACACTACATGCCCCAAGAAAGAAATCTGCTCAAGCCAAAACTCGCACTTGCTGAACTTGGCGTACAACTGCTTCTCACGAAGAACTGACAAGACAATCCTCAAATGATTTTCATGCTCCTCTCGGGACATAGAATAAACAAGGATTTCATCTATGAATACCACCACAAATCTGTCAAGATAAGGCTTGAAAATACGGTTCATCATATCCATGAATACGGCTGGAGCATTAGTCAACCCGAAAGGCATCACAACAACTCATAATGACCATATCTCGTTCGGAAAGCTGTCTTGGCAATGTCATCCGGTCTAATCTTCAACTGATGGTATCCGCTTCTCAAATCAAGTTTAGAGTAGATAACGGAACCTTGAAGTTGGTCAAACAAATCATCTATATGCGGAAGAGGATATTTATTCTTTATAGTGGCTTGATTCAACAAACGATAATCAATACATAATCTTAAGGTGCCATCCTTCTTCCGGACAAATAAAACTGGTGCTCCCCACGGCGACACACTTGGACGAATAAAACCCCGGTCTAACAATTCTTGCAACTGAACCTTCAACTCTTTTAATTCAGCCGGATCCATTCTATAGGGTGCCTTAGAAATAGGTGTGGTACCGGGCACTAGGACAATACAAAACTCTACCTCACGATCCAAAGGCATAGAATACTCACTTGAAAACACGTCACTAAATTCATTAACAACCGGGACATGAGCTAACTCGGGGGACTTCTTATTGGAATCTACCACATAAGCCAAGTACCCCGCACACCCCTTAGATAGCATTTTTCTAGCCTTTAAAGCAGAAATAACATGTAAACCGAACATAGATTTGTCCGCATCAAATATAAAAGTAGGCACATCAGGCATAGCAAATGAGACTCGCTTTCTACGACAGTCTACCAAAGCATGACACTGACTCAACCAATCCATCCCAAGGATCACATCAAAGTCACGGATTGGTAACTCGACCAAATCCACCGGCAAAACATGCCCACATATAGTCACATCACAACCATGATATATCAAAGAAGATGCGAGGCACTCTCCCACAGGAGTAGAGACCTCCAACACATAAGGCATAGATTCAAGCAATTTATGCAATGAAAATGCAAAATGAGATGCCACAAATGAATGGGAAGGCCCGGGATCTATAAGAATGCGGGCCTTAACTCCTGAGACAGGGATTATACCTCTAATGACAGCATTGGGATCGACCTCTCCTCTACCCAAGGCGAACACTCGGCCTTGCACTCTATCCTTGGGTTTCCCGTCGATATCTCTCTTCACACCACTACCTTGTCCCCCTTGTCCACTACCCGAAGCTTGCTTCTTTTGCCACCTGGGACAATTCTTTCGGAAATGGCCTGTTGTCCCACACTCCAAACATTTACCTTGCTTGCTCCAACACTTATCCTCTGAATGCCCCAGCTTCTTACAATATCCATACAATGTACCAAACTGACCTGGAGTCGAACGATTTGTCGAAGCCGCCACATTTCCCCCTCTACCTGCTCCCGAAGCTGATGTCCTTGGCTGCCCTCTATTTTGTCCAGAACCTTGACCTTGGAATCTATTTCTACTTCCGCCTTCAAATTTACCACGATGCTCCTCTATATCATTCTCAATCCGGTATGCCATATTCACGGCCGCTTGGAAGTTGTCAAAGTCATGCGTCAATAGCTGCTTCCGGAACTCCACCCTTAAGCCTTTCACGAACCGGTAGATCCGCCTCTCTTCCTCCGGTACCAAATGGGGACAATATCGGGCTAACTTCGTAAACTTGGCTGAATATTGTGCTATGGTCATTGTCCCTTGCTCCAATTTCATAAACTCAACCTCCTTCTTATCTCTAGTAACCATCGGAATGAAATGATCCCGGAACTTGCGCGTGAAATTTTTCCAAGTCTGCGGTGTAAGATCCCGATCCCAGCCATCCTTTATTACCTACCACCAGTGCTCAGCGGATCCTTCCAACTTGAAAACGGCGCACCTTACCTTTTCTGCATCCGAGATCTCCATTGCCGCGAAAATCTTATTCATAGCTTCAAGCCATCTCTCCTCCTTCGTCGGATCCGGATCTCCATTGAAACTAGGGGGAGACATCTTCACAAATTTCTCGAGGCCATGGTGCCCTTGCCTACCTTCTGGTTCTTTGTTGTGCCCTACCTTGATTACGATTTGCCATATTACGAAGAAATACTAGGAACATATCCATCATTTCGACATTCGGATTGCCAACATTGCCCAAAGCCCGATCCTGATCTCCATCATTTCCCGCCATTAGAACAAATTCCTGCATTAAACACTCGATGTCAGTTATCGCACACTCTCACTTAGCTAGACTCTACCCGAGAACTCTAACCGAGCTTTGATACCAACTGTGAGGACCCCGACCCGGAACCTACACGTGTCCCGAGCTAGAGCGTCCCCAAGCTAACTCAAAATTTCCTAAACTTTTAAAACTTTGATTCAACTTTCAAACATAAACACAATTAACATAACCATTTCAAAATAACTCCACTCCTCTCCACATTGGAGGAAGAGTTGACCAACTTTGAAAGTATTAATGCATTTTAGTTACAAAAGATTGTGATTATAACGTAGAAATTAAAGTTTATAAATAAAAACTCCATAAAGGAATTATACCAAAATACACTTTCTACGCCAACCTATACATACCCCGACAATCCCCAAAATATCACTTCCAAACTCCTCTCCGTCCTTACTTGGCCGGTCTGCCTGTCTCGGGATCTAAAAACATTAAAGGGAGAGGGGTGAGAATAAATCTCAGCAAGCTATTATGAATGCGGAATATGCCAAATAAGATGCGACACATAACAAGTTGCATATAACACATTGGAAAAGCTATAAACACTTTACATTACCTCGGTTTACCTTTTCCCGTCTGAACAATAGTCGTACAACATTGGGGAATAATACCCCAATCTTAGGTGAGCTGCTTAAGCAATACTCACATCTTATAAGACCCGTTTTTCAGGGAACCATATAAGAAAGTAGCAACTCTGTAAGGCTTTTGGCTCAATACGTATGCTATAACCCCGACTGTGGCCACGGGAGGGGACGGTCACAGGTATAACATAATCCGATCACATTAGGTCACACTTTCATAATTGATCGTATTATGCTATACCCCCAAAATCAGTTGATTAACACATTATCAAGCACATAATAGTTACTTGAAATATAATTCACAAAGGGGATAAGCAATATAGCCACATGGTAAAATATACTCATGTTCAACCAATATCATAGTGCAACATTTAATTAATACACTATGCATAGCACCATCAATGAATATGAAATCAAGTAAGGTAACAAGGTATCATTAGCCAACCTTTCATAATCAATACTCCCTCCGTCCCACAACAAGTGACACACTTTGCCATTTTGGACGTCCTACTAATAACTCACACTTTCTAAAATGACAAAGAATCTTTACTATTTCCTTCACTCATTCTCTCTCCTACATTATTTTAATACTCACAACACCATTATAATTTACTATTCTCTCCACTCATTCTCTCTCCTACTCAACTATCTACACTCACAACACATCAACCTTTTCACTTTTTCCTTAAATCCCGTGCGGAACAGTAACTGTGTCACTTGTTGTGGGACGGAGGGAGTATACAACAATACATGGCCTCTATAAAGGTCCAAGCTCAATTTACCAAGTAGGAGTCACATTTGATAAGTGGCCAAACGATTTCCGAGTCGGATGTAAGTGCTTCCGTAATTCCATTTTAACCCATTAAGGTGTCATTGAGGGGTTCAAGTGTTCTACTTATAACCTAGGTTAAAAGGACTAATTCATATCCGGGTTGAATTAGATTCTACTACTTTATAACGGTTAGGAATCATTCCACGGGGTTGTTAGAAAAAAATCAGCAAGAAAGGAGACTGGGGAGATTCTATGACATGGGCGACCGCCCTAGTCACATGGGCGACCGCCCAAGAGAGATTTAAAAAGGGGACACAAGCTGCTGTAGGGATGGGCGACCGCACAAGACTACTTGGGCGACCGCCCAAGAAGGATTTCAAGGCAAGCCAAGTTTCTGATCACATGGGCGGCCACTCAAGCCCCCCATGGGCGACCGCCCAAGCGAATTTCAAGTAATGCTCAAGTTTCTAAATCCCTTTTTACCTTTTTCCTTTATCAATCCTTCCTATTTTAAGGGAACATAAGGAGGTATTACTAACTTCACCAATCCCATATTAAATCATTCCTAATCACATAAGATAGATTAAATCCATTTAATCCTTAGTGGTTTTATTCATTACACTACCCATTGCATTTTTAACCCTTCTATCTCCATTCAAACCATATTCTTTCTTCTTTACCAACCTCCATGAACATAAACCTTATATCTAGGTCATTAAACATTTCTCTACTCCAAGAAAGGTTCCAAAGCACTCAACCAACAATTATAATAACAACAACAACATCAAATAGTTCATGAATAATTAATTGAAAGGAAAGTCATAATAACTCACTTTAGAAATATGAGATGGAATAAGGATTTTCTTGGCTTGATGCGTTCCTCTCAACTCCACGAACACGAAAGTACGATCGGATTTAAAAATGGAGAAGGATTGAATGCTCTAAGAACTTGGAAGGGAAGGTTTTAGGAAGAAGCTTCCATTGAGAATTTTGGGAGGAAGGAAGAAGAAATGATAAGGGGAAAATGAGGAGGATGGAGGAAGTATGGGAGGGCTTTGACTAAAGAGAAGGAGGGGTGAGGGAAATAAGGGGAAGACATGGCCCCCCCATGCCAAATTAATTAAAGTATTTCTATTTCCTACACTCAAGCCCCTAAAGTTTAAAGAATGAACTTCAACTCTTTACTTCTTTCCCTACACAAGGAAAACCTAACTACTCACATTTTATTTATTTCCAATTACCATACCACAACAAAATACTTTAACTTATTTCCATTTTAACCTAAGGATTTAGAACTATCCTTCAACCATCTCATCTTAACATAAGGAATCAAGGACATATAATGAACACATAAAATTAACAATAATATTAAAAGCATATAATATGATACTAAAATAGTGCCTAGGGTTAGGGTCGTTACACTCACTCCCCCTTAAAGAAAATTCGCCCCGAATTTTAAAAGACTTACTTGGATTCTCAAACAACCAAGGATATTTCGCTCTCATTTCCGACTCTAGCTCCCACGTTGCTTCCTCAATGGTGTGATTCTTCCATAGGATTTTCACTATCGGAATGCTCTTAGTCCTCAACTCCTTAACTTGAAACTCCAAGACTCTCAATGGTTCCTCAACATATGACATATCCGCTTGAATCTCATCGGGAGGAGAACTCAAAATATGGGAGGGGTCATGACAATACTTCCTTAACATAGAAACATGAAACACATCATGAAGCAAAGAAAATGAGGGAGGTAACGCCAACCGGTAAGCTAAATCCCCAATCTTTTTTAGAATCTCAAACGGACCAACAAACCTTGGAGCCAATTTACCCTTATTACCAAACCTTTTAATTCCCGTCCTCGGAGAGACCTTCAAGAACACGAAGTCACCCACCTGAAAAGATAAGTCCCATCTTCTATTGTCGACGTAGCTTTTCTGTCTACTCTGAGCCGTCTTCAATCTATCACGAATCACCTTGATCTTCTTCGTAGAATCTCTAACCAAATCCGGGCCCCAAAGTCTTGCTTCACCAACCTCATCCCAACACATCGGAGATCTACACTTTCTACCATACAATGCTTCATACGGAGCCATTTCAATGCTAGACTGATAACTGTTGTTATAGGCAAACTCAACTAACGGTAGATGATCTTCCCAAGACAGTTGGAAATCCATCACACAAGCCCGTAACATATCCTCAAGTATCTGAGTGGTTCTCTCAGACTGACCGTCGGTTTGAGGATGAAACGTCGTACTAAAACATAGCTTAGAACCCAAGGCCTCATGCAATGCCCTCCAAAATCTAAAAGTGAATCTCGGATCTCTGTCGAAAACAATGCTAACCAGAACCCGTGAAGTCTAACAATCTCCTTCATATACAACTGGGCTAACTTCTCCATCGAAAACTTGGTTGACACCGGAAGAAAATGAGCCAACTTTGTCAATCTATCCACAATAACCCAAATAGCATCCATCTTCTTCGCAGTAAGAGGCAAACCCGATAAAAAATCCATCGAAATCCCTTCCCATTTCCACTCCGGAATATCTAACGGTTGAAGTAGTCCCGCCGGTCTCTGATGTTCGGCCTTGATTTGTTGACAAGTTAAACACTTAGAAACATAATCCGCAATTTCCCTTTTCATCCCATTCCACCAATACCCACGCTTCAAGTCTTGATACATTTTTGTACTACCCGGATGAATCGCAAACTTGGACTTATGATCATCCTCTAGAACACGCCTCTTGATTTTCGGTGATGAAGGAACGCAAATTCTCCCTTGGAAGGTTAAAATCCCATCTCTATTTAACGAAAATTCCCCGGCTTTCCCATCTTGCACTTGATCTAAAATTTTCTTCAACTCCGGATCACTTTGTTGAGCTTTCTTCAAGTCTCCATACAATGTAGGAACGGCTCGCACATTCGCAAGTATTACTTCACTCCTCAACTCTTGGGTACTCAAAGCTGTCACATAAGCCTTTCGGCTAATCGCATCCGCCACAACATTGGCCTTTCCGGATGATAGGAAATTACACAATCAAAATCCTTCAAAAATTCTAGCCATCTTCTTTGTCGGTTATTCAACTCCTTTTGGGTAAACAAATACTTCAAACTCTTATGGTCGGTAAAAATCTCAAATTTTGCCCCATAAAGGTAATGTTTCCACTTATGCAACGTAAACACAATCGCGGCCAATTCCATGTCATGAGTAGGGTAATTATGTTCCGCCGGTGATAACTTCCTAGAGGCATACGCAATCACTTTCCCATTTTGCATTAGTACACATCCCAATCCCGCCTTCGAGGCATCACTATAAATAACAAAATTCTCACAACCATCCGGAAGGGTAAGAATAGGAGCCGTTGTCAACCTCTTCTTCAACTCATTGAAACTTGCTTCACACTTGGAATCCCATACAAACGATACATCTTTCCGAGTCAACCTTGTCAACGAAGTCGCAATTCGAGAAAACCCTTCAATGAACCTTCGGTAATACCCCGCCAAACCAAGAAAGCTACGAACCTCAGTCACAGTCGAAGGTTGATTCCAATTAACCACGGCTTAAATTTTTGAAGGATCCACGGAAATTCCCGAACTCGACACTACATGCCCCAAGAAAGAAATCTGCTCAAGCCAAAACTCGCACTTGCTGAACTTGGCGTACAACTGCTTCTCACGAAGAACTGACAAGACAATCCTCAAATGATTTTCATGCTCCTCTCGGGACATAGAATAAACAAGGATTTCATCTATGAATACCACCACAAATCTGTCAAGATAAGGCTTGAAAATACGGTTCATCATATCCATGAATACGGCTGGAGCATTAGTCAACCCGAAAGGCATCACAACAACTCATAATGACCATATCTCGTTCGGAAAGCTGTCTTGGCAATGTCATCCGGTCTAATCTTCAACTGATGGTATCCGCTTCTCAAATCAAGTTTAGAGTAGATAACGGAACCTTGAAGTTGGTCAAACAAATCATCTATATGCGGAAGAGGATATTTATTCTTTATAGTGGCTTGATTCAACAAACGATAATCAATACATAATCTTAAGGTGCCATCCTTCTTCCGGACAAATAAAACTGGTGCTCCCCACGGCGACACACTTGGACGAATAAAACCCCGGTCTAACAATTCTTGCAACTGAACCTTCAACTCTTTTAATTCAGCCGGAGCCATTCTATAGGGTGCCTTAGAAATAGGTGTGGTACCGGGCACTAGGACAATACAAAACTCTACCTCACGATCCAAAGGCATAGAATACTCACTTGAAAACACGTCACTAAATTCATTAACAACCGGGACATGAGCTAACTCGGGGGACTTCTTATTGGAATCTACCACATAAGCCAAGTACCCCGCACACCCCTTAGATAGCATTTTTCTAGCCTTTAAAGCAGAAATAACATGTAAACCGAACATAGATTTGTCCGCATCAAATATAAAAGTAGGCACATCAGGCATAGCAAATGAGACTCGTTTTTCTACGACAGTCTACCAAAGCATGACACTGACTCAACCAATCCATCCCAAGGATCACATCAAAGTCACGGATTGGTAACTCGACCAAATCCACCGGCAAAACATGCCCACATATAGTCACATCACAACCATGATATATCAAAGAAGATGCGAGGCACTCTCCCACAGGAGTAGAGACCTCCAACACATAAGGCATAGATTCAAGCAATTTATGCAATGAAAATGCAAAATGAGATGCCACAAATGAATGGGAAGGCCCGGGATCTATAAGAATGCGGGCCTTAACTCCTGAGACAGGGATTATACCTCTAATGACAGCATTGGGATCGACCTCTCCTCTACCCAAGGCGAACACTCGGCCTTGCACTCTATCCTTGGGTTTCCCGTCGATATCTCTCTTCACACCACTACCTTGTCCCCCTTGTCCACTACCCGAAGCTTGCTTCTTTTGCCACCTGGGACAATTCTTTCGGAAATGGCCTGTTGTCCCACACTCCAAACATTTACCTTGCTTGCTCCAACACTTATCCTCTGAATGCCCCAGCTTCTTACAATATCCATACAATGTACCAAACTGACCTGGAGTCGAACGATTTGTCGAAGCCGCCACATTTCCCCCTCTACCTGCTCCCGAAGCTGATGTCCTTGGCTGCCCTCTATTTTGTCCAGAACCTTGACCTTGGAATCTATTTCTACTTCCGCCTTCAAATTTACCACGATGCTCCTCTATATCATTCTCAATCCGGTATGCCATATTCACGGCCGCTTGGAAGTTGTCAAAGTCATGCGTCAATAGCTGCTTCCGGAACTCCACCCTTAAGCCTTTCACGAACCGGTAGATCCGCCTCTCTTCCTCCGGTACCAAATGGGGACAATATCGGGCTAACTTCGTAAACTTGGCTGAATATTGTGCTATGGTCATTGTCCCTTGCTCCAATTTCATAAACTCAACCTCCTTCTTATCTCTAGTAACCATCGGAATGAAATGATCCCGGAACTTGCGCGTGAAATTTTTCCAAGTCTGCGGTGTAAGATCCCGATCCCAGCCATCCTTTATTACCTACCACCAGTGCTCAGCGGATCCTTCCAACTTGAAAACGGCGCACCTTACCTTTTCTGCATCCGAGATCTCCATTGCCGCGAAAATCTTATTCATAGCTTCAAGCCATCTCTCCTCCTTCGTCGGATCCGGATCTCCATTGAAACTAGGGGGAGACATCTTCACAAATTTCTCGAGGCCATGGTGCCCTTGCCTACCTTCTGGTTGCTGTTGTGCCCTACCTTGATTCTGATTTGCCATATTCTGAAGAAATACTAGGAACATATCCATCATTTCGACATTCGGATTGCCAACATTGCCCAAAGCCCGATCCTGATCTCCATCATTTCCCGCCATTAGAACAAACTCCTGCATTAAACACTCGATGTCAGTTATCGCACACTCTCACTTAGCTAGACTCTACCCGAGAACTCTAACCGAGCTTTGATACCAACTGTGAGGACCCCGACCCGGAACCTACACGTGTCCCGAGCTAGAGCGTCCCCAAGCTAACTCAAAATTTCCTAAACTTTTAAAACTTTGATTCAACTTTCAAACATAAACACAATTAACATAACCATTTCAAAATAACTCCACTCCTCTCCACATTGGAGGAAGAGTTGACCAACTTTGAAAGTATTAATCTGTTTTAGTTACAAAAGATTGTGATTATAACGTAGAAATTAAAGTTTATAAATACAAACTCCATAAAGGAATTATACCAAAATACACTTTCTACGCCAACCTATACATACCCCGACAATCCCCAAAATATCACTTCCAAACTCCTCTCCGTCCTTACTTGGCCGGTCCGCCTGTCTCGGGATCTAAAAACATTAAAGGGAGAGGGGTGAGAATAAATCTCAGCAAGCTATTATGAATGCAGCAATATGCCAAATAAGATGCGACACATAACAAGTTGCATATAACACATTGGAAAAGCTATAAACACTTTACATTACCTCGGTTTACCTTTTCCCGTCTGAACAATAGTCGTACAACATTGGGGAATAATACCCCAATCTTAGGTGAGCTGCTTAAGCAATACTCACATCTTATAAGACCCGTTTTTCAGGAAACCATATAAGAAAGTAGCACTTCCATAATTGATCGTATTATGCTATACCCCCAACATCAGCTGATTAACACATTATCAAGCACATAATAGTTACTTGAAATATAATCCGTAAAGGGGATAAGCAATATAGCCACATGGTAAAATATACTCATGTTCAACCAATATCATAGTGCAACATTTAATTAATACACTATGCATAGCACCATCAATGAATATGAAATCAAGTAAGGTAACAAGGTATCATTAGCCAACCTTTCATAATCAATATACAACAATACATGGCCTCTATAAAGGTCCAAGCTCAATTTACCAAGTAGGAGTCACATTTGATAAGTGGCCAAACGATTTCCGAGTCGGATGTAAGTGCTTCCGTAATTCCATTTTAACCCATTAAGGTGTCATTGAGGGGTTCAAGTGTTCTACTTATAACCTAGGTTAAAAGGACTAATTCATATCCGGGTTGGATTAGATTCTACTACTTTATAACGGTTAGGAATCATTTCACGGGGTTGTTAGAAAAAAATCAGCAAGAAAGGAGACGGGGGAGATTCTGTGACATGGGCGACCGCCCTAGTCACATGGGCGACCGCCCAAGAGAGATTTAAAAAGGGGACACAAGCTGCTGTAGGGATGGGCGACCGCACAAGACTACTTGGGCGACCGCCCAAGAAGGATTTCAAGGCAAGCCAAGTTTCTGATCACATGAGTGGCCGCTCAAGCCCCCCATGGGCGACCGCCCAAGCGAATTTCCAGTAATGCTTAGGTTTCTAAATCCCTTTTTACCTATTTCCTTTTTCCTTTATCAATCCTTCCTATTTTAAGGGAACATAAGGAGGTATTACTAACTTCACCAATCCCATATTAAATCATTCCTAATCACATAAGATAGATTAAATCCATTTAATCCTTAGTGGTTTTATTCATTACACTACCCATTGCATTTTTAACCCTTCTATCTCCATTCAAATCATATTCTTTCTTCTTTACCAACCTCCATGAATATAAACCTTATATCTAGGTCATTAAACATTTCTCTACTCCAAGAAAGGTTCCAAAGCACTCAATCAACAATTATAATAACAACAACAACATCAAATAGTTCATGAACAATTAATTGGAAGGAAAGTCATAATAACTCACTTTAGAAATATGAGATGGAATAAGGATTTTCTTGGCTTGATGCGTTCCTCTCAACTCCACGAACACGAAAGTACGATCGGATTTAAAAATAGAGAAGGATTGAATGCTCTAAGAACTTAGAAGGGAAGGTTTTAGGAAGAAGCTTCCATTAAGAATTTTGGGAGGAAGGAAGAAGAAATGATGAGGGGAAAATGAGGAGGATGGAGGAAGTATGGGAGGGCTTTGACTAAAGAGAAGGAGGGGTGAGGGAAATAAGGGGAAGACATGCCCCCCCCCCCCCCATGCCAAATTAATTAAAGTCTTTCTATTTCCTACACTCAAGCCCCTAAAGTTTAAAGAATGAAGTTCAACTCTTTACTTCTTTCCCCTACACAAGGAAAACCTAACTACTCACAAATTTAAGTATTTTCAATTACCATACCACAACAAAATACTTTAACTTATTTCCATTTTAACCTAAGAATTTAGAACTATCCTTCAACCATCTCATCTTAACATAAGGAATCAAGGACATATAATGAACACATAAAATTAGCAATAATATTAAAAGCATATAATATGATACTAAAATAGTGCCTAGGGTTAGGGTCGTTACACCAAGGGAGTCGCATAATCGCCAGAATTGTAATTCTTCTTGAAGGGTCGCCGGAAGGGAAGGGGAAGGGGAAGGGTTGATAGAGAGAGAAAGTGAGAGAAGAGAGAGATAATAATAATAATAATAATAATAATAATAATAATAATAATAATAATAATAATAATAATAATAATAATAATAATAATAATAATAATAATAATAATAATAATAAATAATAAATAATACAATAAATAATAATAATAATAATAAATGAAATAATAATAATAATAATAAAATAATAATAATAAAATAATAATAATAAAATAATATATATATATATATATATTGAAAAATATTTTCATTAAACACATGAAAATATTTTCCTTACCAAACAGCCAAAAATATTTTACGCCCTTCCTAAGTAAAACATTTTTCGGAAAACATCTTCATTTTACAGGAAAACATTTTCCTCCTTACCAAACAGCCGAAAATATTTTACGCTCTTCCTAAGTAAAACATATTCCGAAAAACATCTTCATTTTACAGGAAAACATTTTTCGAAAAATATTTTACGTCGAAACAAACGGAACCTAAATATCCTCGTAAAAGGTTCGCAATTCGATAGAATAGTTAGTATACAGTTATTCCAACAAATTTGCTTAATGTAGGATTACGGGGATTTGTTCCTAATTCGATAAAATAGTTATGTATAAAGTTATTCCAACAAATTTGCTTAATGGGGGATTACGGGGATTTATTACTACTAAATATCCTCGTAAAAGGTTCGGCAATTCGATAGAATAGTTATGTACCGAAGCTTATGCATATTTTTCAATTTTTTACTCCTTCAGTAACCGCCCAGTCTACGGATTGTCAGCTATTGCTCTCTGGCAAAATATGAGTGTTATTTTGACAAATTGCGTTCTCAATTGTTTAAATAATATGTTACATCATACAACTGTTTAATTACACAACTATGAAAAATAGAGAGATGAATTTATCATTTTCTACACTGATATCACACAACTGTGAAATCAGCATAGGAAATACCAGGCCAGATAAAAGTCAAATACTCCAATGCGCCGACAAGGCTCCGATAAAAATTGTTAATAACCGAGATATGAATATATCAGATTTAAATTTAAACATCTGAGAAATTGAGTATCACTAGTGAAAATGAGAGATAAATTTATTAGTTTTATACTCAATTATAAGCAAATTATAAATGAATGTCTTTAAGTTTAAGGAGCATATTGCATTACATAATTGTGAAATCAAACAATTATAAAATTAATTGAGAAATGAATTTGTCAATTTTTCAAGTGAGAATTTTTGTTTTTTTTTTGTTTTTTGAATAACTGAGGTATGAATTTATCAGTTTTACAATTGAACAATAAAAAAATAAAAAGAAAAAAAAATGATACATGAATTTATCAGTTTTAAAAGTAAAAAATGTAAAATAAAATAAAAAATTATCACATTTTTGAGCAACTGAGAGATGAATTTATTAGTTTTAAAAGTGGTTTTTTAAAGGGTACATGATAAAATTGGGTTCTCAATTGTTTAAAAAGCATGTTACATCTCACAACTGTGAAAAATATAGAGATGAATTTATCAGTTTTTATATTGATATCACACAACTAAGAAAATTAGAGTGACAGAGGCAAAATGGTTCAAAGACTTATTAACGAGATTTGAAAATATTAGTAACTAAAGTTAGTATTCATTTGGATAAAATATTTATTGGTCAAATCCTCTAATTAGATTGTATGAAAATATGATGTTGAATAGGCTGAAGCGCAGGCCAAAAATTCATACGGTGATGGATGTTGATTTATTTACTATTTACTATTTATTATTATTATTATTATTATTATTATTATTATTATTATTATTATTATTATTATTATTATTATTATTATTATTTTCATTTAATTATTAGTATTATTATTTTCTTATATATATATATATATATATTCTTTTATTATCAAATTTTTTCTTTCTTCTCTTCCTTTCCTTTCCTAAATTTATTCCTATTTTTTACTAATTTGCTTTTCTTTCATTTTTTGTTATGATGAAACGTATATCAGGATTCAAATTTGCAAACTTCAAATTATTTTGATACTAAGGCTTTGTTGTTGTTGTTTGTTATTATTATAACACTTTTTTATTTACAAATGCACCGTCAGACTTTACTACCACTAACAGTAGCAATGTCATTCTTTTATACATGTGCTGACACTGTTGAACACATTTGATAACACTCATCAAAATATATGCTCTAGCATTCAATAACAAAATAAAAAAATAAAAATTCAAAGGCCCATTGAGGGTGTTCTACTTATTTACAAAAAATTATAATTGAATTTTTTTATGAATATTATATTCAAATTTAATTAAATTAACAATAAAATATAAGTGTTTGTCTATTTTTTGTTGGAAAAAAGTGTGTTTTGAAGGAAATAATGAGTTATTTTCTTAATTTGTTATTTGTTAAAATGACAAATTGATTGTTGGATTGTGTTCTACTTCATGAGTACATTGAAATCATATATTCATTTGTTCAAAATGGTTGAGAAATGAATGAGATATGAAGGCTCAAAGTTAATGGGTTGGAATGGGTAAAATGTGGTTATCCCACATTGGAAAAAGATGAAAAAGTGGCTAAGTTTAAATACTCCTACACTTTGGTAGGGAGTAAGATTGTGGTACATAGAGGCTCTCTCTCACGCACAGGTGCGCAGGGGGGGTGCAAATCATGGACCGAAATAGGCTTCGGGATACCGAACTCATGTGCATGCGCGTCCTGCGGACACAAATGTAGCTCCGAAATAGCCTGTCCGCGCGAGCCCACTTTTTACAATTTTTTCCAAAAACTTGACCCAATTTTTCTGGAGGTGAGGCGGGCGCCTCGACTCCAGAAGGTGCAGGCCATTGGCAAGACTCCGAGGCGGGCGCCTGAAGCTGTCCGAGGCGGCCGCATGGAAGTCAGTAGAGGAGCTGGCCATAGAACCTCTTTGAGGCGGGCGCCTCGCGTTCCCCGAGGCGGGCGCCTGGGCTCCAGTGGCTGTACGGAAAAAATGATTTTACCATGTTTTGTAACAGCTCAAAAGGCTGTTAATGAATGTGTAATTTCAAATGTACCATATAACTGATCAAAGGGAGTTTATGAGCCAAATAATTATGCAATTATGTTAAAATAATTGTATTAATTAAGAAAATTAAAACATGGTTTAATTTTCTGTTATCTACTTGGATTATATAATGGCAAGAACACAACAAGAGAGAAATACACACAGATTTTTCCAGAATTCCTCTCATCTTCCTCTTGTTGCATATTGAACAAATATTTTCCTTGGCCTCCTTGCATTGCATTCGTGGTGATAAAGTTCAAGCATCGACTTCAGTTCGCCGGAGGTATTCTTGTGCAACCACCGTCCGGTATATCCGTTTCATCCTGGGAGGCAAGCGTTCCGTAACAACTCAAGCACAACGTGGTGAGGGGGCGTAATTTGTCTTAAGGAGAGTGTGATTTCACACGACTCGGATTCCTAGACAAATCTTTTTCCTTATCTTTTCTTTTGTGTAATTTTGTTTTATTTAGTTTTCTACAATTTTCTATTATTGTGTAATAGTTCTTCCAACAATCTTAAGACAAATTAGTTGGAAGGAAAACTATTTAAAACAGTGAACTAAACTTGTTTGTTTTGTTTCAGATGGCTACTCAATCAAACGTGGAAACCAATGCTGGGAACAACTCCGAGAATCCTCGTGTGGAGGAAGCGCTTCGTGTGGAAACCAACTCTCAAAGGGTGGTTGTCCAAACTGTTTCGAACCATCATGGTGAGAAACCGGAAAAGTTTGTTGGCCAAGACTTTAAAAGGTGGCAACAAAAGATGCTTTTCTATTTGACTACCTTGAACTTGGCGAGATTTCTTAAGGAAGATCCGCCACAGTTGGGTGAGAATGAGACGGATGGGCAAGCCATCTCGGCTCTTGATGCTTGGAAGCATTCCGAGTTTCTTTGCAGAAATTACATCCTCAATGGATTGTCGGATACGCTTATACAATGTGTATAGTGTTAAGAAAACCGCAAAGGAACTTTGGGAGTCCTTGGAATATAAATATAAGATCGATGACGCGGCACAAAGAAATTCATTGTGGGCCGTTTTCTCGATTACAAAATGGTGGACTCAAAAACCGTTAAAAGTCAAGTGGAAGAGTTGCAAATAATCATTCATGAAATTCATGCCGAAGGGATGGTAATTAGTGAAAACTTTCAAGTGGCGGCAATAATTGAAAAGTTGCCTCCCGCTTGGAAAGATTTCAAGAATTATCTTAAACATAAACGAAAAGAAATGAATGTTGAAGCGCTTGCTATTCGTCTTCGGATTGAGGAAGAGAATAGAATTGCGGAGAAGAAGTTGAATAATCTTCTTGTGGCGAAAGCCAATGTGGTGGAGCATGTTGATAGCTCCAAGGCCAATGGCAAAGCCAAAGGCAAGTTTGGTCCCAAAAAGGGTGGTTCTAGTTTGAAGCCAAATGGAGGAATCTCCAAGAAAAAGTTCGGTGGAACTTGTTACAATTGTGGCATTGTGGGCCACAAGTCTTCCGGGAAAGTGTAGGAAGCCAAAGAAACAAGCAAACATGGTGGATGTCATCTCGAATGAAGTTTCCGATATGCACTTGGCGGCGGTAATTTCGAGGTGAATTTGGTGGGTTCAAACCCAAATCAGTGGTGGATTGACACCGGTGCTACTAGGCATGTTTGCTCAAACAAGGAAATGTTTAGTAGTTTTGAAGCCCTTGAAAATGGTGAGAAATTGTTCATGGGAAATTCTGCCACCTCCGATGTGAAAGGTCAAGGCAAGGTGGTGCTGAAGTTGACTTCCAGGAAAGAGTTGACTCTCAACAATGTGCTCTATGTGCCCGAAATCCGGAAAAATCTCGGTGTCAGGATCGCTTTTGATTAAGCATGGGTTTCGTGTTGTGTTTGAATCCGATATGGTTACTTTGTCTAAAAGTGGAATGTTTGTAGGCAAAGGTTATGTTTGTGATGGTATGTTTAAGCTTAGTGCTATGGTTGTTAAAAGCAATGTAATGGCTAACAAGCCTAAGATGAATGTGATGAATAAGAATAATTCTTCCGTTTACTTGCTTGAGTCTTCCAATTTGTGGCATGGTAGACTAGGACATGTTAACTATGATACTATACGTAGATTAATTAACATGAATTGCATACCAAAATGTAAAATAGACTACAAACATAAATGTGAAACTTGTGTAGAGGCAAAGTTTACAAAACCTCCGTTCCATTCGGTTGTAAGAAATAATGAACCACTTGAGTTGGTTCATACGGATTTATGTGACTTCAAGTCAACACAAACACGAGGGCAATAAGTACTTTATGACTTTGTTGATGATAGCACAAAATATTGTTATGTGTATCTTCTCAAAAGTAAAGATGAGGCTATAGAGAAGTTTGTTCTCTATAAAAATGAAGTTGAAAATCAACTCAACCGGAAAATAAAGGTCATAAGAAGTGATCGTGGTGGTGAGTATGAATTCCCTTTTGAAGGTATTTGTGCTCAACATGGGATAAAACATGTTACAACACCACCATACACCCCACAATCCAATGGAGTTGCCGAGCGGAAAAATCGGACTCTAAAGGACATGATGAATGCCATGTTAATAAGTTCGGGGTTACCGGATAACATGTGGGGAGAGGCCGTCTTGTCGGCAAATTATGTGTTGAATAAAATGCCCCGAAAGAAAATAAATAAGAGCCCCTATGAATTGTGGCATGGAAGAGTGCCTTCATACCAATACATGCGAGTGTGGGGGTGTCTTGCAAAGGTTTCAATACCACCTCCCAAAAAGGTGAAAATTGGACCAAAAACTATTGATTGCATATTTATTGGGTATGCTCACAATAGTAGTGCTTATAGGTTTCTTGTGCATGAATCGAAGATTCAAGATATACACAAGAATACAATAATGGAGTCAAGAAATGCTTCTTTCTTTGAGAATGTGTTTCCGTGCAAAAGAGATGATGCAAGTTCATCTAAACGGAGACATGATTCAATAGAAGAAGAAGAAGTCGAAGGAACAAATCATCATGATGAAAATGATGAAGCGGAGGTAGAACCTCGACGGAGCAAACGAGGTAGGGTAGAAAAATCTTTTGGCCCAGATTTTCTAACCTATATGCTTGAAAGTGAACCACAAAGTTATAAAGAGGCCGTGAGCTCTTCCGAAGGACCTTTGTGGAAAGAGGCCATTAAAAGTGAGATTGATTCCATTTTACAAAATCACACTTGGGAATTAGTGGATCTTCCTCCGGGAAGTAAACCACAAGGATATAGGTGGATTTTTAAAAGGAAAATGAAGACGGATGGAACAATTGACAAGTATAAGGCAAGACTTGTAATTAAAGGTTACAAGCAAAAGGAAGGCCTTGATTACTTTGATACATATTCTCCGGTTACGAGAATAACATCCATAAGAATTGTACTTGCAATAGCCGCATTGCGTGAATCTTGAAGTACATCAAATGGATGTTAAAACAGCCTTTCTAAATGAGGATTTAGAAGAGGAAATTTACATGGAGCAACTGAAGGATTTTCTGCGCCGGGGCAAGAAAATAAAGTGTGCAAGTTAGTAAAGTCATTGTATGGCTTGAAACAAGCACCAAAACAATGGCATCAAAAGTTTGATCAAGCCATGATGGAAAGTGGATTTAAAATAAATGAATGTGACAAATGTATCTATGTTAGAGACACGGGAAATGGCTACGTCATTTTATGTCTTTTTATGTAGATGACATGCTTATCATAGGAAGGCTGTGATAAAATGATAAAGTCCACTAAAGATATGTTGAACTCAAAGTTTGACATGAAAGATATGGGGTTAGCCGACGTAATCCTTGGCGTGAAAATTTTCAAGAATGTCAAATGGACTTGCTTTTAAGCCAGTTACATTATGTGGATAAAATTCTTGAGAAATTCAGCAAGGATGACTTAGCTATTGCTAGAACCCCAATAGACATGAGTCAACATCTATCAAAGAATAGAGGTGACACGGTTTCTCAAGTTGAATACTCGAGAATCATTGGAAGTCTAATGTACTTGATGAGTTGTACTAGACCAGTATATTGCTTTACACACAGTTAGCAAACTGAGTCGGTATACAAGTAATCCCTTGAGCGGAACATTGGAATGGTATAGTGAGAGTACTAAGGTACTTAAGATATACTCGCGATTATGCTTTACACTATACTAGACATCCAGCGGTAATCGAAGGATATAGCGATGCTAATTGATATCCGATATAAAAGACTCAAGGTCTACAAGCGGATTTGTGTTTACATTAGCAGAGGCGCTATATCATGGAAATCTTCTAAACAAACGGTTATAGCTAGATCCACGATGGAATCTCGAGTTTATAGCGTTAGATAAATGTGGTGAAGAAGCCGAGCGGCTACGCCAATTTATAGAAGATATTCCAAGATGGACGAAGCCCGCGCCATCAATATGTATACATTGTGATAGCCAATCGCCGATTGGAAGGGCACACAATCATATGTATAATGGTAAGTCTAGACACATTCGTCGAAGACATAATACCATTAGACAACTACTCTCAATCGGTACAATATCCATTGACTATGTTAAGTCAAAAGGAGAATTTAGCGGATCCATTAACCAAAGGGTTAAATAGAGAGTTAGTTGAAAGCTCGACGAGGGAATGGGACTAAAGCCTCACGAAAAGTTAAACACAACGGAAAACCCAATCTAGATGATCGGAGATCCCAAGAACTAGATTCAATGGGACAAACCTAACCGTTAAAAGACTTGTAGCGCCACCTGTGGGGAATCTACCCCAAGTCCATTCCTATTAGTGACATCTCGAAAGGACAAGGATAAGCCGATGGCTTTTAATGATTCTTACGCGTCGAAAATTCGAGCGGGGTAATACGGGTTACCTTTAAGAAATCACCTATGTGAGAGAGAAGTGGGGCCGCTTCGAGGAGAATTGTGTGAGGCTCAATTCTTAGACCCTCTTGCGCAACTCGTGCGTATGTTCGGGGCCATGATTGAACATAGCTATATGAGAATTGAAGTATGTTAGGACGATACTGTGTGTCAAGCATATGATCGGCTACACAAAAAGCATAACGATTCAAGGAAATCGCGTCTATCGATTTGAAAGTAGAGTAAATATGTCTTGTACGAGCGAAGATTCAATGGGCATTCCCACATCTTCGTATGCAAGTTTTCTGCTCACGGCTTTATCACCAATTCCGCATTATTCCTTCATGTGGGGATTGTTGGAAAAAGTGTGTTTTCAAGGAAATAATGAGTTATTTTCTTAATTTGTTATTTGTTAAAATGACAAATTGATTGTTTGGATTGTGTTCTACTCCATGAGTACATTGAAATCATATATTCATTTGTTCAAAATGGCTGAGAAATGAATGAGATATGAAGGCTCAAAGTTAATGGGTTGGAATGGGTAAAATGTGGTTATCCCACATTGGAAAAAGATGAAAAAGTGGCTAAGTTTAAATACTCCTACACTTTGGTAGGGAGTAAGATTGTGGTACATAGAGGCTTCTCTCGCACAAAAGTGCAGTGGGGGGGTGCAAATCATGGACCGAAATAGGCTTCGGGCTACCGAACTCATGTGTACGCGCTGCCCCGCGGACACGAATGTAGCTCCGAAATAGCCTGTCCGCGCGAGCCCAGTTTTTACAATTTTTTCCAAAAACTTGACCCAATTTTCTGGAGGTGAGGCGGGCGTCTCGACTCCAGAAGGTGCAGGCCATTGGCAAGACTCCGAGGCGGGCGCCTGAAGCTGTCCGAGGCGCCGCATGGAAGCCGGTGCAGAGAGCCGGCCATAGAACCTCCTTGAGGCGGCGCCTCGCGTTCCCCGAGGCGGCGCCCTGGGCTCCAGTGGGCCGTACGGAAAATGATTTTACCATGTTTTGTAATGCTCAAAAAAGGCGTTAATGAATGTGTAATTTCAACGGCCATATAACCATCAAAGGGAGTTTATGAGCTAAATAATTATGCAATTATGTTAAAATAATTGTATTAATTAAGAAAAATTAAAACATGGTTTAATTTTCTTATCTACTTGGATTATATAATGGCAAGAACACAACAAGAGAGAAATACAATACTGCATTTTTCCGTAATTCCTCTCATCTTCCTCTTTGTCAGCATATTGAACAAATATTTTCCTTGGCCTCCTTGCATTGCATTCGTGGTGATAAAGTTCAAGCATCGACTTCAGTTCGCCGGAGGTATTCTTGTGCAACCACCGTCCGGTATATCCGTTTCATCCTGGGAGGCAAGCGTTCCGTAACAACTCAAGCACAACGTGGTGAGGGGGCGTAATTTGTCTTAAGGAGAGTGTGATTTCACACGACTCGGATTCCTAGACAAATCTTTTTCCTTATCTTTTCTTTTGTGTAATTTTGTTTTATTTAGTTTTCTACAATTTTCTATTATTGTGTAATAGTTCTTCCAACATTTTTTTTTTTGGGACAGGGCATGCAATACTTTGTTAATAATAGCTTGGTATGTCTAGAACTCTTGTTGTTCATTCAGTTGTAAATAATCATATTGGAATTACATTTGAAAAATGAGCCTTTTTATAATTTTAAATTTATTTGTTTTTTTTTTAAGTAAACAACACATACTTTTTCCCTCTCAATTAAATTTACACTTTTGTATTGAACACGAGAATTAAGAAAATGTTTAAATAATATTAAAATTATGAGTATAAAAATTAAAAAGTGAGGTTGAGCAAGGGCGGTGCTACATTAGGGCGAGTATAGTTTCAAAATAAAAATAAAAATTATACAGGTTAAAAACAAATCAAAAATTAAGAAGTCAAACAAAATTTACTTTCTCTGTTTCAAAATAAAAATTTACCTTCCATTAAAAATCTTTTTTTTTTTGGATACTTATTTTGGAATAGAGACAAGGGCGGTGCTGATTTTTTTCTCAAAATATTTCTTTTTAAAAATATAATTCCCAAAATAACAACTATTCCAAACTATTTGCCAAATTTTCCATTTTCAAAACTCGTTAAACCATTTAGCGAGTTTGACATTTGTCCGTTCAAACTCGCCAAATGTAATGGCGAGTTCTATTTATTTTTCAAATTTTTCTTATTTATTCCTGCATTTTAAGAAAAATGACGTGGTAATGAAACTCGCCAAATCAATTGGCGAGTTTAAGCGAGATTCAAACTCGTCAATTGATTTGACGAGTTTAAACACCCCTTCAGTTTACAAATTACCGAAGAAAGAAAATAAAAAAGCAAAGGAAGAAGAAAAAGAGAACAATTTTTGAAGAACATTTTGTCAAATTCAAAATACATCATTCTTCAAAATTGATAAGTAAGTTTTCATTATCTTCCCTTTATTTTCGTTTTTGAAGGTTAGAATGAGTTGTGATTGTTAATTTAGGATTTAAGTTTGAGTTTGAATTTGGTCATTTTAGGCTTAATTTGAACGAATTTTGGGTGTTTTTTTCTAAATTTTTTCATTCATTCCATTGAAATAGTACTTATTTGAACATATGTTAGAGTTTTAGTTGTATTTGACTGATTTGTGAGTATTTTTTATAGTATGGTTTATTTTTAATTAAAATTTGGGGATATCTTTTGTTGTGAGTATTTTTTAGAGTATTGATTTGTGAAAGTAATATTTGTGTTTGTGTTGATTTGTAAACATAACACTTGTGAAAATAACACTTCCTATAGTATTTAATTTGTCAAAATAATACATGTGTTGATATTATTTTGATTAACAAATGGATACTTTTGTTTATCCAGGGCCTTTTGATCCTTCTGTGTTGACTTTACATCACTCCCATCGAGCTCGATATATTTGGGCAAATCATGACGTTTCGAGTTTATCATTTCGCTGTGGTGCGACCATGCCAGATGTTATAGCTCTCGTTTTCCAGGAGATATTAGCAGTGGCTGGGTTTTTGGGAGTTCATTTGATCGGGAGGGTGCAGTTTGACCGGGCTTTATTTGAGGCGTTGATTTAGAGATGGCGTCCGGAAACCCATACATTCCACCTCCATGTTGGTGAGATGACCATCACATTAGAGGATATCGGGATGCTGTCCATGTTGTCGATTGATGGTTACCCGTAACCGATTCAGATTTACCCGTGCTTCTAGATTGGCAGGTCTTTTGTGCGGAGCTTATAGGGGTTGTCCCACCTGATGCATCGTTTGATGGTAGTAGTCTAAAGATTAAGTGGTTGAAGACACATTTTTCTGAGTTTGGTAGCCTTCCCGCTGATTCCCCCCAGACTTGGTTGATAGGTATATACGTGCCTATATTTTGATAGCACTTGGGGCTAATATGATGCCAGATCGTACTAACAGCAAGGTGAAGTTGTTTTATCTCCCTTTAATTGGAGATATTGAGAGGATACACATGTATAGCTGGGGTAGTGCATGTTTAGCTTTTTTATATAGAGAACTTTGTTGTGCCACTCACCCCGAGACTAGTCAGTGTGGTGGATTTCTGAATATTCTGCAGGTATGCTATAACATTTCAATTAAACGTTATGATGTTGTTGTTTTTTTTATTTGAAATCATATATTTTGATAGTATTTTATATATATATATATTTATACAACTCTGGGCATAGGATAAGTTGCTATGTACGCAACCTATTTCTCTTAGGCCAAATGAGGATCAGGGCAACCTTCCCTTGGGGTGCAGGTATACATTTATTAATGACTTTTCCATCTGAAATGTTATTGTCACCTTCTATATATTGAAACTTTTGACTTATACTTCTCCATTTATTGAATTTCAGGTGGATTGGACGGTTATCTATGAAGTATGTTACTGCACACAACCTTAGCAATTATCGAGATCAGCTAGCGCAGTTTACTGATGATCAGGTTGTGTGGAGGTCATTTCTAAATCGACAGGCTCCAGCTTATTGCCATTAAGGAGAGGCTGTTTGGAGATCTAGAGTCCCTCTTATCTGTTTTGAGAATGTAGAGTGGCACCACCCTGATCACGAGCAACGATCCGACCCTTCTCCGATCCGAGTTCGACTTCTTCTGGCGGGACTAACTTTGATGGCATTACACAAGATCAGAGGGAGGAATTTCAGAGACAGGGTGACATAAGAAAGGGGTATAGGTCGTGATATCCGGTAAACAAATACTCCATCTACATATGATAAAACATATGAAAGAAAGAAAAAGTGAGATTTGATTAGTTTAGTAGTTTTTGTAATAGATATTTGTATTATTTTTTGATTTTGTAATCTATTTATTGGTTGTTTGAAAGTTTTATTTTGTTTCTATATTTGTTGTTGTATACATGGATTTTGTTGGTTTTTGTTATTGTCCAGATTATTGTTGTGGGTGGGCAGTTTCTGGTAACTTATGGAGCTGGATCTGGCATCTACAAACTCGCCACTTGAATTAGCGAGTTCACCTAAACTCGCTAATTGAATTAGCGAGGTCACCTAAACTCGCTAATTCAAATAGCGAGTTTAGGTGAACCAAAAATTACAGAGACTTGAGACACTTCAGACAGAAACTTCAGAAACTTCATAAACTTCATAAACTTTGCCCTGTATAGGAATTTTTATTTTGCCAAATATAAACTTTCATATTACATATAGTTTTGAAAAATTCCACTCAAATAGAAATTACATTCAAGTTTAATGGAAATTAAATAAAAATAATTAAATTGTCTATTACTTGGACATATACACGATTGTAACCTTCTTGCTTGCATGTTAAACATTGAGTATTTCGTTTATCTGATTGAAAATTCATAAATTTTCGAAACCGCCTTGATCTGGGCCTTTCAGACTTCGCAGAACGTCGAAGGTAAGGATTAGAAAAAAAACGTGGCACCAATTCATCAACACCCCAATAGTCCTCATGGTGTATTGATTCAAATGTTCCATTCCATGTCTTGTAGTATTCACGAATAGTGTAAAATGGATCAACATAAGAACGACCGTCAATATGTTGCGCTTGGCAACATGCAAGAAGATGGGAACAAGGCATATGATATGCAACCCATTTACCACATGTGCAGGTACCATCATTCCATCGGATAATTTGGATATTACCACCATTATCACCGCGACGTGCGATTGTCACCTGATACACCCCCATCTCGTGAGGGTTGAACCTCCTAACATGATGTTGAGTAGCATTCTCACTATTCTTACTGAATCGGTAATGAACTTTCTGACTGAATTGGTATAGGGGATTGATATTTGGATTATCGGGATTACCTCCTAAAGCATTTAGTGAAAACCCATGTCTTGCCTGAAAATATTTTACACAACAATAAAAGGCAGTCTCAACAATTGCTGTTATTGGCATCCCGCGAGCTCTTTTTATGACAACATTAAAAACCTCAGACATGTTAGTAGTCATAATGCCATATCTATAACTAGGGGTGTCATCGGTTCAAACCGCGGTTTGAGACCGAACCGAACCAAACTATGTGGTTTGGTTTGGTTTTTAATGATTAACGGTTCAGCTCAGTTCCAAAAATTTGTAAACCATGCGGTTCGGTTTGGTTTGCGGTCTGACTTTTCCAAACCGAACCAAACCGAACCGAACCGAACCATTTTGAGCTGAACCATCAAACCGAACCACCGAGTTGAACCGCCAAACCGTTATATTAACCAAATTTATGTTAATAAATACTCCATATATATGTTCTTGCTTTTTGGATAACCAAATATTCAAAGGTTTATTAACCTTTAACAGTCTTTTGTAGTTCAAACTACATTTGGGAGTATTTTTGCTTCATAGCTTATTACTTACTTTGCCTCTGTCAAACACCGTATCTTATGTCAAGCACTCAAACACGAGCACAGTTATTGGTTGATTGGGCTTATGGATGGTAATTGTTTAGGAATACTAACCTTTTGAGCTTGTCACAGCAATACAACGAAGACATTTTATGCTGCAAGCATTTCTTTGAAATACTTAATCAGGTTGGCAAAGTTCAACCTGATGTGAGTTTCATATGATACTATCAGTTTCTGCGTTAATGTTTATCAATCTTATATTCTGAGTTTCATATGATACTATTATTTTCTTTGAAATACTTAATCAGGTGGTTTTTGCTGGCTGATTTTATACCCATTTTGCAGCTTGAGCAGAAACAAAATTATGCAGTCTGGAAAGCTGCAGATATTAGAAAGGCTATAAAAGAAGGAAGGAAGCCAGTCCCAGGGCCGCCTGGTGGCGAGAATGATCTGTCACAAACATCAAGCGGTGAATTTGTATGATCTTTTACCCAATGTAAGTCCTATATTCAGCTTCTCATTTATGCATCAGCCTCTATTTTGTTCAACATGTACAGGTTTTGAATTTCAAGGAGCTGGTGCACTTGAGGTCTAGACCATAGTTCGGACCGTGGTTTGAACCGTTTAATGAAATCGTGGTTTGAGACCGAACCGAACCGAACAAAGCCGAGGTGGTTTGGTTTGGTTTGGTTTGGTTTGAAATTTTTCATGGTTCGGTTCGATTTGGGGTTTCTCCAAACCGAGTACTAGCGGTTTGGTCTCTATATTTGTCCAAACCGAACCATTTACACCCCTATCTATAACCACCATCATGCGCCAATGTCCACTTTCTGACATCTAAATTCACAAACCATTTAATTGCCTCATGGTCAATTAAACGGATACTGTCCAAAGTATTTTTCAATTTCCTATCTTGACTTGCTTTACTAGCTCTCTAAAATAAATACTTCAAACCAACACCTCTGTGCTTCTCCAAGAAATTTGCTCGCATATGCCTTAAAATTTCTATGATGAACATTAGGCCACCATGTATCTTCCGATATAGTCTTAAAAATGACGTGATTACGGTCAGATATCAAGCATAACTCATGACTCTTGATAATATGTCTGCAAACAAAATATAAGAATCAATGCCAATTCACCCAGTCCTATTTTTCAACAACAGTAAATGCAAGAGGAAGTATACTATCTTGGGCGTCAACACCCATGGCAATCAGTATTACCCCTTTATATCTACCATAAATGAATGTTACATCAACAGAAATGACAGGACGACAAAGAGAAAAGGCTTCAATGCAAGGCCCAAATGCCCATAACACTCGTTGAAATATCTGTAATTCACCGACAGGAGGAGGAGGATAAGTATACTCAACAATTGTTCCGGGGTTGTATTTTTGGATGGCTGCTAAGACGCGGGGTAACCTTATATAAGATTCCTCCCAATCTCCAAAAACCTCTACAATGTCGTTCTGCTTTCCACACCATGTCTTCTTATAAGTAATTTCCTTACCAAACATTCCACTAATGTGTGCAATAATAACTCAAACTTTGACATCTGAATCGGCATTAATAAGACTAACCACTTGCTGACCAATAAACTTTGCATATAGGTTGGGGTGATCTTGGCTTTCTCCAGAAAACAAGCAACAATGAGAACCCTTTTACTTGGTCACTTCCCAATAACCATGTTTCTTCCTACTAACACGAACATAAAATTGCATGGATACTATTTGAGTAGACATACTATTGCCCAGGAATGAGGCGTGCTATTTCTTACCCTTAACCTCTGATTAGTTCTAATATGGTACATTTTTATGTCAAATTGAGCCTTGTTCTTGTCAGAAAAGCGTATCCCTTTATCAATTTCGTCTTTCTTTGGATCTCAAATTGGAAAACTGAGTTGATTATTAGAATCAATCAATCCCTCTTCTTTTCTTGTCGAGCAATATCACTGTAAAAAGGATACTCTTCTCTCTCATACCTCCGATTTTCTGGTGCTTCATAATGAACCAAATGTGTTTCCAAGTCATCATCAATCGCGTCATCATCACCATTGCCCAAATCTATATCAGAATCACTAATATGCTCTTAATACATCTATATCTGTGTCTTCTTCTTATTCATAATATTCATCATCTTCCGAATTCTAACCATTAACAAGATCATTTTGGCATGCCCCATAATCATAATTTGGTGTTTGGGTTGATAAAAGTGTTTGTGTACTTGGACCAACCCCTGAATCACAGTAGCAACTTGGTGAATTCCCATAAAAGATCTTCGTATTACGTGTTTCAAACTGTTAATAATGTCAATTTTCAATCAATTTGATGGCTAAATACAACTGCAAATACAACTGCAAATTACCCAGCCCACCTGTGAGCACCCCAACCCGGGACCTAACACGTGTCCCGAGCTAAGGGAGCTCAAACTAAGAAAAACCATCTCAATATTTAAAACATTTATTTGCCTTTAAAAGAAAACCACCTTTCAAACTTACAATTTTAAAATCAATTAGTAATATCTCTACTTAGAGGAAATCCAACCATAACTTTAATAAGCCGATATCTGATCAAATACATTGGGAACCTTAATTAACATCTGTTTAACAAAAGGGTTTTCCATACAAAATATAAAAAAGGAATACTTAACAAATACTCCTAACAACCCACTCCTATACTTAACTTGTCAAGCCCCAAAAGCAAAAGTCCACAATGATATCCCCGGCCTCACTGGTTCGGTTCACCTGTCTCGGGATCTAAAACAGTAAAGGGAGAGGGGTGAGAATAAATCTCAATGAGCTATTATGGATGCAGCAAGATGCCATACAAGATGCAACACGTAGCATGGCAACACTTAACACATTATGAAAGCGGTAAACACCTTACGTTACCTCATTTTACCTTTTCCCGTCGAACAATAAGTCGTACAACGTGGGAGTAAAACTCCACTCTTTGGTGAACCGCCCCATGCACATTCACCGCTTATAGGTCTCATACCCCGCAGATCCATATAAGAAAAACAGGATACATATATGACCCCTATATTTAGAGTATCATATACTATCATCGCCATCGCAGAGAGCCGTTGGCTTCATACAGAGCATTCCCCCAGGTTTCTCCTAATCGCAGCGGTATGTAAAGGCTACTTATCGCTCGATACAGAGCTTGCACGGCCCCCACCCCGTGGCCACAGAGTGGGAAGGGTCACCGGTATGACGAACCTTCAATCACTTATTGAACAAATCAATAATTGATTGAAATCCATCATACCCACCCGAACATAAACACGCTCAAGCACATAATAGATACTCGAGATAATCCACAAAACGGGATAATAATATAATAACATGGTAATGTATACTCATGCCAATCAATACCATAATGCAACATTTAAGTAATACACTATGCATAGTATCATCAATAAATATGAATGATAACAAATAAATCCACAATTGGGATAACCATACAACCACATAATAAACATATCCACATATTGGGATAACAATATAATCAACATGCCACATAATCCACAATTGGGATGTCACACCACCATATAACACATAATCCACACAATGGGATACCACATAACAACTTGCCAAATAGTCCATACTTTAGGATATTAAGATAACCATAATATCAATAATTCCATAACTTGGACACAATGCCACAAGTGATACATACCCATTACCAATTAGCTCAATAGTGAAACCTATGGCTTCTACACCATTGCAACTATTCACTAAAGATAGGGAGTGAGGCTACTATATATCATAAACCACTCTTACATAGTCATTATACGACCTCGAATAACATTTATTAAAGTTCAAGTTCTATTTCCCAAATTGGAACTATTTTGGTGAAGTCACAAATCAAACCTATCAACCATTTTCGGGGCAATATTTAAACTACTTCCACAATTCCATTTTGATCACTTAAGATGTCATTGAGTAGCCAAAGTATTCTACTTTAATCTAGGTTAAAGAGATTTCATTTTGGTTCGAGTTTGATTAGGTTTGAGCAGCTCTAAAATTGATACTTTGGAACCAGGCCAGGGCACGACTCGTCCCCCAGGGCACGACTCGTGCCCCCTTGACCTTCCCCTGAATCTGGCGTCCCCAGTAAGGCACGACTTCCCTTTATCCCTAGTCACGACTCGTCCCCATCCAAGGCACGACTCGTGCCACAGGGCACGACTCGTGCCCTGAACCTGCATCGAACGTAATAAAATCCTTTAGTAACCCTAACCAAAATTGTCCCAAACTGATTTTCCCTTGTTGGTGAACTTATAAGGACTTCCTAAACTTCATACACATTATACTAATTCATTTAAACCCCAAGATAACCTAAACCCAAATCAATTACCACTTAATTTCCAACCCATTTTACTTCCATTTTTCATGATTTACCATCTTAATCCAACTCCACACATTTTCTTACACTCTTAATCATTTCTTATGAACAACAACAATATTCCATAACATTAACTAATTACTCAACTCCAAGAAGACTTCCAAGACATGTAACAACCATTACAACATCAAGAACAACAATGGATAGTTCATGAGCACATAAATGAAAAGAGGTCATAACAACTCACCTTTGGATTTTATAAGGAAATGTTGATCTTTATAGCTAGATGACTTCCTCTAGGTGATCCAATTCCAATGGTGCTCCTAGACTTGATTTTTGGTGAAGAAATGCTTGACTTCAAGGCTTGGGCAAAGAGGACTTCAATGGAGGTTCTCTCTATTTTCTCTAGGTTGAAGAAGAAGGATGAATGAAGGAGAAGGAGGTAATGTGAGGAGGGTAAAGGAGGGGGGGGAGGGGCCGGATATGGGGGAAGTAAGAGGAGGGGATGGAGGTGCCACTTGGCATGCTAGGAAGGAGCAAGACCAATGGCCCCCCTTCAAGAACTTTAAAAACTCATGGCTTTCATCCTTTTTAATTTAAAATAAATCCTTAACTCAAAATTCATCCTACTCAAATAACCTCCTTGCACTATTTATCTTATTTCCCTTTTTATTATTTCCCCAAATTTCTTTATTTAATATCCAATAAATTCTCAAAAGATTCCAATCTTACTACTCACCCAATTTATCTTAATTTACGAATTTAAAGACATGATTGAACACAAAAAGCTAGCATAAATATTAAAAGCATCTAATATAATATTAAAAATAAATGCCTAGGGTTGGGGTCGTTACACTCACTCCCCCTTAAAGAAAATTCGTCCCGAATTTGACTGTCGCTTACTATAAGGATCACATAGCAAAAGTTACATTTCCCACATTCTAACTTAATACTTTCAATTAGGTTCTCAATGGCATGATTCTACTATACATTTCATAACCCTAACACTCTAGGACTTCACTTCCCAATTAGTCTCTCCAATACTATGATTTTTCTAAGATTTTCCAATTTCATAAGTAATGTGATACTACAACTTAATATTCCGAGAATATCATACCATCATCACTAATCCGAATTTTCACGACCTCAAAGAAAGTGTATTAAAATAAAAAGTATTACATCTTATGTTACCCAATACATTACGATATTTCATTTAAAACGTCAAATACTCGCAGCCGCCCCAAGTCGGTCTATAAGTCAATTCACCAATCTTTTCTAAAACTTTAAATGGATTAACAACTTTAGCGCCAATTTACCTTAGACCTTGCTTCTCCAATTTCACCCCAACAAATTAGAGATCGATATTTTCTTCCCTAACAACGCCTCATACGGTTTTATCTTAATGCTAGAATGATAACTGTTATAATACGCAAACCCGCTAAGGTTAATTAAATTTCTCAAGTCGAAGGAAAATCCGTCACACAACACAACCTATTCTTCCAGAATTTGGGTAGTCTTCAAATCTCTTCCTTTCGACTAACTAAATCCTCCAACTCTTAGGATCGGTAACAACTCTCAAAGGAAACTTCAAAAGATAAGGTTCCTATTTAAATGACGCAACACAAGTGTAGCTACTCCCGAGTAGAGGATAAGAAAATCCCACTTATCTAAGTTAAATTCCCCAAAGCACACATTATCACTTTCCCATTTCGCATAACACTACACCCTGATCTTCCTTTAAATATACACTTAAAATTTCACAAGATTCTCACGTCCACTAGGTAAGGTAAGAGCCAACCTATTTTTCCATTACTAACAATATGATTCATCCTTATTACATCCTACACCATTTATACTTCCTTTAGAGTCACTAAAGCAACGACTCTACAATTCTTAAGAATTTCTTAAATTTCTTTGGTAGTACTTGCTAACTCAAAGATCACGGACTCAACCTCACAAGATCCTTGGTAACATCCGAGTTTAAGACTATAGAACCCAAAATTTGTAATCCTCTCGAGCTAACTCATACTAGCTAAACTTTGCATACAAGGATTCTTCACAAGGAATAATTAACCCAATTCTCAAATTATTTTTACGATCTTCCCGGAACCTTAATTAACAAAGAGATCATCAATTCTAATTACCCTAAAGCCATCAAAATAAGAATTACAATTCTGCTTATCCTACTCAGAACCAACACACGAAATATACCGACGGGAGCACATTTACCAATTACTCACAGCTAGCACATAAAATTTTGGAAAAGACTCCCTATGCAGGTCTAGCATATACCAATTACTCTTCACATCTTAATTCAAAACTTTCACCTTATATACCCACATGTAACCAGAATTTCACATTTAAGGTTCACCTATAACAAATACCAATATAAGCAATTTAGGCATGGAAAAAGGAGACTCACCTATTAGGATAGTCTATCATTATACAACAACTACTTAACCCTCCAGGTCAAGTATATCTCAAAATCATAAATTGATAATTATACTAATTCAACGGCAATACATGCTCGGCCATAACCACATCACCATCGTGGGTAAACCAAAGAAGGTTCGAGGTATTCTCTCATAAGAGCGAGAATCCTCTAACAATAAAACAAATTTTCAACAATGTATGTCACATATAAGCAAAATGTGATGCCAAATATAAATGATATGCAACAGGATCTATAAAACATGACCCCTAACCTTTGAGACAGGGAATATACCTCTAGTGACCTCGAGGGATCTATCTCTCCGAACCCCGAAACGCACACTCGACCACAGGCCCTCTCTTTCGGTTCCCCTTTGTTATCTCTTTTGATACCACCTCTTTGACCCTTTGGACCGGCACCCGAAGCTAACCTTCTCGACGAAATGCGGGACAATTTTTCTTGTAGTGCCCGCTCCTCCACAATTCAAACATTTCCCTTGCTTACTCCAACACCTGTCTTCAGTGTGACCCATCTTCTTGCAATATTTACACATCATCCCATACTGTTTGGGTACTGGCCTAGACGAAGAAGCTACCACAAGTTTCTCTCTCATCCTTCCTGAAGTTAAAGCTCTTGGCTGATCTCCAATGACTTTGGATCCTTGTCCTAGATACTTTGGCTTATCTCCAATCTCACCTTCCAATTTCCCACTATTTTCCTCCATACCATTCTCGATCTTATAAGCTCTCTCTAAGACTGTCTGATAATTGGTGAAGCTATCAATCCCAAATTTCTTCCTAAACTCAATCCTCAAACCTTTTATAAACCTATGAACTCTTTTCGCTTCATACGATACCAAATGAGGGCAACTTCTAGCTAATTCCTCAAACCTGATTACATACTGATTCACCGTCATGATCCCTTGTTCTAGTCCTAAGAATTCGACCTCCTTCTTGTCCCTTGTAACCATCGAAACGAAATAATCCTCGAACTGTTTGGTGAAATTATCCCAAGTCTGGGGCGTATGGTCCCGCTCCCAACTTCCCTTCAATATCTGCCACCACTGATCAGCTAAACCTTCACATTTAAACACAGCATACCTAACTTTCTCCTTGTTGGGACTTCCTATAACCTCAAAAATCCTATTCATTTCTGCTAACCATTTTTCTGCCTTTAACGGGTTCGGACCTCCGTTAAAGCTCGGGGGGTTCATCTTCACAAATCTTTCCAATCCATCACTTTGACATCCTTCATGTTGATTCGGAACTGATCCTCTAGTCTCCATATCCTGTACAAACTTCCTGAATAATTTCATCATCCCTTCATTCTGAATTTCACCTATATCCATATCTCCTTCAATTTCTAGAACCTTCCGCTGATCATCCTTACTTCCAGCCATTAGAACGAACTCCTGCATAAAACACTCGACGTCAATTTCCACACATTCCCCCTTAGTTTAGACATCTACCCTTGACCTCTAAACTAAGCTCTGATACCAACTGTGAGCACCCCAACCCGGGACCTAACACGTGTCCCGAGCTAAGGGAGCTCAAACTAAGAAAAACCATCTCAATTTTTAAAACATTTATTTGCCTTTAAAAGAAAACCACCTTTCAAACTTACAATTTTAAAATCAATTAGTAATATCTCTACTTAGAGGAAATCCAACCATAACTTTAATAAGCCGATATCTGATCAAATACATTGGGAACCTTAATTAACATCTGTTTAACAAAAGGGTTTTCCATACAAAATATAAAAGAGGAATACTTAACAAATACTCCTAACAACCCACTCCTATACTTAACTTGTCAAGCCCCAAAAGCAAAAGTCCACAATGATATCCCCGGCCTCACTGGTTCGGTTCACTGTCTCGGGATCTAAAACAAGTAAAGGGAGAGGGGTGAGAATAAATCTCAATGAGCTATTATGGATGCAGCAAGATGCCATACAAGATGCAACACGTAGCATGGCAACACTTAACACATTATGAAAGCGGTAAACACCTTACGTTACCTCATTTTACCTTTTCCCGTCTGAACAATAAGTCGTACAACGTGGGAGTAAAACTCCACTCTTTGGTGAACTGCCCCCATGCACATTCACCGCTTATAGGTCTCATACCCCAGAGATCCATATAAGAAAAACAGGATACATATATGACCCCTATATTTAGAGTATCATATACTATCATCGCCACTGCAGAGAGCCGTTGGCTTCATACAGAGCATTCCCCCGGTTTCTCCTAATCGCAGCAGTATGTAAAGGCTACTTATCGCTCAGTACAGTAGCTTGCACAGCCCCCACCCTGTGGCCACAGAGTGGGGAAGGGTCACCGGTATGACGAACCTTCAATCACTTATTGAACAAATCAATAATTGATTGAAATCCATCATACCCACCCGAACATAAACACGCTCAAGCACATAATAGATACTCGAGATAATCCACAAAACGGGATAATAATATAATAACATGGTAATGTATACTCATGCCAATCAATACCATAATGCAACATTTAAGTAATACACTATGCATAGTATCATCAATAAATATGAATGATAACAAATAAATCCACAATTGGGATAACCATACAACCACATAATAAACATATCCACATATTGGGATAACAATATAATCAACATGCCACATAATCCACAATTGGGATGTCACACCACCATATAACACATAATCCACACAATGGGATACCACATAACAACTTGCCAAATAGTCCATACTTTAGGATATTAAGATAACCATAATATCAATAATTCCATAACTTGGACACAATGCCACAAGTGATACATACCCATTACCAATTAGCTCAATAGTGAAACCTATGGCTTCTACACCATTGCAACTATTCACTAAAGATAGGGAGTGAGGCTACTATATATCATAAACCACTCTTACATAGTCATTATACGACCTCGAATAACATTTATTAAAGTTCAAGTTCTATTTCCCAAATTGGAACTATTTTGGTGAAGTCACAAATCAAACCTATCAACCATTTTCGGGCAATATTTAAACTACTTCCACAATTCCATTTTGATCACTTAAGATGTCATTGAGTAGCCAAAGTATTCTACTTTAATCTAGGTTAAATAGATTTCATTTTGGTTCGAGTTTGATTAGGTTTGAGCAGCTCTAAAATTGATACTTTGGAACCAGGCCAGGGCACGACTCGTCCCCCAGGGCACGACTCGTGCCCCTCGACCTTCCCCTGAATCTGGCGTCCCCAGTAAGGCACGACTTCCCTTTATCCCTAGTCACGACTCGTCCCCATCCAAGGCACGACTCGTGCCACAGGGCACGACTCGTGCCCTGAACCTGCATTCGAACGTAATAAAATCCTTTAGTAACCCTAACCAAAATTGTCCCAAACTGATTTTCCCTTGTTGGTGAACTTATAAGGACTTCCTAAACTTCATACACATTATACTAATTCATTTAAACCCCAAGATAACCTAAACCCAAATCAATTACCACTTAATTTCCAACCCATTTTACTTCCATTTTTCATGATTTACCATCTTAATCCAACTCCACACATTTTCTTACACTCTTAATCATTTCTTATGAACAACAACAATATTCCATAACATTAACTAATTACTCAACTCCAAGAAGACTTCCAAGACATGTAACAACCATTACAACATCAAGAACAACAATGGATAGTTCATGAGCACATAAATGAAAAGAGGTCATAACAACTCACCTTTGGATTTTATAAGGAAATGTTGATCTTTATAGCTAGATGACTTCCTCTAGGTGATCCAATTCCAATGGTGCTCCTAGACTTGATTTTTGGTGAAGAAATGCTTGACTTCAAGGCTTGGGCAAAGAGGACTTCAATGGAGGTTCTCTCTATTTTCTCTAGGTTGAAGAAGAAGGATGAATGAAGGAGAAGGAGGTAATGTGAGGAGGGTAAAGGAGGGGGGGAGGGGCCGGATATGGGGGGAGTAAGAGGAGGGGATGGAGGTGCCACTTGGCATGCTAGGAAGGAGCAAGACCAATGGCCCCCCTTCAAGAACTTTAAAAACCCATGGCTTTCATCCTTTTTAATTTAAAATAAATCCTTAACCCAAAATTCATCCTACTCAAATAACCTCCTTGCACTATTTATCTTATTTCCCTTTTTATTATTTCCCCAAATTTCTTTATTTAATATCCAATAAATTCTCAAAAGATTCCAATCTTACTACTCACCCAATTTATCTTAATTTACGAATTTAAAGACATGATTGAACACAAAAAGCTAGCATAAATATTAAAAGCATCTAATATAATATTAAAAATAAATGCCTAGGGTTGGGGTCGTTACACTATATTTAGCAGAAACAACAGACATTATATTAATACCCGCATCATTTTCAATACGAAAAGGAAAGTACACACCAATACCACTATCAAATGAATAGAGATACATACAAATTATTTCCAACTCATATAAACTCCGATCTACGCGAATCTCTTTATATAATTTATCAATCAATTAATTGTATCTCCATCTACAATAAGCCCTAATCGGCCCTTTTTGAAAATGAGTACCATTAAATGGACATTTATCATCACCTCACCAATAGCACATGAAAATTAGTGAATTTCGTTCATTTTTAACCCTACATTACAAAATTAAAGTGTTAAAATATTAAAAAACCTATTTTTAACACTAATATATATATATATTACTAACTCTATATATAAAAATAAGTATATAGAATTATTGAGATATTGAAGATTTACCTTGATTTGTACTTTTAACTAATTATGAAGTTGAAATATTTAAAAATTGAGTATTTTTCAAACTACTCTTCTTCTCCCTTTCTCTCTATTTTCATCGATATGTTCGGGTACTGAAAGAATCTGTCCCCAATCTTATCTCAAAATTCGCTTAAACTCGCTATATCAATTGGCGAGTTTGAATCTCGCTTAAACTCGCCAAATCAAGAGTTTCATTACCACTTCATTTTCTTAAAATGCAGGAATAAAAAATAAAAATTTGAAAAAAAATAAAAGAACTCGCCATTCCATTTGGCGAGTTTGAACGTACAAAAAAGGTCAAACTCGCTAAATGGTTTAGCGAGTTTTGAAAAAAATAAACATTTTGGTAAATAGTTTGGAAGGGTTGTTATTTTGAGAATTATATTTTTTAAAATGAATATTTTGAGAAAAAAATCGGCGGTGCTACGATTAGGGCGATTGTGGGATGGCCCACACACTAAGGGCTTGTTTGATAATCCAATTAAGCTCTTAATTTGGAACACTTTAAGAGATTAAAAAGTTAAGCATGTTTGGTAAGGTAAATTGCAATCACTTAATTAATTAAGATTGTCGTAAAAAAAACTATTAATTTTAAGTTGAAAATGAGTAACTTAAGCAATTAAGAGGGGGAAAGAAAGAGTTAAAAATGCAATGAGTTCAAATCAATTCATCAACTATTTTATTTATATATTAAATGATACTTTCTTTTGTTGAAATATTTTAACTTTTCATATAAATTATATTTAATCTAGTATTAAAATGTAATTTTATTTATTTAAACTATTGATATTAATAATATTTTAATAGAGTATCATAATTAATTATTTTTTTCATTTTTGGTCAAAGTTAAGACAAATTTATCAAAATAATTAACAAGATAAATTTTATTATGGATCAAAGAAATTAGTAATAAAAAATATTAAATATTATAAAATATAATCTAATTATAATAGTAGTGACGTATATGTTGAAGACTTTATTTTATTATACACTCATTAAGATTATTCAAATATTTTTTTGAATGTTAAGTTCAAACTTTAAATAAATTCAGATATAAGTGGTTTGTCATTACCAAACAAACTGAACTCTTAAAATTCAGCAACTTAATAATTTCAGCTCTACATTTTCAAAACTTAATTTTTAGTTTTACCAAACAGGCCCTAAATTTTCAGAAAAAAAAAAGTTTTTTTATACAAAGGTTTTTGGTTAAAAACAAATTAAAATAAAGAAGTCAAATAAATCTGGCTCCTTGCGTACTACTCCCTCCGTCCCAATCTAAATGTCTCAACTTTTCTTTTTGGGTGTCCCACTTAAAATGTCTCAACCCAAAAAAGAAAAGTTTTTTTTTACTTTTCCACCCACTCATTCTCTTTCATACTTTACTTTTACACTCACAACATTCTCTCTCCTAACTATTCTACCCACTCATTCTCTCTCCTATTTAATTTTTTATACTCACAACATTTAAATTTTTTTCTCTTTCTTACATTACTTTCCTTAATTCCCGTGCCAAACCCATTTTAAGGCACTTAGATTGGGACGGAGGGAGTAGAATATTTGTCCAAATTTACCTTTGATTAAAAAGCATATTTGAACATTTATTTTTAAAGGTAGTAATAACTTATCTAAAGTAATAAAAAAACACGCTTACATTTTAACTTGCACATAAACAAATTATTGAAGAGAGTTGTTATATAAACTCGTAAAATTGTTGAGTAAACCCGTAGAACTAAATACACCCCAAATAAATTAAATAAACCCCCCTTTTCCCTTTATACCCCTTGTTTTTAACCCACACCCACACCCACCCACCCACACCCACACCCACCCACCCAATTACTTCTCATTTACTCTCTCTCTCACTCATCCCCACCCAAAATCAAACCTAGAGAGAGAAAGAGAGGAAACGACGGTGAAATAGAGAGAGAAGAGAACGCAAAGACCGCAGAGAGAGAGAAGAGAGACACGGCTGGCTGAGAGAGAGAGAGAAGAAAGAAGAAGCAAAAACCAAAGAAGAAGAAGAAGAAGAACAACAACAACAACAACCATTTTCAATTTCAAGATGTCAAATCTTGGAAAATCTGGTAATTTTTCTTTCCTTTGTGCTAAAATTAGTTTATTTTTCCTTCAATTTGAGATTTGAGAGATTTTCATTTGAGAATTCTGGGTTTTGAGTGGTTCGGCCACTACTGGCCGATTTATTACATCTAGTCGGCCACACCCTGCCGAAAAATGTCAAAATTTCGGCCACCCCCGGCCGAACCTGCTCAAATTTTCGGCCATGACCAACCGAACCAATCCCAAAATTTCGGCCACAACTGGCCGAACCTTGCTCATGAGACGGACTAACCCACTGTAACGTAATTCTCAGTTTATTTGGTGCCATTCACCTTTTTTATTGCTGTTTTATGGGTTGTATATTTATGTACCATTGGGCTTGTTTGCACATACATCTTTATGACTATATATTAACCATGTTGTGAACCGTAAAGTTTAGAAGATGTTCTTTATTTGTGCGTATTAATGAGAATTTGATTTCCTCCATCGGATCTCTGGTTGTTGCCATTTATGGATTTGTGGTTTTTATAATTTCATTGCACGACTAAGATAGTTTTTATTTGAGTTGGGGTGGCTACATTTACGGGATAGTGATTCTTACCATTTCAATGCATTTTGACGTGGGAATACTTTCTTTAATTGTTGTTCGCTTTTGTTACTTCTCCTTTCTTATGCGCATGCATTTCTTATATGCAAAACATATTATGAATGTTTGTAATCCCTGGGATTTCAGATTTTTGATTGTTACTATTTTTATGTAGTTATTAATAATACTCCCTCCGTTCCAAAATGATCTTTCCACTTTTTTTGGTCATTATAATTTCATTGCACGACTATGATATGATATAAAATTGTATTGAGTTTGATTTTTTGATGTTTTATTTGCAGTTAAACAAATGTTTTCAAGAAGGCGTCCAACTGCTTCCGAAAGGACTTCAAAAGTTGCTTCACGTACTCAAGGTCAATCTTCACAGAACCAAGAGCCAGTTGAGGATTTAAACGTTGATCCTCGCTTGTCGGTCTACAATGAGCCTATGAAAACCTCACCTGAGCCTCGAATAGACCTTATTCCGGCTCAAAATGATAGTGACCCGGAAGATGAACGGGAATACGAGCCGAAAGATGAGCCGGAAGTTGAGGAAGATGAGGATGACGAGGATGAGGATGATGAGGAGGGAGGTGGGGAGGTAACGTCTTATCCCGGTGGGCCTAGGTACAAAACATTACTCCTTTCCTATGAAACCCATATTGCTAAATCAATTTGGGAGGGTAAAGACGATAGAATTTTAAAATGTATTAACCATATAGGAAAATTGAAAAAATGGGAATTGGAGTTGAATAAAGTGTCAGAGCCGGTTCAAATGCTTATCATTAATTCCGGTCTCTTGTGCTTAGTTAATGGAAGTGGAGCGTATGACAACGTAGATAAAACGTTGGTCAACGCTTTTGTTGAGCGATGGCATCCAGAAACTAATAGTTTCCATATGCCATTTGGGGAGATGACCATCACTTTGGAGGATGTGTCTTGTCTTACATTGCTTCCGGTAGTAGGTGCACCCTTATTTGAGAGTCCCGCTTATGCTAGTCAGCCACCTCTTAATAAGGTTTGTGAGGTTTTGGGAGTGACCAAAAAAGTTGCTAAAGATGTAATTTCTGCCAAGGGGGCATTGGTCAATTTAGAATGGCTTAGATTGAAGTTCTCCCCTCAGTTGTACTCCTCAGATCCCCGAAAAGCTGTCTGTGCTGCTAAGGCATATCTTTTATATTTATTGGGGTGCACAATCTTTTCTGATAAGACCGGGACATGTGTTAACGCTAGCTATCTAGATTTTTTGAGAGATGATGGGGCAATAGGGAATTATGCTTGGGGAGCCGGAGCGTTAGCTTTTTTGTACCGGCAACTAGGAAAAGGATCTAGGTTTAACTGCCATCAGATTTCCGGGCACTTAACCTTGTTGGAGGCTTGGGTTTATGAGAGGTTTCCTGCGTTTAGGAACGGTTTCAACAACTACTATCTACCCAATTTGCCGCTCACATTGAAGTGGCTACCACCTCGGGCTCAACCAGCGGCAGTTGCCTCCGTGCAAGTGAAGAGGCAACATATTGACATTATTCAGGACACGGAAGTAAGTATTATTTTTTTAGTAATAATTTTCACATGTATTTTTGTTTTCTTAAATGAAACTATATTAATATTTTTTATGTTTTTATTGTAGGTGATTTGGATGCATATCCTTTTCCTAGAGTCGCGCTATACCAAGGTGCCATAGTTGATTGTAATGTGGTGGAACCACATCTTTCCGACCGGGCCTTGCGACAGTTTGGGTACATGCAGACAATACCACACCCTCCACTTGGTCTTTGGATGGCGAGAGGAGATAAGAAGTCTCTAATGGGGTGGATCATGTTTGCCCAGTCATTCTATGACTGGAAGTCGAATTGCGTCGATAAACGCAAGTTATCGGGATGTAGAGTGCCTCAACATGCTGCAGATGATTATCTGCACTGGTACTCTGCATATTCACACCCCATTGTGCACCCCATTGTCCGAGCGGTCTCACGCTCGTCAGAGGACAACCGCTGAAGTTGTTGCCCTAATCCGTGGGATATGATTACGAATGTCCTAACGTCATGATGCCTATTCTTTGAGAGATGGACAGATGGAGACCGCTCATTTAGTTTAGAGGAGGCTATGGACGTTATCTTTAGAGTACTGGCACAAACTCAAACTCAAACCCCAGCGCGGACATCAACTTCTCAGGGTGGTAGAAGACGACAATAGATTTGTAGTTTTGGTTTTTTTTGAACAATTATTTTTGGTTTTGTATTTGATGTTTGAAAATGTGGTAATTACATGTATGAACAATTATTTTTGGTCTTATATTTCATGTTTGAAATAATTGATTTATGGATTTATGGTTTGTGTATATATGGAGTAATTGGTTGGTGTAAGTATGAGGTGAGTGTGTATATGGGTTAATGGTTTTATGTGTATGGGGGGGTGATTGGTTGGTAAATGAATTTATGGTTTGTATATATATGTGTGTATGGTTGATGGTTGCAGCATAGACGAGTCGGGGACGTGCCCTGATTAGTGCAGAATACAGCAAGTACATGTTGAAAAACTGGAAAAAATTCGGCCAGTACTGACCGAACCAGTCAAGAAGTTCGGCCAGTACTGACCGAAAACCTTGGGACTGTTCGGCCACTACTGACCGAGACCTAGAATAAGTGTGTTTTTTTTTGGAACCGTTCACGAAAAAACATTGTTACTTGTTCTAATCATTGGCTGAAATTTTTAATTTTTTTTTGCCATAGTTACAAAGGTTCGGCCAGTACTGACCGAATTTTCTTTAGTTTTTCGGCCAGTACTGGCCGAATTTTCTTTAGTTTTTCATCCACTACCGGCCGAACCATTCCAAAAAAATAAAAAATTCCATTTTTTTTCAACAAGTTAATTTAATTTAATTTAAAGTTAGTTAAATTTAGTTAATTTAATTTAGTTAATTTAATTTAAAGTTAGTTAAATTTAGTTAATTTACATTAAAGTTAGTTAAATTTAGTTAATAAAAAATAGAATGTAATAATAAATGAAAATTATTTAAAGATATGTAACACCACAAATCATAATATTTAACATAAATAAAACTATTTAATATCAATTACATAAGTTGATGTTTCGGGTACTTGTATTAATCGATCTTGATAAAAATCTAGCCATCCGGTTGCACATTCAGCTCGACAATCATACCATTTGTATGGTACTGGTGGCAATAGACATCCTTCCTTCAACTTGGCATGAATGTAATGATTATCGTTGACATAGCATATACAAATCAATTTTGGGTTATGTGGCATTGATTTTCGTAGAGGAAGGAAGGTCAAAGACAAGGTGTTACTCAAAGTCACCAACGCAACGTCGAATACATTTGCAACAGCGTAACCCATTTCTGCAGAGTCAAACCAATTTTCTTCTTCGCATGGTCCATCAAACCAGTGGATAGCAGAAAGGACTTTATCCACCCTATCCTCGGCCATGAATAACTCGGCATACAACTCTTGATTTCCAAAAACCTCCTGATATAACACTTCCCGAACCCATCGCCAATCATTTGAATCACGGCCAAGTAATTCCGCAATACACCGGAAGCCACAATTCCCATCACCCCGCAAATCAACTGTTTTCTCAATATAACCATGCATGAAAACCGATAGTTGATTAAGATATTTGATTGCATGTTGACTTTTTCGACGAACGGGCTATAAGATAAATTCAAAAAAAGAAAAATTAAACATAAATAAAATTATTTCATGATATAAAAGTTTAACTGAATAATATAAATAGTTTTGAGGTTACCTGTAACTTGGCTTTTGCAGATAACATCGGAGACCCTTGATTTGCATCGGTGTTGAATAACACTTGATCGGGTATGGCCTCCACGTACTCAAATGCGATAGGATCCCGCTTCGTGGATTTGAGGAACTTAGCACTCTTTGCTTTAGGACGACCCTTATTATTTGTTTTAACTGCAGGTTCATTAGCCATTGTTGTTGCAGGATGACAAATCTCGGTCAATCTCCGAACAATCAAATTCTTTAGGTTCGTGAGTGCCTCAAATATTAAATCAAGAGTATTGCGAATCTCATTGTACCGATTTCGAATCTCTTCTTCAATATCATCATCGTAACTCATGATCGGTAGGGTATCTAGCTTACGCCAAAATGCATGAACTTTATCAAGTGGGATGGGCGAGTTGAATTGCATGAACTGTGCAAGCTCATGTGGACAAGGGAGCCCGCATGCCGATCTCACCGCACACCCACACAACAATGGATCTCGGCTACCATCATATAGAGAATCCAGTGAGTTGAAAATCAAATCCAATGTATTTATAGACACCATGCCTCTAACCTCACTCCATAGCGATGACTTGAATTTGTGTTGAACCACAGTCCTGCTTTTCTCAAATGAGGCAATGATTGCAATATGGGAGCATTCGATGAGTTTATGAATTTGTTTCCAACATGTCTCAAATGCTCCCTGGCTCGATCCAAGTTGTTTCTTCAATAAGGCATGTTGACTCTCCACCCTAACATAGGTTACGCAATTTATTAGCATATAATTAACAAAACATCAAAACATATGACAGAAACATAAAGTTCCCCCGATATACCTGTTTGTAGTCAAGTTGTCAAAGTGCATAACATGGTTTGTCCAACACGAGACAAATCTTTCTTTGTAAGGCACAATCCACTGGTTCAGGACATAATCGACCGCATCGGGATATTGACTGTAATCTTCTGATAATCGCTGTAAATAGTCATCAAACGATGCCTCTGTATCAGCTTTGACCATTACATTCCAATGAAGAATGAACGCCTCCCAAATCTCTTGCATATCAAACATTTTCTTGCATTTTGCTAAAATATTCCTGTTGATATGCCATCGACAAAGCAAATGAGTTGTCGTTGGGAACGTCTCACGAATTGCATTCATCAAGGCAAGCTCCCTATCGGTCACGATAACATTAGGAAGACATGATTGATCCATCAAAGATTTCAACACTTCGCATGCCCACATGTAGTTTCCTTCTTTCTCAGCCTCTAGGTATACAGCAGCAATTAAGAAGGTCATTTTGGTTGAAGTCACGCCCACAATCTGAAGCAAAGGTAAGTTGTACCTATTTGTCTTGTAAGTGCAATCCATGAACAAGACGTATGGAAATGCCTTCATCAATTCAATGCTTTTCGGATGAGCAAAGAATATCTCCTTAATGACATTTGTATTCTCGCATTGCCGATATTCGAAGTGATAAGCATGATCGGTCAATTTAAACATGAGCTGTTGGATTTGAGAATGACCCGCACGCTCAGTTGCCCTGTTCTTCACTCGCGCATTATAAATAATCCGTATTATGGACTTGTTTTCTGGAAATTTCTCTTTTAATCCATGTAAAATATCCTTCGGCCGGCTATTTGCATGTGACAATTCTATCACGTACTCCTCCTCTGATTTCAGTAATCTACCGGCATAAGAGTGACCCAACATGGATTCGCAAATCGAATGATTGTGAAAGCCACAAACCACTTTTAATTGCCATTCACCATCAACCGTGACTTGTCTGGCGTTCAACTGAAACTTACAACCGCATTTTTTTGTTCCCCTCTCTCTATTTTTCTTTTTTTTTTCCCCAATTGTTCAAGGTTGACAGATTCTTGAGATGACAGAGAGATTGGTTTTTCCTTGTATGTCCCCCAGCGATCACAAACAAGTGTCATTCGAGGAGCGGAATTACGGCTCTCGTTATCCGATCGACCGACTACGATGACAAATCCATGCTCTTTCCCCTTTTTACGCACCCATTCAAACATTATTTTTTTGTCTCGAAAAAACAAGGGCATTGTGAATTCTGGAGTGTAGTTTCGCAAAACGCTTTCAAAATCAACCGAGACATAGTTGTTGTCACCCAGGGGATACTGAAACAATTAAATAAAACAATAAGGGAGGTTTAAGCAGAAAAACAAAGGTTCGGCCAGTGGTGGCCGAATTTTCTTCTATGGTTCGGCCAGTGGTGGCCGAATTTTCTTCGACGATTCGGCTGGGTGTGGCCGAAAAATTTCAAATATTCGTCCGTTACTGACCGAAAAATAGCCCAGATTCGGCAAACCAGAGCCGAATTTTTTTGAAATTTCGGCCGGGTGTGGCCGAACCATAGCTAAATTTCGGTCGGGGGTGGCCGAACCTGAACAGAAATGCGGTCACTACTGGCCGAATTGCAGCTACGAAACAGAAAAGACATTTTTAACAAATTTAAATGGTTAGAAAACTTACATTAACATTCGATGGTAGAGCATCCATGATGAGCCTGCTGAATCTCTTGTCTTGGAACAAATGTGTATGCATTTTTTTTTTGGGAGAGGAAGAGGAAGGAAAGGGAGGAGGTAATTTTTTTTGGAGTAAAAAAATAAAGAAGAAGTGATTAAGTAAAAATGTGGTGAAAATTGATGAGGGAGGGAGGGGGAAGGTGGTGAAAATTGATGAGGGAGGGAGGGGAAGGTGGTAAAAATGGTATGCGGGTTTACTCAACAATTTTACGAGTTTATTTAACATTAGTGAATGAGGGGATATATTTAGGGATATTTTTGTCATTTCACTCGATGGCATTTTTAAAAATTCCAACTTACGGGTTTACTCAACAATTTTACGGGTTTATATAACAATTCTCATTATTGAAGACGAAAATAACATCGAAGTCTAGGAGGTATCTAGAGCACTTCGGACGCCTCGTTCTCACAATCCTCCCCCTCTCCCTCGGTAAATTCTATATACAAGACATATTACATACAAGACACCAATAATGGCCAAACTACCCTTCGCGTGTCGTGTGCGAAAGGACGACAGGAAGCCTTCATGTCGTGTACTTTTACACGACATCAAGTAATTGTGTAAAATATTAGGTCGTATGAAATTATACGAAATTTAAATTTACTCTGTCATTAATGTCGTACAAAATCACACGATATGATGTCCTAATATCGTGTATATCCATACGACATATCAAAATGAAGGTGTTCTTCGATGATTTGCAACACGATGTTAATGATACGCATATACTATGTTATATTATTGAATTGTGTTGTTAATTGAGCAAAATTTATACACTTATACATGACAAGGAAAAAACGTCATATTGGATCATACAATATCATATAACCTATAGAGTACGTCGTGCCCTTCCGACATGTATCAAGGCGTGCCCTGATACCGGCTACGTTAGGCTCTGGAACCGCCTTCGTAACAGGGCCACCTGAACAGCTGATACCTACAAATTTAAAATGAAATAATTAATAAAATTGATAAAATTTATGTAATTTATAAAAAATAGACAACAAACAAGAATATACCTAGGATATGAGTGACGTCATGCATAGTGATCGTCATCTCCCCCCACGGCATGTGGAAGGTATTAGTCTCGGGAGACCACCGTTCCACAAACGCCGTTAGGAGCGCCATGCTAGGCCGGAGAATGGTAGCATCATGTAGGTAATGGAGGCCGGTACCCTGAACACGAGCCCACCAAGCTCTATCATCCGCTGGTAAAGAAGCATGCGAGAACCTGTTGATTCCAAACAAAACATTATAATTAATACTCCTTCGTTTGAAAACAAATTCCATTTTGATTTTTTTTTTTTTAACAAAAAGTCAAAATGGGACCTCGTTTTTCCAAACAGAGGAGGTTTAAAACAATAACAACAAATAATAAAGCTATTTAATAAACAAATCATATACTTACTTATCTAGAATCTGCTGCCTCGTTTGACGCTTCAACACCGGCTCACAAGTGGCGTTCTCCCATATCTTACGGGCTCGATGATGACCAAACCCGTACAACAAATCAACCTCCTCCGGGCCGCCACCAGGGTTACTCTTAAGCTGTCACTGTTCATCCTTAGCCCCTTTCTCCTTTCTGGCCCGTGCCTCCCGCCTCTTGCGAGGCCTCACAGATAAACTCTCCTCCACCTCCTCCTCCTCATCACTAGATAACTGTGCCTCATGCACAGATGCACCTCGGGAACGAGTACGAGAAGATGAATCCTCCTCCGAGCCCGTACTAGAATCTGTACCCTCACTATCTGTCTCATCATCCACAATCTGCTCAATCATGACATTCTTGTCGTTCTTCTTTTTGCTCAGTTTATCTGCTTTAGCTGCAGCTGCCTCCTCGGCCTTCCTCTTTCTATTAGAGGCAGTCGCAGGTTTACGTCCCTACAAAAAATTAAATAAGAGACAATTAATTTTCAAGAATCAGTTGACATTTCGTGTGGAAATACTCGAAATGTTGGTGATCATTTCGTGTAAAAAGACACGAAAAACCTCACCATATATCGTGTATTAGAGCACGAAATGCAAACTGATGAATCAATTTACATTTCGTGTCCTAATATACGAAATGTGAAAAGTATCTCGTGTACTACAACACGAAATGGTCACCAACATTTCGTGTATTGGCATACGAAATGTAAACTGATGAATCAGTTTACATTTCGTGTGCCATTAAACGAAATGTTGGTGACCATTTCGTGTGTGTTCATACGAAACACACCCGACATACGGCCGATTATACCCCCACAAATTCGTAACCAATTCCAACGAAAAACCCTAATTTGTTTTATCAAATCACAATTAGAACCATTTTGGATAGGTTTACACAACGTTTAACAGTTATATAATCGATTTTAGGCATAAAATTGTTGTTGGGTTTTCAAATTTAAATTTTAGGTTAAAAAGAGATTATATTACTTTTGGAGCGGCGGAAGAAGAGGCGGACTTTCCACCGGTGAGAGGGAGGTTTGTCTTCATTTCCGGCGGTGGTGGTGTTGTGGTGGTCGCCGGGTTCGTCGAGTAGAGAGAGAGAGGGGTTCGGCGCCGTTGGTTTTGAGAGAGAGAGAGAACAATCGAGGTTTGAAATGGGGAGGGAGTGAAAGATTTTTTTTAAAAAAAAGTATATATATGGGTATTTTGGTAATTTTAATATGCCTTGTACATTGTGTGCCTTGTATATAGTAACACCCCTCTCCCTCTCTTTCTCCATCTCTGTATTTTAAGGCTATAATAAAGGCTATTTTTGTCGATCGATTTTTCATAAACGTCAATATATAGTTCAATTTTCAACTCAATTTCTCTTATTGATCATAAATTATTTCATTTTCACAGTAATTTTGGAGCAATTTGATGATGAAGTTCATATTACTACAACACTTTAGATATATATTTTTTTGGATTTTTTACTCAATTCTTATTTTTTAATGTTCAATTTCGTGATTCTAGAGTCAAATAAAGTTGATTGATTCATGAAAGCAACAAATATTTTTAATAAAATTAGCAAGCACAGATAGACTTTAAATAATACTCCATCTGTCTCACTATATACTACACACTTTTTGTTGACATTTCACTACAAAACACATACTTCCTAAATATAAATATTTTATTACTTTTCTATTAATAAAACTCACATGTCATATTAACAACAACATTTCAATTATCTCCGTCATGTAGGAGGGCTCTCTTGGGGCCATGAGTATAAGGGATGCTGCCACCCTGACATTTCGGGCATATCCCGCGGTTTACCTCCGCCAGTCACTGAGGGGCCGGTGGTGGGCCCAGACATACCCCGAAGCTCGAGAAACCCTGATATCAAAAAAAAAAAAATCAATTACTATTCATTACTTCACTTTCTCTCTCTTACTTTTTATACTCACAATACCTACCTCACTAACACTTTTCTTAATTTCTGTAAAAATAGTAAATGTTTAGTTATTAGTGAAACACAGAAAGTAGTTCCAAGTGTAATTTCAGATAAGAATATGTTAATTTATTAAATAGAAAATACTTTTGCTATCAACAACCGTAAATTGTAACACTGAAATTTTTGTCCCACATTCATTAAAATTTATGGAGCTGCTACCACTGGATATGAGGGAGAAGGTGAGTAAGGGGAATATGAGGGAGAAGGTGGGTAAGGGGAATAGTAAATGAATACAATATTTGTTTTTGTTTTTTCGAGTAAATGAATACAATACTCCCTCCGTCCCAGCGAAAGAGCCATTTATTTCCTTTTTGGGCGTCCCATTTAAAAAGCCACTTTCCCAAAAAGGAAACCTTAAATCACTATTCTCTCCACTCATTCTCTCTCCTACTTTACTTTTACACTCACAACATTATCTTTCTTACATCACCTCCCACTCATTCTCTCTCCTATTTAATTTTTCATACTCACAACATTTAAACTTTTTCTCTTTCCTACATCACATTTCTTATTTTGCGTGTCGGACAAATTTACCGACTCTTTCGCTGGGACGGAGGGAGTATTTGTTTTTTGTTTTTCCAAATATATGTTGTGAGTGTTAAAGTGAGAAAAGTAGTGAGTGGATTGTTGTTGTAAATATGATATACTCATCTATAGTATAAATGGGAACTTGTCCTTGCTACAGTACAATGAACAGTTTCAATGGTTAAATTTTCCATTTTGCCCTCACTAAGTTGTCCCTTTCCCATTTTGCCCTTAAAAAAAAAAAAAGTGTCCTCGGACACGGGCTTAATTAAAAAAAAAAAAATGTGTCCTCGGACACGGGCTTTTACTAGTATTGAATATAAAATAGAGGAATTTACCATATAATTCCTCAAACTTATCAATTTTACCTCACAAGACAAGCAATATTTCATCTAACCATATAATTTCTAGCTTAATAAGTACACCCTCCCATAATTTAACTAAGTTCACCCTTCCATCATTTTACTAAGTTTACCCTCTTTATCAATTTACTTTCTCTCCAACCACCATCACCTTAGGCGACCAACTCCGACAATTTTTTATTATTATTATTTTTTACGTTGGCGACCTCTCCGGCAATCAAACAACTGAGAACTTAACTTATCAGTAAGTTCTCAGTTGTTAACTAAACTACTAAGAACATGATTAACTCCGACGATCACCAACTCCGGTAATCACCAACTCCGGCGACCTCTCTGGCGGACAAACAACTGAGAACTTAACTTATCAGTAAGTTCTCAGTTGTCAACTATACTACAAAGAACACGATCAACTCCGGCGACCACTAACTCTAGCGACCTCTCCGGCGACCAAACAACTGAGAACTTAACTTATCAGTAATTTCTGAGTTGTCAACTAAACTACTAACAACACGATTAACTCCGACGACCACCGACTCCGGCGACCTCTCCGGTGACCAAACAACTGAGAACTTAACTTATCAGTAAGTTCTCATTTGTCAACTAAACTACTAAGAACACGATCAATTCTGGCAATAACCAACTCCAGCAACTAAACAACTGAGAACTTATCAGTAAGTTCTCAGTTGTCAACTAAACTACTAAGAACAAGATTAACTACAACGACCACCAACTCCGGCGACCTATCTGGCGACCAAACAACTGAGAACTTAACTTATCAGTAAGTTCTCATTTGTCAACTAAACTAATAAGAAGACGATTAACTCCGGCGACCACCAAGTCTGACGACCTCTCCGGCGATCACCAACTTCGGCGACCTCTCCGGTGACCAAACAACTGAGAACTTATCAGTAAGTTTTCAGTTGTCAAATAAACTACTAATAACACGATCAACTTCGGTGACCACCAACTCCGGTGACCAAACAACTGAGAACTTAACTTATCAGTAAGTTCTCAGTTGTCAACTAAACTACAAAGAACACGATTAACTACGGCGACCACCAACTCCGCGACCTATCCGGTGACCAAACAACTGAGAACTTAACTTATCAATAAGTTCTCAATAGTCAACTAAACTAATAAGAACACGATTAACTCCGGCTACCACCAACTCCGACGATCTCTCCGGCGATCACCAAATCCGGGGACCAAACAACTGAGAACTTATCAGTAAGTTATCAGTTGTCAACTAAACTACTAATAACACGATCAATTCCGGCGACCTCTCCGACGATCAAACAACTGAGAACTTAACTTATTAGTAAGTTCTCAGTTATCAACTAAACTAATAGGAACACGATCAACTACAACAACCACCAACTACGGCGACCAAACAACTGAGAACTTAACTTATCAGTAAGTTCTCAATTGTCAACTAAACTACTACTAAAAACACCATCATCTCCGACGACCACCTATTTCGGCTAACAAACAAATAAAACTTTTTCATTTTTTATTTTATATTGAAATACTTATCAACAATGAAAGTAGTACTACCTCTATCCCAAAATAAATATCAAAATAAATACAACAACAAAAGTAATACTACCTCTGTTCCATAATAAATATCAAAATAAATACTCCCTCCGTCCACTTTGTTGCTTCACAGTTACTGTTCACGCGTGGATTAAGGAAAAAAATAATGATATAAATGTTGTGAGTGTAAAAGTAAAATAGGAGAGAGAATGAGTGGAGGGAATAGTAAATTATAATGGTGTTGTGAGTATTAAAATAATTTAGGAGAGAGAATGAGTGGGGTAGGGTTAATATTTTAATAATAAAAACTTTCCATTTTAGGTAAAAAAAAAACAAAGTGTGAAGTATGAATTTGGACGCCCAAAATAGAAAGTGTGAAGTAAGTAAGTGGACGGAGGGAGTATATACTTTTAATATACTTTTTCGTCACAAAATGAATACTATTATTTTCTACATTATTCATTGCAAAATTAATATTAAATTCATCAAAATTTTCGACTTAAACAAAAAATGTCATCCTACTAGCTAATCCTACATTTCTTGAGAGAAGAAGGGACTTAGAAACAAAAACCAGTCATTTTCCCTCAATTACCTCATTCTGAAAGATGAAGGATCTTAGCAAACTTATCTATATTCAAATTCATCAAAAACACTTCACCAAGTTACAAAACATCCAATATCTAAGTTCAATCCTTTACATTTTGAATCCCCCCACCGTTTTCGATTTAAACAAAAAAATGTCATCCAACCAGCTAGTCCTACATTCCGTCAGCTCCCAAGAAAGCTTAAACACAAAAATGAACCTAAATTACAAGCAATTCAAGCTCCCAAGAAAGCTTAAACACAAAAATGAACCTAAATTACAAGCAATTCAAGTTCAAATTCAAATAAAAATATACACTACACTAAATCCAAAATACCATGAATCGCAATTAAGCAGAAACAAAACCATATATATAAACACACAATTTCAAGTTTAATCTATACAATGAAAAATTCAAATCTATAGTTAATGTACACTACACCTTTCCTTTCGAGCACTCGGCTTGTCGTCCCATCAGCTCATCAAACGACTCCACTAGAGTCCTACCGCGGCTAAGGAATAGGCAGTGATTATGCAATCCTTCTTTGTTATCGTCGTTTCCATGCCGACGGCGATGGCTTCCTAACTGTCGGTACAGATGACAGAAACCGCAAATCAGCTTAGACTTGTAGATGAGTTCGCGACAATCTCCTTGCGCCAGATCTCCGCCATATCAAGGAAGAAGGTCATGAGCTCGCCTGAAGTCACTCGACGGTGCGGGATGGAGGCGCACAGTTGTGGTCGATAAAGGGGACGCTGGTCTCGACGGTGATAGGCTTGTCGTCGGAGGATGATGCAGATAATTGGCGGCGAAAAGATGAGGTAGCGTTGAGTAGAGAGAGAACTGATTTTGTTGCTAACCCTGACTGAATTTACGCCATTTATGTTGCAATGAAGAGAGTGTGTGTGCAAAAGCGACTTTATGGCGCAAATCTAACCCGATTCGAAGAACTTAGAGGGGTGAAAGGTAAATTTGTGTTGGTCAGAGATGGGAGAGGTGACGACCGGAGGTGGGAAGGGAGAAGGAGGCCGGAGGTGGGGAGGGGAGAGTTCGCCGGAGTGGAGGGAACGGGTGACTGAGGTCGCAGAGGAGAGGGTTGGCCGGAGGGGGTCGCCAGAGTTGGGGGTGACGGTCGCCGAAAGTGGGGTGACGGGAGAGATCAGAGATGGAGTAAAGAAAAAAAAAACTTAGAGAGAGAAAGTGTGTGAGAGTGTGTGTGTGTGATGTGGGGAGGGGAGGGGGTGTAATTATTTTATTTGAACATTATATAAATTGATTGAAGGATTAATGGTTAGTTATTTTATGGTGTAGTATTAGGAGGTAAATATGATAATTCATTTTCTTAGGATGTAGATTAGGTTATATTGAAGGATTATGACGTAATTTTCTCTATAAAATAATATAAATTTGCTATTTTAAAACGTTTTAAGTTGAATGAGACGTCCAAAATGACAAATTGTTTTAAGTCGGATGGTACGAAGGAAGGAAGTATAATTTTTGCTGAAAATACCAAATTTGGAAAAAAAGAAAAGAAAAAACATTAAATTAAGTGGAATATCTAATTGAGTCATAACTCATACTAGTAAGACATTATTTTGACATGTCATTTCAATATGGCTCCTGGACTGGAACCGTGGACACAGCCCGACCCGGATCTATTTGAACGACGTAAGGGGCTTCCAGACCCGAAGCCGAGGGCGTATATAGTGTTAAAGTGAGCGCCTCCGCCACCACCGATGACCGCGGTGGAGTAAATTCCTCCCCACCCATAAATTTCTATTATAAATTTCTTTTCACTGATTCCATTTGAATCTTTATTTGTTTCAAATAACCAAACAACCAATTTGCCAAAATCATGGCCTCGTCGCTTCTTTGCCGGAGATTCTCTCTGTTAGGCGGTCGCTGTATTCTCCTCCATGGTACCTTCAATACCCTTATACCCTTTTGCTCCTTGTCAATTATTTCGGTACATAAGAAAATGAAAATAAATACTGCTTCATTTTGGAGAAATTTAAAAAATTCAACTTTTTGTAAATTTTAGTAACAAAGATGTACGAAAATCTTTGCTATCTACTTTCTGAACTTTTAATTTTGCAATTAAAAAGTGAATAGTGATTTTTTCTTTTTTTTTTTGGTAATATACATTTAGAGCAGTTTATTTTTTTTGCAAAAAGCCCATTCATTTAGGGACAATTTTTTTTTTCTGAAAATGGTCGTTCATTTTGGGACAGAGTGAGTATATTAAGTAATTTACTCAAGCTAGTTGAGTTTTTCTGAGTCAATTTCAGAACTTTCATGTTATTCTAATGTTCTCATTCATCAAAAATACTAGTTGAATGAATAATGGTGTGATGGTATGATAAATTGATTGCAGTAAAATGACATAATTTATTGCTAAATGCTTTTTGGTGTGTGTGTGGATACAATGTTTTTCTAATGCTAGTAAGGGGCCCGAACTAGGTCTGCCATGTTTAACTTGATGTGAGCTAAACTGAAGCGAATTGTTTCAATAGTTAGGCACTTAGGCTAGCTTGTGGATGGGGATGTTGGAACTAGAGTTAAATAGAACACTAGTTGGAAAAGGTACATGCATTAATATAAGTACTTCATTGAATAATACCATTTTCAAAATGTGTTATAAAAGAAGAAGCTAACATCATCTTTACAAATTAGTTAGAAATGTTGTTTGTGAAATTTATTTAAGTGGACACAGGTTTAATTTGATTTGAGGTGCATCTTACCATTTTATTGACTACAAAGCTCCTCTATATATTGATCTCTTTGCTCTGCTGATCAGTGTTTACAAATTGCATTTCTTTTAGGTTACCTGTCAGTTGAATCATATTCATTGTGACATTTGTTAATTTATCTTCATGGTATAGTATGAATCCAATCCTTTTATCTTCAGTCAGTTCTGCTGTGTGATTATTTATCTTGCCTTTTAAATGACAGATAATCTTGATCCCCATTGGTATACATGGGAATCAGTGCTTGGATCAGCAGGAATTTGTTCTTTCTTAAGACAATTCAGCAGTTCCAATGCGGCCAGAAAAGTTGATTTTACAGACCTAACGTAAGAATTAAGGTCTATTTGTTCTTATTACTCCCTCCGTCCCAAAATGAATGTCCACTTTCCATTTTGGAAAAATTTAAGAAATTCAACTTTTTGTAAATTTTAATAACCCCAAGGTGTATGATATTCTTTGTTATCCGGTATCTACTTTTTAAACTTTTAGTTTGCAAGTATATCATTGGTGAAATTTTTTTGGTAAAAAAACATTTAGGGACAAAGTTTTTTTGTAAAAAGGTCATTCATTTTAGGACAAAATTTTCCTAAAAGTGGTCATTCATTTTGGGACAGAGAGAGTTCTTAATTAATTTGTTTACAGTCCATAATCACATCAATTTCGTGTAAGTGCGGAAAGGAGATGATTATAAACCTAATTTTATCAGTTTTTTTCATGGATTGCACCAGCGTTGTTCTGAAATGAAAGAAAAATTAAGCACTATTTCGAAACAGACACAAACACACACATATATAATTAGTGACATTTTGGTTGATGATACTTTTTTTTAGCTCATCATTGTTATTTTTTACTTTTTTTCTTAAAAGTACCATCCACGAATAAGAATTTGTTTGTGATATGTGATTATGATTAAGTGCCTTTTCCCTTTCTCAGTTCTCCTCATACATGGTATCCAAATGCTCGAAGAAAAAAACGAAATGTTATCCTGCATGTGGGTCCCACAAATAGTGGCAAAACATATCATGCCCTTAAGCAACTGGAAACCAGTTCATCTGGTATCAACATGACCTTATATTTCCATTTATGTGTCTATATAGGAGAAGTAAGCTCAAGTACTACTAAAATTGCATTGAATATGGTAACTTAGGTGTCTATTGTGGGCCTTTGAGATTGCTGGCATGGGAGATAGCGAAACGGCTGAATAAGGCAAATGTTCCCTGTGATCTTATTACTGGACAGGAAAAGGAGGAGGTTGATGGTGCAAAGCACAAGTCCGTTACCGTAGAAATGGTCGATGTGACCTCTGACTATGATTGTGCCATTATCGATGAAATTCAGGCATGTCATTTTACTACTAAGAAGCACAAAGTATTGTACTAACTATCAACTGTTTAGCTGGGCCTCGGTCGATTAGGAATGAATGCGTGTGTTAGTTATTTTGTTGCTATAGTTTAATATGTTTCATGTTATGATATCTGGCAAATGCAGAATATCTTCTCTACCATGATTTCTCTATCGTTGCCTGCCAACTCTTTTTTACTATTTCGTGTCCGTACTTTGATTCTAGTGTCCACCTTTGCAAGGCTATCATAGCCTGCCAACTCTTTCTTTTACCATTTCATTTTACGAGATTTGAATTTCCTCCTTTTCCTTACTACACAGTATAGTTTCTTATCCGGTTCTTGGAGTGACCAACTCTAGTGCGGTTCTCCTCAGAGGGTGGGAAGATCTAAATACCCCCTTTGTCCCGGAATGATCTTCCCACTTTTTTTTGTTGTCAATACGAAGATAATATGAGCAATAAATTTAGGTTAATTTAATTATTCATATTTATTCTAAAGAAAAATTGCAAAAAAAAATCACTGTACTATTCATTTTTTGCGTGTTTCACCGCTAAACTAATTGTTTTTTTCATACAGAACATTAAACTATTTTATTTTTGCATACAACACATTAAACTATTTTATTTTTACATTCATGGTCACCATCACTAACGGGGTTAGTTTTTTCCTGTTAAATGTTCGTGTGCAGTGCATGTGATCAAATTATAAGGGGTATTTTCGGCAAATTGTTCTAAAAATAAAAAAATAAGATGTATGATTAAAAGTTTTCTTTTGAAAACTGAAGGGGGGGGGGGAATTAAAAAAAGAAAAGAAAACACAACCCCTCCCCTTCTTCATTCATTTGGACCACAAGCGCGCACCAAATCCAACGACTCCCACCATCTCCGATCCTCCTTTTGTCCTCTGGCCGACTGACAACAACTCCAGTACTCTCTTACAGTCGAGACAGATGAGCACCACAAATAGTGGCGCCTCCAAGCGAAAAAAAAGAAGGAAAAGTCGGCTCCGTCCGACCTCATAAGAGCCCCACACGCTGCCTAAATATCCGACATCAATATCGTTTATCCGTCCCCGGCGAACCGCATATTATATCCTTTTTTGATCAAATTGAAATCTGGGTTTTGAAACCCTTTTACTTTCTTCAGTTGGGTTTTTGTTAATTTATCATTTTGGTGACTAATCTCAAATGGATTGGGAACCAAATCAAGACTTTGATTTAGGGTTTGATAGCAGACAATGGAAGCAAGTTTTTAATCAAGCTTCCATGTCATCTAGACTTATCAAGAAAGTAAAAAGTGGGAGAAATCCCCAAATTAATGTCGTCTCCCATCTCTCTCTCTCCTCCCCTTGTTCTTTCTTGGGCTTGTTTTTTAGGATGAAGGGAGGGGCTGGTAACATGGGTGAGGGTATGGGAAGGGAAGGAGGAGTGGGGATTGTTTTTTTTTACTTAAACCCCTTTAATATATGATATTTACATTCATATTGCCATGTGCATAGTCAGCAACTATTGTAATGGTTGCCACATTAGACCAAACTATCTAAAATCCCTTAAAATAAATATGGTCACATGCAATGGCACATGTCTTTTTAAAGGGAGTGACCATGGATGAAAAATAAATTAGTTTAATGTGTTGCATGCAAAAAAAATTAGTTTAGTGGTGAAACACGCAAATAATGAATAGTACAGTGATTTTCATTTGCAATTTTTCCTTAGGTGGCATTTGATTTTTTTAATTGTTAAGCACTGAAATCTGATTTCACGTTTGAATTTGACTGAATTGATAAGAGGTAGCGTCTGAATATTGATTTCTGAATTACTCAAATTGTTTGAATATTCATCTGAATTCACATCTGAAATTAATGTTACGACATTTAATGGAGTAGACAGATGAGATGAATGGTTATTGATATAGTGTTTGGGTTGGGTATTTTGAAATTACGAGTTTATGGAAGAGATATATATGAAAAAAATCAATTAAGAGGCAAATAAGTGATAGTTTTACATCTGAAAATTTAGTGAAAAATAAGAGGCATTCAGATCTGAATGGAGAAAAAAAAAACAGTCTGAATTGTATTATGTCTGATGCACCCACCCATTCATATCTGAATAAGAGCTGAAAATGAAAAACAAATGAGGCCTTATTCTAATGAAAATTTAAAACTTCACCATTATAAATACTACATCAACAACAATTTTTAGATGTTCATTAGGATAATTAAATTAACCTAATATTATTGCTCAAAGTACCTTCGTGTTGATCACAAAAAAAGTAGGAAGATCATTTTGGGATGGAGAGAGTATTTCAGAAGCAAGAAATTAATGAAGTTTTTTTTCTGCTGTACATATTGGTTCACAAGAAGTAGAAGGAAACTTGTAGCGCACCAATCTAGGAAAGAGATATGCTAATTAGCGTTATGGTGCGTTCACTATATGTTAACATCATATAGTGGGTCTCACAAACATCTTTCGCTCCACACTCAAGAAACCATTGTGTCATATTTTCTAATTCATCCTTCACTTGTGCGTTGCTTTTTTATGGATATACTAACGACACAACCAAAGCCATTTAATGTTCATTTCCAGAACTTAATTTTTGAAACACGCACTCTTGTGGCATTTAACTTGGGATGTTATCTTTCTTTTTGTGCAGATGATAGGGTGTAGGACAAGGGGCTTTTCATTTACACGTGCTCTACTAGGAATTTCAGCTAATGAGCTTCATCTTTGTGGAGATGCAGCTGCAGTTCCCTTAGTGCAGCGAATACTTGGAGTGACTGGTGATAATATTAAGGTAGTGAAGTTTATAAAATTTTCATTTATGTTTTTAAAAAGCCTCTATTAAGTTGTATTTACGGAACAAAAAGTTTATTTTCACAAGGATTTGGTCCACAATGCAAATGCTATTATGTCCTAAAAACATCTGTATGGCTTTCTCATGTATCTAATCTCCAACTCTCTTATTTAAAAATATTCCATCTCATCAGCTCATAGCTGTTAGAAAGAGGCCCGCATATAGTGTGTGTATAAATTTCCCTCAAATCTGACAAACTTTGTAGAGTGTGATCTGTTGAGTGCGGACTGCACATTGTATCGTGCTATAATGGAAAGGACAAATTAAAAGATGGCCGCTGTATCTGCCTTTAGAGGCGGATTTGGACTTCTTTATTCTAATTTGTACTGCTTTCCCACAAATTGTGCAGAGTTTTAAGTTGAAGGGTTTCCTTCAATGATTGTTGTATTACCAACAAGTTTGGTTCTAGTGACCAACTCTTGACATTAACTATTTTCAATTCAACGAAAAAGTTATAGCTTGACTTTCACTTTTGTAAATCTATTTGGGTTGCAGGTTCATGCATTGTGTTTTTTTTTTATTCTTTATTTTTCATAGGACAAGACAAGAGAGTGTAAGCATTGCGTAAAGTTATTCGAGCCATGTGAACTTATTGTGCTAGCTGGATTTTTGCATCATATTTACTATGCAATGAGTAATTGCTGTGACTAATAAATGCCTCTGATATCCGACTTGTTTTCTTCATGCAACTGATTTGATGATCATTCGCGATTAATTCTATTTTTTTCACGTTATTTCAGCGCTTATTAATTTTCTTTTGTTTTTGATTGCATAGGTTCAGTATTATGAGAGGCTTTCACCACTAGTTCCATTAGATCTCCCTCTTGGATCTTTTTCTAACATTAAAACTGGTGATTGCATTGTTACATTTTCACGCCGTGAGATATACCAATTAAAGGTGAGGACTTACCAAATTGTTTTGATCTCCTTTACTTGTATATTTGTTTTCTCTTTCCTGTGCCGTGGTCACTGTGGATACGTATCGTCTCTGTTCCAAGATACAGCTTTTAATTTTTGTATGTTTAAGTTATGCATGTTGTCATCTTCAAACTACTACAAGTTTCTATCTGCTTCAATGTCTTCTTCTTTTTGCTCGCCCTTTAGCAAATTACGACAGTTCATTGAAATGAAAATTATGCATCTTTGAGTGATTATAATAGTAAAAAGTACATATTATTCTCATCTGTAATATATGATTAAGTTGTGTTCAAATTCCAAGTAAGAGTTATTAAGTTTAGGGTGTTGGTTTTGGGAATTGGGATAAGTACATAGTATCCCAAAAGAGATATGAACATGGAGTCCTTTTATTTTGATTTTTTATATGATAAATCCTGACATACAAATCAACCAATAATTTAGTGCTAAATATTTGGTACAATTTAGAAAATCAATATTTTGAAAATTTAGTTTGGCAAGTTGTGATCATAAAAAAAAGTGTCTTGCAATATTGTGTAGTATAGGTTAGTCGTTTACCAGCCCCAATTATGTCTGTAGTGACAAATTGGATTACATGGACCTATGAACCTTATCCTCTGGTCTCTAGCAATGATACAATTACCTCTACTTACAGAAAAAATGTTACTAATGCATAATCATTTCTCCTCTTCAGGGATTTATCTAACTTACGCTACATCTTTATGGTTTCAGAAAAAAATTGAAAATGGAAAAAAGCATCTTTGTTCTGTAGTTTATGGTTCTTTGCCTCCAGAGACTCGAACAAAACAGGTATTAGTTTCTTGCATTTGTGCAGCTCCTTTTTCCTTTTGATAAGCACAGAGTCGCTGAGTAAAATTCTTCTTTAGGATTGCAGGCAACAATGTTCAATGATACAAACAGCGAGTTTGATGTTCTTGTAGCAAGTGATGCTGTTGGGATGGGTCTCAATCTAAACATTTCTAGAATTATATTTTCAACAATGAAAAAGTTTGATGGTGTAGAAATGCGAGAACTAACTGTCCCTGAGATTAAACAAATTGCAGGTACTTTGTGACCAACTGAAGTTCATAAATTGCATCAGTTCTAATATGCTGAATAAATGTTCCCAGGATCAAAATAATTTGTAATGTTTTACAGCTTTTATGCCTGTTCTGTTTCATAATTGTCTAGTATTCCTTTCTGGCCTGTTCTAAAATAAGCTTTTTAACTTTCCTCTTTACCCTCCATTTATGGGTCCGCGCCCAACGTTGGCAACATTGAAAATCCAACTCTTCGTTAATACTTATAATGGATTTAACTCACTATTCTGATGTGTGTGCCAATTCAAAGAACACTTGTTTTGGAGCGGAAAAAGTATGGGGCGAACGTGAAATCAAACTATGGACTTGATTTGACGTTCATGGCTTTGTAGTAGTTTGATTTAGTTGCAGATTTTCCTTGAAAGTTGCAATTTGTATAAATTTCTGTGCTACAACACGTTTGTTTGTGAGGTCATTCGTGAGAGGAACGAGTCACAATCTGAACAGTTTTTCCTAATGAAGATATGGTGCTTGCTTTACAATTTGTTGATGTAGAAATTAATAGTAGGTCTAGTTACATTTTACTCCAAAGGGTAGAATATCAACAATGGTCAAATTGCTGATGTTAGACGGTGATGTATGTTCCTTCTCATTTGATATTTTAGTGAGCCAACTAAAGCTTGACCGGAGCACATGAAGGCCCATTATTGTGGTATGCTACACATTTGAAACTGTGAGGCTCCACTTAGATGACCTGTCTTTCGCGAAATGTCTTCCATGGTCAAGAAATAAGTTTTTACTTCTGAGTTTTGATATTCAAATAAGAGTGTTTTTCCTGTTGGTATTTAAATTATTCATTTATTTATTTTGATAAAGGATATGAGTACCTTCTTGTTTTTTTCGTAGGAAGAGCTGGCAGGTATGGCTCTGAGTTTCCTGTCGGTGAAGTGACTTGCTTAAACACCAAAGATCTACCCTTACTTCATTCATCACTGGACTGCCCATCCCCAATCCTTGAGGTGATTAACTTATACTAGAGCACCCCTATTAATGCACGCATTTTATTGTATGTGGACCAGATTTCTCATAACTAGATCAGTGTTTATTTGACCATTCAATGTCTGCTGCATCACGATGTTAGCATATGGTTTTATGTCAAGATTGTGTTCTGTTGCTTTTGTAACATGGTTTGTTTTATGATGCAGCGCGCAGGACTATTTCCCACCTTTGATCTCTTATATATGTATTCTCGTTCACATCTTAATAGTGGCCTCCGCCAGATATTGGTAGGTAATCTTTCAACTCTTCTGTTCTTATGCAAATAGAATGTCACTTGTATATCTTTGTAGGTGAACTTCAAAGAATATGTTAGATAGATTACGCACTTGATTTTTATATGATATCAACCACAAGGCGGTGCTATACCTCCGGCCATTGTGGGGTCTAAGATGCACGTCTTTTGTTTTTCAAACCTGCAACCCTAGGAACTGACCTGATCTATGTTGATGGATGTGAATTTATATAGCAGTGAAGCTGATAATTCTTGTGCCAACACTCAAAAAGTTGCTGTACTAATGTAAATTTTTTAACTATACTTCAGACAACTAGGAAATGTCTAGCACATTTTTCTTCGCTATCATTGGGATTTCCTTGGTTAGAGATAAGAAAATATAGAAATTAAAAGTAAAAGATTATGAGTGAATTTTGAACGCTTATTTGGTTAATAATATGAACAACTTTGAAGAAAATAGTGAAAACATTTCCATTTATAAGTAGTTCTTAATGGAGTTGAAGTTACCTAATTCTGAGGCCTTGGTATCAATTAATGCCCAAGTGCTCCACGTATACTTGCTCCGAACCACATTTTCTAACAAAACTAGGGCCAATCCAAAGTGATCCAGTAAAATATTTGCTACAGAATGTTGAATTTCGTGGTCCATTGTAGAAGATGGCTCTCTAGTTATGGCCTTTTCTCTAGGTAAAAAGTAACTTACGAGATATTGATGTTTCTCGTAGATGCCCTTGTTCCTACTAAAAGGGTATTGATTCTACCATGAAAAATGACTTACCGGGGGTGGCAAAGCTATATTATTCCGGCGGACGTCCTTGGTTCCGATATATTGTGGAACCTACAAAATAAGACACCGTTAGGGGTGGGGGGCCTTTTCCCCTAAAACCCTCCGGCGTGAGAATCATCAATCCGATCTATAACAAGTATATATAGATTATCACAAGACATTTTAGCGAGAGAAAATGAGAGAGAGTGAACTTACATGGTCCATGGTGGGAGGGTGTATATACAACCAAGTAGTGAAGTCACATATGGCCTTGGGCATGAAACACATTTGTTGGGTCTCTTTGGTGTAATTGGCTCTAGTCTTTTTCTATAGGTACATCAAAAGCCCCCGACTCCTTACCTCGGTTATTCATAATCGAGTTGAGGAGGCAAATAATGCACATAATAAAATTGGCTCTTGATCATGTCGAGTTAATTTCCTCGCTCCATAACAGAATTCCTTCCATAACAAATCAATACGAGACGAACGGAATTGTGGGGATTCTCCGCTTCAATTTTAATTAGGGCCATTAGGCGACTTGGGTCATTGAACAAGCAGTAATAATGAGTTGGCCCAAGCAATAAGATAGATGCCCATTTGTTGTGAGCTGACAGACTTGAGACATAATGTGAAAGCCTTGTTGTTGTCCGTTGGCTCTTTGTTATTCAAGTGAGATAAAAGATGATTGGAAAAAGATGATTGGAACCAACTGATGCTACCATGAAAAATGACTTATCGGGGGTGGCAAAGCTATATGATTTCGGCGGACGTCCTTGGGTCCAATATATTGTGGGACCTACAAAATAAGACGCCGTTAGGAGTGGGGGGCCTTACCCCCCGAAACCCTCCGGCGTGAGAATTATCAATCCGATCTATGACAAGTATATAGAGATTATCACAAGATATTTTAGAGAGAGAAAATGAGAGTGAAATTACAGTATCAATGGTGGGAGGGTGTATATATAGCCAAGTAGTGAAGTCACATATGGGCTTGGGCCTGAAACACAATTGTTGGGCCTCTTTGGTGTAATTGGGTCTAATCTTTTATCTTTGGGCACGTCAGCATTTAAGTTTTTAACTGCGTAAAATCAAGCACAAGCTTGTTATTGTTCTAGTAAGACAACATAATACGGATTACGGAGTATTGTTGATCACTATAAGGAGAACTTAATGATGAACAATTTCCTTTCTTGTACTTTTTTGCAAGAAGAGATGGGTTTCTATAAGGAAATTTTTTATGGATATAGAAAATTGAGCCTCTAACTTCTTGCTGACAAAAAGCATGGGGATTTTTTTTTAAAAAAAAATCTCTTTCCATTACATTATGGTGTTATCGCCCTAAGTGGCTAAGTTCCTAACTAAATGAAGCCTTATGATCTGTTAGAGTAGCTGTATCTTTCTGATGGAGATGATTGACTGATGGGAATGTTACACGAACAGAGGGGATCACGAGCTCTTCTAATAGTATATAAGCTCTGGCTTGGCTCAAGCATACTAGTATGTGAACTTGAGGTCACCAGCTAGCTCATTTATGTAAGCCAGCTTGAGCTTGAAAAAGTGAGGCTTGGATCGGGGATAGATCATTTAGTTTGTTGTGACGATTTTAATAAAAAAAGGTTCATTTATCTTTATTTTATATAAGGTTTATTTGGCTTTGAGCTTAAATTAGGTAAAAGTTTATGAAAATGATGGGTCTTAAATAATAAGTTAAACATGATTCATATCAGTTTTCAATATTATCTTGTAACATGCAAAATTCTTAATATGCTAGTATCGTACAATTTTCGGAGAGTTGTGTAATTCTTAAATAAGAAATATTTGTATTATGACTAACATTGATCTAAAGTTACGTAAATGTTATTTCAATTATTTGTATCTTGGCTTAATGCTCAAGTTTTAAAACATCTTTAAAAGTAAATTTCTCAAATTTAATCTTTGTTTAGATCCAATATTATGTGTTTAATAGTATTGTTTAGAGAATTAAGGATATTCCGAAGTTGTAAAAGAGGTAGTTGATTATCAAAGTGTATTAAAATCCCCATTGTGGAGTGAAGAATTTACACGAGAACTACATGTATCTTTATTCAAAAAACCGGCTAAATGCAGTTATTAAATTTCAAAACACAGTCAATTCTCATAGTTATTAAATTTCAAAGCACAGTCAATTCTCATATACTTAACTGGTGACATTGGGTAAGTAAAAAACAGTGTTTACATTCTTTGAAGTTGAGCTCAGCTTGAGTAGCAGCTTGATAGGAATTTCATCCAAGCTAATCCGAGAGCTAGCTTGAGCGTAGCAAAGTTTAAGCAACCCGAGCTTGAGCTAGCTCACTTTGACTTGATTACACCCTATTAACTGATAGTTCGAGCCCCTTGTTTTGTTACTATATCAAAGAAGAAATTGCAGTTACAAATTTGACTTGGATTTCTATTTAGGTTTTCATAATTCTATGATGATCTGACCTCTTTTGACCTGATTATTTTCTTTTCTCCAGGAACATTTTGTAGAGAATTCCAAGTTGTCTTCAAATTATTTTATAGCTGACTGTGAAGAAATCTTGGTACGTTTTGCCAACCCTTACTCCTTTCCCTCCATAATGCATGTTTTTCTCTAACTATTCCATCTACAATTAACGGGCTATTGTCTCTTTAGAATTTTTCCTTTTCTTTGTTTTCTAATGGCATACTATTAATGAGTGTCCTTAGTGTATCTTTTGAAAAAAAAATGTTGAATATTCTCCTGGGAATGCTTTCTAGACCATTCAGTAGCGAAGCTATAAGTTCTGCTAATGGGGAACAAAATTGCTGTGGTCAAATTATCATTGATAGAGAGCCTTGGGCTACACAGTTGGGACCTTGAGCACATGTAAAAAAACCTAGTTAAAAGCCCTCCTGAGTTTGGATCCTAGAAGACTCTCTGATGCCTAAGTTAGTGATTTGGCTCAAGGAAGAGAAAAATAGAGAGAGGTGGTAGTGAAAACGTTACTCTAGATCCAAAGGCCTTTTTATAGGTTATGACATGGTCGATTTCCCTTTAGAGTCTCTATTGAGCCAATAGTTGATTAGGATTTGGCCTATTATCTCCAGAGTTTTTTTTGGTGGGCAAGCCTTTTTGCTAAGGCTGATATAATTAAGACCTTAATATAATCGAGACTGATAGGCTTTATCGCAATGCCTACAAATTACTACAAGGACTCCTAATAATGTAGATAGTGAAAGTCCAGGATTGATCTCAGAGAACAGCTATTTGGTTGTGCAATTGCCACTTAGCAAGATTGGGGGATTTGTTTTGATTTGTTGTTGTAATTGAACTATAGCAAGAAATAATAAAGTTGTAAACAATAATAAAAAGAAGACTTTGGATCATCGTTCTATCCCCATTCTATTTCTGAATATCATTGATTAAATCCCTTCCCTTATTCCCCTATTCACTCAATCACGAGATATATTTCAATCTCTATTTCTTTCTTTAATAGTAGTTAATAGCGGCGACACGCTCAACTAAGAATCCTAATTGATAATCAAACTAAGCCGACACGGTCAATAATTCAATTAAACAATTGATTTGATTTAAGAAATTAAGATTGAGAATAATCACTAATATACTTTCACTTAGATGATTATCTAGTTTTACCCAAATCATAAATCAAGATGACACATACAAGATTTGTGAGATTGCTACGATGAAAACCCTAATCCGACACGGTAGAAAGAGATTTCTAGCGGTAATTAATCACAAGAATAAAGAAATTGATCAAGTTTCTTAAACCCTAGTAATCAACATAATCAAGCAATACAAGTAAAACTATGAAATAGGAAAATAATGGGGAAGAGAAAACAAACCTCAATTCATAAAAAGAATGGTTCAAAGAACCTTAATCCAAAGTATAGAGTTTAGCCCTCCATGGAAATCAAAAGCTTCAATCTTCTTTCTAGGAAAAACTAAATAAAAGATACGATAACCCTAAAATAAAGATAAGAGGAGTATTTATACTTCCTCTAAAAACCTAGTCTAAAAAGGAAAATAAATTAAAATAAAATACCAAAATTAATCTCAAAACCCGTCGCTCTGTTTCTGTCGGCGCAGAAGCACGACTCGTCCTTGGTGGGACGACTCGTCCCTCATTGACGATGCTCTGATTCAGTCGTCCGCTAGATGGGGAAGACTTGGCTGTGTACGGGACGACTCGTCCCTCTCGATCTCCCCGTTGCTTCTGTCGTCCGCTACTGGACGACTCGTGCTTTGAACCAATTTCCAGATTTCTTCCTGTTTCTTCGGCCCTGCTTTGATCCTTGACAATATACTTGACTTTGATGGCTTCCATTGATGTTGAAGATTAAGTTCTTGAGCTCTTCGAGAACCAAATACAATTACAAGGTAAAATCTCTCAAAATCCTCACAATACAAAATACTCTCAATATTATATCAAACCTATCTAAATACATCAAAATTGAACATAATAAGCACGGAAGATATAGGAATTAGATAGTATGAAATACGCCACATCAAAGACCTTAATTTTACCCTTGTATGTTGCCATGTGTTGCGCCATGGTTAATTGTCAATGTTTACCCACATCAGTTTCCCCCAACTTTCTTTGACTTTTTCTAAATCAAGAATGTATTTGTTTGGGGTTTGAAAATTATTCTATTCTCAAGTCATGTCTTAAAGATGCAAAATGATTCAAGAAAAACAATATCGAAGGATCAAAACCTAGACATAAAGTTACTTTCTTAATTTAGAAAAAAAAGTAGGGGCCCAAATGACGTGGGTAAGTCTAAATGCAAAGTACAGGGGTGAAACGGACAGAAATAATTAAGGTCTTTAACTACATTGACCTTAGAGAATCCTAAAGCTTGCCTGTTAAGAAGTCCTTTGGAGATAAGAGGCCACATCCTGATCAACTAAGACTTGAGGGAGGGAGACACTCAGAAGCCTAAGGAAACTCAACCAGGTAACCCTAACCAATCAAAATTCCATAGGTCTCTCGGTTAGGATTCAGATTTTCACTACCACCTCTCTTTTTCTCTTCCTCAGACAAATCACTTGGGCATTAGAGAGGTTTCTAGGTCCAAACTCTGGAGGGTTTTAACTAGTTTTGTTTTGCAGGTACTCAAGGTATCAATTATGTTGTCAAAGGCTCTCACCTGGTGAGATTTTGGCTACAACAAAAATTACTTAAGAAATGGAAAACCGAAGAAATTGAAATTTGCTTTAAAGGGGTCAAATTTACTATATAGTAATTTTTTCCTAAAATAATGGGGGTTAAAATTGAAAAGGCATAGGTTATTAATTTTAATCCCTTCATTTGGCCAAATATATTTGTTTGATCCCTGACATAATTTTTATGCATATGGTCCCTGAACTCGGTTTATGTTGCTGTTTCACCATTTTTCGTTATCCATGGCCGTTTGGCGTCAAACGTTCGAAAATTGATTTTGGGACAGGCTTAGTGTACAAAAAGTAAAATGGAACCCAAAAGATCTAGGTCTCTGAAATCCTTTCAAAATCTGTCATGATATTAGGGTTACGGTGGGAATAGAATATGGGGGGGGGGGGGGGGAAGGAACAATTTGGTTAAGTTATTAGTGAAAGGAGAGGTGTGCTCCATCATTATTATGAGATTTTACTCTAATGTGATGGATGACGGTAGGCCAAATGTGACGGCCATAGATGGCAGCAGGAACGGAGATGAAGGACGCGGCCATGGATGGGTAGGGGAAACAAATTTTTTAGCGGAGTACGTTTATTGTAAGGATGATTTTTTTATTATTATTATTTTTTCATATTCCTTTTTGCCCTTTGAATTTAAATTAAATCTTTAAGGAAAATATATATTTTTATTCCAAAAGTCAACCTTACAGATCGGTCATTAGGGTTAATATGTGGTTTTCAAAAATTTGACATCAAAAGGCCATGGATAATCGAAGGGTGAAACTGGAGACCGAAACCTAGTTCAGGGACCATATGCATAGAAAATTTGACAAGAACTAAACGAATATGTTTAGCCTAGTTTAGGGACCAAAATTTAATATATTTCTAAATTGTACACATTTAATGGCAAAAGATAATCATATTTTTTAGTCTCTAAGGTGCTAAAATGTTACATTATCATAGCGAAAGGGGGTCAACTTATCCCCTACCGCCTACCGATAGTTGTAGAATCTCCCCTGAGTGCGTTGTCGCTGGTGAATATTCCCAAGACCGAAGCTTTATAGTGATTACTCCGTTTGTTTCACTAAAGGAACTGTACTTTCTATCTTTGACTTGCCATTTGAAAAGTGTTTGCTCCAGAAACTAGTTATTTTAAATTGATTATTTTCCAAAATTTGACCATTTTACCCTACAGTTAAATTAGAAAAACTAATTTTAACCTTTAAAATAACTCCGCCAAGGAGCTATCCTTGCATGTCCCAAACCAAGAAAAGGAGGGGGTTGCGGTAAGCATGTGACAGCGTAAAACTTTGTCACATTATATGGCATGAATCCAAATATGAATTAATAAGACTTGATGTTAGCCGCCTCAAATCATTTTGGGACTAAGGCTTTGTTTTTGTTGTATTTATAACCTTAAAACTAAGGTAATTCATGGAATTTGGTTTAGTCTCTAAATTGTACTCCGCATATCTTTCAAACATTGATTCTCACAGAAAAGAAGATGGAATGGTTTCTCTTAGCAAGTGCCTAGGGGACACTTGTAGCAAATACAGTTTCACACACACGTACACACACACACGAAGCATTACTAATTTTCCAGGACCATCTTTTGTGTCTACAACAGAAAGTTGCTGCTGTAATTGATGAGCTGCCTCTCGGATTGCATGATAAATACCTCTTCTGTATTAGGTAACAATTTGTTTGTTTTTGTTCTAATTTAGGCTAACTAGATAGATTGATTTGTTTGGTTTATTGAAGAAACATCAGTTGTTAAAATTTTGCAACTTCAACTAATTAATATGTTTGTCTGCAGTCCAGTTGACATGGATGATGACATTTCATCTCAAGGCCTCACACAGGTAAGATCATCATCAAGGTTTAATCAATTATCTAATTTTCTATTTTAAATGGAATTAACCAAATCAATATCTTGTGGTTGTGAAGTTTGCTACAAATTATGCAAAGAATGGAATCGTTCGGCTTCGAGAAATATTTACTCCTGGTACACTTCAGGTTCCAAAGTCACCAACTGCGCTCAAGGAACTTGAATCTATTCACAAGGTTTGTTTTCTCATGATCATCATTTTATGTTCCTGAAGAAATATTTAATATAGCTTCCATTGCTGGAATAATAGTATAATAATCTCCCCCCCCCCCTTCTCTCTCTCTCTTATTGATGACTATCTCTTACTTTTACCTTTATAATGTGTCCGGCCCTTTCTTGGACCCCACGCATATTAGGAGCTCTTTAGCAATAGGTTGCCCCGGCCAAACGACTTATGCAACGTACTTTTGCATATATTTTTTTCAATTAAAGCAGTCTACTTGTTAGTGACAGATACATACAACGTACTTTTGAGTTCTTTTCAAATAGGGCAATATACTTATTTTTTGCTTAACAGTGTTGAAAATTCTAACGGAATGATGACGTGGCAAATGAGATATAACTTTGTTAACCCGTACTGCAATTTTTCAACGGTAAAATTGTAAACATACATTGACAAACTAATTTTTGTTTCCTCCATCATCTTCCTCAAACCCAACAACCACCGCACCACCCCTCTTGTCAAACCTACCAATGAAATCTGCAACTACCACCCCATCACCACCACTAGGGCTGTAAACGAGCCGAGTCAAGTCGAGCTTTAAAGTTTCGAGCTCGAGCTCGTATAAAAGTTATCGAGCTTGAGCCCAGTATGACTGTTCGAGCTAGGATCGAATCGAGTTTCGAGCTTTTCGCGAGCTGCTCGAACTCGAGTATTAACGAGCCGAGCTCGAGCTTGGACTTATTTTTTGAAAAAAACTGAAATCAAACGAGCTTTATCGAGCACTAATTCGAGTTGTAATCGATCTCGAGCCTAAACAAGTCATTCGCGGACAAAATACATTCGAGCTTTTTAACGAGCTTAACGAGCCGAGCTCAAACGAGTCGATCTCGGTCAGAGCTCGTCGAACATACGAGCCGAACACGAGCCGGCTCGAAAAAAAAAACGAGCTTGAAAATCGGTTTGAGCTCGTGCTCAAGTTCACCTCGAGCCCACTCGAACTCGAGTTTTTACGAGCCGAGCCCGAGCCGGCTCGTTTCGTGTAACAGCCCTAACCACCACCACACCTACCATCCCTATCAATTCCCAGCAACCCTCACCAAATCACCACCCCACCCAAACTCCACCATTTAAAACCTACTCATCAGCAACAACAATACACAATAAAAAAATTGATTCAAGAAAAAAAAAATTAGATTTGAAATCAAACAGCAAACCTAAGAGGATTATAAAAAATCCGGATTTCGGCAGCCACAAAATTTTTCAATTCCCGATTTTTGGACCCATTGTGTTTTCTAATTTTGGGATTTCCAACAAACCTGAGAGGATTATCAAAATCTATTTTTTTTTTTCAAGTGGAGATCGAGCCTAGAAGATGAAAGAACGAGGTAGCTTAGGGTGGAAGAGAAGGGTGCAAAGATGGGGGGTGGAAGAAGAGTAGGCTGTAATGGAGGGTGGGGGAGAGAGTGGGAGTGAGAGTGTGATAGAAGGAGTTGTGAAGAATTAGAAACTTTGATTCACTACTTAAGGTAGAGAGTGGTTTGAGATAGGTGGAGGATGGCGGAAAAGATGGTGTGTGAAGTCGCCGGAGAGTGGAGGTGGCGGTGATGGAGGGGGGAAGTGGTTGGATTTGGGGAGATGAGGAGAAGATAAAGTTGGAAGGTGGAGGTGGGTGGATTTGGGGAAGATGAAGTTAAAGATAAAGGGTTTGGGATGGAAGGTGGGGATTAATTCTTTACACCTGTTAAATATTTGATGGGGGTCAGTTTGTGTAACGAATGTTGGTCTTTTCCTGTTCGTTAATGAATTCTAACTGTCGTCCGTTATAAGAGTATTACATTGCCTTATTTGAAAACTATTTGGAAAGTACTTTATACTACTTTGTCACTAGTAAGTACGTTTCATTTTGCGAAAATAATGTCTTAGTGCGTTGTATATGTGAGTAATTATTCCGTTACTATTTTCCTAACTTTACCTATATAATGTGTCTTCATTAACTCTTTGTTATATAATGTGTCTTCATTAACTCATTGTTTCTTTTTCTTTTTTTGGGTATTGAAAAGGTTTTGGATCTTTATGTGTGGTTGAGTTTTCGGTTGGAAGATTCCTTCCCGGACCGTGAGCTAGCAGCTCAACAGAAATCGATTTGTGGCATGTAAGTAAGAGTAAGTTGGTATTTAAACAATTGTCGTTCTGTAAAACCATGATGAAAGCGCAATATTTGTTTTTCTTGTAGTCGAATAAGATATTTTATTTTTCTTAGAATCCGATTTCTTTTTCTTGCTAAGATCATCGATTTTGAGTGTTCTAAGATTTTGCTAATGGGATGATTTCGTAAATACCTTAATATTTGTTCAGGTTGATTGAGGAGTTCTTGGAAAGATTCGGATGGCAAAGGCCAACGGGAAAGAGGTTAATCTGTCGTACAACCTTCAATGCGCAGCTAACTTGAGATATCGGGCTGCATTGAACGCCTCTCAACGACATTGATGCATACTTCATCCCAAAATGATCTTTTTAATTTTTAATTTTTTTTTTGTTAAAAACAAAGGTAATTTGAACAATAATTTAAGGTTAATTTAATTATCTTAAAGAATATCTATAAATTTTTATTGATAGTATTTATATTTGTATATCAATTATATGTTTTAAATTTTTATTAGAATAACTAAATGAATCTGAATCTATTACTTAAAGTACCTTCGCAGTTTCGAGCAAGGAAGTGAAACTGTTGAATTGCCTGTTTTTTTTTTTTTGTTTTTGTTTTTTTTTTTTTTCTCTTTTTTTAAAGAGGATCAACATGTTCCCATATTCCCCCATGATTCGAACTCGGGAGCTTTGTTTTTGGGCTAGTCAAATTTCTAAATTGGATGAAAAAGATGGATACAAAAACTTGGGTATTTTCCGGTCCTTGTTGTCAATTATTGGGCCAAGGATGGATGTTGTTGAGCTTCTCTATTTTTCTTCTTATTAGTTTTTTCAATTATTGATTATTCTGTGGACTCCATTAAATACTTTCTAGTCCCTGCATCTTAGGTTGTTATACAAAATGAGCCGGCTTGAGCTCGGCTCAGGCTTGTTTCGCAAAAGTTCGAGTTCGAGTGGGCTCGAGGTGAACTCGAGCTCGAGCTCGTTTTTTATTCGAGTCGGCTCGTGTTCGGTTCGTTTGTTCGACAAGCTTTGATCGAGATCGACTCGTTTGAGCCCTCGAGCTCGGCTCGATAATCTCGTTAAAAGCTCGAATGAATTTTGTTCACAAATGGCTCAAGATCGAGCTCGGCTCGATAATCTCGTTAACATGTGATTTAATAATTCGGGATCGACTTGAACTCGGCTCGTTAATCTCGAATCAATAATTACATTTGTAGTAAATATACATATAATGAATGTATAAATGTATAATATATGTATGTAAAAAATAATATAATTAAATTAATTTATATTTTTCTTGCATTGTACAAGAAACATAATTAATATATTTGTATTTTCAAAATGCATATATAGTGTACATGATAGACATTTTGTTAATTTTATATTTAAATAGTTAAATATAAGTATAATGATAGATATTAAGTATGTTTATTATATTAGGTAAATATATGTGCATTTGAAAAGAATAATTTTTATTTTTTAGAAAATGTCTATTGTATATACAATATTTATATGATTTCAGGCAGAGGTTGGGATGTTGACGTTGGCGGTTTCAGGCCGCTGCCTCAAAGCGGCTTGGCGCTCCTTGGCTAGTCTTTTCTCCTCTCTCAATTTGGTGGCGTGAGCAGCTCTCCTGGAAGCAAGATCCATGTGGTCAAAGTCTGCGGATCAATGGAGGAAAGAGTTAGAAACTAAACAGCTATTAACAATAACAAAGTAAAGAGAGTAAGGGAAAAGAAATTCACCCATCAGGTTGTGAATGGAAGCACACACATAAACATTCCCTTGACAAGTTACACAGTTGGAGGCAAACACCCCAGGATCATGTACAACATGTAGGGTTTCGAGGGTCCATGCGCAGCGGAATAAGCAATAACTCGAAAAACTCCAAGCCCTAGAATCCGTTCTAGATGAATAATTAAGAAAGATGAAATAGAAATACCAACCTTGAATGCTTTTGCCTTTGATAAACTTGACCCAACTCCAGATTGAACGACCTTGTTAATCCTTGATGAACGAACGGGAATCACGAACCAAAGATCTTGACGAGCGAAGATCCTCTATGTGTATCCACGCGATGAACGAACCCTAGAACTCTTCTAGGAGGATTGCTAGATCCTATTGATTGAAACACCTTTCAATCAATGAAGAACAATGAATTTGGTGGTGTTTGATTCTCAATTCTCAATTGAAATCTCTCACTTTTGATGTTTCTCACAAGCCAAAACGTTCTCTTGACGGCTAGGGCAACCAGGGGTAAGTATTTATATGTTATAAAATTTTTCCCCTCGTGAAAACCCTAGTTTTAAGTCAATTTCGCGTCGCCCAGTGCCTGTGGACGAGTCGTCCCTGTGGGACGAGTCGTCCCTCGGCACCCGGCCTTCTGACCGCGTCCCCTTAAGGGGAATAGTTGGTTACGGCCCGGGACGAGTCGTCCCCTGAGAACAAAAACTCCATATTCTTCATTTTTGACAATTCGTTCGATGCGTGTGACCCCATAGGACTATATTATGTTGGCAATGAGTTCGATCACATCGATCCTCATAAGACATGAGCGGACTCTAGCAAGCCATCATGCCTACCCAAATAATATAATATCAAGTTCGATTTCCTATATAGAACATATCACAATCCCATTGTCACACGATGTTATATTGAACATGAGTCATGGTCCACGTCAACTCATATTGTTCAATGCTTTCTCGTTACTAAGTAAATTGATTAATCGAATGATATTAATCACATTAATTCATTCGGGCATGGCCATGCACTACATCAATCTTACTTACGAGTGGCCTAGCAAACATCTCTCTTTACGAGGGACAATTTTTCATCTTGACTTATCATTCTTCCCAACAAGAATCATACTATGCCAATGATAGCCCTTATTGTCATCCGGTTAAGGACAACGTTAAACTATATCAAACATGATATTCATCGAGCGGAAGACGATGATAATCTCAGGTCAAAGGATATCAATGATATGACTATATGAGATTTAATTATGACATTTGACCATGACATAAATCTCATAATGGGTCAAGTCCAGTACCTTGTTCTCTAACAAGTACCCATGAATCTAATGTGCATCTCCATGCATATAATCATCACATGATTATCCATTAGACTTCATACTAGTGCTTCATAAGTACTAGGGAAGTGATTATTATAACTAAACATGCAAACATATATAATAATCAAAGAAACATTCTCTTATATAAATGAACAATGACATTACATAAAGGTCTATCTCTATAGGCCTAGGGCACTAACACCTACAGTCTCCCACTTGCACTAGGCCCAATCATTCATGTATCTTATACCCATGGACCTAACATGACCATCATGTTTAGCTTGTGGTAAAGGCTTGGTGAGAGAGTCCGAAATGTTGTCATTCGTTGGTACCTTGCATATTTTAACGTCTTCCCTTTCACAGATTTCTCAAATGAGGTGGAAACGTCTTAGAATGTGTTTGGATCGTTGATGTGACCTTGGTTCTTTTGCTTGCACAAATGACACCACAATTGTCACAACAAAGTTCTACTGGATTAGTGATACTTGGAACAATTCCAAAACACTAATGAACTTTTGATCCAAACTGCCTTTTCTAGCTACATCATATGTTGCTAAAATTAAGCCTTAGAAGTAGAATCGGCTACGATTTTCTCGTTTGAACTCTTCCAATAAAATCGCACCTCCAATAAGCATAAACATAAATCCTAATTGCGATTTTAATTAACTTTGTCAGTTTGGAAGTTAGCATCCGTGTAACCTTTACAACAAGATTAACTTCCAACCTTTCAAATACCAAGAACGTATCCTTAGTTCTTCTTAAGTACTTTAAGGATCGTCTTGACTGCCATCCAATAGTTCTCACCAGGATCTGATTGGTATCGACTCGTCATGCTTAAAGCATACGAGACGTCGGGTCTAATACAAATCATGGCATACATGACAGATCCAAATGTCGGAGCATATGGAACTTCATCCATTCTCTTTTGCTCATCGCTGTCATGGGACACTGAGTCTCGCTAAGAGTAATACCATGACCCATTGACAAGTTACCTTTCTTAGAATCATCTAAGAACCTTATCAATATGAGTATTTTGACTCAAACCAACTTATCCTTTTAGATCTATCTCTATAGATCTTGATACCAAGGATGTAAGCGGCTTCACCCATATCATTCATTGAGAAACCTTTCCTTGACCAAGACTTGACAGTCTTAAGTGCCGGAACTTTGTTTTCAATGAGTAAGATATCATTGTCATATAACAATAGAAATAATACTATGCTCCCACTGAATTTTATGTATACACAAAGTTCATCTTCGTACTTGATGAAGTCAAACTCTTTGACCGATTCATCAAAATGAAAATTCCAACCCCTCGAAGCTTGCTTCAAGCCATCTTATGGATCTTTGCAACATGCATACTTTATTAGAATTTCTTGGATCGACAAACCTTCGGGTTGTGTACTGTACACATCCTTAAGAATCTTTCCATTTAGGAAAGTCGTTTGTCATCCATTTGTCATATCACATAGTCATAATATGCGACTATGACAATTGAAATTCTAACAGACTTCGGCATTGTAATGGGTAAAAAGGTTTCAACATAGTCAATACTATGAATTTGCCTAAATCCCTTTACTACAATCCTTAGTCATGAAAGTATACACCTTCCATCCATGTCGGTCTTGAAGACCTACTTGCACCCTTTATTTTTACACCTTCAGGTAGCTCAATCAAGTTTCAAACTTGATCATCAGACATGGATTGTAATTCGGACTCCATGGTTCCTAACCATTTATCCGAATTAGGAGTGGACATCCCCTCTAGATAGTAAGTAGGATTGTCATTCTCAATGACTTCCACTTTATTACTTTCCGATATGAGAAATCAATATTTCTCATTCGGACCGTAACCTATCCAATCTACGATGGACTTGTGTAACTTGAACCGGTTCCACAACTCCTTGTGAACTTGGTTCCATCTCTACTCTTGGTTCCATGTTATTTTTAGGTTCTTGAACTCTTCAAAATCAATTTTACTCCCACTAGATCCTTTATTGAGAAACTGTTTCTCAAGAAATGAATCATATAGAGCAACAAACACTTTGTTCTCATTGCGGTTGTAAAACTAATATCTGAAATTAACCCTGTCAGATTTGGTGCTAACTTATGAGAGACAAGTCTCTTTACATAAGATTCGCAACCCCAAATCTTTATGAAAGACATTCTTTCATGCCACATCTCATGTGGGGACTTAGGAATCGATTTAGTAGGGACACAATTCAGTGTAACCGCATTATTTCTAATGCATATCCTCAAAAGGAAATAGGAAAGTCAACTTGACACATCATCGAACGAACCATGTCATACAAGGTTCAATTCCTCCTCTCAGACACACCATACAATGTGGTGTTCCGGGTGGAGTCAACTCTGAAACGATTTCACAGTTTTGAGATGATTGTCAACCTTTTGGCTCAAATATTCATTACCTCAATCTAATCGAAGTACTTAAATAGTTTTGCCAAGATTGGTTTTTGTACTTCATCTTGAAATATTCGAAATATCTCAAACGATTCACCTTTGGACTTCATCAGATAGACATAGTCATATCTAGATAAGTAACCGGTGAATGTGATGAAATACCGAATTCCTCCCCTAGCAATGCTACTTAATAGTCCATATACATCTCATGTATAAGGGCCAATAAGCCACTACCCTCCCACTACTCTTAGTGTAGGATGGTTTGGTCATTTTACCAAATAAACGAGATTCACATACCTCAAATGATTCATAATCATATGAGTCTAAATGTCCATGTTAATGGAGTTTAGATTATACGTTTCTCATTTATATGACCAAGCCGGCAATGCCATGTGAACGTGTTGTTCACATCATTCGGTTTAGATTTCACACTTATATTATAGATATCTTCAATATTATTTTGTATCTTAACATCAAGGATATGAAGACCATTTAATGACATATAAATTACAATAATGCATATCATTAAATAAATATAAGGCTTCTTATTTTCAATAAGAGAATTATATCTTCCATCATCCTCATAAGAAACAAAATAATACTCCTACTCAAATTCGGAATGTAGTCACACTTGTTCAAAACAAGTACTAGTCCACAAGGTAAAGTGACTTCATAAGTCCCTACGGCTAATGCAACAACTCTTGCTTCATAACTACACATAGGTTTAATGCACCTTCTTTGAGTAGCTTTCTATTCTTTATTTCTTGCACATTTAGACAGATGTGGGATCTATATCCGGTAGCATATACCCAAGAACAAGAAGTCGAAAGGAAAATATCTATCATATAAATATTTGAAGTAGTAGCAATCAAATTGCCCTTCTTCACATTTTAGGCCTTCCTTATTAGCCTTGCAACTTTGCTTCCAATGACAATCTCATTGCAGCGGTAGCAAACTGCATCCTTTTGAGACACTTTGGGTTTAGCCTCTTCGGCTTTGGCAACTTTTGCCCTAGGTTTAGCAACCTTTGCTTTACCTTCTTGCCTTCCCTTTTGAACCCCTTTCTTGTGTTAACCATTAACACACTTGCGGATTGCTCCTTTTGCATCTCATGCATTAAAAGCCTTCACCACAACATATATCTTTTGTCTAGCTTGCACTTGGAACATTTCCTTTTATGCGTTGTGCTAGAACAAAAGCAATTTTCACGTGTTCAAGGTTCTTCTTAAGAGCCTTTAAACATGGTGGCAAGTATAGGGCAAACAAAATCATAGGAATCATCTAAATGTTTTTATGTTGCTCCTTACCTGTCCTTTGCAACGTTTGCAGTGGGTTCAGCAGGAATAGATTCGTCAAGAACATACAATTTTGCTTAAGAACTCTTCTTGAGCATCTGATCAAATCAGAATAACTTGTACCGTTCTTTTCGAACTTGTCCTTCATAAGGACGAATCGCAATAATAAGGATTAATTATAGTTTAATGCTATTTCTACAACAAAATATGCAACACATATGAACACATATAAGTACCGATTTCATTTAAGAGATTAATTAAAGTATTTCATAAATACTCTCATTAAATTATATAACCTTCTTATACAAACATGTATAATATAATTTAATAGGCTAAGACCCAACTTTAATTTAATTTCAAGTCGGCTATGGCACGATCAAGCTCAAAATTAAACTAAAAAGGTAGATAACATTTATCAATCATATCTATATATGACTCTTAGATCATTATGAGATTATAGACATCATATGTCACATGTTTCAATCTCATCTTATGCCTTAGGCCCAAAACCGTTTTGATAGCCTAATTGAGTTCAACCATGTTAAACATATAGCAATCACTGTTTGCTCATCTTGATCATTCAAAGATAGAATCAATGTACCTCGCTGTGGCGTAGCCTACATGAAACTATCCGTGTACTCACAAGTGTTTAAACATGGGTGGCATAAACAAACTCAAATTACAAAGAAGGTTCAATTTTTTCATGCTTATCAATTACATCCCAAGGTTGATTCATGAAAACTATATGAGCATAATTATGAACATGGAATGATGCAACACATATCACATTTGATCAGTAATTACTAGTACGCGGCCACGTGCTCCAAGTTTATCCCACACTTCCATCGAAGTGCCTGTGGGGAAGGTTTTGGTGTCCAGCCAATATACCAAGTAATACTTCACAAACATCCTAGATTAATCACATTAATCATATTAATGAAATTGACATCCCATAATCTAGATTAATCATATTAATCATATATTACAATTTCATAATCATGGTATATCTATATATACAATTACTTCACAAGTAAAACTCATACAATTTCATATTCTAGATCATGCACATCATGAAAATTCATATAATCATATTACACAATTATCATGATTATCTAACTAAGCATCATGAACGGGGCTCGATACCACTGTAGGGTTTCGAGGGTCCATGCGCAGCGGAATAAGCAATAACTCGAAAAACCCCAAGCCCTAGAACCCGTTCTAGATGAATAATTAAGAAAGATGAAATAGAAATACCAACCTTGAATGCTTTTGCCTTTGATAAACTTGACCCAACTCCAGATTGAACGACCTTGTTAATCCTTGATGAACGAACGGGAATCACGAACCAAAGATCTTGACGAGCGAAGATCCTCTATGTGTATCCACGCGATGAACGAACCCTAGAACTCTTCTAGGAGGATTGCTAGATCCTATTGATTGAAACACCTTTCAATCAATGAAGAACAATGAATTTGGTGGTGTTTGATTCTCAATTCTCAATTGAAATCTCTCACTTTTGATGTTTCTCACAAGCCAAAACGTTCTCTTGACGGCTAGGGCAACCAGGGGTAAGTATTTATACGTTATAAAACTTTTCCCCTCGTGAAAACCCTAGTTTTAAGTCAATTCCGCGTCGATCCGGTGCCCTGTGGACGAGTCGTCCCCCGTGGACGAGTCGTCCCCGGCACCCAGCTTCGAATCGGCGTCCCCTTAAGGGAATAGTTGGTTCTCGCCTCGGGGACGAGTCGTCCCCTGAGAACAAAAACGCCATGTTCTTCATTTTTGACAATTCGTTCGATGCGTGTGACCCCATAGGACTATATTATGTTGGCAATGAGTTCGATCACATCGATCCTCATAAGACATGAGCGGACTCTAGCAAGCCATCATGCCTACCCAAATAATATAATATCAAGTTCGATTTCCTATATAGAACATATCACAATCCCATTGTCACACGATGTTATATTGAACATGAGTCATGGTCCACGTCAACTCATATTGTTCAATGCTTTCTCGTTACCAAGTAAATTGATTAATCGAATGATATTAATCACATTAATTCATTCGGGCATGGCCATGCACTACATCAATCTTACTTACGAGTGGCCTAGCAAACATCTCTCTTTACGAGGGACAATTTTCCATCTTGACTTATCATTCTTCCCAACAAGAATCATACCATGCCAATGATAGCCCTTATTGTCATCCGGTTAAGGACAACGTTAAACTATATTAAACATGATATTCATCTAGCGGAAGACGATGATAATCTCAGGTCAAAGGATATCAATGATATGACTATATGAGATTTAATTATGACATTTGACCATGACATAAATCTCATAATGGGTCAAGTCCAGTACCTTGTTCTCTAACAAGTACCCATGAATCTAATGTGCATCTCCATGCATATAATCATCACATGATTATCCATTAGACTTCATACTAGTGCTTCATAAGTACTAGGGACGTGATTATTATAACTAAACATGCAAACATATATAATAATCAAAGAAACATTCTCTTATATAAATGAACAATGATATTACATAAAGGTCTATCTCTATAGGCCTAGGGCACTAACACCTACACAACCCAGCCCTCAAAACATGCTGAGTATGCCATGGAAATAAGGGCTCCACTCCGCCGGTTAGAGAAGGCGAGATCCCAACTCGCCTAAGGATATCTTCATCCCGCAAGATCAATCTTCAGGAAAACAAGGCTTCACTTCCTATCCTAGTCAAAGTCCTAGAAATTTCAGCTTGGGCGAGCTGCTCATCAGGGGTCAGGAGGGGTTTGATTCTAAGGTGTGTGATTAGAGGAAATAGCCCAATAGGATGCTGCCAGTCGCGACTTGAAGTGATTGAGATGGGGTTGTCATACAAGTGGTGGATTTTATTGGGCCTAAGAGTAATCAATTTATTCTTTTTGTTGGCTCTGAAAGTGATCATATGATCATCCTTGGACTGTACCTTCATTACATCAAAATATTCCCTTAACAGAGGGATGGTGGGTTCAAAACGATGACCTCTACAATTGGCAATAAAGGAAACAAGGACCCTAATAGTGTTGGGATGGAGATCCATCACGGCAGCAGACAATTCGCTGAGGAAGAGACTCAAAAAGGGATCTAATGGGAGTCTTAGTGTCCAAACCTAAATTGGGAAGGATAAGCTATCACTACATCTTGATGTTTCCTCATCTTCGCGGGATTAAGGGGTCCAGTGTAAGAGGCGAGATGATAGATTGTGGGGTCGATATAGTACTTAGCATAGAATTTCGTCCAATCCGCGGTTTGAGAGGTGTTCTTGGCTGCGGGATCACGGGCAACTGAATGAGAGCTGCTAGCCCTGCTAGATCCGTGGCCTCGCATAGTGCCTCCTCCCGCTTGAATCTGTCAGGAAAAAACAATATTAACATCATTTTTAACTCTGTAATCTTCATCAGAGTCATCGTTACTCTCACTCTCATCACTTTCAGTTTTCTCTGAGCTAACATCTAAGCTAGAGCTCTCAGGTCCCAAAGGGCATCTCGCCCGTTTACATATATATTCACAAAAAGACTGTCTATCTAAGAACCCTAACATGGCGGTATGGGAAGAAGGAAGATGTATGGGTCCCCTAATTTCTAAAGAGTCAAACACCACAGTCCCAGCACACTCAGCAATCAAAATAGTATTTAATTCAACTCGAGTCATCACTACAAGAAAAACGGCAGTTACCGACGGAAAAATCCGTCACTAAATGCCAAAAATCCGTCACTAAATCAATTTAGTGACGGATTTTAGACGTAAAAAATCCGATGTTAAAACGTGCGTCACTAAATTTTTCGACGGATTACTGACGGTTCTCAATCAGATTTAGTGACGGAAATTTCCGTCACTAACATTTGAAAATCCGTCAGTAATTTGGTGAAATAAACGACCAATTTAAAGCATTTATGCCGACGGATTAGTGACGGAAAATTCCGTCGCTATTTAAACGGTCGTTTTATTTTTTGAACCATTTTCGTGACGGATTATCGACGAATTATTCCGTCGTTATTTGAATGGTCATTTTATTTTTTTGGACCATTTTAGTGACGGATTAGCGACGGATTTTTCGTCGCTATTTAAATGGTCGCTTTATTTTTTGGACCAATTTAGTGACGGATTAGCGACGGATCATTCCGTTGCTATTATTAATTAAAAAAAATCAATATTTTTTTTTATGCCAAATTTTTGGACCAATTTAGTGACGGATTAGCACTGGGTCAGAATGCATTCTGACCCAGTGCTCCCTTTCCCTCCTATAAAAACCCTTTGATTTTTTACAGTGACCAAACTTTGTGTCCCTAGCACATTGTTTCACTCTAGCCATTTTCATACAAATCTGCCACTATAAGAATGGAGAAAGGGAGAAAATTACCTGAAAATAAGAAAGAAGGATTTTCTGTAGGATTCCGTCCTTTGTCACCGGAAAAAATGGCAGACGGACTAAAATATGCAAGCCATCTTCGAAAAACCTCAAATCAGTAACCCAAACAGCCTTAAAACTTCCTCCTAGAGCTCGGATTTCACTAAAAAACGGTATGATCGGAGAGAAATGGCAGAACAATGGTCGGATGGTGGGGCTTGAAGCTTGCCGGAGACGGTAACGGGTTTGCCGGAGAAAGGTGAAAAAGTTAGAGAGAGAATGAAAAGTGAAAAAGTAGATGGTGGGTCAATCTCTACTTATACCATGAATTAGAAAAGGCATAAGGTGAAAAGGCTCATTTTAATTGTATCATCATAACCGTCATTAAATTCAAATTAAAGTGGTCGGAACAGTTATCGAGGACGTGGGCAGTTATTACGAAAATGGTGGCCCATTAAATGCTGGACAGATCATCATTTCGACACGTGTTATGAGACAAGCACATCACCATTCTAAGAGGCGGGATCCATCTCGCATAGACTATTTTGGCGGAATCAATGTCATTTTAGAGTAGGCGAGTTCATTGATAGCGAAATGAAGTTCACAACAGGACCATGAATAGTCACAGTTATGAACTGAGGGGCTACTGGTGTGCACAAATAAAATATAATCCAAGTGTCAAAGCAAATGTGAAGACCATAGATGACTCAGCACTAAAGTCATGGCTTACGTGGAGAAGTCAACCCTAACAGTCAAACCGTCGTGTTGGAGCCAGGCGACTTCAAAAGGACCAAACAGACAATACAAGGGGAAAAAGAGCGAGATAGCTTTAGTAGCGAGATGATCACCTCGCTCGAGTCATATCACTTTCCAAGTTGTCTAAAGGTCAAGGAGAACATTTGGCGAGATGATTGCCTTTGGCGAGATAGGGATCTCGCTCAACCTCACCAAATCTCATTGTGGTGCAAATCAAGTCCGGCCAGATAATCAACCCAGGCGAGATGGGGATCTCGCTTAAGAGCACTATTACTTCATTAAATGTTTCTCAATAAAGAAGAGACCATCTCTGACACAAAGGACAACATTAAATGAGACAAAGGACAACTACCACTGTAGCGCCCCCAAAATCCCATAATACGATGAAAGTCGGCTAAAGTAGGAGGAAAATGATCACATCAAGCCACCCTATCACATTATCATCATGATATCTTATCAACCTATAGGCTTGCCACCTTTTCCTCATATGAGGTATAAATAGAAGGATTCAGAGAGAGACAAGTCAAGTAAGCACTATTTTTCTACTCTCAAGCTCTCCATTTTTCCAGCTTAAGTTTATTCCATTACCGTTACTTACTCTCATACTGGAGGGGCTTTAGCCGGAGAAGTCCGGCTTAGCTTACGGTGTTCGTCTTCCAGGCCTGGTGTGGACGACCGTGCCAGATTGTCCTACGTGGATACGACGTGGGGTGCACACATCAGAACTCATTTTTCTGGTAGCATCAGTATCAGAGTTGGTTTAGATCCAACATATTTCAGCCGAGCTCATTCTTCCGTCAATAGTGATGGCAGGTGCAAGCACAATTTTGGTGGATGTGATGTCACCGTACTACATCCTAGGGATGGCCAAAATCGGTCTGGGCCCGGTTCCGGTTCGAAAACCGCCGGTTTCGGTTCAGCGAAATGGTGACCCTTAACCGGCCCGGCCTAACTCCGGTTCCGGTTACTCCGATTCCGGTTTTCTTCCCGATTTGCTTCGGTTCCGGGTTTTTCCGGTCCGGTTCTATTGAAAAACAAGGAATTTTCATCCGGTTCACGGTTCCGGTTCCGGTCCGATTCACCATTTTTATGACCCATAACCGGCCCTTATCCAAACCGGTTCCGGTTACCCCGGTTCCAGTTTTCATGGTGGTTCACGACGGTTTCGGGCTTTTCCGATTCCGGTCCGGTTTGGCCATCCCTACTTGTAATAACCCTAATTTTTAATTCATTTATTTAGTAATTATTATTTTCTAAATTGATTATTTAGGTTATTTGATTAAATATTGAACTATTTTTTTTTCCTAGATGGATTAGGTAAGTGGGCTTAGGTTACCTAAATTGGGTTTCCTTGATGGACTTGGACTTGAATGGGTTGGGCTTAGGATTAGGAAACCTAAGTATAATTATATTTCATTAATTCTAGAGCCTCTTGATATTTTATAATGGATAAAAGTCTCTTGGTATTTTATAACAGATGAAAGTCTCTTGATATTTTATAACGGATAAAAGTCTCTTGGTATTTTATAACGAATGAAAGTCTCTTGGTATTTTATAACGGATAAAAGTCTCTTGATATTTTAAAACGGATGAAAGTCTCTTGGTATTTTTTTAACGGACGAAAGCTCTTCACTATTTAAACGGCAAAAGAGAATTAGGGAGAAAGGGAGAGAGCCGCATAGAGAGAAACGGCAGAGAAAGAGAGCCAAGAAGAAAGAGAGGGAGGCCGGCTAGAGGGAGAAGAAGGAGGAAGAACTCCATTGTTGTGTGTTCGGGGTCCAAACTAAGGTAAGGTCATTTCTTCTAATTTTGATTCATAAGATTGAAAACCCTAGAAACTCTAGGGGTATTTTGGTAACCGAAAGGGTTAAGGGTTAACCTTTAGAGAAATTTAAAAGAGAACTTTTGTATGGTTGTAGATTCGTGCGAGGACTCGTTGCAAGGATAGAGAAGAGCATTATGGTAAGGGATTATACATCTTTAAGTTAATTGATTTCCGCTCCGTTTCATTATTTAGGCTTCCGCATATTTCTTGGCGATGTACGTTTCTTTGATACGTAAAAGTTGACCTCGCGTCAGTATTTGTTTTGACTCCCTCGTTTACCGTTATTTGCTAATCTTTTGTTATTCGTTTGCTAAATCGTTCTTTTGGTTTCGTAAATACAGAATTTTATTGTTATTGTGAAAGTTCGTATTCTGTATAAAAATGAGTTTTGATATGATATGATTTTGTGTTCCATCAATGATCGCTAAGTTAGACAACCTGCTTCGGCGGGGTATATTTGATATTTGGCCTTCGGGCAAACTTAGTACACCGCTTCAAATTAGTGGTGGGGTGTTCCGAATACACTGTTTAGGACTCTGCGGAGTCATTTTGTTCCCTTTATGGGATTTTGGTTTGATAAGGTCAGTGGACCACTTATGTGATCATGATGTCTGTGAATGATTTGATTATCTACAGCTGGTATGGGACGGTTGTAGATAACTAGATCATTCGAGTCAACTTTGTTCAGCTTATCAGTCCTTTGAATTTTCTTATAATCTGTGAGTGGTTTAGTTAATTAAAACTGGTATGGGACGGTTTTAATTAAGTAAATCATTCGAGTCAATTTGAATCGATTTCGTCATCATTTGAAACTCCAAAATATTTGTCAACTCAGTTTGCGAAACCGTTGAGATTTTGAAAGACATTTGGTTTGAGATTTGGTAAATAACTATTTCGAATTTATGTTATGTTATGTCTTCGATTGTTGCTTGAAATTTGTATCGTTTGATATTCCTTCAGGTCAACTCCTCCTTAGTAACCGGAGGGGTTGTATATGAACTTACTGGGCATTGTTCGCTCACCCTTTCATCTTCTTTTCTTCCAGATTTCATATATGAAGAATGTGAAACGGTTCGGGAGCACTTCATAAGGAGTTCTAGGATCGTTTTAGCTCATTTCATTTTAGACTCTTTAGTCAGTTATTTGGAAGTTTGTAAGACTTTAAAGATTTTGTTGGATTTTAGTTACCGTTATTTGGTTTTGAATTAATATTTATACTGGAGAATTATTATTATTATTATTGTTTTGAAAATTCGGGGTCGTTATAGTTGGTATCAGAGCTTTGGCTTTAGATCTTTGGGAGTTTAGAATTTGTAAGGATAATTTTGATTTGAGCGTTAGGTTTGACCTCAGTGTCATTCTTGGAGTGTTTAGTGTAGATTGATATGATAAGATTAGTTGCTTCATCGGATTATGAAAGTTTAGAGGACTAAACTTCTTTTAAGGGGGTAAGAATGTAATAACCCTGATTTTTAATTCATTTATTTAGTAATTATTATTTTCTAAATTGATTATTTAGGTTATTTGATTAAATATTGAACTATTTTTTTTCCTAGATGGATTAGGTAAGTGGGCTTAGGTTACATAAATTGGGTTTCCTTGATGGACTTGGACTTGAATGGGTTGGGCTTAGGATTAGGAAACCTAAGTATAATTATATTTCATTAATTCTAGAGCCTCTTGATATTTTATAATGGATAAAAGTCTCTTGGTATTTTATAACAGATGAAAGTCTCTTGGTATTTTATAACGGATAAAAGTCTCTTGGTATTTTATAACGAATGAAAGTCTCTTGGTATTTTATAACGGATAAAAGTCTCTTGATATTTTAAAACGGATGAAAGTTTCTTGGTATTTTTTTAACGGACGAAAGCTCTTCACTATTTAAACGGCAAAAGAGAATTAGGGAGAAAGGGAGAGAGCCGCATAGAGAGAAACGGCAGAGAAAGAGAGCCAAGAAGAAAGAGAGGGATGCCGGCTAGAGGGAGAAGAAGGAGGAAGAACTCCATTGTTGTGTGTTCGGGGTTCAAACTAAGGTAAGGTCATTTCTTCTAATTTTGATTCATAAGATTGAAAACCCTAGAAACTCTAGGGGTATTTTGGTAATTGAAAGGGTTAAGGGTTAACCTTTAGAGAAATTTAAAAGAGAACTTTTGTATGGTTGTAGATTCGTGCGAGGACTCGTTGCAAGGATAGAGAAGAGCATTATGGTAAGGGATTATACATCTTTAAGTTAATTGATTTCCGCTCCGTTTCATTATTTAGGCTTCCGCATATTTCTTGGCGATGTACGTTTCTTTGATACGTAAAAGCTGACCTCGCGTCAGTATTTGTTTTGACTCCCTCGTTTACCGTTATTTGCTAATCTTTTGTTATTCGTTTGCTAAATCGTTCTTTTGGTTTCGTAAATACAGAATTTTATTATTATTGTGAAAGTTCGTATTCTGTATAAAAATGAGTTTTGATATGATATGATTTTTGTTCCATCAATGATCGCTAAGTTAGACAACCTGCTTCGGCGGGGTATATTTGATATTTGGCCTTCGGGCAAACTTAGTACACCGCTTCAAATTAGTGGTGGGGTGTTCCGGATACACTGTTTAGGACTCTACGGAGTCATTTTGTTCCCTTTATGGGATTTTGGTTTGATAAGGTCAGTGGACCACTTATGTGATCATGATGTCTGTGAATGATTTGATTATCTACAGCTGGTATGGGACAGTTGTAGATAACTAGATCATTCGAGTCAACTTTGTTCAGCTTATCAGTCCTTTGAATTTTCTTATAATCTGTGAGTGGTTTAGTTAATTAAAACTGGTATGGGACGGTTTTAATTAAGTAAATCATTCGAGTCAATTTGAATCGATTTCGTCATCATTTGAAACTCCAAAATATTTGTCAACTCAGTTTGTGAAACCGTTGAGATTTTGAAAGACATTTGGTTTGAGATTTGGTAAATAACTATTTCGAATTTGTGTTCTGTTATGTCTTCGATTGTTGCTTGAAATTTGTATCGTTTGATATTCCTTCAGGTCAACTCCTCCTTAGTAACCGGAGGGGTTGTATATGAACTTACTGGGCATTGTTCGCTCACCCTTTCATCTTCTTTTCTTCCAGATTTCATATATGAAGAATGTGAAACGGTTCGGAAGCACTTCATAAGGAGTTCTAGGATCGTTTTAGCTCATTTCATTTTAGACTCTTTAGTCAGTTATTTGGGAGTTTGTAAGACTTTAAAGATTTTTGTTGGATTCTAGTTACTTTTATTTGAATTGGATGTAATGAATATTTATGTTTTGGAATTTATTATTATTATTATGAACTATGAAAATTTGGGGTCGTTACACTACTACATCCATGAATTGACAATTGGCAGGGCAAGTGTTCCTAAGCGAAATCCTTCATGACGGAAACTATGGGGATTGGGTATACGATGGTGAAGGGTGTTGGAAATTAAATTAATAAGCACCACAGATTAAACAAAGATTTAATCAACAGTAGGGGATTTTATTGATCAAGTCAAACGTACCAATTAAGCCAATAGCAAAACCGAAAGCCAAGGAACAGGATCAGGAAAACAAACAGAAACAAGAAATCAAACGGTTAGAAAACTTATCGTGATTTGATCGAGTCGCCTTAGGAAGACTGTCCTAAGAGAAAATATTGCCCCCAATTGGTGCAACTCGTGTAAGGCAAATTTCTCCGAGGATAAAACGATCACGGACTACGTACTACGTGAGCGGCACAGTAGGTAGTCAACGGCGGTCCTATCTCAATCGCCTTGAATCTCACGAACAAATCTCTATGAACGGGAGTAATCGATCAATGAATAAAAGCAAGAGAATTGTGTTTCTCTTCAATATTCATGTACCAAAAACGGCTGAGGGAAAAGATTATTTATACTTGTGGTAAATATTAGGTTTTAGGTTTAATTAGGCCTAAAAACCTGCTCCAAATCGGCCCAGGAAAAGTCAAATCCCGTCACAAGCGCGGCCGCCCTAGCGAGGAGCGCGACCGCGCTAAGCTCCAGGAAAAAGTGGCGAAGCCTCGGCCCTTAAGCGCGGCCGCTCTTGGCACGAGCGCGGCCGCTCTCCCCCGCAGAGCTTCAGACGTGATTTTGTTCCCCTTTTGCCAATTCAGTTCAAGCCAAACACTTTCATGTCATAGCCTATGAACTTCATACCACAAATACAAAAATTCCAACAATCCCCCACAAGTTCATAGAAATATGACGTGTACAGATTGTCCATTGCCATGCTTTCAATAATGGTACCTTCCGGCTTGAACCACTACCTATGTTATCCAACGCAAACCTCCACAGACCGGTATGAACGGGTGTCTTGAATCCGATACCTTTGCATGTAGAGGCCTTTGCTGGTAACAAACACGACAAAAGCTATGATAGGCCCTCTATCGAACACTTGACGCTTATAAGCCATACGTCCCGATCCTCTATCATGAATGCTTTCAAGGAATAACCCAAATTCCTCTAGTTGTGGCCAACAACAACACTCACTTAGCTGGGCATCTCGAAGATGTACCGCTAACATCTTGTCTAAAAGACTTGATCCCATTCAAAGTTCCAAACTTTTACTAAATTAGCAAAGAATGAGCACCTCTAGGCTATTCAGGATGAGACTCGGACATGTAACATGTCAATCTATTTATTAGTGCTCCGACTCACCCCACGCTTGTTATTACCACATTGAATCTCCTTTGTGGGATCTCCACTCAGGTAGATTGGGTTGCTACTGCGTTTGAGCCGACGGGGTTCAGTCCATCCCCAACCTAGATTTTTTGAACTAGAGCAAATTCTAGCCCTTTGGTTAAAGGATCCGCTGTGTTATCCTTGGTACCAACATAATCAACAGCTATCACCTTCCGAGACACTAAATCCCTTATAGATTTTAATCTAACTTGGATGTGCCTCCTAGTTTTACAGTTGTACTTGACACTTTTCAGTTTCTCAATTGTGGCAGTGTTGTCACAATGTACAGAGATAACAGGCATGGGCTTACTGACCATGGGCAACTCGGACATAAGTCCTCGAAGCCATTCAGCTTCCAATCCGAGAGTGTCAAGGGCAACTAATTCGGCCTCAAATGTAGACCTAGACAACAGAGTTTGTTTGGTCGACCTCCAAGCGACTGCAGCTCCGCCTAAGGTGAAAACATATCCCGTACAGCCATAACTCCCGGAGTTATAGGCAATCCAGCTTGCATCACTATACCCTTCAAGAACAGAAGGGTATCTACCGTAATGCAGCCCAAGGGAAACCGTTCCCTTCAAGTACTTGAGAACTCTATCAAGAGCTTCCCAATGTGCTTTACTTGGACATTGAGTATATCTAGCCAACCTAGTAACCGAATAGGATATATCCGGTCTAGTACAATTGGCAAGATACATCAAACTTCCAATAATTTGAGAATATCTCAACTGAGCCATCGGTACTCCACTTTCATTCTTAGTAAGAGCAGATGAAGGGTCATATGGAGTCTTAGCCACTTTGCAATTCTTATAACCAAATTTCTCAATTACACTTTCAGTATAATGAGATTGCGATATGGTTATGCCACTAGTTGAACGAGTCAACTTAAGGCCAAGAATCACACTTGCCACTCCCATATCCTTCATCTCAAACTTACTTTTCAAGAATGCCTTAGTAGTATCAATTATCCTCATATCCGTTCCAAACAACAGAATATCATCGACATACAGACATAAGACAATACTACTATCACCAATACTCTTGCTATAAACACACTTATCAAACTCATTATTAACAAAGCCAAACGATGAGATAATTTTATCAAATTTCTCATGCCATTGCTTAGGGGATTGTTTAAGTCCATACAAGGACTTAACAAGTTTACAAACCTTTCTCTCATTGCCAGGGGCCTCAAAACCTTCAGGTTGATCCATATAAATTTCTTCCTCAAGATCGCCATGCAAGAAGGCGGTCTTCACATCCATCTGATGGATAGGAAGATCATATACAGAGGCCAATGCGATAAGCATTCGGATTGTAGTCATTCTAGCAACTGGCGAATAGGTATCGAAATAGTCTATTCCTTCCATTTGCTTGAATCCCTTAGCCACTAACCTAGCCTTAAACTTGTCAACGGTTCCATCCGGTTTCAGTTTCCTTTTGAAGACCCACTTACATCCTATCGTGCTACAACCAGGAGGGAGATCGACCAATTCCCATGTCCCATTAGAGACAATAGAATCCATCTCACTTTTAACAGCATCCTTCCACTGCTTGGCATCAGAAGTAGCCATAGCAGCTTTGAAGGTTAAAGGATCACCCTCGACATTGTAAGTGATAAAAATCATTTCCAAAGTCCTTGGTGGTCCTTGCCCGTTTGCTCCTTCTTGGTTCAATCTCATCGTCAGAATGAGTTGCACTGGAATCAACCCCCACATTTGTCATCTCCTCTACTTGAGCAGGAAAGGAATTAGTGGTCGGGTTAGATTCCTTAGGAAGTCCGTCCTTCATAGGAAACACATCCTCAAAAAATGTTGCATCACGTAACTCAACTATAGAGTTCACATCTATGCCAGAAATTTCAGATTTTATAATAAGAAATCTCAATGCATAACTTGTTTCAGAATAACCTATAAAGATAGCATCAACAGTTTTAGGTCCAAGCTTTTTCCTTTTATGTGCGGGTACAAGTACCTTTGCAAGGCACCCCCACACTTTTAAGTGTTTCAAGCTAGCCTGTCGACCTCTCCAAAGTTCAAACGGGCTTTCCTTTCTATGTTTAGGAGGGACTCTATTCAGAATATGGCAAGCCGTATTCAAAGCCTCTCCCCACATATATTTGGGCAGTCCAGAACTTATGAGTAAACTGTTAATCATATCAGTAAGGGTTCTATTCTTACGTTCAGCAACACCATTTGATTGAGGGGTGTAGGGAGGAGTCTCTTCATGAACTATTCTGTTTTCTTGGCAATAATACATGAAGGGGTTAGACTCATATTCACCTCCTCTATCAGACCTTAACCGTTTAAGTTTCTTGCCAGTTTGTGTTTCTGCTTCGTTCTTAAATATAATGAATTTATCTAATGCTTCATCCTTAGAATTAAGCAAGTAGACATAACAGTATTTACTAGCATCATCAATAAAGGTGAGAAAGTATTTCTTTTTGTCTTTGGTCAACACACCATTAAATTCACAAATATCAGTATGAACTAAATCTAGAATTTCAGAATTTCTCACAACCGTTTTAAACGGACCTTTTGTAGATTTAGCTTCAACACATACATGACATTTAGAATTCTTATCAATAGCATGTTTAGGAATAATATCTAAGTTCATCATTCTTTTCACAGAATCATAGTTAATATGTCCTAAACGACCATGCCAAACATTTGAAGATTCAATGGAATAAGAAACAGGATAATCAATAGAACTAAAATTATTGTGCGAACAAACATCAGTTTCAACTCTAATTTTAAATAAACCATCCGAGGAATAACCTTTCCCCACAAAACTATCAGAATCCAAAATAATAACCTTATTACACTTAAATGAAATCTCAAATCCTTCTCTAACTAGACTAGAACCACTAATAATGTTGCGACGAATATCGTGAACGTGATACACTCGTTGCAAGGAAAGAATGCGCCCATTAGGAAACTTCAGTCCACGCGTCCAATTCCAAGCACCTTTGCAAAGCACTAGAGTTCCCCATCGTCACCGATCTACCACGCTCAGCCGGTAAGACACAAATAGCAATTTATCAAAGACAAACGTGCACATTTTCCCCAGTGTCAACTAGCCACTCGTTGGGTTCATAGACAAGTAAAGATTTCAAGATAAGAAGTTACATACTTTGTAACATTGCAGTCGATCGTCAACTCCAGTGCGTGCCGAGTCGGGATCATCATAATCCTTCTGACCCAACACCATGTTGACAGCAGGATGGTCATCGCAGAGGCTTGTGGTCCTTTTCCTTTCTTGGACGGGCAAGCCCTAGAAAAGTGTCCACCTTCTCCACAATTCCAGCAGCTTCGTTTTGCTTTTGGCTTCCTAAAGTTATTTTTCTTAACTTTAAGTTTATCATGGTTTTCTTTATCCTTAGAAGTTTTCACACATTTTCCTTTAAACTTGCTTTTACCGGTTATCATATTAGCAAAGAGCCTCCACAGTACACTCGGTTGGTTACCATTATGCACCTCCCGAATCGCAATTGCATTCATCAATTCATTGAGTGTCAAGTTTCCAAGCACGATGCTTCGAGGATCATACCGAATTCCCCCAAGATCGAGGAAACTTCTCAATGATAGCCATGACAACGAACTTATCAGAAGTCCCATGTCGCATCCTTGAGTGACCGCAAATGATTTGGAGTTCGTGCACTTGGTCGGTAACCGACTTTCCCTCACTCATGTGATAATTCAGAACTTTCCCACTTGGTACTTTTCCACACCGAGTCATCGGTGCCGTACTGTGGAAAGCGTTTCCCACAAGTGACGCAAAGAAATGAGAGGAGCAGAGCAAGAAACATCAAAGAGTGCATTCGACAAAGCCGATGTAATGCATCCTCGACAAACATCATCCTCGCTTCCTTCCACAGCTTTAACAAACAGCCACATTAACTGGATCATCACCATTCGTAGCGGGACATTTAGATGTCAAGATACTGCATACCCTTAATTGACAAACTGTATCTTCATGCGTTCGCACCAACGCTTGAAGTTCTTACCACCAAACTTCTCCTAAGATCGGAGGTGTCAACTAGTGGACTTAAAGGGAGAGCTAGAGGAACCACCAGACATGATCAAATAAAACTACTATTTTCTCTTAGACTGTTGGAAATTAAATTAATAAGCACCACAGATTAAACAAAGATTTAATCAACAGTAGGGGATTTTATTGATCAAGTCAAACGTACTAATTAAGCCAATAGCAAAACCGAAAGCCAAGGAACAGGATCAGGAAAACAAACAGAAACAAGAAATCAAACGGTTAGAAAACTTATCGTGATTTGATCGAGTCGCCTTAGGAAGACTGTCCTAAGAGAAAATATTGCCCCCAATTGGTGCAACTCGTGCATGTGCAAATTTCTCCGAGGATAAAACGATCACGGACTACGTACTACGTAGCAAAGACACAGTAGGTAGTCACCGGCGGTCCTATCTCAATCGCCTTGAATCTCACGAACAAATCTCTATGAACGGGAGTAATCGATCAATGAATAAAAGCAAGAGAATTGTGTTTCTCTTCAATATTCATGTACCAAAAACGGCTGAGGGAAAAGATTATTTATACTTGTGGTAAATATTAGGTTTTAGGTTTAATTAGGCCTAAAAACCTGCTCCAAATCGGCCCAGGAAAAGTCAAATCCCGTCACAAGCGCGGCCGCCCTAGCGAGGAGCGCCACCGCGCTAAGTTCCAGGAAAAAGTGGCGAAGCCTCGGCCCTTAAGCGCGGCCGCTCTTGGCACGAGCGCGGCCGCTCTCCCCCGCAGAGCTTCAGACGTGATTTTGTTTCCCTTTTGCCAATTCAGTTCAAGCCAAACACTTTCATGTCATAGCCTATGAACTTCATACCACAAATACAAAAATTCCAACAAAGGGATGGCTAAACAATGCCATGGACAAAGAAATAAGGAGTAGAGTCAAATACGCTGCCACTGCTCAAGAAATCTGGGCAGATCTTGAGGAGAGGTTCGGAAAGGAGAGCGCCCCGCGAACCAACGAACTGAAGAGAGCACTAACGTTGACAAGGCAGGAGAGTTTGTCCGTATCAGCTGATTCAGCTTATTAAACAAAGTTGCGTGGATTTTGGGACAAGATACAGTCTATTTCTCTTATGCCAAAATTGGGCACACAAAGGAGTTTTGTTTTGAGATTGTGGGTTATCCAGCTGACTGGAAAAGAGGACCACGCGTAGGTAGTGAAAAGCGCGGAGCGCAGCAGCCCTCCCGTGGTCCAAGAGCCACCGCGCAAGTGAAAGAAGCAAAGGTAGAGGATAGGCAGCCATCAGAACCGAGCCTAATCGCTGGATTAAACAATGAACAATACACCAAGTTTCTGGAGTTTTTCCGTGGTGAGAACAAAATTTCCAATAAAGCTAGTAACTCTCCGAACATCATTATGGATGGTAAGCTTTTTATTAATCAACCTTGGATTATAGGCTCCGGAGCCACGGAACACATAACGTGCGAGGCGGATTTTCTTGATAATAACAAGAAGGAAACCTTGCCATGCCAGTTCAAATACCAAATGGAGACCACATTCCTATTCGAGGAGTCGTGAGTACCAGTTTACCAAACCGATTAAAACTGGATCGTGTGCTGCACATTCCTGATTTTAAGTGTAGCTTGTAATCTGTTAGCCGATGTTAGCCGACTGACAAAAGAATTAAATTGTGGCCTCACATTCTTTCACGATTTTGTGTAATGCAGGACTTACGTTCGAGAAACCTGATTGGAATGGGTAGGCAGCGGAACGGTCTGTACCATATGGAGCATGTGAAGAAAGGAGGCATGGCCTTATCTGTCAACGTGGAATCACAACTTTGGCACCAAAGATTAGGACATGATCCAATATCAAGCTTCAGAATATTCCGACTTTAAATTTCAAAAATTGTTCTAAATGTTGTTAGTCTATGGTTTTCATCAATCAAAGGCCGATTACTCATTGTTCATCCTTGATAAAGGTACGACCTTTATTTTTGCCCTCATCTACGTTGATGATGTTATAGTCGCGGGAAATAATGACAATGCATACTTGGTGTTAAGTCTTATCTTAATGACAAATTCAGCATTAAAGACTTGGGCCAATTAAAGTATTTTTTGGGCATTGAGGTGGCCCGATCATCAGTTGGAATTGTTCTTAGCCAGTGAAAGTATGAGCTTGACATATTGGAAGAAACCGGGATGCAAGGTTGCAGGCCTAGTAAGTTCCCAATGGAGCAAAATGTGAAATTCCCCCTCATGATAATTCACCAGAAGTAGATGCAGGTTTGTATCGCCGGCTCGTTGGGAGATTGTTATATCTCACGGTCACACGGCCGGATATCACCTTTGCCATGAGTTTGCTTAGTCAATTCCTTGGTCGACCCAAGCAATCGCATATGAATGCTGCATACCGTGTACTTAGATATTTGATGCTTGCCCCAGGACAAGGGATTTATCTTCCAGCTGATGGAGGTTTGGAATTGAGCACATACTGCGACATAGATTGGGCAGGATGTGCACTAACTCGTCGCTCTCGTACTGGTTTCTTCATCACACTTAAACGCACCAGTTTCATGGAGGACCAAGAAACAATCAGTTGTTGCTCAAACATCCGCTGAAGCAGAATATAGGGCCATGGCCACAACAGTGTGCGAAGTTGTGTGGCTCCGTTGGCTTCTGCAGGATCTTCGTGCATCACAAACTACAGCCACTCACTTGTTCTGTGATAACCAGGCAACGCGTCACATTTATTTATTAGCTACCAAAAAGGTTTAGGATCTTTAAATGTAGTTGAGTTGACAAAGGAGGCAATTTAACAAACATTTGATTGCACAATCATTGATTTACATTCATAACCACAAAGATTATAAAATCATCAAGATAAAAACAACAAAAAACCTAATTTCAATCCACTATAATCTAACATCTACAATCTAAGAGCTGGTAAACTTGGTCACAACCTTAGTCCCCTCTGAAACAGCATGCTTAGCCAACTCACCTGGCAAAACCAACCTCACCGCCGTCTGAATTTCCCGAGAAGTTATCGTCGGCTTTTTGTTGTACCTAGCCAATTTAGATGATTCCTGATCAATTTCTCAAATATATCATTGATAAAACTGTTCATGATCCCCATTGCCTTGCTTGAGATTCCAATATCAGGATGTACTTGCTTCAACACCTTGAATATGTAGATCTTGTACGTCTCCACATTCTTCTTGCTCCTCTTCTTCTTCTTATCTCCGGCTGCTGCTCCGGCTTCCTTCGGTAGCTTCTTCCCGGCCTTTGGCTTCTTCTCTGCCGGAGCTTTCTCGGCCACCGTTGTCTTCTTCTCTTCCGCTGGCTTCTTCTCAGTCGGCTTCTTATCTGCCTTTGGCGCCATTTTTCTGAAGATTTTTAGAGAGAGAGAGAGGGAGAGATAAAGTAATGTTTGATTCGAAAAAGGGGAAAGTGCGTTTGACGATTGAGATTGTCGTCGTTGGATTTTATTGGTGAAACGGTTGGTGGCTTCACGCGAATCGTGGATTATGGCCGTCGATTGGTAACTACAGCCGTAAATGGTGGGTTTTGATTGGAGAATAGGGTTTGGTGCGAATAATGACTGTGGATCGTTGATGAAAGTAAAAATAAGCGAGTGTGATTCAATCTTGTAAAGTGCTCCTTAAATTCAAATTTTGATTTCCCGATTGATTTTGATGCTACTTGAATTTGAATGAGAATTGATCCAATTTATAAATAAATAAAATTACAAATATAAATATTCTCCCGTCTCAATTTCGAAGAAGAAAAAAAAACAGAAAAAAACCTCCTCATCTCGCAATAAATATAAATTCATAAATAATTAATCAAAAAAATTAACATGCTAAAATAATCACAAATACAAGTACTTTTAAAATATACTTATAACTTTTTTCTGATGAAAAAAAATCAAAATATTACTTTTTAAATAATTATTTACCAAAATAACCTCAAAAAAGACTTATTTACCAAAATAACACTTTTTTAAAAAAAACCGGCACTCCATTTTCCGGTTTTAAAGAAAATCCGGAACCTCTATTTTCGATTTTAAAAATCATTTTTTTTTGGTAAATCCGGAAATGCTACTTCCGGTTTTAAAAATCAATTTTTTTTTTTTTGGTAAATCCGGCAATACTACTTCCGGTTTAAAAAAAAAAAATTGTTTTATGTCGAATATTGTCAGAGAGGAATTAATTTATTTTTTAATTGTGTAATCCGTAAGTAGCATTGCCGGTTTTAAAAGTAAAAATTTTTTTTGTGTGTGTGTCATGTCGAATCAATCAGAGGAATTTTTTTTTAATTGTGTAATCCGGCAACTCTAATGCCGGTTTTAAAATAAATTTTTTTTTCTTTGTCGAATCAGAGAGAGAGGAATTAATTTTATTTTTTAATTGCGTAATCCGGCATTAGAGATGTTGGTTTTAAAGGTATTTTTTTGGTTTTTTGTTGACATTAATTGCTTTGACTGAAACACTGAAAAAAAAAACTGAAAAAGTTGAAAAAATTACCTATATGCGTATCATTTTTCTTACACATTACACAGAATAAATAAAGAGAGAAAACTAAAGAATAAGATAGAAAGAAAGAAAGAGAATTCGTTGTGTTAGAGAGAAAAAAAAGAGAGAAAGAAAGAAAGAAAAAGAAAGTAAAGAAAGAAAGAAAAGAAGAAGGAGGAGGAAAAACGAAGAAGAAGGAAGAGAAGATTATTTAAATTTGTAAGGTTAGTTTTTCTTTTCTTTTTGTTTAATTGGTTGTTAAATCTATTATTATCTGTTTGGTTAATTATGGCTTTTAAAGGAATTATTTAAATAATTATAATGCAATTTTAACAAAATTGTTAAAATTAATTTGATAAACTTGTTGTAATGTATATTTAATTATTGACTTTTAAGTTTTGATTTTTAAAATTAAATTATATATAGTGCTTGTTAACTTAGGATTTTGACACATTTTTTTAAATTTTTTAGGAAAAATATGAATGAAGTTTCACTTGTTTTCATGTGCTATTGGGGAGGAAATGATGAAAATCCGTTTGAAGCTGAGAATTTTGAAAAGGCTCCAAAATGTGCACTTATGGCTAAAACTCGATGGAGTTACAGGATGTTGATTAAGAAGTTATGTAAGAAAATTGAGGTAGATCGAGCCAATATTCAATTCGAAGTTACTTGTAGATATCCTCATCTTGTCGTCCATGGGGTTTCAAACTACATTCCATTTGTGTAAGTACCCAAATCCGGATCGCCAAAATCCGTTAGAAGTTAACCGGAATCCGTTAACTGGCCCGCTCCAGGTTAACCGGAACCCGTTAAGCTCCCCGTTCTCAAGCCAACGAGACGTCTCGGGACTGCCCCGTGCATCCCAACGTCGAAGCGTACTCAACACACGTCGTTGCACGTAAAAGTACAGCTTTCCCTAAAAAACGCACTTTTCGGCACTTTTCGGGGGCATTTCGGACATTTTCCGGACAGTTATTTAAAAAAGGAACAAAACCGGGGATAATGGCATGAAATCCCATGAACCTGGTGAGTCACAGGACACGTGGCACGTATGCCACAGCTTCCTTGTCAACATCAATCAAAAATCAGTGTGAAAAGACTAAAATACCCCTGGTATGCAGTCTAAGTCCGACCGAACTCTTTTGCAGACAATCCAGAATTGCCAGCAAGTCCCTCCAATTTTCAAAGTTTCACAAAACCCCCTAGAATTCGGCCTAAGTCCGTCCGGACTCTTTCACAAATTTCACCTATAAATACAGACCTCTGTCAAGCATTTAAAAAAAAAACAAAAAACACTCCCTTTCCCTCTCAAGCCACGGCCCAAACTGGTTTCACCCTCTCCCGAGCCCCCGTTTCGCCTCGATTCGCGTGAAAACTCTATATTTTGATCAAATACAACCCCCACCACCTCGAAACACCGTTCCAAACACCTTTTCGTATCCCGTATACGCCCACCGAGCCAAAGGAGCCGACCCTAGCCATAGGTAGTGCTCTCTCTCCCTAAACTCTTGTTCTGTCTCGGTTTACGCGCCAATCGCTACAACCATTTCGGACGAACGTTGTTGAAATGTAGACATCACCGTCTAACGGGGTCCGATACGTTTTAGTCCTTGATCCTCTTCTCTTCCCGTAAGAGAAGTAATCTCGGGTTAAAACGGCGTTTCGGTCCCGTTCCGTTACTTTTTATGTCATTTACAAATTTCGGATCATTTGATCCGTCGAACGTCATTTATTTTCTTGTCATTTACAATTCCAGATCGTTTGATCCGTTGATCGTCATTTACTTTTACGCAACTTTACAATTCCGAGCCGTTTGGCTCGTTGAACGCACTTTACAATTCCGGGTCGTTTGATTCCGTTGATATCGCACTTTAAATACTGTCATTTACAAGTCTGAGCCGTTTGGATCGTGATAGTATTTACTTTTCAAAATTCCGAGTCGCAAAACGATTCGTTGATCGCATATCATTTAATGCTTTTTTCCCGTAAAAACGCTAACAATGACACGCCCGGTTCAAAACCGGAGTTCGACATTCGAACTCTCTTTCAAAACGCGCGAAATGACGTTTGGCATCCAAACGCTCATCTTCGAACTCAAAATCCGACGTTTGACATTCAAACGCTCCTTTCTTAAAAGTCAACATTTGACACTTAAGTTAAACAGTTAAAATCAGCATTCGCGCCACTTTTCCTAAAAACTTCAAAAACCGACGTTTGTCATTCAAACGCTCGCCTTTTCAAACAAAATCACATATCAACGTTTGATATTCAAACCAAGATTAAGCTTGTCATTCAAGCCCCCATTTCAAAAATGCAAACACACACACACACACACGCACACATTTTCGAGTAAGGTAGAAAGACTCGTCATACGAGGCGTTTCGGGTGATCTCAAAATACTCTTCTAGAAACGTAACGTGACCTCCGAACCTAACAATCTCTGGTACTCAAAAATCTTTTTACTCGTTTTTGCTACCAATAAAAATGACACCCCGTTTTCAAAGCCGTTTTCTAAGTTTTTGCTACCAATAAAAACGACACTATTTTCAACCAAAAGTCGTTTTTCAATGTTTGGGCTCAAAATACAAAAATCGTATGGCGAATCCTCTCCTTCCCAAAAGCGAGGTCTCAGACACCAACCCTCCGCGAAAGACAACCGCTTTCGCTCACGCGAAATCCGGGCAATTTCAGTTGGCGACTCCGCTGGGGACTTGGATACTTTTTTCAAAACTACCGTTGTTTTCAAAAAAGCCTTCAGTGGGTCAAACTTTCGTTTACCCTTCCTCGTTTTCATGTGCGTGTGTTACTTTAAACCTCGAACGGTTTTTTTCAGGGTGTTACATTATCGTCTTTTCAAAATCATAACATGTTCGTGCATTCCCGTTCATACTTGATTTTCATGTTGCATTTTGAACTGCGCATAAAATTCTTTAAGACACATTCTGAAAAATCTCTGTTTTACTCAGAAAAAGAATTTTAGTGACCGCACACTACTCGCACTTGCTGCCTCGGTACACCGCACTTCACGTGCACTTGCTGCCTCGGTACACTGCACACTACGACCCGTAACCCGGGATGACCGTTCAGTTGCAGCTCGGTTGGTCTGCCAGACACCTTTCGAGCGCGCACGGGGTCGTCCCAAACAGCCCATCCTAGCCCGTGTAAGCCATGCACTCTTTGTGTCACACTTCGTCCAAGACCCCGGTTGGTTTTTGGCTTAGTACGTGTCATAAAGCCTAAGTGTATGTTTTTACGCCGGGTTCCGTCACGAGTCAAGCTCGAAAGATTGAGACCGAAGGTCGTTCCCGACCCGAAGTCTTGAGCTTTTCAGCCTTGACTTTGACGCGGAGCTCTGCCGAAAAATATACCCGAAGGTTCAATGTGACACCGTGTCACCAAACCCTCACCGTATGCACCGTGCCAGCCACAACTTGGCCAACGCCAGAAGCTAAGGCCCCTCGCGCAAGCGAGTCAGGCCGAAATGTTGGCACGATCCCCGCCTTAACTTAAGGACGTTGACTTCGGCCGTGGCCCGTGCGTCACATACGTTGGAAGTTTGCGTGATCAGCTAGCCTTAAGTTCACTTTTTCCTTTGTCGGTGGAACTCGCTTGCCTTATAGGACCCTCGCTCGGGATTGTCCATCCCGAGAAGATGATCTACAAATGGAAACGAGGGGCTTATAAACGTAGTGACGAGATCCACTGATTAGAGCCTTTAGGTTAGTTGCGAAAAAGAAGACACGATCTTTTCCAACCGATTAGGACTCTGAGAAAATGCGTTTTAAGTAAACATTAATCGGTAACTGCACATTGCACAAGCCCGAAACCCTGAGCCAAATACCCTTTTCCGAAGCCTAAACCCTGCCTTTCGTTCCCTGCAGCGAGCAGAAAGTGGTTGAGTGCAGGTCGGCGCCTCGCCGTAATCACGGTTACGGCAGCGTCGACGGTTCTTCGGTTCCCTCAGTTCCCTCCGCTAGAATATCCGACATGTCTAGCTCACCGAGAAATCGTGACGGGGACGGACCCCCGCCACCGGTAACAGATATGACATTGGAAGAAGCCATCCGGGCTTGCGAGGTTCACAAGAGGCAGAAAGAAGATTAGCAGAATTTCGTGGTACAGCTTCTGAATGAGCGAGGTATAGCAGCTATCCCCCAGTCAGACGGTACTCTCGTCCTGGTCGAGGACGACGATTCCCCGAAGCCAGTTCCTCAAACCTTCAATCAGGTTCCTCCCCCGCCAACTTACGGGATGCCTTCGAACCAAGGAAACAGCCGACCTAGGCTCCACGTTGCTACCTCTCAGGGCAACCCTGCCATATATGGCCAAGACAGTACTACTCCCATCACTCAGTACCACCAGTGCACCGCTGGACCATCTCAAACAGATGCTAATATCCTTCAATACCCTCCTGGGTTCATCCCATTGCCTATACACGAATCCCAAAACACCGGGGACAAACCCCGATACAGTCCAGAAAAGGCCCCCATATATCCCCATATATCAAGCCTTCCACCTCCAATCACTACCGCTCACATGGTAGCACCCGCCGCCGAGCCCCAAAGTCCACCACTGGACCCAACCTTAGCCTGGATGGTCGAACAGATGAAAGACCTGAAAGCCACCATGAGCAGCTCAAAGCAAGAAACGCTCAAATCCACAGATCCGGGAATGGTCACGACTCTCCCTGCCAAGTTCAAAATGCCGGAGATGGACCGATTCGACGGAACCGAATGTCCTCAAACGTATGTTGACACCTACGTTCTCGGCATGAGAGCGAAAGGAGCAACCCTCCAGCAAATGGCCAATCACTTCCAGCATACGCTCAAAAGTTCAGCGTTATGATGGTTCCTAAGGGTCAAGCCTGCAGATCGCCACACCTGGGATCAGACCAGTAACATCTTCCTAGAACGGTACAGATCCAACTTAGAGTGGGAAACAAGTCGTGAGGACTTAATCACCACCGAGCAGAAAGCAGATGAAAGCGTCGGAGAATTCTACAAGAGGTGAAGTTGGAAACTCTCCGAGATCATGGAGCCACTCTCCAAGGATGAACAGATGCGGATCTTCAAGTCCTGTTTAAGACCGTCCATCAGAACTCTCATCAGTCATCACTTCTTCCCAGATCTCCGGGCCATGGTCAACGCCATCTCACAGTTCGAGAAGGATCTCAAGGAAAAATTGGCTACGGCGCAGCCATACAGATACCGATCAGCAGCTGCATTCAATCCCGCACCGACCCCCGGCAAAGGGAAAGATACGTCTGTCAACTACATTCATCAGGGAAGCAGTCGGGTAACAGAAACCCAGTCCCACAAAGCAACAACTCCACTCCGAAGCAGCCTGCCGTACACTTCGACAAGTTGGACATGCCGCTGAGTAAGATGCTGGAAGGGTTAATCAAGGAAGGCCTCCTCAAACCCGTTGCAAACTACAAACCCAAGAATCCCGTAGTCAATGCGACAAGAGCAAGTCACGCGCCTTCCACCGCATCACGGCCATACCACCGACAAGCCGCGTGGGGTTACGGTACGAAATTCAGAATTTGATAGAGGAAGGAAAGTTGGAGCGTTCCCGTGGACCCAATACGCGAAAACCCTTTTCCGAACAACAACAGTGTGAATTCCATTGAATGGGTGCCAAAGAAGATTGCCGCAGAGCCAGTTCCTCCGCCTCTTCCAGCCGGGTCCTCATCGAATGTCCACATCAGTTACGATGTTTGTGACTGCTCCACATGCCTGGAGTACGAGTCCCAAGACATGGTCAGGGGTAATCCTCCAAGAAAGCAGAAGAAGAAGTCTTCTCAACAGAAGCTGAGAGAAAGATATGAAGCTGGAGATACCAGTGTGGGTACACTCGGAGAGCCATCCGGGAGGTTCGATTACTACGTACTTTACTCCAGCCAGTCCTCCCTTCCTCCAGGCCATGCTGCTTAGAACAGACAGGGGTGGGAAAGTCGAAAAGTCCTGCTGACACCAGAGTTCAGGCCTCAGGACACCGGAATACCTCAAATCTTGACAATCTCACTGCCAGTCAGAAGCCTAACCCCCCGCGGGATCAGCCAAGGTTCAATTTTCCCAACTTCAGAGCACGGGCCGGCAAAGGAAAATCAAAGTCAGCTTGGCACTCGCACTCGATCAACGTGCTAACCAAGGGCGGCCACCGCCACAAACAGCCTCAACACAATCCCGAGGCACCAGCAAAGGCTTTACCTCGTAAGAGAAAGACAGGAAACGGATGGCTTGATGACTCTCCTTCTCCGGATAGAGACCAGATCTACGATTCCCGACTGTATAGCAGTATGCTCACTTTCTGTGACGAAGACCTGCCGAGAGACGCCTCAGGGCACAATGAAGCTTTGTACATCACTCTCAAGCTCAACACCATATCTCTCCCCGGAGTATTGGTAGACAACGGATCAGCAGTTAACGTCCTCCCTCTCAGCATGATGCGAGCCCTACGCATCGACGAAAAAACCATCACAAGTACGGCCGGCAACTATTTACGAGAATGCCGTGTTGTCCAGCGGAGCCTAGAAGAAGATGACTCGCGCAGATAGCTGACTCCTTTTTAATAGAAAAGAATAGCCAAACCAACCCAGCTGGCTGGTCAATCTCAGAAAGAAGATAGGCAGGCAAACCGGAGACGGACGACCACGGTCCCGACCTTACCAGCACCGGAGGTGTACTAATCAATGAACCCCCGAAACCTACTTTCTTTTCAAATGCTTCCATCTGCCCGGACTATCAAGGCCTACGACAGCACGTCTCGTCCCATCCTGGGGACGGTGATTCTGGAGCTCTGGTTCGAAACCCAAATGGTGCCAGCAAAATTCCACGTGATGGACATTCCGTCCGAATTCACAGCTCTGTTGAGACGCCCTTGGCTACATCACATGAAAGCCATAGCTTCCACTCTCCATCAGTGCGTCAAGTTCATTAACCGACAGGGAGATCTTGAAGTCATCAGAGGGGACAGTTTCCTCATAGGAAACGAAGCCGAGACAACAGCCAAGCGTACCCGCAGCCGGGCACCGGGGCTACCTCCTTCAAGTCGACCAAGGGACTATCGGGGCAAATCTCATCAGAATCCCTCAGAGTCCGGAGATGCTAACTATATCAACGTCCTCGAGCAGGCACTCGGCGATCCGATACATCAAGTTCAACTGCCATTTCCAACATTTGGAGGCAGACTGGAAAGAAACCCTGAGCATCGCCATGGCGCGGGCACATAAACCCCCTGTCTCCGATCGGAGATTTGTCAGCATCCTTCAATCCTACTCTCTGGCCCCGCCAGGCGAGGAAATCTTCGTGATAAAGGTCAACAGGCATCGTCACACTCGTGATGAATGTATGGAAGTCGTATGGGATGTCCTCCACGAGGAATTGCCCGATGAGCCCCTCTTCTCAAGCGAAGGGCATGATGTTTTTCTAGCAGCTCCAACAGCGAAGCATGATGCGAGGCGTCCCTACATCTGGGTTGAACCGTCAGACGACAACGAATCAGGACTCTCCGGAGTCGAGGACGCGGCAGATCCGCGGGAAGATCCATACATACATATGCTCAGTTTCGAGGACGGCACCAGTTCCGATGATGTCACCTACGACAGGGGCTCCAATACCATGGAAATTGTCAAGCTCAACATCCCGTACAGGCGGTTATCCGGCGAATGGGAACAACTGGTTGACACGACAAAGAACCCCTCTGATCAAGTGACTGACGACGACTTTGCCAACATCATCTTTTCCAGATATCCCGATGATACCAAGGATCCGGTCCTTATTATCAGATTCTGCAATGCCAAAGTTACCCTCGACGACTGCCTGCTCATGGTAAATGAGGCCCTGGCCAATCGAGCTCAGAGCTCATCATCACTTCCGACTACCAGCCCCAGTGGCAACCGGCCCGTGCCGTCAGTCAAGCTTACAGCCACAAGCGCCGCCAAGGCCAAGGGCAACAGCAAAGGAGACAAAGCTCCTCACCCTGTCACAAATCAGATCAACCTCGGGAACGCTTCCAGTAGCCACCCTGAAAACATCTGTAAGAGTCTTCCCCGCAAGACAGATCCAGCTTCCGACGAAAGGAACGATCACCTCAGCATCAACATGCTCAAGTTCGATTCTGCTCCCAGTCGTCACGGCCACGGATTCAGGCATCCCGCCAGCAAACTGCTAGCTCTGATAGACTTGGCAATCCAGCGAGATCACGAGACTATCAACATCGCAGAATTCAACACCCCCGTGGGTTCAATCAAGCAGATATGGGCGAACTTCTTGGTAACCGAGATCAAGGAGGGCCGCATGGAATGTCCCAGCCCGACTTCCTTCGTCAATATAATCCAAGTGTTTCCGCCATTCGGGGATTTGGATGTGATCACAGTTCTAGACACTAGTCAGACGGCGCGCACCTATGGAGACTGTTTAGCTCTCGCAAGGAAGGCCCTCATGGAACTAGCCGCTCAAGAAAGCCGTCTCTGGGACGAGAACCAAGCTCAGAAGACCCACAGGGACCAAGCCCTTAAAGTGTCACAAGCAGTTTCAGACAGAAAGCTAGAGGCCACTCTAGACCAGTTCGACCTCAAGGGTTTTGCTCACGACAACTTCCTGGACTATCGTCTTTTTTCATCCAACCCCCTCTGGCAAGGGAGGGCTGTGAGCTCCCCAACCCGGGAGCTAACGCGTGTCCCGAGCTAGAGGAGCTCCAATTAAGAAAATTCATCTTCCGCTTTTAAAACATTTATTTACCTTTGAAAGAAACCCACTTTTCAAACTTATAAATACAATCAAATGATAATATCTCTGCTTAGAGGAAATCCAACCACAACTTATATAAACCGAAATCTAACTAGTTATACAAAAGCCTTGATTAACATTGTTTCAACAAAAGAGTTTTCCATACAAATTATAAAAGAGGGGTACTTAACAATTACTCCTAACAACCCACTCTTATACTTAACTTGACAAGCCCCAAAAGCAAAAGTCCACGATGATAACCCCGGGCCTCACTGATTCGAGTCACCTGTCTCGGAATCTAAAACAGTAAAAGGGAGAGGGGTGAGAATAAATCTCAATGAGCTATTATGCATGCAGCAATATGCCATATAAGATGCAACACATCAAAAGACATATCCATATAACCCAAGAGGCTCCCTGCCGCCAACCGTCCCATACCGGTTGGAAACAACGACCAGCTCAGCATGAATATATCACAACACATAGGTACGATAAAGTAACACTTAGAAGGATACCGAGCCAAGGTTTTATCTCCAAAGGATATACACATCCGAGCAAAGAAGAATAGTTGATGAAGCGATTCCGGAACCATGAACAATAACAGTACTCTGGGGACTCGGACACACAGTCGTATCCCCGGTGAAAACTAGACCATCTACCTCCAAAGGAGATGCTAGCCCACAAATCCCACGCAAGGGGGACAAACTCGGCAATGTATGAATTATAATGAACTCGGCTCGGTGCCATTATAAATCCATAACATTGCCCAACAAACAAATAACCAATACCGGCTGGATTTACATAACTAAGCACAGTAATAACATACTTGCTTAACCAAACATTGTATGATCCAAAGTAGGGATACATACCACAATAGAATATCATAAAGATAGCAATATAAATCCACAAAGGGGATAACAATAGCCACATGGTAGTATATACTCATGCCCAATCAATATCAAAGTGCCACAATTTATGAGCACACTAAACAACATCAACAACAATATATATAGGTAACACTAAGTAAGGGAACGAGGTATCATTAACCTACCCTACAATTTCCATATACAAGGGTACAAGGCCCCTATGAAGGTTCAAGTTCAATTACCAAGTGGGAGTCACAATTTATGAGTGATCAATTAAGGTTACTAAACAATTCTGGTTCAAATCCAAAGTCCGATTCTTTGAAGGCTTGGGCGACCGCCCATACCTCTTGGGCGACCGCCCAAGAGGGTTTCAAAGGAATGCCTAAGTTTCTGCCTACGTGGGCGACCGCACACTCAGCCATGGGCGACCGCTCACAAGGGAGTTCAAAGGGGAGGGCGACCGCCCAACACCTCTTGGGCGACCGCCCAAGGGGTTTTTCTAAGGCAATCACTCCCTGGACACATGGGCGGCCGCTCACGCCCCCTTGGGCGACCGCCCAAGTGTTTGGACCAAAATTTCCAGATTTCTTTAATTGCTTTTCTTACCATTTTCTATTCCTTTCCAATCATTCCTTCTACTCTAAGCTCAAGAACAACCAAAGGATTTCCTCGGTTGCCAAAGTTCATCCTAACTCATCTAAATTCAACATAAAGGAACCCTAGATTATGGATCATGGCACATTACACCCAAATCATATACTCTAGATTATCATCCAAACATTAAGTTCATCATATTTCATTTTCTACTTATCCAACTCTCATAAAATTCCCAAAACATGAATCAAGCATCACATAGATTTAGGTTATTTACCAATTCAAGCTAACATCTTCTAACCTAACTTCACCCATTTCATTCAATCTAAATCAATTCCTAAGAACAAGAGTATCCTTCTTTGTCATTTACCCATCTCCCAACTTTAAATAGGTTTCCAAGGCATTTACAAAATTATCATCACAACAAGAACAACAAATAGAGTTCATGAACATTCATAAGAAGGGAATCATAATAACTCACCTTAGATTTTTAGAATAAAAGTTGATCTTCTTAGCTTGCCTTGCTCCTCTAGATGATCCAAACCCAAAAATGCCTTTAGACTTGAAAATGGTGTAGAATCTCTAGCTACAATGCTTGGGAATGAAGAAGCCTTCAATGGAGTTCCATGGAAAAGTGAAAGAAGAAAAGGAGGAAGAAGATGAAAGTATCTAGGTGAAGTATGGGGAGGTGAAGGGAGAAGTGATGGGGTGTTGACTTGAGGGAGCTAGGATGAGGGGGAGGGGGCCGGATGAGAGGGAGTAAGAGGAGGGGTTAGGGAGGACACTTGGAGGGATTCTAGAAGGAGTAGAAATGGTCCCCCCTCTAACTAAGGCTTCCCACAATTCTAAATTAAATCCCTTTTTATTCCCATTATTTATTCTACACATTTTAAACTTCTCTTACTATTTATCAAATTTCCATTTTTATTATTTCCCCAAAATGCTTTATTAAATTTCTCTAGCAAATCCTAAGATTCTAGAATTATTTCCCAATCATCTTATCTTAAAATACGAATTTTAAAGACATAAATAAACACATAAAGTTAACATAAATATTAAAAGCACATAATAAAATGTTTAAAATTAGTGCCTAGGGTTGGGGTCGTTACACTCACTCCCCCTTAAAGAAAATTCGTCCCGAATTTAACTGTCACTTACCCTAAGGTCCAAATAACAAAGGTTACCCTTCACACATTCTAACTTAACAATTTCATTTAGACTGCTCAAAGGCATGATTCTACTATACATTTTCATAACCCGAATACTCTAGGATTTCACTTCCCAAGGTTCTAATTTCATTACTAACGTGATATTACAACTTAATAATCCAAACATACCATATGAATATCACTAACACAAATTTTCCGATCCCAATGAAAATATAAATAAATAAAGCATTACAACTTAGGTCACTAAATACATTACATTATCACATTAAAACCTTAGATACTCATGAAATTTGCTCCAAGCCAGTCTATACGCCAAATCACCAACCCTTTCTAAAACTTCAAATGGATTAAAAATTTATACCTTAGGCCTTGCTTCTCTAATTTCACCCCAACAATTGGAGATCGAAATATCTTCCCGAACCACGCCTCATACTATTTTACCTCAAAGCTAGAATGATAACTGCTATTCCGCAACTCACTAAGGTTAATTAAACTTCTCAAGTTGAAGGGAAACTTGTCACACAAACATAACCTATTCTTCCAGAATTTGGATAATCTTCAAATCTCTTCCTTTCGACTAACTAAATCTTTCAACTCTTAGGATCGGTAACTAACCCCAGAAGGGAGCTTCAAAAGACAAGATTCCACTTAAATCACACAACCAATTGTAACCACTCTCGATAAGAAATTTCCGCTTTATCTAATTAACTTCCTCGAAACCTACGCTATCACTTTCCCATTCCGTATAATATCAAATCAAATCTTCCTTTAATATACACTTAAAATTTCACAAGGTCCTCACATCCACTAGGTAAGATAAGGATCGGGTTCAAAGCCAACCTATTCTCTATTACTAACAATGTGATTCATCCTCATCACATCCTACACCATTTATACGCCCTTTAGAGTCAACCAAAGCAACGACTTTTCCATTCTTAAGAATTCCTTAAATCTCTTCGACAGCACTTGCCAACTCAAAGATCAAGGACTTAACCCTCGCAAAATCCATGGTAACATCCACGTTTAAGACTATAGAACCCCAAATTTGAAATCTTCTCGAGCCAACTCATACTAACCAAACTTTGCATGCAGGGACTCCTCATAAGGAATCATTAACCTAACTCTCAATTTATCCTCACGATCTTCCCGGAACTTTAATTAACAAGGATATCATCAATCATAACTATCATAAGGCCATCAAAATAAGGATTACAATTCTGCTTATCCTACTCAGAGCCAACACATGAAATATATCGACGGGAGTTCATTTATCATTTACTCACAATTAGCACATACAATTTTGAAAAGACTTCTTATGTGAGTCTAACATATACTAATTACCCTTCACATCTTGATGCAAAATTTTCACCTTAAATACCCATATATGACAAGAAATTTTTTTTTTTTTTTTTTACATCTAGGTTCACCTATATCAAATACCAACATAAGCAATTTAGGCATGGAAAAGAAGACTCACTTATTATGATAGTCTACCATTTAAACAACAACTACCTAACCCTCCCGGTCAAGTATATTTCAAAATCGTAAATTAATAATCATACCAAACCAACTGGCAATACATGCTCAGCCATAACCACCTCACCATCGTGGTAAACCCAAGAAGGTTCGAGGTATCCTCTCATAAGAGCAGAATCCTCTAACAATAAAACAAATTTTCAAACAATGTTTGACACATAGAAATAAAACACTATGCCACACGTAATGGTATGAAACAGGATCTATAAAATATGACCCCTAACTCCTGAGACAGAGAATTTACCTCTAGGGACCTCGGAGGGATCCATCTCTCCTGGATCCGAAACACACACTCGACCACAGACCCTCTCTTTCGGTTCTCCTTCGCTATCTCTTTTGGTACCATCTCTTTGTCGTTCACCTTGCTGACTGCTGCTTGAAGCTCGTCCCCGCTGCAACCTTGGGCAATTTCTCCTAAAGTGTCCCAATGCTCCACAACTTAAACACTTGCCTTGCTTACTCCAACATCGATCTTCGGTATGTCCAACCTTCTTGCAAAATCCACAAATCATCCCATACTGTTTGGGTACTGACCTAGACGAAGAAGCTACCCTAACTTCCCCTCTCTTATTCCCCGAGGTGAAGTCCTTGGTTGTCCTCTAGTGATTTTGGATCCTTGTCCTATATACTTTGGCTTGTTTCCAATCCCATCTTCCGATTTTCCACTATTTTCCCCGATGTCCTTTTCAAACTTATATGCTCTATCTATGACTGTTTGGAAAGCGGTGAAATTATTAATCCATACTTTCTTCCTAAGCTCGCTCCTCAAACCTGTTACAAACTTCTGAACCCTTTTCACTTCATGCGATACCAAATGAGGGCAACACCTAGCTAATTCCTCAAACCGGATCGAATGCGATCTACCGTCATGTTCCCTTGTTTTAGTCTTATGAATTCAATCTCCTTTTTATCCCTTGTAACCATAGAAATGAAATAGTCCTCGAACTGTTGAGTGAAATTATCCCAAGTCTGGGGCGTATGATCCCGCTCCCAACTTCCCTTCAATATCTGCCACCACTGACCAGCTAAACCCTCAAGTTTGAACACGGCATACCTAACTTTCTCTTCGTTGGGACTTTCTATAACCTCAAGAATCCTATTCATTTCTGCTAACCAATTTTCTGCCCTGAACGGATTCGGATCTCCGTTAAAGCTCGGTGGGTTCATCTTCACAAATCTTTCTAATCCATTACCTTGATATCTCTCAGGTTGATTCGGAACTGATCCTCCAGTCTTAATACCTTGTACAAACGTCCTGAATAATTTCATCATCTCTTCATTCTGAATTCCACCTATACCCATATCTTCTTCATTTCCTAGAACCTTTCGCTGATCATCATTGCTTCCGGCCATTAGAACGAACTCCTGCATTAAACACTCGGCGTTAATTATCACACATTCCCACTTAGTCTAGACATCTACCCTTGACCTCTAAACTAAGCTCTGATACCAACTGTGAGCTCCCCAACCCGGGAGCTAACGCGTGTCCCGAGCTAGAGGAGCTCCAATTAAGAAAATTCATCTTCCGCTTTTAAAACATTTATTTACCTTTGAAAGAAACCCACTTTTCAAACTTATAAATACAATCAAATGATAATATCTCTGCTTAGAGGAAATCCAACCACAACTTATATAAACCGAAATCTAACTAGTTATACAAAAGCCTTGATTAACATTGTTTCAACAAAAGAGTTTTCCATACAAATTATAAAAGAGGGGTACTTAACAATTACTCCTAACAACCCACTCTTATACTTAACTTGACAAGCCCCAAAAGCAAAAGTCCACGATGATAACCCCGGGCCTCACTGATTCGAGTCACCTGTCTCGGAATCTAAAACAGTAAAAGGGAGAGGGGTGAGAATAAATCTCAATGAGCTATTATGCATGCAGCAATATGCCATATAAGATGCAACACATCAAAAGACATATCCATATAACCCAAGAGGCTCCCTGCCGCCAACCGTCCCATACCGGTTGGAAACAACGAACTACCAAGCATGAATATATCACAACACATAGGTACGATAAAGTAACACTTAGAAGGATACCGAGCCAAGGTTTTATCTCCAAAAGGATATACACATCCGAGCAAAGAAGAACGGTTGATGAAGCGATTCGGAACCATGAACAATAACGGTACTCTGGGGACTCGGACACACAAATCGTATCCCCGGTGAAAACTAGACCATCTACCTCAAAAGGAGATGCTAGCCCACAAATCCCACGCAAGGGGACAAACTCGGCAATGTATGAATTATAATGAACTCGGCTCGGTGACATTATAAATCCATAACATTGCCCAACAAACAAATAACCAATACCGGCTGGATTTACATAACTAAGCACAGTAATAACATACTTGCTTAACCAAACATTGTATGATCCAAAGTAGGGATACATACCACAATAGAATATCATAAAGATAGCAATATAAATCCACAAAGTGGATAACAATAGCCACATGGTAGTATATACTCATGCCCAAGCAATATCATAGTGCCACAATTTATGAGCACACTAAACAACATCAACAACAATATATATAGGTAACACTAAGTAAGGGAACGAGGTATCATTAACCTACCCTACAATTTCCATATACAAGGGTACAAGGCCCCTATGAAGGTTCAAGTTCAATTACCAAGTGGGAGTCACAATTTATGAGTGATCAATTAAGGTTACTAAACAATTCTCGGTTCAAATCCAAAGTCCATTCTTTGAAGGCTTGGGCGACCGCCCATACCTCTTGGGCGACCGCCCAAGAGGGTTTCAAAGGAATGCCTAAGTTTTACGCCTCGTGGGCGACCGCACACTCGCCCGTGGGCGACCGCTCACAAGGGAGTTCAAAGGGGAGGGCGACCGCCCAACACCTCTTGGGCGACCGCCCAAGGGGTTTTTCTAAGGCAATCACTCCCTGGACACATGGGCGGCCGCTCACGCCCCTCGGCGACCGCCCAAGTGTTTGGACCAAAATTTCCAGATTTCTTTAATTGCTTTTCTTACCATTTTCTATTCCTTTCCAATCATTCCTTCTACTCTAAGCTCAAGAACAACCAAAGGATTTCCTCGGTTGCCAAAGTTCATCCTAACTCATCTAAATTCAACATAAAGGAACCCTAGATTATGGATCATGGCACATTACACCCAAATCATATACTCTAGATTATCATCCAAACATTAAGTTCATCATATTTCATTTTCTACTTATCCAACTCTCATAAAATTCCCAAAACATGAATCAAGCATCACATAGATTTAGGTTATTTACCAATTCAAGCTAACATCTTCTAACCTAACTTCACCCATTTCATTCAATCTAAATCAATTCCTAAGAACAAGAGTATCCTTCTTTGTCATTTACCCATCTCCCAACTTTAAATAGGTTTCCAAGGCATTTACAAAATTATCATCACAACAAGAACAACAAATAGAGTTCATGAACATTCATAAGAAGGGAATCATAATAACTCACCTTAGATTTTTAGAATAAAAGTTGATCTTCTTAGCTTGCCTTGCTCCTCTAGATGATCCAAACCCAAAATGCCTTTAGACTTGAAAATGGTGTAGAATCTCTAGCTACAATGCTTGGGAATGAAGAAGCCTTCAATGGAGTTCCATGGAAAAGTGAAAGAAGAAAAGGAGGAAGAAGATGAAAGTATCTAGGTGAAGTATGGGGAGGTGAAGGGAGAAGTGATGGGGTGTTGACTTGAGGGAGCTAGGAGGAGGGGGAGGGGGCCGGATGAGAGGGAGTAAGAGGAGGGGTTAGGGAGGACACTTGGAGGGATTCTAGAAGGAGTAGAAATGGTCCCCCCTCTAACTAAGGCTTCCCACAATTCTAAATTAAATCCCTTTTTATTCCCATTATTTATTCTACACATTTTAACCTTCTCTTACTATTTATCAAATTTCCATTTTTATTATTTCCCCAAAATGCTTTATTAAATTTCTCTAGCAAATCCTAAGATTCTAGAATTATTTCCCAATCATCTTATCTTAAAATACGAATTTTAAAGACATAAATAAACACATAAAGTTAACATAAATATTAAAAGCACATAATAAAATGTTTAAAATTAGTGCCTAGGGTTGGGGTCGTTACAAGGGCGGTCAACGGTCCCGACGACCTAGGAGATGGAATGACACAGCAGGACGAGTACCAGCGCTTACCTCCCCGAGGAAAGCAAGTTCTCTATGAAAGCAACGACGAAGACGATGAAACCATTCTCTTCCAAGCCGGGCATGAAGTCAACAAAACCGGAATGACAAGGGTCCTGGGAGGATGGGGACGGATCATTTCCGCTCTCAAACTAAAAGGCCAACTGAGGGAGGAAGGTCTATTCAAAAATAAAAGAAAGATGGAAATACATCTCCAGCAACTGCTCAGGGAGATTCCACAGACTGCGGCATTCGTTTACAGAAATGATCAACTGGGACAGCAACCAGTTACATGGGCAGATATTCGGGAAGCCGTGTATTCACCTTCCGACATACCCTCCACTCAGATAAAGAAGAAGGGAAAGCTCTCCCCGATGGAGGTTTATCTAGACTGCCGCATGCAGTTCAAAGAAGACTGGCTATTCTCACATGGGAAGAAACGCAGGCGCTAACTCTCGACGCAGGCTCTACTACAAGAAAGTTGATCTGGGCTAAGAGTGGAGGAAAATTAGCAAACCATGAGTATCGCCAAACCCAACTACAGAATGCCCTGAGCATGCTCAGCAAGAAGGAAAGGAGCGCGATATACCGTGAAGAGATCAAGGAGACAGTTCGCATGAGCCAAGAACTCTCCAACCTCCCCCGGAGGGTCAAAGAACGCATTTGTTCGATTCGCGGCAACCACTGTGCACCGACGTTCGAACAGTGCGGAAATCCATAAACTACCTCCCCTGAGGTACCCAAGCCGATATCACGGGGACGAGAATCGAAAAGCTTTCGAAGCTCCCAGAATGCATCTACAAATAACGAATTGAGAGAAGACATGTGGCCACTATGCTTCGAGGAATCCTCCTCTCGACTATGGCTCGGCTCGGAGTGACTGTTTAGAAGGGACCAAGCCTAATGTCGGCGTCGACCCGATCGGGTCAAATCCATGCATTACCACCTAAGGCCACCAAGCCGATGGAGCCGAACCGCAACCCGGCTCGCCTGAAGACACAAGTTCCATGAAAGAGGACCCGATCCTCGCTCGGCTCAAGCGAGACCCGGGCGAACATTTCCACTTTGGTCCTTACTCACATCTTCATACCCTCACAAGCTCAAGCTAGAGGAAAGTCCGGCCCGCACCATGGTCCCTGTGGACGCATGACCCCGGATGAAGTAATTCGGATGATCGGCAACATCCACTACGGCAACATTATCACCTTCACGATTTGGACACTGCCAAAATTTGGGGTTGATCACAATGAGCCGCTCTACATCACAGATCCAGTGGACGAGCGTCGCCTTCCGTGTGTTGGTAGACGGAGGTTCGGAATGAACGTCTTGCCCGCCAAGATGATGGACACCTTGACATCAAGCCCACGGATCTGAAGCCTTCAGTCCACACTGTCAAGGCCTATGACTCTACTTCCCGTACAGTTCTCGGGGTTGCTACTCTAAATATCTGGTTCGGCAAGCGGATGATCCCTACCGAATTCCAAGTGTTGGACATTCCTATCACTTTCACAGCCATCCTGGGGCGACCTTGGTTGCATCAGATAAATGGCATGGCATCCACCTTTCACCAGTGTATCAAGTTCATGCAAGGCAACGAGCTAACCACAGTCTATGGCGACAGCGTCACCACGTAGGGGACCAGCTCCAACGGCATTCCAGTGTTAGAGATCAAGCATGATGACGACATGGCATTAACTGGATTCACTTTGGAAACCTCCAAGATCCAAATATGCAACGTGGACCTTCCACTGTTTCAAGACAAAATCCCTACCGCCATGAAGATGATGAAACTCATGAACTTCTTCCCAGGACTGGGGCTCGGCAAAAGGTTACAAGGCCAACACCAAGTCATCGAAGTCAAGGACCACACCACGGTCCAGGGGCTCGGTTATGTGCCAACACTAGCTGACATCAGGGAAAACAAAAGGCTCGCCCGCACCAAGGCAGCAGCCCGCCGAAGGGGAACCTCCAACGACACACCCAACCTCCGGCCTTACAGTTTCGACCTCGCTCATTACTTCACCAAGGGAACCGATAGCGAGCGAGGGGACCAGCAGGGAACCAATAGCGGGCGAGGAGACCGGCAAGGGAACCGACAAACGAAGCCCGAGGGGACCGGCGGCGGAAGCCGACGCGGCGAGGGGACCGACAGTAGAACTGATGAAGATGAGAAAGAAGCAGGGATAGTCAGCACAGAGACTACAAAAAGAATGGAAAAGATAGCACGGGACCTCAAGCGTTTCAGAGGACTCAAGGATAATCCAATAAGGGGAGCGTTCCTCGACATCACAACTCTACCTGGACCAATTGCCACCACAGTCCAGCACGTGTACACATTCAAGGGAATCCCAGACATAGAAGAGCAACTTGAGATACTCTTCATGGGAAACAAACTGTTCGTGTCAGCCGCCGAGGCCACATTCGAGACAGTAACTCCAAAGCAGAAGGAACCAGAATTCATAGAAGACGCTCTCAGTGGACCCGCTCTACAGAGTCTTTTTGAAGAAGTCATGGAGGTGCCGAACCTGATTTACATGGGCTCCGAAAACAGCATGATCGCCATGATTGGGACAGCAAAAGCCAAGCCTCTCGACCCCCGAACCCTCATCAAGCATCCAGCAATGCCACTGAAGAACTGGGTAACTTTCACCGGACCAAGGGCAAGCCAGGCAGAAATGGAAGACAAGCTGGGCCTGCACCCACATCTCCCTAAACCCGGTCTTGAACCCTCTGAGTCAGTCCTTGTTAAGGTCCAGTCCTCTGAGTCGTCCAACGGCCTTACGCCGGAAGACTATGATAATGTAGCCAACAATGTATTCCCGTTCACATTTAATGAAAAGTCTGACCTTTCGGAGTATCCCCTCATTGCCACTTTAACAACTGATAAGTTAACAAACAACTTAAAAGACGTTAATAATGAACCACTTGATAAAGAAGCAGACACATTAAATGAACAATACATTAAAGAAGTTCTCAAGCGTGTAGTAGACCAAGTGGACAATCGGGCCCAAGCTGCCGAAGAGGTTACGACCAAAGTGAACCTGGGGTCAGTGCAAGAGCCTAAAGAGACACAAGTGGACAGTTTCTTCGCCGATGCAGAGAAAGAAGCCCTGATAAATCTCCTCAAGGAGTATGTTGACGTGTTCGCCTGGTCATACCAGGACATGCCAGGACTCAATTCCTCGATCATGGAGCACAGAATTCCCCTGGATCCAGAATCCAAACCTGTTAAACAGAAATTGCGCAAGATCAAGCCAGAGTGGTCCTTGCAAGTGAAAGAAGAGATTGAGAAAATGCTCCGAGTTGGTTTCATCAGAGTGATTGAGTACCCGACCTGGCTCTCCAACATCGTGACGGTCACCAAGGCCAATGGAAAGGTCAGATGCTATGTGGATTTCCGGGATCTCAACAAGGCCAGCCCTAAAGATGATTTTCCACTGCCCAACATCGACATGCTAGTCGACACCACGACAAATTTTGAGGTAAAGTCCTTCGTGGATGGGTTTGCCGGATACAACCAGATCAAAATGTCCGAGGAAGATCAAGCCAAGACTGCTTTCACCACTCCGTGGGGGACATACTGTTACACGGTCATGCCGTTCGGTTTGAAGAACGCTGGAGCTACTTACCAGCGGGCTGCAACAGCCCTCTTCCATGATATGATTCACAAAGAAATCGAAGTATATGTCGACGACATGATCATCCACTCTAGAGGATCAGACATGCAACACATGACAGATCTGAGAAAGTTCTTCAACAGACTCAGAAAGCACTCCATGAGATTGAACCCTGCGAAGTGCACCTTCGGCGTCAAGCGAGGCAAAATGCGGGGTACATGGTTACGAAAGAGGTATCGAAGTCGATCCCAGAAAATCAAGGCCATCATCAACATGAAGCCGCCTCGAGACCACGACGAAGTGAAAAGTTTTATGGGAAGACTTCGGTACATCGGTCGCTTCATCAACCGGTTGACATCTCTCTGCGAGCCAATGTTCAAACTGATGAAGAAGAATGCCGACATCAAATGGGACTCCGAGTGCCAGACAGCCTTCGAGAAAATAAAGACATACTTGGTGAATCCCCCAATCCTGTGCCCGCCACATGAAGACAAGCCACTACTCCTATACCTGACAGTAACAGACACGTCAATCGGAGCAATGCTGGCACAAGAACAGAAAGATTCCAAAGTTGAGCATGCAATCTACTTCGTAAGCCGGAAGCTTCAAGGAAGTGAACTCAGCTACTCAGCATTAGAGAAAACTTGTACCGCCTTGGTATGGGTAGTCGGGAAACTAAAACACTACATGCAGTCACATTCAGTGCTCCTGGTCTCCAAGATGGACCCCGTCCGATATCTCTTTGACAAGCCATCCTGTCGATGCGACTAGCCAAGTGGTCATTCTTCTGGTGAGTTCGACATCAAGTACATGGTCAGAAAATCAACAAAGGGCAGAGTAATGGCAGATCAGCTGGCAGACTTCCCAAGCAGTGAACCCAAGGGTCCTGATCCGCAGTTTCCGGATGATGGAATCTTTTCACTCGATAGCGCAAACCGCTGGCAACTCTTATTCGATGGGGCAGCTAACAAGAAGGGAAATGGTATTGGAATGCTCCTTGTCAATCCCAAGGACGAGCACACTCCCATAGCCATCAAACTGAATTTTGAAACAACCAACAATGCCACAAAGTATGAAGCTTGCGCAGCCGGTCTAGAAGCCGCTCTTGAGCGCAACATCTCAGAACTGGAAGTGTACGGAGACTCAGCATTGATCATCAATTAAGTGTCCAACAAATGGAAGACGATAGATTCTGATCGTCCCACTTTAGCGGCCATCAAGGTAAGCCCGCACAACAATCCCTTTTCGGCCGTCTTCGTAAGCCCGAATACCTCTTCACTCCAGCAAGTGAACGTTCACTTCCCCGATCGCCAGTCGTAAGCCCGATCATCCCACCTCAGCGGCCATCAAGGTAAGCCCGCACAACAATCCCTCTTCGGCCATCAAGGTAAGCCCGAACACTCCTCCCCAGCAGGATCCTAAGACCATCCGTCTAAGAAGAAACGTCAATCAACCCCCTCAATTCCTAGCCGGCCCGTCGAACTGCGGGCGCTTTTCCCGGCAATGTCGGTCTCTCCAGAGACCACATCCCGTTCCTAACCCCGTCGTTAGAACGTCAATTCTTCCGTGTTGTTAATAACGCCAGTTTAATACAACCATTCCCATCATTGCCACCCTATCCCCGGCGGATAAACCTGGCAGTCATCATAAGTCCAGCACCTAAGGCACGAACGCCTTCATCTCAGGATAAACGCATCCTCGTAGCTCCGGTCTGAGGCGCCACACGCCCTCGTATGTTTCAGCAGCTACAGTCTGAGGCACCACACGCCCTCAAAGGTTTCAAAAATCTCAGGTTCAGACGCCTCACAACAGTCTCGCTTAGGTCAAGGTCCCCACGCGCGGCCCTTACACCTACGAACTACGATCGGCTTGATTCCCGCTCGGGATACGTAGGAATCCTTTCGCTAAGGGTCCAGCCAGCTGACCGCCCAGGTCTTCCAAAGTAAGGCATCCCCCGATTTGGATCCTTATCTTTTTTCAACGACCACACTCCCTTCGAAAGTGACGTCGCTGAGGGGCTAACTGTAAGTATCCAAATTCGGATCGCCAAAATCCGTTAGAAGTTAACCGGAATCCGTTAACTGGCCCGTTCCAGGTTAATCGAAACCCGTTAAGCTCCCCGTTCTCAAGCCAACGAGACGTCTCGGGACTGCCCCGTGCATCCCAACGTCGAAGCATACTCAACACACGTCGTTGCACGTAAAAGTACAGCTTTCCCTAAAAAACGCACTTTTCGGCACTTTTTGGGGGCGTTTCGGACATTTTCCGGACAGTTATTTAAAAAAGGGACAAAACCGGGGATAGTGGCACGAAATCCCATGAACCTGGTGAGTCACAGGACACGTGGCATGCATGCCACAGCTTCCTTGTCAACATCAATCAAAAATTAGTGTGAAAAGACTAAAATACCCCTGGTATGCAGTCTAAGTCCGGCCAGACTCTTTTGCAGATAATCCAAAATTGCTAGCAAGTCCCTCCTATTTCCAAAGTTTCACAAAACCCCCTGGAATTCAGCCTAAGTCCGTCCGGACTCTTTCACAAATTTCACCTATAAATACAGACCTCTGTCAAGCATTTTAAAAAAAAACAAAAAACACTCCCTTTCCCTCTCAAGCCACGACCCAAACTGGTTTCACCCTCTCCCGAGCCCCCGTTTCTCCTCGATTCACGTGAAAACTCCGTATTTCGATCAAATACAACCCCCACCACCTCGAAACACCATTCCAAACACCTTTTCGTATCCCGTATACGCCCACCGAGCCAAAGGAGCCGACCCTAGCCATAGGTAGTGCTCTCTCTTCCTAAACTCTCGTTCCGTCTCGATGTACGCGCCAGTCGCTATAACCATTTCGGACGAACGTTGTTGAAATGTAGACGTCACCGTCTAACGGGGTCCGATACCTTTTAGTCCTTGATCCTCTTCTCTTCCCGTAAGAAAAGTAATCTCGGGTTAAAACGGCGTTCCGGCCCCGTTCCGTTACTTTTTATGTCATTTACAAATTTCGGATCGTTTGATCCGTCGAACGTCATTACTTTTTTGTCATTTACAATTCCGGATTGTTTGATCCGTTGATCATCATTTACTTTTACGCAATTTTACAATTCCGAGCCGTTTGGCTCGTTGAACACACTTTACAATTCTGTGTCGTTTGATTCCGTCGATATCGCACTTTAAATACTGTCATTTAAAAGTCCGAGCCGTTTGGATCCTGATAGTATTTACTTATCAAAAGTCCGAGTCGCAAAACGATTCGTTGATTGCATATCATTTAATGCTTTTTTCCCGTAAAATCTCTAACAATGACACGCCCGGTTCAAAACCGGAGTTCGACATTCAAACTCTCTTTCAAAACGCGTGAAATGACGTTTGGCATCCAAATGCTCACCTTCAAACTCAAAATCCGACGTTTGACATTCAAACGCTCCTTTCTTAAAAGTCAACATTTGACACTTAAGTTAAACAGTTAAAATCAGCATTCGCGCCACTTTTCCTAAAAACTTCCAAAACCAACGTTTGTCATTCAAACGCTCGCCTTTTCAAACAAAATCACATAATCAACGTTTGACATTCAAACCAAGATTAAGCTTGTCATTCAAGCCCCCATTTCAAAAATGCAAACACACACACACATGCACACATTTTCGAGAAAGGTAGAAAGACTCGTCATACGAGGCGTTTCGGGTGATCTCAAAATACTCTTCCCGAAACGTAACGTGACCTCCGAACCTAACAATCTCTGGTGCTCAAAAAGCTTTTTACTCGTTTTTGCTACCAATAAAAATGACACCCCATTTTCAAAGCCGTTTTCTAAGTTTTTGCTACCAATAAAAACGACACCATTTTCAACCAAAAACCGTTTTTCAACGTTTGGGCTCAAAATACAAAAACCGCGTGGCGACTCCTCTCCTTCCCAAAAGCAAGGTCTCAGACACCAACCCTCCGCGAAAGACAACCGCTTTCGCTCACGCGAAATCCGGGTAATTTCAATTTGTAATCGAGAATGATATGGGTATGAAACTCATGTTTGATGTTTCTGCTCAGTTTGGGGGGTTGAGTTGCTTACAATTGTATGTTAAGATGAATTCAGTTGATAATGTGAATTTTGAGGAGTTTGAAACCCATGAGGAGCCATTCCAAATTGAGTATGTTAATGACATGATACCTTACAAATGGATTCTTTAAGCTACTACAATGAGAGGGGCGCTGGAACAAGTACAGGAACACATACGGAAGAGGGAGAGGAAGAGGGAGAGGGAGAGGGAGAGGGAGAGGGAGAGGGAGAGGGAGAGGGAGAGGGAGAGGAGGAGGAGGAAGAGGAAGAGGGAGAGGAAGAGGAGAGAGAGGAGGAGGGGGGAGGAAGAGAGAGATGGAGAATGGTATGATGATTCATATAATGATCCAAATTATGAAAAAAATATTGGGGCCCTTATAAATTATGATCGTGATGATGGATACGATGATTGTAGTAGTGCTATCGATGTTAGCGAGAATGAGGGTGATGATGGGGTGAGGGAAGATTTGGGGGTACATTTTGTTGGTTACGAACAGCCGTAAGATAACGTGTATGAGAGAGCAGACTATCAATTTTATGGTGATATTGGGGAAGGATCAGAAATTTATGATAATAACGAATGTAACTTGGAGGCTTGGAATGGAGAATTTGATGATATTGCCAAAGGTATGCGCTTTTCTCAGAAGTTTGAGGTGCAACATAAAATGAAAATGTTTCATATTAAGAAAAATTTGCGTTTCAAGGTTAAAAGAAGCACAACCCGAAAGTGGACGATTGAATGTTTGGTGAAAGATTTTCCATGCAATTTTTATGTGAATGTGAGTTTGAAGAAGAGTGGTTATTGGGAAATAACCAAGTACACGGGGCCTCATTCTTGCTTGGGTACAGAAATTACCGAAGATCATCAAAACTTAGATGCTAAGTTCATAGGACGAGAAGTTTTGGAACTTGTTAAGGCTGATCCCGAGGTGAAGATTTCAGTTGTGAAGGCAACAATAAAAACTAATCATGGGAAGGATGTTTCATATAGAAAAGCATGGTGTGGTAAACAAAAAGCCATTGCAGAGGCATATGGAGATTGGGAAGGATCATACATAAGGTTGCCACATTTGTTAGCAGCTATCCAAAAGTGGAACCCTGGAACAATTGTGGAGTATTCTGATCCTCCTCCTCCTGGTGCTTTAGGTATGTTTGATCGTGTATTTTGGGCATTTGGCACTTGTTTAGAAGCGTTCTCTGTACCCCTGATCCTCTACAGTGGACAGATTCTGTATCAACGTCCGAGTAATAGATCTGTACCATATCATATATACGTGGGTATAGTCCACCTCCTCCACACCATAGTTTCCATCAATAACCATATCATCTCATCTGTCCCACATATCTATGTACTCCCGATGTAAGATCATCAAGTTCGCCTTTGATCGACCTCGACGGTCAATCCGATGCAGTTCTTCATTAGTGTCACAATCGGGAGGGATCCGTTGCAACATCCCGAACTGCCTCATAACACGATCTGAAAGGTGCCACTCAATCCTATCAAAGCAGATAAGGGACATCTTTGCCCTCCATATATTCTGGCCCTGATAGCAAAAATATGGACCTCTGACACCTAAATATGGCTGCCAAATAACCTGATCCTCGGTCAAAAGCGAAAGCTGATCTCGGTAGCCACAGTGGTTGTGGGATGTAATAGTTGAACATGAAAGGGGACCCTTCCACCTACATACGGAGCAATTGGCATAAAAAATAGTGACTAAAAAGTGAATAAATAATAAACAGATCATAAGAAAAATGAAGTAATATAAGTATACCTGCAACCCAATGGCAACGATCCATCCTGCTGAAGTATGTCTACTTGATGCCTAATAGGTTGTGTACACAACAACCTCTCCCATGCCCAAAGCTATATATAAAAAAAGTCATGTAAGAAAGATGTTTAGTCCACTAGTATCATGCAATCAAATATAATTTACATACCTGGACAATAGTTAAGAAACCAACGCAAGTTTTTGAACTAGGTTTCGTTGCTACACACAACCCCCTGTATAGAAAGGACAATACTGCACTACCCCAACTATAATCTCCAATCTTCTGAACGTCCCCCAGCAGTGGCAGGTCTATTAGCTTCAATTTGTTGTCACTAGAATCTGCCATGAGACTAGCCCCCAAGCATAGAAAAATATATGCTCGGGTGTATCGATCAATCATCCACCGCTCCGCCCTTGGGGGAAGCTCACCAAAGTACGGAAAGGCTTGTAGAACTCTTGTAACAGACAATGAAAAAACTTTCAGTTCACTTTCAGATGGTGTAATTCCAAGTAACTCTTCACATAACTCAATCCATTCCCCCTTTTTCTTAGAAGTTTCTCGACTAATCACAACATCTCCGTCTATAGGAAGGCCACACAGCATACCAATATCCTCCAATGTGATAGTCATCTCTCCTACGGGTAAATGAAAGGTGTGGGTCTCCGGACGCCATCTCTCAACCAAAGCCTCTATCAAATGCCAATCTATTTTGAAATGACCCAAATTATACACCCCGTAAAATCTAGCATGTTTGAGACTTTCAACTATCCTCCAATCCAATATTTTGGGCAGCCCTGTTGAACCCCTAATTCTAAGTTTCTCAACTGGTTGTCCAGCCCAAATATAATTTGACCGATGGTTAGCCTGTGAAGTCAATACAGAATCATTTATCGGCCTGGATCAACAAAAGATTGCACTGCAAATTGATCCATCTGAAACACACTAATATCATAGTCAAATCATACTAATTTAACAAAAAATAATATAAATTTACATAATTAACAACAAAATAATACTAAGCAGTTGTATATATAAATGAGCAAAAACATAAATAATTGATATAATACTTAGTATTAATTTTTGGGTTAACAATAAATCGTCAACAAAACTTTTTAAGCTATGCTTATCCACGTATGATTTCAGAATGAATGTCGAAAAATAATTGTGCTATTTATAATTAATGTTAAGTTGATATAAGTATGCTTTAAATATATAAGTTTCTTAAAAAGTGAACATAACTCAAATGATTTTAACAAATAAAATATGTTAATAAACAATTATTTGATTTTTTCCAATAAATATAATCCATAAACAATTAATAGTAAAGATAAAGGGAGTTGTATATATTGAATACATATGCAGCATTGAGATTGTGCATAATTTGTTTGACATTTATCACGTTAGCATGCATTTATATTCCCTATTGTGTTTAAGAAAGCCAATTTTATTTGTATTTAATTGTCAGTTCAATTAAATGTTGGTAATTTCTTTTATTAAAATTAGATTATATTCATAAGATTCTAAATAAAAGTAGATATCAATTATCCCGGTCAAAAGATTCAAAATTAAGTAAATTTAAAAAGTAAGGAAAAAATGAAAAATATGATATATTATAAGTGTCGATAGTTCAGGGGCGAATCTATATGTAAATTGACGTGGACTCCAGCCCACTACAGAATTTTGAATTTTTTTGAATTATTTTTTTACCTAAGTCACCGACTATATGTAACTTACTTAGTATTAATTTAACAAAAAATTAATATAAATTTACATATTAACAACAAAAGAATACTAAGCAGTTGTATATATAATGAGCAGAAACATAAATAATTGATATAATACTTACTTAGTGATAATTTTTGATAGACCTCCTCTACCGAAGTTCTTCCTCTTACTCTTTCTTTTCTAAGGCTTCTTTTTCTTTTTCTTTTTCTTCCTGCAATTCTTTTATTCCTTCAATTTTCTTTCCTAAGTTCATGTTAAAAAGAAAGTTAAAAGGAAACTGGTCAAAAATTTTTAAACCAAACAAACACTCGTGACACACAAAGCAAAAAACAAAAAAACTTTTTAAAACCAAACAAACACCCGTGACCAAAAAAAAAATATTTATTCTAAAACCGGCATTAGAGTTGCCGGATTACACAATTAAAAAAAAAATCCTCTGATTGATTCGACATGACACACAAAAAAAAAATTACTTTTAAAACCGACAATGCTACTTCCGGATTACACAATTAAAAAAAATTAATTCCTCTCTGACAATATTCGACATAACACAAAAAAAAATTAATTTTTTAAAACCGGAAGTAGTATTGCCGGATTTACCAAAAAAAATAAATTGATTTTTAAAACCGGAAGTAGCATTTCAGGATTTACCAAAAAAAATGAATTTTAAAACCGGAAATAGAGGTTCCGAATTTTCTTTAAAACCGGAAAATGGAGTGCCGGTTTAAAAAAAAAAGTGTTATTTTGGTAAATAAGTTTTTTTTGATGTTATTTTGATAAATAATTATTTAAAAAGTAATATTTTGTTTTTTTCATCCTTTTTTCGTTCTAAATATTATATTTTTAAATTAAGTGTTGACTAAATTCTTTCACAACAATCATTCTTTTGTTCGACTTTCATTTTAATTATAATATTTTATATATTTTCACAAAAAATATATTTTTAAGAAATATATGTCTCAGGCTCAAAACGTTTAGAGCTCGTTTGGTAGGCTGATAGGATTAGCATCAGGAGATTATTACTCCAAGAATTAATTATATCACCATTTTTTAGATAAATATGAAGGGGATAAGAGGTGATAAGAGGTCTTATCCGAATTGTTAGGATTATTACATCGGTTGCATGTAATCTATCAAACATCAAGCTTATTGAATTAATAATTTTTTCCAACGCTAAGAAGGGCTACCAAACGACCCCTTAGGAATGAAAGTATGAATATTGAGAGTTTTCCACCCATTTTAGTCGGGTTAATTTCACTATCCATCTGTAAAGTTGAAACAAATGTAATTATCTTCAAAGATATAATTATAACTCAATGCCACCCTTTTATCAACTTTTTTATATAAAATAATTATTTTATTCCTAAATCTCCTTAGTTTATAGTTCAAATACCAAACTAGATAATTTAAAGATTATTGATGAAATAGTCATTCGTTAAAATCTATATTACAATAGAGCTCATGAATAACCGTCACAATAAGTGGCTGAGATTCAACTTAGGAAAAGACAAAGAGGAGTTGGGATTTAATCTAAAAAAAAGATAATACACACTGGATAAAACCACGGAAGGTATGGCTCAGATCGGTCCATAACTGCTACGATCCTAAGGCTATTATTAATCAGTTTTAACTTTTTTTTTTTATTTTCAATCGTTGGATTTCTTTTCAATTTGTTTGATCATACGGCTGTAGATTGTCGGTTTCTATTTCAATACATACTCCCTCCATCACGAGACTTTTAATCAAATTGCAATAATTTTAACTATTAATTTAAATAGAAAATAATAATTCTTATAAAAATCTAAAAAATCATTATTGAAAATATTATTAATTGTATTATAATAAAAAAGTTAAATTTTTATTAGAATCACTATTTTTATTTAAATTATTGATTAAAGTTACATCAATTTGACTAAAAAAATTCATTCACGTGGGACAGGACAGGAGTATAATAATGTAGAAATAGTATACATAACTATTATTTGAAAATTGGCGTGTACCAAGATTTTCAATTCAAATGTAAATAGAAAGAAAACAAACAAGTGGTCCGGTTGTGTGTACCGACTGTCTGACTTTCTCTCAATTTACAATTTAACTGACATGAATTTTTGTTACTTTTGTAATATACTTTTTAAAAATAAAAGTGTGTAGATCCTAGGGCTATTATTAATCAGTTTTAATTTTTTTTTATTTTCAATCGTTGAATTTCTTTTCAATTTGTTTGATCCTACGGCTGTAGATTGTCGATTTCTATTTCAATACATACTCCCTTCATCACGAGACTTTTAATCAAATTGCAATAATTTTAACTATTAATTTAAATAGAAAATAATAATTCTTATTATTAATTGTGTTATAATAAAAAAGTTAAATTTTAATTAGAATCATTATTTTTTATTTAAATTATTGATTAAAGCTACATCAATTTGACTAAAAAATTTCATTCACGTGGGACAGGACGGGAGTATAATAATGTAGTAATAGTATACATAACTATTATTTGGAAATTGACGTGTACCAAGATTTTCAATTCAAATGTAAATGGAAAGAAAACAAGCAAGTGGTCCGGTTGTGTATACCGACTGTCTGATTTATCTTAATTTACAATTTAACTGACATGAATTTTTGTTACTTTTGTAATATACTTTTTAAAAATAAAAGTGTGTAGATTCGACCACTCCCTTTATTTCGCAGAATCAACTCAATCAAATTTTGACATATTTTTATAAAAAAAATATGAATAATTTTATAGAAAAATATAGATATTTCCATGAAATTCTAAAAATTGTTATTGATAGTATTTCTAATGGTGAAACAATAACAATTTTTATAATTGAATAAAAATATCTAAATTTTCATAAAATTACCGTCAAAATTTGATTGAGTTGACCATTAAAGTCAAAGTGATCTAAATTTTTCGAGACGGAGGAAGTATTTGTTTTTATAATTGAGTTGATCATTAAAGTCAAAGTGATCTAAATTTTTCGAGATGGAGGGAGTATTTGTTTTTATAATCTGTTGCAAATAAAAAAAAATATGATGTTATATTTCCAAATCATATATCATGGACATCTTTTTTTTAGGGACAAATTGATCATTTTACGTGACATTTTACCCGGAGTTAGTTACATGACTAACTTCCGTTAGCTAAAATGCATATTTTGACCTTAATTTAACGCAATACTCCCTCTACTTCTATTCTGAATAATCTTACCAACTTTGTCATCTAGAGCGTCTTATTGATAAGTCTCATTTTCTATGAACGAAAGTATATAATATTTATTTATTAATGGGACCCACTTTTAATTGAAATCATACTTTCTTATAATTTTCTTTTTGGTTATAATAATAAAATTGTATTTTGTCAATCTTATTTTGGCTATATTGTAGAATGTGATTTTACTTTTTATTTTTCTTTTTGTAACAAATACCAAAGAGACAGATTTATTTTTGAAATGTTCAATTAAAAATCAGGAACTATTATGTATGTAATGGATCATTAATATTGTCGTTCTTGCAATCAAATGAAAATTTTAAGAGTTTACAATTTGATGATAGATACTAGACTTATGCATTTTGAGAGTTTGATCTCAAACACACTATATTTATGTCGTACTGTCACCGTGCCTTGGCACAGGTAGGAAAGTACTAGTCTATAATACAATAGAGATCACATCTAACCAAGATTGAGTTTGAGAAAATATAATTGGTGGCTAGGATTGAATATGAAAAATAAATTTGTTTTTAACTTCCCATTCTGCTACAACGGTTATTACCTCTCTAACCGCCACACAATGAGTGATTCAGATTTAATCTCTCAAAAGACAAAGAGCGGCCTAGACTTAAAGTTGGAAAAAACAAAAAAAAAAACCTCCCCTACACCGGTTACTAACTAATATAAATAATTAATAATTTTTATTAACAAAATTGAATTTTACTATGTTGACAGTTAAAAAATAATTATTAATTTTAATTATTAAGCTAAATGGTGAATTAACTAACAAATATTTTTTGTATTGTGCTATTGCTTGCTTGATAATGTCTATTTTGCTTGGTTTGTATTTTTGTAGAACTTTTGCCACTCATGGAGTCTTTGAGAGGGATAGTTGGCTTGGTATTCAATATAATACCTTTTTGCTGTCAAATAACTACTGTTAAATGTTTATGTGAATATGACATTTGTACAGTTATGATGGTCTGTGGTTGGTTGTTTTGTTGTTCTTATTTTCTCCGTTTTCACTCATAATCTGTTTGTGAAAATGCCTCATTACCTCAGTATTTATTTGGCTATATTTGAATCGGGGCGATACAACTATTGTACAAAGAGGCTAAGATGAAAGTCTTAAGCTAGGTAGAAAGATGGTAGTGAGTAGAATGTGTTCTTTTAGGGGGTTGTGTGGGGGGGGGGGAGGGGGGCAAATTCATCTTTTCTTTAATTTTTATACAGTCATTTTCGTACTGTCACCGTGCGATTCGCACGGGTGGGTAATACTAGTACAATCAACAAAAGAAGAGAATTGAGTCAAATTCAAATTTCAGGGGAAAGATACTATGATACGATTTTTTTTTCTCAATTTTTTTTTAAAAAATATAATTTCCAAAATAACAAATCTTTCAAAACATTTGCCAAAATATCCATTTTTTTAACTCGCTAAATGGAATAGCGAATTTGTGATGTCGTGCACGTGGGGCTGTTTCAAGATGGCACAATTCTGGCAGCAGGCTCTGGCGCAGGGGAGAAGGGCGACCACCAGGAAGGGGGACGACTCGTGCTTGGGAGCACGACTCGTTCCTAGAAGCAGCACGAGTGAATTTATCATCACGACTCGTATCACGAGTTGAGCATCTTCAGGCAGTTCTGCAGATTTTGAAGGAGAATGAATTGTATGTGAATCTCAAGAAGTTCAGTTTTATGCTTGATCATTTGTAGTTCTTGGGTTATGTTGTTTCTGCAGATGGTATTCGTGTGGACGAGGAAAAATTTCGTGCTATTCGTGATTGGCCTACACCTATGACGGTTAGTGAGGTTCATAGTTTTCATGGCCTTGCAACTTTTTATCGTCGTTTTATATGGAATTTTAGTACTATTATGGCTCCAATTACTGAATGTATGAAGAAAGGGAAGTTTAATTGGGGTGATGAGGCTACAACTAGTTTTGCATTGATTAAAGAAAAGTTGACTAGTGCACCATTGCTAGTTTTGCCTGATTTTTATAAACCTTTTGAGTTGGAGACGGATACTTCTGTGGTTGGCATAGGGGCTATTTTACTTCAAGGCAAGAAACCGATTGCTTTCAAGAGTCAGAAGTTGGAGGAGGCCAAGTGGAAGTGGACTGTTTATGAGCATGAGTTCTATGCGGTGGTCCAAGCTATCAAGCATTGGGAACAATATTTGTTTCAACGTGAGTTTATTCTTCATACTGATCATGAGGCCTTGCAGTACATGAATGGTAAGAAACCGCTTAATCGAATGCATGCTCGTTGGGCTGCTTACTTACATCAGTTCACTTTTGTTATTAAGCACAAAAGTGGACAACATAATAAGGTTGCAGATGCCTTAAGTCGTCGAGTTAATTTATTGGTAACAATGGAGAATGTAGTAGTGGGTTTTGATTGTTTGAAGGATTTGTATGCGACTGATGCAGATTTTGCTGACGAGTGGGCAAAGTGTAGATATGGGAATCCTATTGGGTTATTTTTATTACAGGATGGGTTCTTGTTCTATATGGATAAATTGTGTATTCCACAAGATTCTGTTCGTGAAAGTCTTATTTCGGAGATACACAAGAAAGGGCATTATGGGAGAGACAAGACAGTTGAGCTCGTTGCGAAGAAATATTTTTGGCCACATCTTCGACGGGATACGCACAGGTTTGTTCAGAAGTGTATGGCTTGTCAGATCAACAAGAAGGAGTCACAAAATACGGGTTTATATACTCCTTTGCCAATTCCGGATAGTCCTTGGGAAGATATTTCTATGGATTTTGTGCTTGGGCTTCCGAGGACGCAACGTGCTAATGATTTAGTTTTTGTAGTAGTGGATCATTTTTCTAAAATGGCTCACTTTATTCCCTGTAGAAAAACGCATGATGCTTCTCACATTGCGGGTTTATTCGTTAAGGAGGTTGTTCGTCTACATGGGATCCCGAAAACTATTACATCTGACAAATATACTAAATTTCTTAGTCATTTTTGGCGTACTTTGTGGCATATTTTTCAGACTAATTTGCAGTTTAGTAGTTCGTTTCACCCACAGACAGATGGTCAGACAGAGGTGGTGAACATGACTATGGGTTCTATGATTCGTTGTTTATGTGGTGACTATCCGAAGAAGTGGGATTTGGCCTTATCAACGGCTGAATTTGCTTTTAACAATATGAAAAACCGGACGACGAAGAAGACTCCTTTTGAGATTGTTTATCAAAGGCCTCCAAAATATACTCTTGACTTGATTCCTTTGCCTAGAGTTCTGGGTTATAGTATTGCAGCTGAAAATATGGCAGAGATGATTGATGCAGTTCAGACAGAGATCAAGAAGAACATCGAAGCATCGAATGCCAAATATAAGGAGATTGCGGATAAGCGGCGTCGTTTGAAAGTGTTCAATGTTGATGACTTGGTGATGGTTCATTTGCGTAAGGAACGGATTCCTCAAGGGACTTATCACAAGCTTCACCCCAAGAAGATTGGGCCCTGTCGGATATTGAAGAAGATTAATGACAACGCATATGTTGTGGATTTACCGGATGGGCGGAATATTTCTAACACTTTTAATGTTTCGGATTTAGTTGAGTTCCACCCAGATGTTCCCCTTTATTTGGATTTGGATTCGGGGATGAATCCTTTTGAAGTGGAGGCGAATGATGTCGTGCACGTGGGGATGTTTCAAGATGGCACAATTCTGGCAGCAGGCTCTGGCACAGGGGAGAAGGGCGACCACCAGGAAGGGGGATGACTCGTGCTTGGGAGAACGACTCGTTCCTATAAGCAGCACGAGTGAATTTATCATCACAACTCGTATCACGAGTGATCAGGCATGGAATGACTCGTGCTGGCGAGCACGACTTGTGCTGAAGGCGGTTTCGTTGTTTACGTCGTTGTTTATGATTGGGTTTCGTTTCCTTTTCCTGTTTTGACGATTTAAATTAGGATTATTATGTCTTTTCCTTTTTAAAGTTGTTTTAGGGTTGTGTGGTAGTATTTTATACTTGTTTAGAGTTTTAAAAACTTAGACTTTTATCAATTGAATTCAGTTTGCTTCTTTGCAAAAGCCTTGGTCAATTTTATTGGCTTGCAGAAGTTCTTCCTTGGAAGTTCTTGTTATGTAAGGAGTTGCGATTCCTTGCAAAAGGTTTTGATTTCGATCAAACCATGTTGCTATTCCGCTGCGTTTTACATCAATTTGTGTTTTGTCAGATGAAACTCGTCAAATGATATGGCAAGTTTAATTATTTTTTTCTCTAGTCAATTTATCATGTATTAAAAGGTATTTATTAAATTATTAAATTGCTAAATGGAATGACTAGTTTAAGTGAATTTTGTTTTTTCATATATACGGATTTCTTGCAATCCCTAAACCCATTTTTTTTTCACTATTCACACACACACACACATGCACGCACAGAAGCACCTAGGAGATAAATCCTAGGGAGAGAAAGCCTTCCCTCTAACTTCTGGGGGGATCGAACCCATGACCTCCAGGTTGGAAGCCATGCACTCTAGCCAGTAGGCCAAATCCCCATGTGCCCCTAAACCCATTTTTGAGAATAGAGAGAAGGGGAGAAGAGTTGTTTGAAAAAAACTCAATTTTTACATCTTTTAACTTCATAATTACTCAACAGTACAAATCAAGTTAAATCTTTAATATCTCAATCATTATATATAATTGTGTTTATAGATAAAGTTAGTAATATATATATATATATATATATATATATATATATATATATATATATATATATATATATAAATGTCAAAATTAGTTTTTTTTTTTAAATATTTTAACACTTTGATTTTGTAATGTATGGTTAAAATGAACGGAGATTCACTCATTTTCATATGCTATTGGGGAGGTGATGCTTAATGTCCATTTGATGGTCCTGATTTTCAGAAATGGCTGAAATGTGCGATTAGGACTCGTTGTAGATGAAGGAAGATACAATCAATTGGTTTATATTTATATAGAGCGATGCGTGTGGATCAAAGACAATATGAGTTGGAAATCATTTGATATCGGTATTGGTGAGTATTTTTCTTTTCGTATTGAAGATAATACGGGTATGGATATAATATTCAATGTTTCTGCTAAATATGGTGGGCTGAGTAATTTACATTTGTATGTGGTTATCAAATTGATTGAAAATCGATATTATGAACAGTTTGAAACATGTAATACGTAGAACTTTTATGGGAATTCACCAAGTTGCTACCGTGATGCAGAGGTTGGTACAAGCACACAAATGAACTCCCAAAAACCCAGTCACTGCTAATCTCTGCTTAATCACGGGAGCTATAATATCTGACATGGTCGCACCATGGCGAAATGATAAACTCGAAACCTCATGATTTGCCCAAATATATCGAGCTCAGTGGGAGTGATGTGAGATGAACACAGAAGCATAAAAAAACCCAGGATCAATAAAACTATCCATCTATTAATCAAAACAACACAAGTACAAGTATTATTTTCGCAAATAAAATACTCTATGAATGTTATTTTCACAAGTGTTATGTTCACAAATCAATACAAACACAAATATTAGTTTCACAAATCAATACTATAAGAAATACTCACAACACAAAATATCCCCAAATTTTGATTAAAAATAAACCATACTCTATGAAATACTCACAAATTAATCAAATACAACCAAAACCATAACATTTGTTCAAATAAATACTACTTCAATGGAATGAATGGAAAAAACTTAGCAAAAAACACCCAAAATTCGTTTAAACATATCCTAAATTTACCAAATTCAAACTCAACCCTAAATCCTAAATTTACAAGCACAACTCATTCTAACCTTCAAAAAAATGGAAATATAGAGAAGAGAATGAAAACTTACTTATCAATTTTGAAAAATCAATTGACTAGAGGGGTTTTGAATTTGGGTTAATCTAGACAAAATTCGTTCTTCCTCTCTCTTCTTCTTCCTTGTTTTTTTTTTTTTTTGCTTCTTTTGCAATATGTTAAACTCGCTGAACTGATATTGCTGGGACGCTTAAACTCGCCAAATTAATTGTTGATCTCAATTTTCATGTCATTTTGTTTTTATTGCAAAAATAATTACTGATAATATGGACTCTTCTTCATCTACTGAGATTACTGATATGGACTCTTCCACCTAGCTCTACTTATTCATGTATAACTCTATATATTTGTTTGTAATCTTTTCCTAGATTTTAGTTCTTATCCTCCAAGATAGTTTTGTATATATATATATACCTTGTATTACATCAGTAAGAAATACTTCTTCCAAATATTATTACTCTCATATGGTATCAGAGCAACTAGGTTATTTTTCTTTCTAAACCCTAGTTGATCCTCCTTTTTGGCCGCCCCCTCCCTCCTCTCCCTCTTTTCTCCAATCTCCTCCCTCTCCCAGCCGCCCTCTCTCCCTCTTCTGTTCAACCATGGCAACATCTGACTTCTCTATTCTACCCAACTTGGCTGAACCTACCTTCCCTCTCATAGTTGTGTCTCTTTCCCATGTCCTAAAAATCACCCCTACAAATTACATATCTTGGAAAACTCAAGTCGAGGCCACCCTCCTAGGTCTTGACCTATATAATTCATTGACTGATCCCATCTAGCTCCCTCAAAATACCTTGCACCTACTACTCCCATCCCGACCACTGCCACCACCGATACCTCCTCACACAATTCACCGACTACTGAAGCTTCCGCCTCTACTCCCATCAACAGAATTCCCAATCCAGCCTATACTACTTGGTTCTGCCAAGACAAACTCATCTTAGGGTCTCTTGCAGGTACCCTCTCTGCTCCTATTTTCCCTCTCATCTCTCTCTGCCCTACTACATACGAGGCATGGAAAACCCTTGCTAAAACCTATGCCAAAGATCGCCTTCGTAACATCACTAAAGGTACCCACTCTATCTCTGAATTCATGCAAGAGATCAAATCTTGTACTGATCAACTTGCTTCCCTAGGCCGGCCCCTTGATCCAGATGACATAGTCGATAGAATTCCCGATCAACTTAATGATCCGGACTATGATCCCATTATCTCCGCCGTCCAAAATCGTGAAAACCCTATTACCTTCGATGAACTTCATGAGAAACTCACCACCAAAGAACTATCTCTCAAAATTAAATCCAACTCTTCTCCTTCCTTCCCATCCTCTGTGCACTATGCAAATGTAAATAATACCCGACACAACACTTCTAGGTCTTCTAATCCCATAGGTGGCATACTCCCCACCCCAAACCCTACCCTCTCTTCCCAATCACCTCATCCCACTGTCTCTTCTAGGGAAGATTCCAATGGGGTCGTACTCCCGGCCACTACCTCTCTCAATGCCCAATGTTTTGCCGCCAATACCCTCATGCCATTCTTCCAACTCCACCACCCAACCCTAACCCCAATCCAAATTTCCATACTCCCTACACTCCTCGCCCATCTTCATTTCCATACACAAACTCCCGCCCAAGAGCCTATGCCGTGACCACCAACTCGGCTCCCTCACCCTCTTTGCGTTTGGATAGTGGAGCCACACACAATGATACAAGCGATCTTGAAAATCTTGCCCTTCACTCTCCCTATGATGGCACTAAGGAGCTTCTCATTAGCGATGGCTCCGGCTTGCAGATCTCCAATACTGGTTCTACTTCTCTCTTTACTCCCAACTCTACATTCAAATTAAATCATGTTCTTCATGTTCCTTCCCTTTCTTGTAACATTATCTCTATTTCTAAGTTTTGTCAAGATAACAATTCCTCCATCACCTTCTCACCAAATTCTTATGTTGTGAAGGATATCTAAACAGGGAACATTCTTCTTCAAGGCCAACCCAAATCCGACGTCTATGAATGGCATCCTGCTCGCTCCGCTGTTCACTCCGTCAATCTGTCCTCCATCAACAATTGGCACCAAAGATTAGGCCACCCCTCCCCCTCTATTTTACGCTTTCTTAGTTCAAAATTCAGTCTTAATATCCCTAGTTCAGTTTCTTTTCATTGTAATTCTTGTGATTGTGTCAAAAGTCACAAATTACCCTTCTTTGATAATACTATTCGTTCTTTTAGTCCTTTGGATGTTATTTAAAGTGATGTTTGGACATCTCCTATCTCATCTTTTGACAATTACAAATATTACATTATATTCGTCAATCACTTCTCTAAATATATTTGGTTCTACCCTCTGAAACAACAAAAATAATGCAACTTCTATCTTCTCTCATTTCAAACTTCTTGTGGAAAACTTTTTTAATCGATCCATCAAAACTATTTTTAGTGACAATGGCGGTGAATACATTGGTCTTCAACCCCTCCTCAAATCTTTTGGTATTCAACACCTCACCTCTCCACCCCATACTCCCGAACACAATGGCTACTCCGAACGTCGCCACCGCCATATAGTTGAAACCGGTCTCTCTCTTCTTACTCATTCCTCTATGCCTCGTAAGTATTGGCCTCTCGCCTTTGCTACTGCTTGCTACTTAATAAACCGCATGCCAACTCCAACTCTGAAATTCCACTTTCCCTACTCAACTCTTCATAATCAAGATCCAAATTACCTAAAACTCCGTAGCTTTGGGTGTCTCTCCTATCCTTGGCTCCGCCCTTACACATCCCACAAACTAGACCCCCGATCTGCCCCTTGTGTCTTTGTTGGTTACTCCTCCACCCAAAGTGTCTATTATTGCCTAGACCCCACCTCGCACAAAATATATACCTCCCGCCATGTCAAATTTATCAAAACCGACTTTCCTTTCTCCAAAGCCATTAATTCAGTTCCTCCCCCCATATCCCCCGATGAATGGTGCTCCCTCTTGTAAGTACCCAAATCTGGCTCATGCCTTCCGGTTAATTTTCCCGGCAATTCCGGTAATTTTTCTGGTAATTCCCCGGATTTTCCTAAAGCTCCGGAACAATTCCGGAACTGTTCCAAACCTTTTAAGGGCTGAAGGAAATGCTTGGTGATTAAGAAACACGTTTTTCTTAATCCCAAAACCCTTCTAGAAGACTGCCACCTTGCATGTTTCTAGAAAAATCCAGATTTGGCTACTTATGTCGTGCGACATAACCAGCCAGAAGAGTTCTAGAAGGTCGCCACCTCGCATGTTTCTAGAAGAATCTGTAAGTGGCTACTTATGTCGTGCGACATAACCAGCCAGGAAAAGTTCTAGAACCATGCCACCTTGCATGTTTCCGTATGAATATAATATGGCTTGTTATGTCGTGCGACATAACAAGCCCATGCAGTGCACTATAAATAGAGGCCTTCACCTCTCATTTTGACACACCTCTTCCACCCTCGCCCCCTCTATAGGGAATACGCTCCGTAAGCCTCCTCTCTCCTCACATACCCCTCAAATCAACCTAATCCTCCCAAAATCCATCCCACACACACTTCCCACACACACACTTCCCACATACATCAAGAAATCAAGGAGTTCCCAAGGATCCAAGGCTCGAACTCGCCTCCTGGAGGAGGACGCTAGAAGGCTCCTATATCTAACTTGATATAGGAGTTGTGGATCTTCAAGGGTAACGAGTTTCTACCGCTTTTCCACTCTCTATTTTCCTTTAAATATAAAATCTATGTGTTACATGCATTGATAATATAGTACTCTGATTAAAGTTGCATGCTTTAGCTTCATATTACCTGCATCCACATTTTATTTCATTACATTTCATATAAAATCTTCGTTTTGACTTGGTTTTGCATGAACACTCAAGATGAGTGTGGATCCCTCATATCCACACCCTCTTGAAGTGTTCATTATTGTTAAACATGCTCCCTGAGATTTGTTTGTGAAGTAACTTGACCATTTTTGGTGCCTTGTTACCTCTGCAAATCTCGCTAAAACCTTCGCAAAATGGCTAGTTATGTCACGCGACATAGGCAGCCTATGTCACGCGACATAAGTAGCCGCTTGCGAAGTTTCACGCTTTCAAGCTGTAATCTGATGTTAATCCCCATAATGATATAATCTGCTGTCTATTTGCAATTTAGATAACATCTATGTACATAATGTGTCATCTTTCTTTGATTAAAATACCATTTCATACATAAAGATGCATCCTTTGCACTTGAATCTCATTTTCATGCATAAAAATCATCCTTTTTGCATTTAAAACCCCTTTTCACATTAAAGATGCACCCTTTGCACCCAAAGACTCATTTTCATACTCAAAATGCATACTTTGCATAAAAAAATCATTCTTTGCCATTTTCATGCATCATTTGTGCATTAAATGCTATTTTCCAACATAAAAATGCATTCTTTACATAAAAATCTTTTCTTTGCACAAAAAGGCATCTCTTGCAACCAAAAGACATTCTTTACACTCCAAAAATGCCATCTTTTCACTAAAATATCATTTTTACATGCATTCCCCCATGTCCCCATTAGCAACCTTGGAACGGACCGGTGTAAAAGTTCTCATCTTTGCATCGTTCCTTCCACTAAAGGTTCCATATCTCTTTAGAAAGGGACACCTTGAACCCTATATCTCCGATTATCGCTTAAGAAAGAGTATGAAGCCTCTATACGAGCTCGACCGCCTTAAAGCGTAGGATTGATGGGCTAAGGACATTCCTTCCTAAAGAACCTCATCTTTGACCAAAAGAGAGTCATTCTCTCGATCACGCAAGTCCCGAGGGTCCCGAGGTTTAAAATGCGATGATCACAAGTCACAAGATGAGGACGGGATCATAATCCCAAATACATAAATTCCAAGGAATCCCGAGCGACAACCAACAAATGGTTTGTACGTCCGAAGATAACTTGGGACATTCCCCCTTATTTTCAAACACATGCACACAAAGAAAGCACGCAAGCAAACACGATTAATGAAATCTAGGGAGACTTGCTCCGGCAAGGCACTTTGGGTGAACGCCAAACGTTCTTCCCAAGGGGTAACTTAACCTCCGAACCCATAAAACCTTTTTTTCAAAGTTTTGAGGTAATCAAAATGGCGTGGCGACTCCGTTTTTCAAATAACTCGGATGTCTTCAAACTCGCGTGAATTCCAATAAACAAAAGAATTTGGGGCACACATTCACAGTTTGGCGACTCACTGGGAAACCCAAAGGAGAAAAGCTTTATTTTCAAAACAAAAGTCGATACTTGGTATATAGGTGGACCCCACTTACCCTTCCCGTATCGCTCCCTAACCCGGGCTTGGGATAACAAGGTGGTTTAACAATCCCACGTACCAAGATCCCTTTTTTCAAAAAAAAATTTTGAAAAAAAAAAAAATAATAAGAAAGCTTTTCCCTTTGAGCGGGTTAGACTCCCATCGCCGATTTCATTAATCGTGCTTGCTTTCTTTTACCATGCATTGCATCATTTGCATCTTGGAATCTGTTCATACTTTGAACGGGAAACAACCCGAAAATATCGCAAAAGGAGCGGAACCCGGAAAATTGATCCATGCAAGACGGCTCAATCCTCATTGGATTCTCGACCATACGACCTCGGCAATTCCACCAGGAAAAATCATGGTTAATCCGGGCAGCCCTAGCAATTGGGGCTATTCAGCTCCATGACCGACTGGGGCTCCTTAAAATTTACGTGCTTATGTGTTGCATTTTCCCCGTCCCGAAAATCATTCCTTTAAAACACATTTATGAAAATCTCTGTTTTAACTCAAAAAGGAACATTTTTAGGAGACCGCACACTACGCGCACCGATATATCCCGTACACTTTTGCACGCACGTCCTTCAAACCCGAGGGTGGTTCCAGCTGCAGCCACGGACAGCCTTTACGATGCTCCCGGCGCGCACGGAATCATCCCAACCTCCCCATGGCAGCCAGTGTCGACCAATGCACAGTCCGTGTCACACGTTTCAAAACCGTGACTTTTGGTTGGTTTTTGGTCTAGTCCGTGTCATATAGCCCAGCTTGCATACCCACGTAAAGGTCAAGCCTTAGCTCATAATCGGAAGCCAAGATTTTCGCCTCAAGCGGCGAAATTCCGACAAGGAAAAATCGGTGGGATCTTGACTCCGACATTGACTATTGACCTTGACCCGCACGGAATGCGTAAGAGTCAAGACCAAGTCTTTGCCAAAATCAAAAGATCTTTCGCTCAAGCGAAGCTCGCCAAAATTCCGACAAGGAAAAATTGGCAAGATCTTGACCGGCATTGACTTCGATTCCTAACTCACGCCCGCGTATGCAACGAAGTTCAATGTGACACCGTGTCATCCGGCTTTTACCACCCGACCCATGCCTATTATATTCTCTGACATTACCGAAAGTCAAAACGTCATTCGCTCAAGCGAAACTCGCCAAAGATCCGTCAAGGCAGAGACGAGACTTTCCCGGTATTGCCTTGACTATAATCCGCATCGCTCGTGGCGTTGAAAGGTCCTATGACCCGCTAGACCCGATAGGAGCGTTCTTTACTCTCGGCCGGTGGGATCCGCGTGCCCTATAGGACCCTCGCCCGGGCCGCCCACCCCGGGAGGTCGAAATACTGTGGAATACGAGGGGCTTATAGACGTAGTGACGGAACCCACCGATCCAGATCTAGAGTAGTTGCGAAAAGAAGGGCAAACCCCCTTTTCCAACCAAATAGGAAATAAATAAAAGACATGATTTTAAGTAAACTTGAACAATTAATGTAATCATAATTGCATTTTCCTATCTCTGATATCCCTAATCGAGACCTCCTCGGTCCAGTTTCCGATTTTCTATCCCGACCTTTCATGGTCAAACCCTAATCGAGACCTCCTGTCCGGCTTCCGATTTTCTATCCCGACCTTTCGCGGTCAAATCCCTAATCGAGACCTCCTCGGTCCGATTTCCGATTTTCTATCTCGACCTTTCGCGGTCAAATCCCTAATCGAGACCTCCTCGGTCCGATTTCCGATTTTCTATTCCGACCTTTCACGGTCAAATCCCTAATCGAGATCTTTTCGGTCCGATCTCCGTTTTCCTCATCCCGACCTTTCATGGTCAAATTCCTAATCGAGATCTTTTCGGTCCGATTTTTGATTTTCTTTATCCCGACCTTTCATGGTCAATCTCTAATCGAGACCTCCTCGGTCCAATTTTCGATTTCCCATCTCGACCTTTCATGGTCAAATCCTTAATCGCGACCTCTTCGGTCCGATCTCTACTTCCAATCTTGACCTTTCAAGGTCTCATCTTTTCCGATCAATTAGGATTAGGAGAAAATGCGTTTCGAGCAAAAGTTAAAGCGATAAGGGCATGTTACTTCGAGCCTTCGCCTAAACACTTACCTTCGAGTCTAAACCTTACCTATCCTTCGAGTCTAAACCTTACCTATCCCCGAGTCTAAACCTTGCCTATCCCTTTCCCGCAGCCGAAAAGAAGTGAGCGAGAGTACCGGGTCGGGTCCGGCTTTTCGCCGTGCAGCCTCATCGCCTCGTAGAGTCGAATGGCGTATTTGGATGTAAAACATGAGGGTATGGGAAATCGATGATTAGGAAGGAAGAGTTAGTCCCGGCTTTGGAAAATGCCCAAGGTTCATGAAGAACTGTCATTGCTTATCGGTGCTCTTCACCGCAATGGAGTCCAAGTAACAATTGGGTCCAACGGTTCTCTCGTAGTGGTCGAAGATGAGACTCCGTGAGTAGCCATCTCAGCCTCCCACTTATAACCAATACCTTCCTCCATCCACATATGATCCCTTGCCAAGGACCACTTCTCCTCAGCCCTTTCCAACATCCCAAACTCATCAGTGGCCCCATTGCCCTCGCCTTCTCGTAACGGATTGGATTTCACCCCACTTATCCCTCGCCTCAAAGCAATACCGCCAGCTTATGCTCCAACCTCACATAATCGCTTGAGATATGTGGCTATGTTCAAGCCCCTATACCCGCCCGAATGTGATCATGAGTTACCAAAAGATGAACCGAAGTTTTCACCGTTACCTACCGGACTTAATGAATTCACCGTCGCCCGCTACTACAAGTCCTGTTGCTGCTCCGATAGCCCAAGAGTCCCCGTTGACCCCTATGTGGCAATATTGATGGAGCAAGTGAAACAGATGCAAGAGAAGCTTGACCTCATGATGAGTATCAATACTCCCTTGACCCAAGATGTCGAACTGTGCCAGGAAATGACTCCACCGAGCATAACCCAATACCAAGCAAAGAATCGTACTCCGGCTCAAGACTCGCACTCACAAAGGAAAGAATGTCACAGCCTTCCTTCCTTCACCCAAATCCAACAAAGGGAACCAATTGGACAATGGGAATCCGAGTCTTGAGAATAACAAGGTCCCCCGAAACCTCGCTCCTTTCACTTTAACAATACAGTAGATGCCTTTAAGCAAGATTCTCGAAGAGCTAGTGAAAGAAAAACCGATAAAGCCACCGGAGAATTGGAAGCCCAGAACCCCAAAGATCGTAATGGACGAGACCAAACACCTGCCGCTTCCATCAATACCATGGGCACAACACCGACAATTGCACCGCTTTGAGGCATGAGATCCAAAAGTTGATAGAAGATGGGAAGCTTGAGAACCTCCATGGGCCAAAGACAGAAAGTTATGACAAGAGGTCAATTCAAGAAGTGCAAGGTCGAAACGTCACTCGATGATTTTGGGATGCCCATGAGCAAAGTTTTCAACGATTTGGTGAAACGAAGCCTTCTCACACCTCTCGAGAATCATAAGCCAAGAAACCCAAGTAGAGTTGACAGGCCAAGTTCTGTGAGTACCACAAGCATTATGGTCATGTGACGCATACAAGTGTGTGGAGTCGAAGAAAGAAATTCAAATGGCCGATCTACGAAGGAAAGCTCAAGCTCCCCGGGCAAACCCAACCCGCGAAGAGTAACTAGACTAGGTTTACCTATCCTTAAAAAAAAAAAAAAAGAAAAAGGAAAATAGTCTCTCGCCAACCTTCGTAGGTCCTAGTATTTTTTCCTTTCAATTAAGTCCTCTACTGACATTGTATTGAATCTTCAATTTTCTATAAAAGAGTCTTCTTCTTTTCTTGCTAGACTTAAGACATTATTTGCACACCTACATTACATTTAATGAAATGGTTTTATTTTATATGATCACTTGCATTGCTCAACGAACAATCTCTCGAAATAATTAACGTTCGATTAATCGGTGTGAGAAAGTCAACTAATGCCATCAAGCCATACACTTTCCTTACCCCACAAAAAGGCCTTCATCAAAGCCATACACTTTCCCAAACCATGTCCACCTTCATCTTGACCAAGTCAACGACGGCGACAACATCAAGGAACGACAAAAAGGCCACTCACTTCGAAAGATTGACCCCGTGTCGACAACAACCTAGGGGCTTGGCTTAGACTTCAAGGGTATCAAGAATGTTCAAGCCAGGCTCGCCTTGGTCCTCGGGTGCTCTAGAAAATAAAAAAAAAAAGAAGAAAAAATGTGTGTAGTGCAAAAAGAGTAATACCCAAACTAGACCGAAAATCCCAAAAAGGGCGCCTAGGCAAAAAAAAACAGTGGTTGCACATAAAAAAAAAAAGAAGAAAAATCTTAGTGCAAAAAGAGTAATGCCTGGCCTAGGGCCGAAAATCCCAAAAAAGGGCGGTCTAGGCAAAAACAGGTTGCACATAAAAATAAAAGAAAAGAAAATGAGGCCAAGGACCCAAAGACCGCCCATCAAAAGCTTGACGGACAGCAAAATCAAAGCTCAAAGAATGAAAGTTGTCGATAACAATGGGGCGGTCAAGCAAAAGTGTAAGCATTTCATGAGCCTTTAGGCATATGCAAGTCCTTTCTCCCCCAATGAAAGACGAGAATCGTAAAGCAATTGAAGCAAACTGGCCCAAGAATGACTTGGTCAAGGAATCATCCCGAGGCCCATGCCTCATCATCCAGCCTTCTCATCCTAGCCTTTTCACTAAAGGAACCACAAATCCCATTTCCCAAAGTTAAACACACCGCCAAGGCCGAACTACGGCGACCCGAGCTCCTCACAATGAGGGGAACGTAGGCAACCAGAATGGTCCTGGCCATAAGCATATCCAAATTACCGAAAACCCGGGTCTCATCAAATGACCTCTCCCATGGACACAAATAAATCCCGTAAAACCCGGTCTCATCAATGACCTCCTTATACACAAACCTTTCTTTCACACCCAGCCAACCTTGATCCGCGACATTGGTTGACTTTCTCCTCATGATTAATAAGAATGTTTGTTCATATCGAGATTAGTGGTTGAATAACCCGAACATTAATAAAGGGTTTTAAGAAATCTTGTGATCATTGTAAATAAAACAAGTTTTCAGATGTCTTGACAAGTCTTCCTTTTCTACATCTTAGGAAAGATAGCGCTAAACACCGATTTTCCGTCGCCAGGGCTTCCATACACTTTTACCAACCTTTCTACGCTTATACTCTCTCAAAAGAGTCAAACCCAAAGCGAGTTTTGTGCCTACATCGAATAAGGCCATCAAAATAACACAAAATCGGGATTATTCCCACCTTTTGAAAAATATGCCCCTGCATGTATATATCTTCCTAAAAGTTCTTCTCTTCGTCCACATCTTCTTAAGGTTGACTGAGTGACTAAAAAAAAAATAATAAAAAAAAAAAAGGGAAGGAAAAGGATAGGTTTTCCCTCTTCTGCTACAATTCGCATTAGACTGCCCGAAACTCTTTCAGTCTGGGGCTTTGCCAAGTCATTCCTTTAAACTGGGGCTTCTTTAGCCAGTTTCGGGTTCGCATCGGGTTCTTCACTAGGTCCCTAGATGGATTCAGCCTTGGTCGATCAATTTCGTAATCACGTTCGCAATACCAATCGATTGGGATTTTTATTAGGTCACTGTGACCGGGCTTCGCCAAGTCACTTCGCTTGCTCACCATTCAACCAAGGTTTTGCCAATGAAAGAATTTTTCCTTACTTCAACAAGATATGGGGCTTTTGCAGAGAGTATTTCCTTAGACCGGGGCTTCGATAAGTTGCATCCATCCCTAGAAGAAAGGATTGGTCACTTCGACATCTGTTAGCATCAACTTCAAATGCTAGAGTGTGAGAAAAGAATAGTCACAGAGACCCGAGGTTCAAACCTGGGCCTCACCAAGAGGGAATTCTCGTCCACGTTGACAACAGCAATAGCTTCACCCGCACCCAAGGGATACAACCCCACCTGTTTGAAACCCGTCTCAAACAATTCCCAAATACATTCCATATGTATATCCGAACCCAGTCCCTACCATGTTTCCAAGAGAAAAATCATCCCTAGGCTCAAGTAACGTGCCAATTGCTAATGATAACATTTTCTCCCAAAAGTGCCTTCGAGATAACTCTAGGCGACAGTTTCCTAATTGTCAAAACGTCGAAAATCCTAGACATCATTCCTAACTGTCTAGGTAAAGTTTGAACTACGATCAAGGCTTGATTCCTCCGGGATACGTAGGTAGCCTTTCATAAAGGTTCAGCCATCTGACCACATTGGTCACCTTTTCCCTTCTCCATTCTCCAAGGGTGCGTAAGCTTTTCATAAAAGTCCAATTTTGTGACCATATGGGCCACCTCTTTTGATTTGGAACATTCCTGTGAAGGATTGGTTGCTTGACCTCCTAGGTCACCCCATTTCCATCCTTATAGGAAGGGACCAAATATCTCTTTGCCATTGTCCCAAGGAGACCAGGTTTGTGACCTATTTGGTCACCCAATTCCAACCTGTGTCAGCAATTCCAGTCCAAGGCCAAAAGGTAAGAGAAATGCAGTCTTGGCTACTTATGTCACGCGACAAAATCGGCTGGGCTGGCTACTTATGTCGTGCGACATAACTAGCCACATCGTACATCGACACGCAACTTCCCCGTTTCCCTGTGGCACTCCCCGACTTGTCAATAACCGCAAATACCATCCATTCACTTCTCAAATGCATAGGGGAGGGTTCATTTACCCCGTATACACTCATGCATTCATTTACAAGCTAAAAATTCATCCAAGTCATCCATTCAAACCATTTGTACATACAAAGTAGATCAAGTCCAAAAGTTGTGCATAAAAAAAATAATAACATGTGTTTTCCCCAAAGGGGGTACAATACCCAAAAAGTCATAAATGTCTAAGGGGAAAAGGGGCTACTCAATCATCTCCATCACCCCATCACTCTCCTCATCTCCATCCTCGTCGTCATCCTCGCCTCCTCCGGCTCATCGTCAGTATCGTCCGAAGGTGCCTCATAAGCTATGGTCTCCGTGCGGTAATAGTCGTCAAGCTCCGTGATGACGACAGAGTCAAGCTCATAGTCCGTGGCCGCCTCACCCGTCCTCATCCTCATCCTCATCCTCATCATCATCATCAATCTCAATGGGTCTGTAAAGAGGCACATTTGCAGCCTTTGTCCGAGGCGTCGGTCCTCTAGTGCTCCCGCCGGTGCCCACGTCATCGTAGCGGCTCTTCTTCCTTCTCGCTGGCCAGTGGAGAGATATCAATCGAACCCCGTGACCGGCATCGATTCTTCCGTAAACTCATGCCTTTCTCGGAGCTTGCCAATCATGCCCACGCGCCGGTATATGCCCCGGTCAAATGTCTCGTAAGCTCGAGCAGAACTGTTACAAGCATGCATAAAAGCGCGAATGCGCTTCTTGATAACAAAAAGAGATGCAAGCAATCCAAAGAGGCGTAAGGAACAAGACTTACAGATCTAGAACCTCGCGGAGCACCAGTATGAGGATGAGTCTGGACATATCAATGTGAGCTCGCCTCATGCGACCGCCACCCCGATAATCAATGAAAGTCTGGGGCAAAGGAGGTCTAGCAACATAGCGCCGAAGGCCCCACGCTATGAGCGCCATAACCAACCCCGGTCTCGTGGAGACCGAAGATGCATGGCCACGTACATAGTATAGTCCCCTCTCGTGTGTAAAGATGTGCCGCCATGCCTACGATCAAAGCATCTACATTCTCCAACCGGCGAGGCAACCACATCCTAGCCTGGAGGATCATCAGGGATCCGAGCGTGCCTATTCGGCCCATGCCGTCTATACACCCTCTCTCCTAGATACAAGGCGTCTCCTGGACAAGCCCACCAAGCAGCTTGCGACACTCGTGAAGTGCGCAGCGTGATCTAAATCCAAAGCGCCATAACGACCACCCAGTGGGAACAAGCTCATCCTCTCGTGGAACCCCTCTCGTGCATGTCAACGTATCATGATAAGAAGCGTAATCCCGCACCTCGAGCCCTCCGGCTGCCCCCGGGTTCTGCTTTCTCGGCATCCTTCGTCCACCGACGAAGAGCAGAAAAGTGGTGGCAGAAACTCATCCTTGATCTCGCCACTCATAACAGCCTAAAGTACTCGTATGCCCAAGCCTCGAAAAGGAGAAGAAGAAGTCAAAACAGGGAAAACAAGGGATATAATGAAATGCGCTAAGGAAAAGAGATCAAGGTGAGAGAATACCTCGAAAGCCGATGAAAGCAGTGAAGTACTTCGCCTTCCTCGCCGACATCATCTAGGGCCAAATACATCTCGCCTAAGCCCGCTCTCCCCAGAAAGATTCCCGACGCATCCTGTGCTCTCAAAAGCTCCAATAGTGAAACCAAAGCAAGAGATGCGCCGTTGATGAACAAAGATGTCGGAAAAGCCCACCCATACAAAAGCTCTAGCCAATCTCTCGAGCTCTCACCCGGCTCTCAATGGGATCATCTACCACAAGAGTCCCCGCTCGCCCCCGAATCGTGCCATGTAGCACCCCCAACTTCATATCCATTCCCCTTCTTGATCCGGAACGAAACCAAGTAAACCCATAAAATCATCATCGCAATAGTCGGCTCAACTCCCCGTACATGTGCTCCTCTACGTAGAGCGGCTCATCCGTAAAAGGCAAAATTCCCCGTGATGACCGCAAAGTCCTGGAGTGACTGCTGCCTCACCCCAAGAGAAGTGAAATGAGTGAGTGGTCTCCCACCGTAACTCTCGAATGCCCTCACTAGATCCACACTCCTCTCGAGTGCCCCGATGGCCTTCGCCATCTCAAAAATTGCCCTAGCCCAATAGCCAGTAAATCGTGCCCTTAGGCGAGTCCACCTGCTTCCTCGCTACCCTAAGCAAGCTATCCCATAGCCTCGCCAATCACCTCGGGGAGCCACGGTGCGCAATCCCTGCAAGAAAACATGGCACAAATATTAATATTTCGTGCTATTTCTTGAAATCGTCTCAAATGAAAAATAGGTCAAAACCTATCATCTAAGAGCATGCATTCTAGTATCACATTTCCTAGATTCATCTATGTTCACATGCCAGTTCATGTCAATAGCAGCCTAAAAAAATCGCTCAAATCAATTTCGCCCAAATTGAAAGAAATTTTCAAAAAGCCTAGGTTTCTTACCTCTTCCTTCTTCCGAACATCCGAAGTATGCTCATCGAGCTGTGGGTAGAAATCTCCTCTTGGTGCTTCCGGAAGAAACGGCCGTTGATTCCTTTGCACCCCCTTTCTTCGAGTAGCTAAGTTGGCATGTTGAGAAGCCCTCTTGGTCGGATAGAGCCTAGGAGGCATTTTTCCAAGTTGAATCGAACTAAAGATTTGTTTGATTTCTCTAGATCCCTCTCAAATCGCCCTCTGAGGTTGCTCTCTCTCTTCTCGCCGTCGCCTCCCTCTCAATTTCAAGTCTAAATTAATTTCAAAATGGCGACTGTGCGATTTTTAATAAATCTGTCCACAGGGCCTGTTATGTCGTGCGACATACTAAGCCCCTGTGGCTGATTTTTACCATTTTGTCCCCGAAGGCTCCATTTTACAATTGTGTCCCCCATAGGCCTGTTTTATCCCCTTTGTGTCCCTGGCATTTTCAAACATTTTCAATTAAATTTTCCCTCCAGTGCCTCCCGAGGCTTATTTTACAAATTTACCCCCTCGTGGCTCATTTTATTTGCCTTTGGCATTTTTAATTCACTTCTTTTACAAAAATTATCAGGATACGTCCTACTTTCTTTACAAAAAATCATCGAGTCCTTCTTACTTCTTTAGTCTCTGTTTTTTTTTTTTTCCGTCATAAAGAAATAAAGTCATCTAGCTTTAGTAAAGAAATAACGTCGTAAGCTTTAGCTTCCGTTAGAATGAAATAATGTTAGGTCAGAACTCTAAATTTGTGCAACCACTATCCGCGAATAGTGACGAATGCCCAAGTTATTTCAATTTGTGCAACCACTATCCGCGAATAGTGACGAATGCCCAAGTTATTTCAATTTGTGCAACCACTATCCGCGAATAGTGACGAATGCCCAAGTTATTTCAATTTGTGCAACCACTATCCGCGAATAGTGACGAATGCCCAAGTTATTTCAATTTGTGCAACCACTATCCGCGAATAGTGACGAATGCCCAAGTTATTTCAATTTGTGCAACCACTATCCGCGAATAGTGACGAATGCCCAAGTTATTTCAATTTGTGCAACCACTATCCGCGAATAGTGACGAATGCCCAAGTTATTTCAATTTGTGCAACCACTATCCGCGAATAGTGACGAATGCCCAAGTTATTTCAATTTGTGCAACCACTATCCGCGAATAGTGACGAATGCCCAAGTTATTTCAATTTGTGCTACCACTATCCGCGAATAGTGACGAATGCCCAAGTTATTTCAATTTGTGCAACCACTATCCGCGAATAGTGACGAATGCTCAAGTTTCCCAACTTAAGTTACCTCTATCTCCGTCATAAAGAGATAGCGCCATAAGCTCTAGCTTCATCAGGTGACAGCCTCCGAATTGTCAAAATCTCAAGGATCCTAGACATCGTTCCTAACTATCTAGTGATGCTTGAACTACGATCAAGGCTTGATTCCTCCGGGATACGTAGGTAGCCTTTTATAAAAGGTCCAGCCATTCGACCACTTTGGTCACCCTGTTTCTTTGTCACTCCTCGCCGATAAAGCGCCCCCTCATAGAAGTTCGTATATCCGACCACCTGGGTCACTCCTAAAGCATATCCCCAAGAGGATCAATTGCTTGACCTCCTAGGTCATTTTCTTCTTCCTTCCTTCCTGCGGATCCTAATCCCGAACTACGGCTACCGGCTTGATTCCTCCGGATACGTAGGTAGCCTTCAAAAGGTTCACCCACTCGACCACCTTGGTCACCCAATCCGTCTCGCATTCGCCAGCATCGGATCCTTTTCTATCGACAACCCCACTCGCCTTGCAAGTGACGTTGCCGAGGGGCTTCTGTAAGTACCCAAATCCGGCTCATGCCTTCCGGTTAATTTTCCCGCCAATTCCGGTAATTTTTCTGGTAATTCCCCGGATTTTCCTAAAGCTCCTAACAATTCCGAACTGTTCCAAACCTTTTAAGGGCTGAAGGAAATGCTTGGTGATTAAGAAACACGTTTTCTTAATCCCAAAACCCTTCTAGAAGACTCGCCACCTTGCATGTTTCTAGAAAAATCCAGATTTGGCTACTTATGTCGTGCGACATAACCACCGGAGAAGAGTTCTAGAAGGCCGCCACCTTGCATGTTTCTAGAAGAATCCAGAAGTGGCTACTTATGTCGTGCGACATAACCGAGCCGGGGAAAAGTTCTAGAACCATGCCACCTTGCATGTTTCCGTAGGAATATAAGCATGGCTTGTTATGTCGTGCGACATAACAAGCCCATGCAGTGCCTCTATAAATAGAGGCCTTCACCTCTCATTTTGACACACCTCTTCAACCCCTCGCCCCCTCTATAGGGAATACGCTCCGTAAGCCTCCTCTCTCCTCACATACCCCTCAAATCAACCTAATCCTCCCAAAATCCATCCCACACACACTTCCCACACACACACTTCCCACATACATCAAGAAATCAAGGAGTTCCCAAGGATCCAAGGCCTGAACTCAGTCTCCGGAGGAGGACGCTAGAAGGCTCCTATATCTAACTTGATATAGGAGTTGTGGATCTTCAAGGGTAACGAGTTTCTACCCCTTTTCCACTCTCTATTTTCCTTTAAATATAAAATCTATGTGTTACATGCATTGATAATATAGTACTCTGATTAAAGTTGCATGCTTTAGCTTCATATTACCCAGATCCACATTTTATTTCATTACATTTCATATAAAATCTTCGTTTTGACTTGGTTTTGCATGAACACTCAAGATGAGTGTGGATCCCTCATATCCACACCCTCTTGAAGTGTTCATTATTGTTAAACATGCTCCCTGAGATTTGTTTGTGAAGTAACTTGACCATTTTTGCTGCCTTGTTACCTCTGCAAATCTCAGTTGTAAAACCTCTGCAAAATGGCTAGTTATGTCACGCGACATAGCGGCTATGTCACGCGACATAAGTAGCCGGGCCAGAAGTTTCACGCTTTCAAGCCGTAATCTGATGTTAATCCCCATAATGATATAATCTGATGTCTATTTGCAATTTAGATAACATCTATGTACATAATGTGTCATCTTTCTTTTATTAAAATACCATTTTCATACATAAAGATGCATCCTTTGCACTTAAATCTCATTTTCATGCATAAAAATCATCCTTTTTGCATTTAAAACCCCTTTTACATTAAAGATGCACCCTTTGCACCCAAAGACTCATTTTCATACTCAAAATGCATACTTTGCATAAAAATCATTCTTTGCCATTTTCATGCATCATTTGTGCATTAAATGCTATTTTCCAACATAAAAATGCATTCTTTGCATAAAAATCTTTTCTTTGCACAAAAAGCATCCCTTGCAACCAAAAGACATGCTTTACACTCCAAAAATGCCATCTTTTCACTAAAATATCATTTTTACATGCATTCCCCCATGTCCCCATTAGCAACCTTGGAAAGGACCGGTGTAAAAGTTCTCATCTTTGCATCGTTCCTTCCATTAAAGGTTCCATATCTCTTTAGAAAGGGACACCTTGAACCCTATATCTCCGATTATCGCTTAAGAATGAGTATGAAGCCTCTATACGAGCTCGACCGTCTTAAAGCGTAGGATTGATGGGCTAAGGACATTCCTTCCTAAAGAACCTCATCTTTGACCAAAAGAGAGTCATTCTCTCGATCACGCAAGTCCCGAGGGTCCCGAGGTTTAAAATGCGATGATCACAAGTCACAAGATGAGGACGGGATCATAATCCCAAATACATAAATTCCAAGGAATCCCGAGCGACAACCAACAAATGGTTTGTACGTCCGGAAGATAACTTGGGACATTCCCCCCCTTTATTTTCAAACACATGCACACAAAGAAAGCACGCAAGCAAACACGATTAATGAAATCTAGGGAGACTTGCTCCGGCAAGGCACTTTGGGTGAACGCCAAACGTTCTTCCCAAGGGGTAACTTAACCTCCGAACCCATAAAACCTTTTTTCAAAGTTTTGAGGTAATCAAAATGGCGTGGCGACTCCGTTTTTCAAATTAAACCGGATGTCTTCAAACTCGCGTGAATTCCAATAAACAAAAATTTTGGGCACACATTCACACCTCTCCATCCCCTTAATCACCTCCCCGCAAATTCCTCCCACCTCTCAACTACCCACGCCCATCAGCCCCACCAAAGCTCCCTCGGTTTCCCCTTCGGCCTCCCACCCCACATCCACCTCTCACCATGCCGCATCATCCTCTCCCTTGCCCTCTCTACCTCCCAGTCGCCCTAGAAACCATCTTCAAAATAACATTACCAAACCCATTACCCGGCTCAACCTTACTGCCTCTCTATCTCTTCCCTCAGTCGAACCCACCAATATCACCCAAGCCCTTAAAAATCCCGTTTGGCGCCAAGCCATGCAAGAAGAATATGATGCCTTGATCTGTAATGACACTTGGAGCCTTTTCCCCCCTCCCCCTCTCAAAATCTCATTGGTTGTAAATGGGTGTTTCGAACAAAGTACAAATCTGATGGCTCTATTGATTGCCACAAAGCCCGTCTTGTGGCTAAAGGTTTTCATCAACGCCCTGGCCTTGACCACTCCGAAACCTTCGGTCCCGTTGTCAAACCCGCCACCATTCGAACCATTCTCTCCATTGCCACCATAAATGGATGGCAAATTCGTCAGGTCGACATCAACAATGCCTTTCTTCAAGGCTCCCTATCTGAAGAGGTCTTTATGGCCCAACCTTCTGGCTTCACAAATCCTTCTTTTCCCTCTCATGTGTGCAAATTAAAACAAGCTCTCTATGGCCTCAAGCAAGCCCCTCAGGCATGGTACAATGAGCTTCGTTCTTATCTTCTCTCTCTTGGTTTTACAAACTGCATCTCTGACTTTTCTCTCTTCACTCTTCGCCGCCCTAATGGCCTTCTCTATCTCCTTGTTTATGTTGATGACATCATCATCGGCTCCAATCCCTCACTTCTCTCTTCATTCATCTCCACCTTTTCTATTCATTTTTCTCTTAAGGATCTCGGCTCACTTTCATAATTCTTGGGCGTTGAAGTAATTCCCCATTCGCAGGGTCTATTCCTTAGTCAGCATAAATATACTCTTGATCTTCTTCATCGGACGAACATGGCCAACGCTAAACCTGTTCCGACACCCATGGTCGTATCCCCCTCTCTCGGCCAAATGTGGTTCTCCTTTCTCAAACTCAACAGAGTACCGTGCCATTGTTGGAAGTCTATATTATCTCTCTCTTACCCGTCTTGACATCTCCTTTGCAGTCAATCACCTCTCTCAGTATATGCATCGTCCCACAGAAAATCACTGGCCCGCCCTTAAACGACTCCTTCGATTTCTTGTTGGGATCTCATCTCACGGGTTACTTCTCAAGAAAGATTCCCCCACTTCAGCTCATGCATTCACCGATGCCGATTGGCCGCGACAAGGATGACTACATCTCTACCACGGGCTACGTTGTCTATATGGGTAAGAATCCTATCTCTTGGAGTTCAAGGAAGCAAAGAACTCTTGCCCGCTCCTCCACTGAAGCAGAATATAGAGCAGTTGCAGCCACCACGGTCGAAGTTTTATGGGGTCAGAAACTTACTTCATGAGCTTGGGTTCCCTTCTTCTTCACCTCCTGTGATTTATTGTGATAATATAGGAGCCACATATGTTGCTGCAAACCTACGGTTTCACTCTCGCATGAAATACCTTGGTCTCGACAATTATTTCGTCCGTGAGCATGTTCAGAATAAAAGTCTTCGGGTTTCTTTTGTCTTAAGCAAAGATCAGTTAGCAGACGTACTCACCAAACCTCTCAGCCGTTACCAGTTTCAAACGTGCGTGTCCAAGATTGGTCTCCTAAATTGGTCGTCCATCTTGCGGGGGACATGATAAAGATATTACTACTATGGACTCTTCTTCACATACTGAGATTACTGATAATATGGACTCTTCTTCATCTACTGAGATTACTAATATGAACACTTCCACCTAGTATTGGAATTTGGTTTTGTAAAAGTAAGGTTTGACCGACTTTTGACCAAGAATTTCATAAGGTTTCATTTTAGGAAAATGAAATTTGATTGCATATTAATAATCTACATTTGGAGTAGATTAATTTGATATACTCCCTCCGTCCCGGCCAACTTAGGACTTTTTGCCATTTTGGGCGTCCCACCCGACTTAGGACGGCCCAAAATGGAAACCTTAAATCACTATTCTCTTCACTCATTCTCTCTCCTACATTATTTTAATACTCACAACACCATTATAATTTACTATTCCCTCCACTCATTCTCTCTCCTATTTTTAAATTACACTCACAACATTTACCTTTTCCTTAATTCCCGTGCCATTTCAAAAAATCCTAAGTCGGCCGGGACGGAGGGAGTATTTACTTTCTCAAAACCAATGTGTGATGAATGAGAAATTAATGATCAAAGTATGCAAAATGAAATGAGTTTATGAAGAGTTTATGGGATATGAAAGAGTTATCCCACATTGCTTTAAGAAGAAAAGTAATGCTTGTTTTTAAGTGAAACCATCCAAGGAAGGAGTCATCAAGTTGATCTCCTTGGGCCAACCTAGTTGAACCATTGGGCCAACCATGCATCCAAGTGGGCTATTGAGCTAGTTTTGTTTTAGCTCAAAATGGACCCACAACCCGCGAAGCACGCGAAGGGCGAAATAGGCGGTTTAGGGCGCACTTTGCACTTCGCACGACCGCATCGTCGCTAGGAGCTAAGGAGCCTTAAACTTTTGACAAAAGTTGGCTCGGTCCAAGGCGGGTTCGGCTTGGCAATGGTGGTTTGGTCCAGATGGGTTCAGCAAGGTGGGCCAGCGGATGCTTGGGGTGGCTTGATTTGGGCCGAGGCCTAGTTGGGTTCAGCAAGGTGGGCCGACAGATCCGATTTGGAGCACTTGGGTTGTGATGGTTCTTGAAAAGGTGGGTCTGACCCATGCCTTTTCAAATAGGCGGGTCAAGGCTGTTGGGCCGACCTAGCAGATCTCCTCCCTCCATCTAGATCTGATCCAACGGTCCAAAATCCACCAGACACCAATTGTGTTTATTCTCAATGGGTACAACAACTCTTCATACACTATAAATAGACCCCCTGGTTTGTCAAATAAAATCACTCATTCAAAAAATCACTTCTCTCTTTCATAAATTCACTCTCTCTTCTCACTAGAAGTAGAGAATCACATATTTAACTGAGTTAACGAACTCGATTAGATATCTAACTGAATTTGGAATTCAGTCACAGAATTCAACGGAATTCTTAACATCATCTGTTAGAAGATAAAACATCTCGTTGCATAAGTCTTCTTCAAAGTCTGAAAGTGTCAAACACGAATTCTGTTCGCCGAAGTCATTAATTTGGAGTGCTCCTATTAATGACTGTAAAGTCGTTTCATCTTGAGAGAAGATTACCGCTAATCCGTAAGCACCAGTGCGGGGCAATATCTTCTTGCGGAGATTGTGTCCAACACAAGACTCGACTTTTTTAATTACTCGGTTTGCTTTAATTTTTGCATTATCTGTATTTCCTGCCCCGTTAATTATGCTATGATTCATTATATTATTTATCATTTCGTTAAATTCAAGAAAGCCTTATTTATTGTCAAATAGACAATTTTCCCAACACCTAGCTCTACTTATTCATGTATAACTCTATATATTTGTTTGTAATATTTTTCTAGATTTTAGTTCTTATCCTCCAAGATAGTTTTGTATATATATACCTTGTATTATTGTAAGTACGTCAATCCAATTCGCAATCCTTTTAGATGCATTTTAATATAATAAAATTGCATTAAGGGGCGTTTTGGTAAATTTCCAGTCCGTTTCGAGACTTCCGGAAACATTTTATAAGTTTCTCGCGAAGGAAGTTAGTATGTTTTAGTATTTTTCCCGGACAAAAGGACCTAAAAGGAATTAATCAGTTTGGACCTTTTGGATATTAACCCGAAATGTTCCAGAATCTGATTTTGACGCCAGAATTGGTTATTGACTCCTCCAATCGTGCGACAGCTTGAGGCATGAAAATTGGATACGTTGGGTCGTGCGACCAATTAATCCAATTTCCCACTTTTACGTATAAATAGTCAATTGCGTTCATTTGTTAAGGAGCTCACACATAATTCACACACAACACACACTCATTCTCTCCTTCTCTCTCAATACGTAATAACTCCTTCTCTCTCCTCTCTCTCTCTCTCTATACGCAGCTCACCAATCTTCCTCACCCAGATCCAACCTCTCCCTCCAGCCAACACCAAGCTCCCTCACCGGCATCCTCCCTCGACCTTAACCCTTTTTTTCTCCGACTTCAACACCAACCTTCTCCCTCAATTGTTTTCCTCTACCCGCACCTCTCTCTCTCTCTATCCCTGCGTCTTCTTCTTCCTCAATCCAAGTCCCTTCTCCGGCCAATCAACCACCAATTTCACCCCAATCGAACGGCAACCTCACCCAAATCCACCGTGCCTTCTTCACCACACCAATCATCCGCAACAGTTGCTCCTCCAATAACAACGACCACCTTCACCTGTTCCTCTCCGGCCAAACCCACCGTTAACTCTCTCCCTCTCTCCAACCTTTGACTTCTCCTTCCATTGTTCCAGAGCCTAAGCCCGTAACCCTCACCAATTCATCAACAATTTCCGGCCAATCTCACCTAGTTACCCCGGCCCTGTTCCAGTTCGTTGACGTCTCCTTGATTCAATTGATACCGAAGTAGAAGCAAGCGTCCATTCCTCCCTCAATTCTCTCTCTGTGTCCTTACAAATTCATTCAGTACACGCACAGATACTTGGAACTGATTTGCCGTTCAATCCGAGCTCGTTGTTCCGTTTCGAAGCTGATTGAAGATCCTTAAACCTAACTTGGTTTAAGGAGCGTGGACTACGAGGGTAACGATTTCTTCCCTCACTTTTCTCTTGCATTTACTATTATTTGTTTCATTGCAATTGATATTCCCCGGACTTGATAATTAGACTCCATCTGTCCCCCAATTATCAAGTCCCAACTGCCGATCTCTCTGTTTAATTGCTTTGCTTGGTATTGTTGATGTTCATAATGTGATATTGTGGAATTTGTTGTTTATTGGCCAAGGGAGTGTGGATCTCCCTATATCCACGTCCCCTTGGTCAATCCATTGTATATTCGTTGCTATCTGATTTGTTTTGGTATTGTTTTGGGATTTGAATTGTTATCTGTTTTTTCTGTATTACAAAATGTAAGGTCCCTGCAAATGGTAAACATGTGTCACGCGACACATCGTGCCTAGCATGTCCTGTGTCACGCGACACATGGTGACCATCTGCAGAGGATCATCCTTTCAGCTGTAAATCTTGTTCTGATTGTCCTCGATGTAAAGTGGGACGTGGCCTCCCAGAGTCAATGGCTTACAAATTGTATTCCCCTTTGTTGAGTAATAAAATAAAGCACTATTATGCATTTCATACATATTCTTGTCATACACACTTCGCACACACATTTGAATGGATTGAATGTTGAACGATTGAAAGACTCGTCTACGGACGAGGCGTGTTGGGTGAACTCTCGGTTCTTCCCAACACGTAACTTGACCCCCGAACCCATTTTCTCTAAACAAAAGGTTTTCAATGTTTCCTCTTATAAACGGCGCGGCGACTCCTTTTCTTTTTTTTTTTCGGGCGAGCGCACATTCAATTATATCAAATAAGAAATATTTCTTCCAAATATTATTACTCTCATATCTCATAGATAATACACATCCTCATTGTATTTGTCTTGACTAACACTAACGAAATATTGAACGTGAAAGAGAAAGGTTAAAAATGAAAATTAAAAGAGTAAATCAATGAGAAGGATAGATATATTGACGTGAAATCTACGATATCTGTACAGTACTTTCTCGTTTATTAGAATGTAAAATTTTATTATGAATTTGCTTTTGTTGTTCATTTGCTCACCCAGCTTGTTCGTCTGAGCTTTTAATCCAACCCGAATTTACTACTCCATGCATGCATGCATGTTTCCAAAATTTGAGATCAAACTGCAACAAAATTGAATTTATTTCTATAAAAAATAATTTACACGAATCATAATAAAGGGGACAATCTTCTGATTATAAACTCTACAAAACCAAGTTTGTCCATGTGTTTGTTGATGAAGCTAGTAGCTAGACATGTCTCCGTGTCGTCATTCTGCTTCAAGATTCTTCCAGAATTCTGTTTCTTTCTGATCCTCTAAGATTTTATCAGCAATACTAAGGGCATTATTCCAGGTGGCTTCATCAGCTTCTAATGCCGTCCAAATATCTTCGATGTTGCACTGCGACAAGTCATCTGATTCGTCCCAAGAAACGTCAAGAGGAAGATCAATAGTAGTAGGTGGAGCAGCTTCTTGGTCATCTGCAGCCAGTAAATCTTCTGTCTGAAACAAATCATCTGATTTGTTTGAAGGGATCTGAGAAACAGGAGTTATAGCAAGAGGAAGACCACCAATAGTTGGTGGAGCAGTTTCAGACATATCCTCATAAAACGGATCACATAGAATAGGTGGTGCAGCTTCTTGAATTGCAGCTGGTAAATCTTCTTCTTTCTGGAACGCGTTTTCTGATCTGTGAGGAGAGATCCAATTATAAGAAACAGGATTTACAACAAGAGTAGGTGGATCAGCTTCTTTAACCGCAGTTGGAGGCAAACGCCCCATAGAATTCACAGCAGCATGAGAAATTGACGTAGACGGAGTTAATAACTCCATGAAAGTAGAAGATGGAGCAGCTAATTCATGATAATGAGTACTAACATCATCAGAAAACAACAAACTATGATGATTTGTCATAGTACTAGTATCATCAGCGTTAAACAAGCCCTGACTTTCCGGTGTAGGCCCCAAGCTACTCAGATAGGGAAACTGCTGTCTCTCAGCAGTCCTAGAAACAGCAGCAACAATAGGGAAAGTGGTCGAAAACGGATCAATTGCAGTAGACGGATCACAAATATCATCTGCAGCAGACGAAATATGTTGCTTTTTCGTAGCAGCATCTTCTTGAGAATTACTAACATGAGAAAACTTGCGCTTCTTCTTGTGGGAGTCCTTTCCATGATTGTTAACTCGAAGAACACAAAGAACGTAGTTCTTCAGTGGATCATATTCCAGTTTTCTATCCTCCAACAGGTGATACTCCGTCATGAGAAAACCACGGTCGTTTTCCGATCCAGCTTCCCAGTAGAGGAAGGTATGAAACGTCCCTATTACACCATCATCACCATACTTAACATTCTTGTTCTGCTCTCCATGCCATGTTCCTTTCTTCCCAACCATTCGATTAGCGTTTTTGGCACCTGATTTACCTTTATTACTCAACTTGGTGAAAAAGTATAAATCTTTCTCCTGTGCTTCCATGAACATGTCAGAAAGTTTATGTTCGTCATACGGATTCTTGTAATCGTGGATATTAGCTGTAATGACAGGATTACCAATGACTTTCAACATCAGGAATAATATGCATTCTCGATGGTCCGGGGAAAACCTAACTCCCTCCATTGCTTGAACAAAGAGATAGAATGTAGGGTTTCTAAGAAAAATAAGTCGACTCCCTACCCCAATATATAGACAGGGTTAAGGCGTGTAGTCAGGAATACTCAGGAGTCAGGACACAGTTAACTTGGACTTTCGTCGAAATACTAGGAAGTAGAGTAGGAATATTACTACATTAAAACAACAAATCTCGTATAAAATAATCAATTCTATAACTAACATTATAATAAAGTAAACTAAAAAAATAAGTTGAAAAGGAAAAATAAAATATAATTTACCATTGAAATTTCTTTATTGTACATGTATGAAAATCATAACTATTTAATATTTTATTAGTAAATATAGTGGGTATTTCTTAAAAAATGCAGTGAGTATTTCAAAAAAATACCTACTCCTATGTTCCAACTCAAATTGCAAGAAAATCGTTATGGCAAGGGAATGAAGAGGGAGTTTTAAAAACAAGAGAAAAGAAAAGAAATAAGTGGAATTCTAATCTATCTATTACTCCATTCGTTCCGGACCAAGAATTCTACTTTCCTTTTTATCTGTCACAGACCAAGAGTTTCATTCCATAAATGAAAATATGTGAACAGTGTTTTGGACATTTATACCCTCATGATGTTTATATATTTACAAAAAAATCATTCATTATACCCTTATAATTTTAACATATTTACAAAAAATCAATCAATAACTTACTATTCCTCCCATTCATTCTCTCTTCTACAAAAAAATCATTCATTAACTTACTATTTCTCCCACTCATTTTCTCTCCTATTAAATATTTTTAACTTTTACATTCTCTCTCCTCTTATCTTCTACACACTTTCAATTTTTTATTCATTTTTTTAAAATTTTCTTAAAATCGTGAAATACTTTCCTAAGTACCTTGATCTAGGACGGAGGGAGTAATATATAATGGTTGTAGTGATTTTGGAGCCCTTGCTATTTCTGTTTTCCTGCTCAATTCAATCCTCCAGAAATGGAAACTTGAAATTAATGCTTTTTACTCGATTCTCAACTGTAAAAATAATTTGTTACTATCATTATTATTAACTAGTGAGTAACCCGTCGAAATTCGACGGGCATATTAAAGTTTATTATTACTTATTGCTATAATCTGTAATTTCATTAGGCCATATTGTTTTCGTTTATTTAAATGAAATTACAGAGTATATGGGATGGAGAGAGTATACCTCGTATTCATGTTGTCGTTTAGGATGCAAATGATGCTTATACCATGTTTTTCCTAATTGTTTTGGCTTAGACCAGGGTGGTCATCATGCATAAGTAACTGCAGCAACAGCTTGTTCATTACAATATACTAAATGCTTTCAGAAATATAGAAGGGAAAGAGAAGATGAAAACTTTGTGTATATTGGAACACAATCTGAAATGGTTTATATAGGACTAAGTTTTGAAAAGACATGTCTTTTCAAATTCAGACACAGATTTTCAACAGTTTATGACAGTTGAAATTGTTAATTCAAAAATCAAATCTTGGCATTATCCAGAACTTAAAATAATAATTTAAAATAATATTAAAAAATATTTTAATATTAATTTACAAAAATTAAATTAGTTCAGCACATCATTTGACTGCCAAGATTCGAGCTTTATGTTTATAAAAACCTGTGTCATGGGGCTATGCCCAATGACTTTTGTCCGTCTCGAAAAGAGCTTCGATTTGATATGCTGTGCGTTTCGTGGTTGATCCGGAATCAAAAGTTACGCCCTTTTTAGCGCACACACCTAAACTTTACCAAAAACTCTTATTTCAAAAAACACTTTTAATTTTCATCTTTTACCACACAAATTTACATTTAATCTAAAATCTAATATGGGGGATAATGATAAAAGAAATCAGTGCATGCTCCTAGACAATGTTTCTACTTTCAACCACCATCACATTCTTTCGGATGAAATAGTTGAACCGCTGTAGTTTAAATTTATTACGTTTAAAAATATTTTGTTTGGATTTAAAAGCTAAAATTTGTGTTTAAATCAAAATCTAAAATAAAACTCTTCATGGCGGCTAATAATTGGTGAACATAGAGCTGACTTGGAATTCCACGTGGCGAGCTGTATGAGCTTGAAATGTTTCTGTTTTTATATATTATATAGATTGAATGACCATTATTGTCTCAAAATAAATGTTCTTTTAAATTTTTTGATTTAATTTTTTTTCATAATTCATTATATTTTTACAAATGTAAAATTTTGAAAATGAATTAAAAGAATGTTTATTATTTTTTCTAGATTAAAATTAAATTTTTTAAAATGATTATTAAATTTTGAAAAAAATCATTCATTTTAGGATGGAGAGAATAATACAATTTAAACAAATTAAATTTAATCCAATAAAATAAAATAAACTAATCTAATAATCTAAAATCTAATTTTGAAAAAAAATCATTCATTTTGAATGTGACACATGGCGGCTAATAATTGGTGAACATAGAGCTGACTTGGAATTCCACGTGGCGAGAATATGAGCTTGAAATGTTTCAGCTTTTATATATTATATAGATTGAATGACCATTATTGTCTCAAAATAAATGTTCTTTTAAATTTTTTGATTTAATTTTTTTTTTTCATAATTCATTATATTTTTACAAATGTAAAATTTTGAAAATGAATTAAAAGAATGTTTATTATTTTTCTAGATTAAAATTAAATTTTTTAAAATGATTATTAAATTTTGAAAAAATCATTCATTTTAGGATGGAGAGAATAATACAATTTAAACAAATTAAATTTAATCCAATAAAATAAAATAAACTAATCTAATAATCTAAAATCTAATTTTGAAAAAAATCATTCATTTTGAATGTGACAAATGGCGGCTAATAATTGGTGAACATAGAGCTGAATTGGAATTCCACGTGGCGAGCTGTATGAATTTGAAATGTTTCTGCTTTTATATATTATATAGATTGAATGACCATTATTGTCTCAAAATAAATGTTCTTTTAAATTTTTTGATTTAATTTTTTTTCATAATTCATTATATTTTTACAAATGTAAAATTTTGAAAATGAATTAAAAGAATGTTTATTATTTTTTCTAGATTAAAATTAAATTTTTTAAAATGATTATTAAATTTTGAAAAAAATCATTCATTTTAGGATGGAGAGAATAATACAATTTAAAAAAATTAAATTTAATCCAATAAAATAAAATAAACTAATCTAATAATCTAAAATCTAATTTTGAAAAAAAATCATTCATTTTGAATGTGACACATGGCGGCTAATAATTGGTGAACATAGAGCTGACTTGGAATTCCACGTGGCGAGCTGTATGAGCTTGATATGTTTCTGCTTTTATATATTATATAGATTGAATGACCATTATTGTCTCAAAATAAATGTTCTTTTAAATTTTTTGATTTAATTTTTTTTCATAATTCATTATATTTTTACAAATGTAAAATTTTTAAAATGAATTAAAAGAATGTTTATTATTTTTTCTAGAATAAAATTAAATTTTTAAAATGATTATTAAATTTTGAAAAAAATCATTCATTTTAGGATGGAGAGAATAATACAATTTAAACAAATTAAATTTAATCCAATAAAATAAAATAAACTAATCTAATAATCTAAAATCTAATTTTGAAAAAAATCATTCATTTTGAATGTGACAAATGGCGGCTAATAATTGGTGAACATAGAGCTGACTTGGAATTCCACGTGGCGAGCTGTATGAGCTTGAAATGTTTATGCTTTTATATATTATATAGATTGAATGACCATTATTGTCTCAAAATAAATGTTCTTTTAAATTTTTTGATTTAATTTTTTTTTCATAATTCATTATATTTTTACAAATGTAAAATTTTGAAAATGAATTAAAAGAATGTTTATTATTTTTTCTAGATTAAAATTAAATTTTTTAAAATGATTATTAAATTTTGAAAAAAATCATTCATTTTAGGATGGAGAGAATAATACAATTTAAAAAAATTAAATTTAATCCAATAAAATAAAATAAACTAATCTAATAATCTAAAATCTAATTTTGAAAAAAAATCATTCATTTTGAATGTGACACATGGCGGCTAATAATTGGTGAACATAGAGCTGACTTGGAATTCCACGTGGCGAGCTGTATGAGCTTGAAATGTTTCTGCTTTTATATATTATATAGATTGTGTACAGCTTCGCTCTTTAAGAGCATTAATTGTGAACTTGGGAAAAAAATGGGAATTTCTATTCCCACTACCCTTTTTTCTTTACACACTAACACACTAACCTAAGCACACTAAACACAATAAATGTTTTTTTTTTAACTTTCTTACTCGTTTTTTGTGCCTAGACATAGGAAATGGTAGTGTAATAAATGGAGTTAGACTTACTTTTCAGCTTTAATGAAATTAGAGAAAAGTTAAAATAGGGTTTGTGATTGGTTCGGATGGGTAGGCACAAATAAACGTATATTACTAATTTAAAAAGGGTTTGTTGATTGGTGCTGATGGTAGGCATCAAATTAACGTATATACTGCTTCCTCCCTCATAGGTCCTAGCTAGCCTTCTTTCTTTCTTTCTTTGCTACACTTCTCTTATAAATTTCTCATTTTTCACTAACTCAATTTTTCTATTACTAAAACATAAACACACATATATTATTAGATGATATTTTTATTTCTAGAAATAAAATATAAATTTTGAGAAAATGGAGAACTGGAGAGAAGATCAATGATTTAATGAGTCAAGTGATAAGGTATTTTTAGTTTAATATTTTTATAATTTATTTTTTTATATTTGAAATAGTACATTTTATTTTATTTATTATTACTAATTTGGTTCTTATTTGTTTATGAGGATGACAAACTATCTCAAGGTGATAAAAATGAAAATGAGAATGAATCGAATGTCAACGACACATGCAAATTTTATATCGACACAATATGTTTCTATTCTCAAAATGTATTTTTTATGCGAATAATATTTATCCCATATAATATTACTGTTTTGTCAAAATGTATTTGAGTTATATATTTGAGTTATATATATATATATATATATATATATATATATATATATATATATATATATATATATATATATATATATATATATATATATTATGAGATAAATATTATTACTATTTTTTTGTCAAAATTACTCTTTATAATATTATTATGTTATTTCTATGTGTTTTTTTTTTTTGCAAAGTTAGCATTTTTTTCATTATCTTGTACTTCACTTCTTACTGTAAAGCATGACTACTTTAATTAATTATTTTTTAATTAAAAATATAATCATTATTTTATTATTATATAAAAGTCAAATAAATTTAAAATTCATATTAAATTAATTATTTTATATTTAATTTATTTTTAAATTTTGGATATTTATATATATTGCAAAATACATATACTTATATGCACATTTTATGTGTATTTTGAGTTTATATTTTAATTTAAGCATGACCTCAGCTTGTTTATGCCTTATAAATAATTCTTAATTTAAAAAATGACAATAATTTAAGTGTAATTTGGAGAAGATGGATGAAGTAATGCATCACTTTGAAATGGTTGACTCGTCCATCAATGAATTTTATTTTATTTTTACGTGGAAAGTATGCGAGTATTTTTCATCTGGACCTTCAAGATGGATAAGGCATTTAATATTTCTAATTTGTATTCCATTAGGTCCATTGATGTAGGAACCGGCTCAAATTGGGCTTATTTCATTTGGTGACATATATATAACGTTAGAAATGACATCATCTACTACTTGCATATGCAACAGAACATGGAGACATTGTGGTTCGACTATACAACCATGGGTATCAAATTTTGTATTTTGGATAGTTTAATTTGAGATGAAATGAATCAAAAAAGAAATAAATCTGATTTAAAATGAGATGGGGAGAGAGTATCATTTTTCTTTCAAAATATTTTTTTGCATGTACAGATATTCAAAAATTAATAAAGAATTCTTTATATTTTTAGGTGTTCCATTCTCGAGAAGATTTGATTAATTGGGTACAAAGTATGAGATTTTCTCTTGGGTATGCTATTGTAATAAAAAGATCGGTGAAAAACTCATCTGGAAAGATTACCAGAATTGTATTTCAATGTGATCGAGGAGGTATCTACAAAAGTAATAAAATTTCCACAAGACATACTGGTACAAAAAAAATTGGGTGTCCATTTGAATTAGAAGGAAAATTTTTACGAATGGGTGATTGTTGGAGACTGAAAGTAATATGTGAATTACATAATCATGACCCGACATTACATATGGAAGGTCATTCATATTCAAGGAGGTTGTCTGGAGATGAAGCTAGGTTAGTGGAAGATTTGTCAAGAAAAAACGTGAAACCACGAGATATCTTGACAACACTAAAACAACAAAATTTGGATAATGTGTCTAGTATCAAAACCATATACAATGCATGCCATAAGATTCGAACGGTGGAAAAAGCCGGAAAAACTCAAATGCAAGTTGTTATGTCGTTTTTACAGCAAAACGACTATGTTTTTGAGTTTCGCACAAGTGATTCAACTAATGAATTAGAAGATTTATTCTTTGCTCATCCAAAATCTTTGGAGATATGGCGTGCATTTCCACATGTGTTGTTGATGGATGCGATATATAAAACCAATAGATATAAGATGCCTCTCCTTAAAATTGTTGGTGTAACTTCAACTAATATGACCTTTTGCGTAGCAATTGCTTCATGCATAATGAAACAGAGTCAAACTAAACTTGGGCATTAAGTTGTCTTAAGTCAACAATGCATGGATGTACCGCTCCACGTGTTGTCATCACAGATAGGGAGTTGGCTTTGATGAAAGCATGCAAAAATGTGTTTTCGGAAGCTAAAGGATTACTTTGTAGATGGCACATCTACAGAAGTATTTTGAAGAAGTGCAAACCATCATTAAAATCAAAGGAATCTTGGAATTCGTTCTATAAAGCATGGAACATGTTGGTTGAATCTGAAACTGAGGAAGCATACTTGTTCAACTTGGGACAACTTGAAGCAACATTGCTAAACTTTTCAGGTATTCTTATATTATATATTCATATTTTGTTTATATTTATAAATAACATTCATAAAATTGAAATAAATTTGTTTGAAATTTCAGGTGTCCTTAGTTATCTAAATGCAAATCGGCTGACACCTTATAAGGAAATGTTTGTAGCTGCTTGGACCGACAAATTTCTTAATTTCGGAAATCACACAACTAATAGAGTGGAGAGTCAGCATGCCAAGTTAAAAAAATACTTGGAGTCCTCGCGATCGGATTTGAAAACATCATTGTCGTATATCCATCAGGTCATTCAATCACAAGTCATATCGATCAAAGCAAGTCTTGAACAGAGCAAAATTGTCATTCGACATCGATTCAACACGCCATTGTTCCAAGAATTGCATGGTTTCATTTCAACTTATGCACTTGACATACTATTCAAGGAATTTGAGCGGTCCAAAGTTATTGGATTTTTTCCTAAGAATTGTGGATGTCAATTACGCACAAATCATGGGTTTCCGTGTGCCCATGAACAAGTAATATACTTCAATGAAGGTCATCCTATCTCACTTGACTCAATAGATAAGTTTTGGAGGAAGCTTGATTTAACACCGTGCACATCCTTAGAAGAAGATGATGATTTTGATTGCGAACTAGAGTTAAAAATGTTTAAGGCACAATTCAAGGAAATGCCGAAATCTGGTAAGTTCAGTTTTTTGAGGAAGTTAAGGGAGATAATTGCGCTATCAACAACTTTGGTTTGTGAACCAGCTTTTCACACGACTCGTGGTCGTCCCTCCTTCAAGGATAAAATATTCGAAAAAAGTCATGTTGATCCGCCTGTGCCAGCTCAAAAAGACAATAGACACAATTGTTCTTCAGCAAGATTTGTTGATGTTGATCCGCCTGTGCCAGCTAAGAAACCCAGTAGACGTAGTTGTTCTTCAGCGAGATTTATTAAGCTAAAAAGTTCTCAGTTTTTGGAACCAACAAGACACAGTTACTCTTTGGACCAACAATACTCGCATCCATATATTCATCAATTTCCGGTTATATTTCATCCTTACATCACGCAAGTACACGATGTAAGAGCTGATGGGAATTGTGGATTTCGAGCAATAGCTGTTTGTCGTGGTCTTCATGAAGATGCATGGCCCACTATTCGGTATGAGTTGATAGAAGAGTTAGACACATACAAACTAGAATATGTCGAGATGTTTGGCATTCAAGGATGGGTTAATGTTTACAACTCCTTGAATTTTTTGAGTCAAATAGATGTGCATCTCCTGAGCATTGGATGAGCATGCCTAATATGGGTGTCCTGATTGCTTCGAAGTACAATGTGATATTTCATGTTCTAAGCATATCAGGTAGCATAACACACTTACCGCTCCTATCTTCTCCGCCACTGGGGTATCAACATGTTGTTATTGCAATCGGTCATATTAATAATAATCATTACGTCAAATTAACATTGACAGGAGGATACCCGATGCCGACTCTCATGCCACAGTGGATTCATTTCAGATATAATTGTGCAGCTGAATGGGTTACACCATACTTGGATCGAATTAACAGTTATAATCAATATTTGCGTATGCGCTCTAATTGTACTAGTGAATTTGTTGTATTGGATTGACTGAAGTTATGAAATGATTTTTTGTATTTTTATTTTTAATTTTAGTTCTTGTTAAATCTCTTTATTTCTTTAAAAAATGAGATTGAATAAAAAGTAAGTTCTTGTTAAATCTCTTTTTATTTAGATATTTATTTATAAAATAAATTCATAGTAATATATTAAATTAACTATAAATAAAATTATAAATCAAAAAAAAATACTCCCTCCGTCCCAATAAAAGCTTCACTAATTACCCAAAAGAGCGTCCCGTTAGAAGTTTCACCTTTTCTTTTTTGGCAAATAATCTTTACTATTTTCTCCACTCATTCTCTCTCCTAATTCACTATTACACTCACAACACTTTTCAAATTTACTATTTCCTCCACTAATTCTCTCTCCTATTTTCAAATTACACTCACAACATTTTTTTTCCCACCCATTTCCATAATATGCGTGCCGGGACAAAAAGATGAAGCAATTGTTGGGACGGAGGGAGTAATTGAAATAAAAAATACAATAACTAAATGAATCTCCTTTATTTTAATAATACTAGTAAAGAAACATATTTATTACTTTTCTTGAAAAAGAAGGCCAAGATGTTTTTTATTTTAAAAAATTGTAAGCTAGTAAAGGCCTATATTTGGGAGACTACTTTTTACATTTATTAAGTACATATTTATTCTTTCGAGGTATTTCACACTATCAAGTAGTGTGAATAGTAGCACCCGAAAAAAATATTACTGACTAAACAGGCTGTAATCTCCGTAATTTGTGCGCATGTTTTGTCAAACCATCACCACTTAATCATTATTTACATATATTCCCCAAAAACTTTTTAATAGTCACAGCAGATTTCAAACAAAAATAAATAAACATTATTACATATTACACAAATAAACTTTCTAAATACAATTTCCTAATAATTATTACATAAATTCTCAATTTTATTATGATTTACATTGAAATTAAAAAAAAAATCAATTTATGAAGGAAATCAAATTATTTTCTAAATACCGGGTTTATGAAGGGGTTCTCTGATTTAGTATAAACCTCTATTCAACTACGTTGGAAAAATAACTAATCATTAATACTTCCAGGCCGTTTTCGATTTCGAGGGTGCTCAAGGAGCGCAGTCGCACAGGGCCCCAAAAACTATAGGGCCCCAAATTATATATATATATATATATATATATATATATATATATATATATATATATAACTCTGAATCAATATATAAGTTGGAAAGTGTTCCAGTGGTTAAGTGGAGTGTAAAAGGTGTTGGGAAGCCTAGGTTCGATCCTTTGTATCAACATGTTTGTTTATTTTGACTTCCCTCCTCTTCATTTCATTTTTCAGCCTTATTAAGGGCCTAATAACCTCATTTTGCACAGGGCACCATAAATTATTGAGACGGTCCTGAATACTTCCTACAAACAACGTAACTATAACAATTAACATACATCATGTCCATGTCTAAATACAGTTTCCTAGTAATTATAACAAAAAATTTATGAAGAAAATCAAATTATTTTCTAGAATGTCAAGCATATGAAGAGGGTGATAAATGGTGAAATTGAAATGCAATCATATGTGTTTAGAGAGAGAGAGAGAGAGAGAGAGAGAGAGAGAGAATTGAGAAATGTAGAGAGAATTTCTGAAGAAATGAAATATCATTCATACTTCGATTTCTATTTTGTACATCATTTACATATATACATTCATTCTAACTATCTTTGCTAACTGATTTCTATTATAACAAACTGCCAGCTAACACTAACAACCATTTAACAACTTTTCTATAACTTATAGTTAACTCTCTTAACTGTTATTTACACACCTGTACTTTAGACTCAGTAGGTACATTATCATCCCCCCCTCCAAGTTGATAGGTCGAAAAAGATCAAAGACCTTCAACTTGCCCAAAAAGGATAATGAATCAGCAGAGAGAGCATTTGTAAAAATATCTGCTGGTTACTCAGTAGTGAAAATATGATGAGTCTGGATAATGCCGGTAAATATCTTCTCCCTTATCAAATGGCAATCAAGCTCCAGATGTTTAGTTCTCTCATGGAACACAGGGTTTGCAGCTAACTGTAAGGAAGACTTGTTGTCACACATTAAAGGCACATGAGTAAGCTTGGTAATTTAAAAATCCTTTAAGAGAGACAAGAGCCAACACTACAAGGAAAATCGATTTTAGCTACGGCAAATTCCGTAGCTAAAATGAAGATTCCGTATCTAAATCGTATTTAGAGACGAATTTATTCTGTAGCTATTCCGTGGGTGCAGGTTTGTCGCTAAATTGGGCGTCGCTGTTTTGTAGCTGTTTTAGAGACGGATACGTCCGTCTCTAATTTAGCTACAAAACAGCGACGCCCAATTTAGCGACGAACCTGCACCCACGGAATAGCTACGGAACAAATCCGTCTCTAAACACAATTTAGCTACGGAGTCTTCATTTTAGCTACGAAAACTATAGAAATATACATGAGGGGGACAACCAATCACCATTGTGAATTGGAGCCTAAACCTCAACTCTAAACTATTACAATTGTGAATGAAGCACATATATCTATCCTTATCCCTATACACCTTATACACTAAACCAATATACCAAGCCCCACATAAAACTTGACACTCTTTGAAAGCAAAGCCCAACTCCAATTGAAGAATGGATGAAAAGAGGAAACACAACCTGCCCAATCACAAGACAGCCTCTATCTCAGAATCGATTTACCCAAAACAAATTATGTTCTGAAAAGACTAATCACTTCTTGGAAAGAACCGCATCCTGATCTTGGACAAGATTTATCAAACCCCACAACACCATACATTTCCTTCAGCAGCCCTTCAACAAAACAAACTCCATCAGCTTTTGCACCACCAAGAACATCAAATCTTCGCAATAATAGGAATAATAATGATGATTATAATACCTGCTAAAAGTCGTAACCTTGAAAGCTCAGCCACCACCATAGATGATCATCAACTCACACTCACCTCCTCTACTTCCAATCTTTCACTGAAGATAGATTAGGAGACAAAGTTATGACATCAGTTCTAACAATAATATCAAACAACATAACCCAATGCTGCCAAAAAATCAGCAAACTGCTACCAAAACCAGAAAACTGAAACATGCTAAACAAGCTCAGCAAATGTGGTGGAACATTTAAGTACAACACCTTCATTGATTGTGCATTTCCTTACAAGACTTGATAGCGTTTTCAATGTGACTGCATGTCTGTAAACATGTAAAGTAGAACAACATTTTCTTGTGTATGATTTGTACATCTAAATGGAAAGCAACAACAAATAAAAACATTGCCATTCAATTGGGATAATGTTCCACCACATTTGATGACTCAATTTACAGCACCAACAACAAAAGATGGTTTCGATATTCAACTAATGTTCCAACAACAAAAGATGGTTTAGGTCAGTAGAATCACTAAAGACAGAGGTGCAAGCAAAGACTGTTGATGAATTGGTGTCTATAGTGGAATATTCTTATCACAATCTTTCACATTTCATACTGAACACCACATACAATCACTGCCGGGTTGAACAAAAACATTATATAATACAACAAAAATTGAAATTTTTCAGTGGAAGGGGAAATCGTAACAATCAGATCATTGACTAAGAGCAAAAAATTGAAAAGAAATTAAGAATTAAACCTGAAAACTGAGTCGGAGGTTATTGAATTAGAGATGATGATGATGATAGTAAAGGGGGTGATTCAAATAACATCAAAATCCAAAAATCAGCAACTGCCTGTGAGGCGCACGCCTCGCCATCATCCATGCGCTCGCCTGGCCGTTGTTCAAACACAGCCCAACCTCCTGCCTGTGAGGCACATGCATCACTCATGCCCATGCGGCCGCCCCATTGCTGATGTTGTTTCCTTTGCTGCTGTTAAAATCAAAAACCTCATTAGATGTAGTTAGAAATTGTCGACTTATTTGACCCTTCCTTGTTGTTATGGGCATCAATGGCTTCCAAAATCATTTGAAAAACAACAAAAAAATAGCATAACCCAATGCCAAGAAAATGAGATGAACCCTTCCCAAATAAGGGTTCAAAATGGTAATTTAAGGATTTCGGGTAGTGTTGAAATTGGGGAAATTTACCTGTGGGTAAGGAGGGAGTGATGGGGGTTTGAAGACTTCTTCCATTTGAGATGGAGATGGCCTGAATAGAGAGAGGGGGAGTGAGCAGAAACAAAGGGGGAGAAAAATGGTGAAGACGTCGGTGTTGGAGTCGGCCGGATTTGAAGGAGATGGCCGGAGACGATGGAGTAGCACGGAAGGGACGGGGTGGGAAGGAAACGGAAGGGAGAAGAGGGAAATGAGAGAGAGAGAACACGGTGGTGGGTCTGTGACTGGAATTTGAAAATGAGAGAAGGAGAGAGAGAAAGGAGGAGAAATAGGAAGAGAGAGTAAGTCTTTTTGTTTGGATTAATATGTCCATTTGATCAAAGGTATTGAACGGTCAGATTTTACTTTGACCTAATTCGCGTAAAATTTTGAAATCCAATCAAACAATGCCACATTACATATTTATATTTATTTCACATTATATTACTACACTAACTAAAATATTTATGTCTAATATTAAGAATAATAATATTTATTATTAATAATATATATTAATAAATTATTAATTATATAATTGATTAATTAATTAATATTTTAGATTTTTTAAGATTTTTTTTATTATTGAAATTTACAAAAAGTTATCTAAAATATTTACATACTTTTATTTGATTTACCCAAAATTTTAATTATATTAGTATGCATAATATCAAGAATAATAACATTATCATATAATTAGTAATAATACTTAATAATAAGACTAATAATGATGTTATTGTTAATTATTCAATTATATAATTGAATATATTAATAGTTATTATTATATAATTAATAATAATATTATTATATAATTAATAATAATATTAATAATAACTAGTAATAATACATAACATCAAACATAATAATGTTATTAATTAATAATAATATTCATTAATTTAATTATTTTAAATTTATTAATAATAATTTAATAATTTAAACTTCTAAGAAATATTAATATACATAAACCCTAAACCCTATACCCTAACCCCTAAACCCTAAACCCTATACCCTATACCCTAACCCTTATACATTATTGACTAGAAAACAATATTTTAGCCTTTGTTAATTAGTGATTTTTTCTAGAAAAAGTTATATAAAAAAAGATAGAAAAAAACTAAACAAATGAAACTATATAGAAGAAAAGTCAAAAGAGGGACGGACTACCCTACATTCTAAATGACATTTAAAGTGTTTTTCATCTCTATGGCTTTCCTCAAAATCAAAATGGAAATTGAGTTACAAATATGTGTCATTATTTAGGGTTTTTTAGGGTTTTGTGTCCCGATCTTGTGAAAATGGTATACGGCTACCTCGTTTATTTTTTTTAATTTTTTTCTACATTATAAATGACATTTAAAGTGTTTTTCATCTTTATGACTTTCCTCAAAATCCAAATGAAAATTGAGTTACAAATATGTGCCATTATTTAGAGTTTTAAGGAATGTGTCCCGATCTTGTGAAAATGGTATACGGCTACCTCGTTTATTTTTTTTTAATTTTTTTCTACATTATAAATGACATTTAAAGTGTTTTTCATCTTTATGACTTTCCTCAAAATCCAAATGGAAATTGAGTTACAAATATGTGCCATTATTTAGGGTTTTAAGGAATGTGTCTCGATCTTGTGAAAATGGTATACGGCTACCTCGTTTATTTTTTTTTATTTTTTTCTACATTTTAAATGACATTTAAAGTGTTTTTCATCTTTATGACTTTCCTCAAAATCCAAATGGAAATTGAGTTACAAATATGTGCCATTATTTAAGGTTTTTAGGGTTTTATGTGTCCGATCTTGTGAAAATCGTATACGGCTACCTCGTTTTTTTTTTGTTGTTTTTTTCTACATTATAAATGACATTTAAAGTGTTTTTCATATTTATAAATTTCCTCAAAATCCAAATGGAAATTGAGTTACAAATATGTGCCATTATTTAGGGTTTTAAGGAACGTGTCCCAATCTTGTGAAAATGGTATACGGCAATCTCGTTTATTTTTTTTTAATTTTTTTCTACATTCTAAAGGACATTTAAAGTGTTTTTCATCTTTACGACTTTCCTCAAAATCCAAATGGAAATTGAGTTACAAATATGTGCCTTTATTTTGGGTTTTAAGGAATGTGTCCCGATCTTGTGAAAATGGTATACGGCTACCTCATTTATTTTTTTTTAATTTTTTTCTACATTATAAATGACATTTAAAGTGTTTTTCATCTCTATGGCTTTCCTCAAAATCCAAATGAAAATTGAGTTACAAATATGTGCCATTATTTAGGATTTAGGGTTTAGGGTTTAGGGTTTATGGTTTAGGGTATAGGGTATAGGGTATAGGGTTTAGGATTTAGGGTATACTCCCTCCGTCCCGCTAATATTAGCACACTTTCCTTTTTGGGCGTCCCGCTAATATCCGCACACTCCCAAAAAGGAAACTTTATATTAATAAAATATTCACCCAACCCCACTCATTCTCTCTCCTACATTATTTTAATACTCACAACACCATTATAATTTATTACACCCTCCACTCATTCTCTCTCCACTCATTCTTTTACACTCACAACATTTTATTAAAATATCATATTCCTTAATTCCTGCGCAAACAGTGTTTGTGCTAATATTAGCGGGACGGAGGGAGTAGGGTTTAGGGTTTAGGTTTTTTTTTTTTTTTTTTTTTTTTTTTTAAGAAACCAGATCGGTACAGGAGGATTTTATTAATATCAAAAATGATTACATGATGGAGACAACCAATCACCATTGTGATATGGAGCCTAAACCTCAACTCTAAACATTAGGGTATAGGGTTTAGGGTTTAGGGTATAGGGTTTAGGGTTTAGGGTATAGGGTTTAGAGTTTAGGGTATAGGGTATAGGGTTTAGGGTTTAGGGTTTAGAGTTTAGGGGTTAGGGTTCAAGGTATAGGGTTTAGGGTTTAGGGTTTAAGGTATAGGGTATAGGGTATAGTGTTTAGGGTTTAGGGTTTAGAGTTTAGGGGTTAGGGTTCAATGTATAGGGTTTAGGGTTTAGGGGTTAGGGGTTAGGGTATAGGATTTAGGGTTTAGGGTTTAGAGTTTAGGGGTTAGGGTTCAATGAAAGTATATAGAAGAAAAGTCAAAAGAGGGACGAACTACCCTATATTTATTTTTTATTTTTTTAAAATTTTTTTATTGATTAGAAAACAATATTATAGCCTTTGTTAATCAGTGGTTTTTTTCAGAAAAAGTTATAGAAAAAAAGATAGAAAAAAACTAAACAAATGAAAGTATATAGAAGAAAAGTCAAAAGAGGGACGGACTACCTTATATTTATTTTTTATTTTTTTGAAAATTTTTTATTGACTAGAAAACAATATTTTAGCCTTTGTTAATCAGTGGTTTTTTTTAGAAAAAGTTATAGAAAAAAGATAGAAAAAACTAAACAAATGAAAGTATATAGAAGAAAAGTCAAAAGAGGGACGGACTACCCTATATTTATTTTTTATTTTTTAAAATTTTTTTTATTGACTAGAAAACAATATTTTAGCCTTTGTTAATCAGTGTTTTTTTTTGAAAAAGTTATAGAAAATAAGATAGAAAAAAATTAAACAAATGAAAATATATAGAAGAAAAGTCAAAAGAGGGACGGACTACCTTATATTTATTTTTATTTTTTTAAAAAAAATTGATTGACTAGAAAACAATATTTTAGCCTTTGTTAATCAGTGGTTTTTTTTTTGAAAAAGTTATAGAAAAAAAGATAGAAAAAAAACTAAACAAATGAAAGTATATAGAAGAAAAGTCAAAAGAGGGACGGACTACCTTATATTTATTTTTTATTTTTTAAAAAAATTTTATTGACTAGAAAACAATATTTTAGCCTTTGTTAATTAGTGGTTTTTTTTTTAGAAAAAGTTATAGAAAAAAAGATAGAAAAAAACTAAATAAATGAAAGTATAAAGAAGAAAAGTCAAAAGAGGGACGGACTACCCTACATTTATTTTTTATTTTTTTAAAAAATTTTTATTGACTAGAAAACAATATTTTAGCCTTTGTTAATCAGTGGTTTTTTTTAGAAAAAGTTATAGAAAAAAAGATAGAAAAAAACTAAACAAATGAAAGTATATAGAAGAAAAGTCAAAAGAGGGACGAACTACCCTATATTTATTTTTTATTTTTTTAAAAAATTTTTATTGACTAGAAAACAATATTTTAGCTTTTGTTAATCAGTGGTTTTTTTTTTGAAAAAGTTATAGAAAAAAAGATAGAAAAAAACTAAACAAATGAAAGTATATAGAAGAAAAGTCAAAAGAGGGACGGACTACCCTATATTAATTTTTTATTTTTTTAAAAAATTTTTATTGACTAGAAAACAATATTTTAGCCTTTGTTAATCAGTGATTTTTTTTAGAAAAATTTATAGAAAAAAAGATAGAAAAAACTAAACAAATGAAAGTATATAGAAGAAAAGTCAAAAGAGGGACGGACTACCCTATATTTATTTTTTATTTTTTTAAAAAATTTATTGACTAGAAAACAATATTTTAGCCTTTGTTAATTAGTGTTTTTTTTTTAGAAAAAGTTATATAAAAAAAGATAGAAAAAAACTAAACAAATGAAAGTATATAGAAGAAAAGTCAAATTTAGAGACGGATACTAAATCTGTCTCTAAATTTTAGAGACAGATATTGAATCTGTCACTAAATTAGAGACGGATTAAAAAATTTGTCTCTAAATTAGAGACGGGTTAAAACCTGTCTCTAAAGTTTAGAGACGGATTCTGAATCTGTCTCTAATTTAGAGACGGATTCTGAATCTGTCTCTAATTTTGAGACGGATTCTGAATCTGTCTCTATTTTAGAGACAGATACAAAACCCGTCTCTAAAATTTAGAGACGGAATCTGAATCCGTGTCTAAATTAGAGACGGAATCAGATTTCGTCTCTAAATTAGACACGAATTCGGATTCCGTCTCTAAATTAGAGACGGATTCATATTCCGTCTCTGAATTAGAGACGGAATCTGAATCCGTCTCTAATTTAGAGACGCAATCCGAATCCGTCTCTGATTTTTGGTTCTGTCTCTAATCTGTCGCCAAATTAGCTACGGATTCCGTCCGTCTCTAAATCCGGTTTTCCTTGTAGTGCAAGTGATTTCACAACTGGCATTGGCTAAAGCCCTATATTCTGCTTCTGCACTAGACCTGGAAATAGTAGACTGCTTTTTACACTTTCAAGAGATCAAAGATGACCCTAACATCATGCAATAGCCTGTGATAGACCTACGGGTTGTAGGGCAAGAAGCCCAATCTGCATCACTAAAGGCAGTTAGCTTTAGAGCAGAAGATGATGAAAAGAGTAAACCTTGGCCAGGTGCACCCTTAAGATACCTGACCAACTTCATAGCTGCATCAAGATGAGGCAATCTAGGATCAGACATGAACTGGCTAAGAATGTGAACATCATAAGATATATCAGGTCTAGTGATGGTGAGATAAATAAGTCTACCAACAAGTCTTCTATAGGACCTAGCATTCTCAACAGGTGCACCCTTTGCTGCATTTAAAGAATGATGTTGAGCCATAGGAATGATGGAGGGTTTACAACCTTGCAAGATAGTATATTTGAGTAGATCAAGAGTATACTTTCTTTGATGAAGGCAAATCCCAAAGGTAGACCTTGCAACCTCCAAGCCAAGAAAGTATATAAGAGATCCTAAGTCTTTGATTTTAAACTGTGATTGCAGAAAAGACTTAACAGCTGAGATGGCAGTAGAATCATTACCAGTAATAACTATATCATCTACATAGACCAACAAGGCTGTAAATGACTTATCCTTTGCCAAAAGAAATAAGGAGTGATCATTCTGAGATTCCACAAAGCCAAATGATAATAGAGCTTGAGAGAACTTGTGATACCACCGCCTAGGTGCCTGTTTAAGTCCATAAAGGGACTTATTAAGTTTACATACCACATGAGAGGCAGAAGATGATTTGAAATGCTCAGAAATGGGATAGCCAGGAGGCACTTGCATGAACACTTCCTTATTGAGATCACCATGCAAAAAAGCATTGGTCACATCCATTTGCATAAGTGGCCAATCTTTTGCAGCAACAATAGCCAAAAGAATTCTCACTGTGGTCATCTTAGCCACATGAGCAAATGTGTCAAAGTAATCCAAACCTTCTGTTTGAGTAAAGCCCTTTGCTACCAATCTTGCTTTATACTTATCCAATGAGCCATCTGTTTTGAGTTTAACTTTGTAGATCCATTTACACCCAACAGAATGCCTACTAGGTGGTAGGCCGGTGTTGAAGTGTCCAAGTATTATTGGATTCAAGGGCATTTAGTTCAACTTTCATAGCATCAACCCATTGTGGTTCTTTAGAGGCTTGAAGATAAGTGTGAGGTTTAGAGTGAACAGAAGCATTAAGAATGAAAGAGTGATAAGTGGGTGAAATTAAATGATATGAGACAAAATTGGAGAGAGGATAAGGTGTAGTAGAAACCTGTGAGGAGAATGAAGACCTGGCAAAAGTAGAAGGAAGATTTGTATAATTCTTGTATTTAGCAGGCACATGTCTCACCCTCATTGGTCTGATGTTATTAGGAACAACAGTAGGAGATGAGGAATTGGGAATAAAAGGATTGGAAGAAGAAGAAGGATGAGATGGGAATGGAGAAGTATGCACAATAGGAATAGAAGGAATATCACAAACAGGTGGAGAAGAAGAATGATGAGTATGAGTGGAAATATCTGAAGAAGACTCAAGATTGTCATCATAGAAAGGCACATCTTCATCAGTACATGAAGGAAGAACAACTGAGGTAGCAGAAGAGATGTTTGAAGGGAAAATGACTTTCATAGAACACAACATCTCTGCTAGAGAATATCTGATGAGATTGAAGATCATAAAGCTTATATGCTTTCTTGCCAAATGGATAGCCAAGAAAAACACATTTCCTAGCTCTAAGTGAGAATTTATCCCTTTGATGAGAAGAGGTAGATGCAAAACAGAGAGAACTAAAGGCCCTCAAATGAGTGTAAGAGACATGATTAGAAGTAAGGATAGATAAAGGAGATGCATTGTGAAGAACACTAGAAGGTAATCTGTTTATGATGTGAGTGGCTGTTAAGATGCAGTCACCCCAAAACTTGATGGGAAAATGAGATTGAAAAAGAAGAGATCTAGCAATTTCAAATAGATACCTATGCTTTCTCTCAGCTCTACCATTTTGTTGAGGTGTCTCAGTACAAGAACTTTGTTGAGTGATACCAAGAGGAGCAAGAATATTAGTAACTGAATTATTGAAAAATTCAGTACCATTATCAGATCTGATAAGATGAATTGTGGTTCTAAACTGATTCTGAGCCATAGATATGAATGATGAAAGCACATGACAAACTTGAGATTTAGATTTTAAGAGATAAGTCCAAGTGACTATGCTGTAATCATTGACATTGGTAAGGAAAGAAGAAAAACCATCATATGTAAGACTCCTATATGGATCCCACACATCACAATGAATAAGAGAAAAAAGAGATGTAGTATGATTTTGACTAATAGGAAATGGAACTCGAGTTTGTCTAGAGAAATGGCATATATCACAAGGCATTATAGCAGAATCACTTTTACATTGATTAGCATCAATATGTTTGAGCTTATGAGTAGGTACATAACCTAACCTAAGATGCCACAAATGCATATAATCTGATTTATTACTAGTACTAGTAGTCTGAAAAGAAGAGGACAAGAGAGCACTAGGAGGAATAGATTCTACTGCTGTTATATCAGGAAGCACAAGTTTATACAAACTTCCTTATACTCTACCAACCCCTTTTACTTTCCTCAGCACAAGGTCCTGAAAAACACAATATGTTGGAAAGAATAGAAGAACAAACTTGCTATCCATGGAGAGTTTACTACCAGATAAGAGGTTGAAGTGAAAGTCAGGAACATACAAAACATTCTGTAGCACAAGATCAGATGTGAGTTTACAATGCCTTTGTGTGTAATTGGAACTGATTTTCCATTGGGAAGATGAATAAAAGAATGGATAGCAACATGATCATTTAGAGAAGAAAAAGAAGAAGTAATGTGATCAGTGGCCCCAGTATTAATGATCCAATCAGTGGAAGATGCAATGGTTTATATGGATTGATGCTGTACTGAAAGATGAGAAAATCATACCTGACAAGTGGTATTCAGAAGAGTCCATATGATGACCAGAGCTGAGAAGAGCCAGAAGCTGATTATACTGAGTAGCAGTCAATGTTGAAGACACTAATATTGTCAGAAGTAGGATTGGACACAGAAGGAATGACCTCAGAAGAAGAAGTGGTCTCAAACACCACTGCATTATGTGCATGACCAGGTCTTTGGAACTTCTGTTTATAGTTCTTGGGCATTCTTGAAGGATCTGGCTTAGTTCCATACAACTTGTGCCAATCAGGATATCCAAAGAGGAAGAAGCACTTGTCTTTGGTGTGCCTATCACCATGGCAATGTTCACAAAAAAATTGACCTCTAGGCTTATTCATAGAAGTATTCCTGAAGTTGTTTGAGGGAGCTTTACTTCCAAACATAGCAGTAGTGAATTCAGTTGAAGGATTAGATGCAGGAACACTTGTGATAGAATTAGAATGACCTCTTTGTTGCTCTTCTTGTAACAGAATACCCAAAGCCACATCAATTGAAGGAAGGGGTTTGATCAATAAAATTTGACCCCTAGTGTGAGTAAATCGCTCATTTAGGCCCATGAGGAACCGAGTTAATCTCTGCAGAACTTCATATTGTTCATGAGCTTTAATAGCTCCACATTGACAGTTGCAAACACACTTAAGAAATTGAGAGAGATCTTCAAATTCATCCCACATACTTATGGATTTAGTATGATAAGCATAAATTGTAAGGTTACCTTGAGCAAAGTTTGACATATCATTTTTGATCTGGAAAATCTTAGGTGCATTTTATTGAGAATACCTAATTTTTAGATTCTCCCAAATTTCCCTGGCAGTTTTAACATAGTCAACACTTGAGGCAATATCATTGGATAGAACATTCAACAACCATGAGATAACCATGTCATTACACCTATTCCACAGAGGTAAGTATTTAGAAGTAGAAGAAAGTTTGATCGAGGAGCCATCAATCATACCTAGTTTCATTTTTGCAGAGAGAGCAATCAGCATAGCTCTACTCCATTGAGCATAATTTGACTCCATAAGAACCTGAGAAACCAATTTCATGCCTGGATGATCATTCGGATGGAGAAACAATGGATGATTCGAATTGATCTGCAGTGTAATCTCGTGGATATCATAGAAATCACTGCCATTGTTGTTCGTATTGTCGATGTTATTCGATGCATCTTCATCTGTATGAATGCCCAGAGTAGTCGCCATTGAAAATTTGATAGAAATTTGCAGAAATTAGGGTTGAACAGGTTCGAATTTGAATAGAGAAAAGAGACGATTTGCTAGAATGAGAAATCAGAGTAAGATCAAAGCGGAAGATTTGGTTAGACGATCAGGAAAATTGAATCGATTTGCTCTGATACCATGATAAATGGTGAAGTTGGAATGCAATCATATGTGTTTATAGAGAGAGAGAATTGAGAAATGTAGAGAGGATTTCTGAAGAAATGAAATATGATACTCCGATTTCTATTCTGTACATCATTTACATATATACATTCATTCTAACTATCTTTGCTAACTGATTTCTATTCTAACAAACTGCCAGCTACCACTAACAACCATCTAACAACTTTTCTATAACTTACAGTTAACTCCCTTGAACTTGAACTGTTATTTACACACCACCCTGTACTTTAGACTCAGTAGGTACATTATCAAAGGGGTTCACTGATTTAGTATAAAACCTCTATTCAACTACAATCTTGAAAAAAATTACTTTATTTCCTAACCATTCTGCTCTTATTACATAAAACCATCGTGACCTGAAAAAAGGGAGATCGGTCTGGACTGTTAAGACCATGGTTGCATGTAAATGAGATGTTACATTTGGCACCAATTTGAAGTTACCAACATCCGTTGAGTTCGTGCTTGTAGACTCGGAGGTAAATTCTTTTTCCAACCTATTTTTTTTTTCATTTAATTTTTTTTGACTATTATGTATATGTCTTTACTAATTAAAATATTTATGTCCTTTTTTTAGGGAGTAAAAATTCAAGCTACAATTTCAAAATCTTTTATAAGGAAGTTTAACAAAAAGCTTACTGAGCAAGGGTTGTACTGCATTTTCAATTTTCTTGTAGTAGATAATCGAGGCAAGTACAAGATAGTAGCAAATACATTCAAGCTGGTTTTTATAGACTCGACTATTATCATACCAGTGGGTGGCAAAAATTTTCCTAGACAAAATTTATTTCGCCTAATTACATTTTCGAATGTTTATGCTAATCAAAACCCTGCAAATTCAGAACTCATAGGTAATTCACAATACTTACATAATTTTGTTATTTAAAATTTATTTTCACATACACACATAATAGTAAATATTCGAAAACTACTATAAAGTAATATAATGTCTATACATTCTATTTCAGATGTTATTGGCGAATTTTTTCTCAAATAATACCTTTTTACTTCTTTAATTCCCAAAATGACTTACTGTTCAAAGTTTTGCCCAAAATGTCCCTTTTTTGAAACTCGCTACACCGTGTAGCGAGTTTGACTTGGGCTGGTCAAACTCGCTACACCGTGTAGCGAGTTTTGTGTAATTAAGATGGATGGTTTCGAATTTAATTAGGGCAATTAATTAAGCTTAAATCGCTACACTGTGTAGCGAGTTTGACCTGCCCAAGTCACACTCGCTACACGGTGTAGCGAGTTAAGCTTTATTAAATACTCCATCCAGTTTTCTAGATTCATTTATCTTCCCCTCTTCCTCTCCTTCCTCGTTCATTCATTCTCTCTCTCTTGTATCCTCCTAGCAACCCTCACTCAATCTTCTCAATCCAAATTCTATTAAACCCAAAAAATGGATCCTAACGAGCAGCATTTTTTTTTTCCGCGGTGAAGGCTCCTCTTCATCGCGTGTTATTCCTGGTCCCGCCCGTGCCGTAAAGCCCGCCATGCGCCAGAGAAATCTCGACCGTGAGAACTTATCTTCATAACAAACACCGATTGCAACCCAATAATATATAGGAGAGCGATTGAAGATCCGATGAAGGATGAAGCTTTTCAAGACGGTCCTTGGCTCTCTACAATGAAATTTCTCACTGAAGCCGGTACATATTATCCGTTGAGCACTATCAAGAAGAAATGCCATACTATTAACAGGGTGGATCAGGTATAATATCAAGATTAATTATAGTTAAATGTGTAAATTTGATTGATTTTTTACATTTATGTATGTTCTATTAGGTTGTTGCTGCTATCAAGTCCTGCACACGAAATGAGTTTGGTGATCTCTGGGTGACTTTAAAGGTTACGATATGAGCTTAGTATGCTTTCTATCATGGGTGAACTGTGTTTTGAGTTACTAACTTGGATAAAATTATTAGGATCCTACGGATACCATAGAAGCTTCCATTCATCATAAAGTGACTGAGAGTGAATTTGGAAAAGATATATCTGTCGGTTCTGTTCTGATACTTCAGAAGGTATGATATATTAATTAGTGAATTTGGAATCATCATTAATACTTTCATCTAATTGTTTGTTTTGAAATATTTAGGTTGTTGTTTGGCACCCCATCCCATCATCATCAACACATTATCTTAACATCACACTCCCTAATGTGTTCAAGGTACATATTTTCTTATTTTTGCTGAATTGTTGGAATCATATAGTAAATAATGTTCAACTCATTTGTTTTGCAAGTATTTCCTAAAGATAGTGAAGTAGTGAAGTTAAGTGACTTCTAAGTTCATTTGGTTTATATGAATTTCCTAAATGTTTTAATGAATTAATGTAAGATTTTCTATGTGGCTGGGATGTGGCCACTAACTTGATAATATTTATTTTTTGATGTTATTTTAGTTTTTTAAAATTATTTTGTACAGTTTGTGTTTGGTTTTGTTGCAATTATTCATGACATAATTTTTTAAACACATATAAAAAAGTTTTAAACATAAACATAATTTATGAAGAAGAGTTGAATATATTAATACCTCCGTCCCACTTCAAGAATCCTATCTTTTTTTATGTTAGCACGACGAAGGTATTTTGAGCAATAATTTGAAGTTAATTTAATTATCCAAATTAAAATTTAAAAGTTGTTATTGATACACCATTATATGTACTACAAGTAACAATTTTTAGATATTCATTATAATAACTAAATTAACCTATATTTATTGCTCAAAATACCTTCGCGAATGAAAAAAATGGAAATAAGAAATGTTTGAATCGAAGGAAGAAATTATTGGGGGGACAATATCTGGCTTAAACTCGCTACACCATATAGCGAGTTTCATTAAAGTTGAAATCGCTACACGGTGTAGCGAGTTTAATTCAACTTTAATTAAAATCGCTACACGGTGTAGCGAGTTTAAGTCAGAGAATGCCACTTTCCAGCTATAAAGTTCAGTTTTCAGCCATCATAAAAATAATCAAAACCCGTGAATGTCATTCATTCATTACCTTTCTCTCTTTCTCTCAGTCACCTTTCTCTCTTTCTCTCAGACAAACACTAATATCAAAACTCGTATCTCTCAAAATAAAAATAACCTAAATCTTCTTCACATCATTTTATTTCATCAAAATTGTTGAAGATCAAGAATCAAGGTAAATTAACATCATCTTAATCATTGTTTTCACTTGTGTTTAGATATAAAATTTAAAAATTTAACTGTGTTTTAGTATATTGTAGATATAAATGTTAGAATTTTGTTATGTAGGTTTTAACACTTCGATTTCGTAATATAGGGTTAAAGATGAACGGGGGTCCAATCATTTTCATGTGTTATTGGGGAGGTGATGATGAACAACCGTTTGATGGTCCTCATTTCAAAAAAGGGCCAAAATGTGCAATAAGGGGTAATTGTTGATGGAGATACAATGAGTTGATTGATGAGTTATATAAAAAGGCAAACTTAGATCGGTTTCAATTTGATTTGGAAGTCATTTACAGATGCCCTCATTCTTTTGATAGCGGGATTGGTGAGTACTTTCCTTTCCCTATTGAAGATGATGCGTGTATGGATGTAATGTTCGACCAGTTTGCTAAATTTGGGGGGATTGGAAATTTGTAGCTGTATGTGGTTGTAAAATTGATTGAAAATCGACCCAATCCAGAGTTTGAAACACGACACACAGAGACCATTTATGGGTATTCACCAACTGGTAACCGTGATGCAGGGGTTGGTCCAAGTTCCCAAACTCTTGTATCAACCCAAACACCAAATTATGATGATGGGGCATTTGGGCATAATTATAATGTTAATGATGATCGAGCATTTGGGCATAATGATCATGCTAATGAGGTCAGTTCAGAAGATGATGTTGATTATGAAGAAGAGGAAGTACACACTGATGTAGATGCAATGCTAGAGGATGATGATGATGAATATGAGGAGGGTAGTAGTGATTCTAATGTCGATTTGGGAGCCGGTGATGATGGGCCGATTGATGATGATGTGGAAGCACCTCTTGTTCATTATGAAGTGCCAGAAAATCGAAGATATGAGAGAGAGGATTATCCCTTTTACAGTGATATTGGTACTTCTGCTCGACAAGATCAAGGCTTGATTGATTACGATCATGCATATAGTTTTCTAGTTTGGGATACGGAAAAACAGGCGATTGCTAAAGGGATACGCTTTCCTGGCAAAAATGAGGCACAATTTGATATAAAAAGTTTCCATATTCACACCAATCGCAAGTTCAGGGTAAGAAAGAGCACACCTCACACATGGGTAATTGAGTGTCTATTGAAAAATTATACATGCAATTTTTATGTTCTTGTGAGTAGAAAGAAGTTTGTCTATTGGGAACTGACCAAGTATAAGGCTCCTCACTGCTGCTTATAATATGGAGCAAGTTAAGATCACCACAACCTAGATGCCAAGTTTATCGGTTGGGAAGTTGTTGGTCTTATTAAGGCTGATTCAGATGTCAAGGTTGGAGTCATTATTGCACACATCTCTAGTAGGTTCAACAAGGTTATTACTTACAAGAAGGCATGGTGTGGAAAGCAGAAGGGCATTGCAGAGGTTTTTGGAGATTGGGAGGAATCTTATATAAGGTTACCCCGCATCCTAGCTAGCAGCCATTCAAAAATACAACCCGAGGACAATTATTGAGTACTCTATACCTCCTTCTACTGTCGGTGAGTTACACATGTTTCGACAGGTATTCTGGGCATTTGGGCCTTGCATTGAAGCTTTCTCTCATTGTCGGCCTGTCATTTCTGTGGATGGAACATTTGTGCATGGTAGATATAAAGGGGTAATACTGATTGCCATGACGCCCAGGACAGTATACTTCCGCTTGCATTTGCCGTTGTTGAAAGGAGGACTGGCCGAACTGGCGTTGGTTCTTATATATGGTTTGCAAGCATATTATCAAGAGTCGTGAAGTATGCTTGATATCTGACCGTCATCTGGGCATTCTGAAGACTGTACTCTCCCTATATAGTGAACTCCACTAAACCCGCACTCCGCCAGTCTGGACAATATCGTAAGAGCTAATACGGCCGGCAAGGTGGCACCATGACGAAATTGGAGGGGACTAGCAACCTCCGTCCCGACCCAAATAAATCGAGCTCTATGGTCCTCATGCCGGGTCAGAACAGAGGCATCGATAGGTCCGGGATTAATGGAGGCATCCATCTATTTATTTCAATATCAAGGTGAGGCAAGGAAATAAATAAGAGAATACAAAAGTGTAATTATTAGTACGTGGCATTGTAATCCAAAGTTATCCCACACTTTCAAGAAGTGCCTGTGGGGAAGGTCTTGGTTTCCAGCCTATATACTAAGTAATACTTCAAGAGTAATCCTCATGCGGTTTTGAAAAATAGCATGCGGTTTTTTTTTTTCAAAGTTTGAACAATAAATCATATTTTTAGGGTTTGGGGTAGATCTATCTGATTTAGGGTTTAGGGTTTGGGATATAAGTATATGAGATTTGGGATGTTGTTATAGGTATATTAATTCCTATCCTATTTTTCTATCTCACTAATAATTCCTATCCTATTATTTATACTTACAACATCTTAATAATATATACTTCTTAATTTTTATTTATCTTTTTTATTTTCAATTTCAAAATGGGACTGAGGGCTACATAGGAGTCTTGTCTCAACAGTTCTAGGATTTTGTTCAGTACAGATACAGAAAACTAACTTCTTTGTTCTTACAATCCAATATTTCAAATGTAAAAATTTTACAACTGTACAAGTTAATTTCAACAACAAATCAACCAAAAAAATGGGAATAATAATATTTTCAATCTTAATAACTGATGTCATCAAAAAAAAAAAAAATCCTAAATTGCAAGTAAACTAATAAACATTAATTATTATCTCAAAATTTCGGATTGGAACACAAATTAGTCACATATTTGAGACTAATTTGTGTAAATTTTTACAATATCATAAAAAAAATTCTAAATTGTAAGTAAATAAATAATAAAATCAAAGCTAAAATTCAACACAACACAAATTAGTCACATATTTAACAAAACTAAATTTAACAAAAAAAAAAATAGCAAGTAAACAAATAATATAATCAAAGCTAAATTAAAGACAAAATAAAGTAAAATATAGGAATGTAAACTTACAACTTACTAAAATTTGATGATCAAAATGTTGAATTTGAATGGCAATTGGAATCCCTTGTTTGAAGCTTCTTCTTCGTCTTCTTCTTGCTTGGGGTGGGGCGGCTGACTTAGAAAAGAAAGACCTTAGGTTTTTTTTTTTTTTTTTTGATGAAGACGGTAAACTGGAAGTGTTTTGAATATTTAAGATAAACTCGCTACACGGTGTAGCGAGTTTGACTTTGACAAGTTATACTCGCTACACGGTGTAGCGAGTTTTGCTTAATTAATTGCCCTAATTAATTACAAAACCGTCCGTCTTAATTACACAAAACTCGCTACACAGTGTAGCGAGTTTGACCAGCTCAAGTCAAACTCGCTACACAGTGTAGCGAGTTTCAAAAAAGGGATATTTTGGGCAAAACTTTGAACAGTAAATCATTTTTGGAATTAAAAAAGTAAAAAAGTATTATTTGAGAAAAATTCGAAGAATGTGCTAGTATGATTAAATTGTTGAAGAAATTCAAGGAAGCAACGTTGGCGCTATCCGGTACGTATTATCCTACTTCTAATTTAGTTCTTGATCATTGTGCTGAAATTTCTACTGTTTTTTTGTGAGTTTTTAAATGATCCTATACTTGGAGGCGCTGTTTGCAAATGTTAGAAAAGTGGAGAAAATATTTTACGAATATTCCAATGCTTTTTTTGATTGCTAAGTTATTAGATTCAAGAGTAAGAGAAGAAGGTTTGGAAGCATTCCTTTCTTTTTATTATTCGAAATTTATTTGGTCAAAGTGATCCCCGTTTACCAAACGTAACTCAAATCGTTGGTGAAGTTAGACAAGCATTTTATGATATTTTTAAAGAGTACAACTCACTTTATGGTGCAAGTCGCCAACCTTAGGTTCAAGCTTCCTCATCGTCGTCATCATCAACATCATTTGTGGCAAATTTTTATGGAAAACAACAAGCTCGAGTCGGCGGTTTTAATGGTGAATTTGATAAATATTTAAATGGCATATTTGAATATGATATTGACAACTTTGACATTTTAAGTTAGTGGTCCAAGAAAGCAATTTCTTTTCCTATCATTTCTATGATTGCAAGAGAAATACTTGCTTGTCCCGCATCAACGATTGCGGTGGAGTCGGCATTTAGCATTGGTGGTAATATGTTGGACCCTAAGCGATTAAGATTAACAACCACTAATTTAGAACGTCAAACTTTGTTGAATGATTGGTTCAAAGCGGAAAGAAGAGAGCAAGACTCCTCAAATGCGCTTTCTTCCGATGGCGATGACTACTTTGATGGTAATACAACGGGAAGCGATTAAGGTAAGTAATTGTAATTTTTTTTAATTGTATTTTTTTATGTAGGTTAGATTTTAGAATAGAATTAGATAATTATTGTAATAAAAGAAGTAAGGCTCCTTATGTCCTCCCTTACTTATAAAAGGGTAAGGTTGATTTGTCCCCCTCATTGTAAATTTTCTTTATATTAATAAAATTTAAAGGGTACCGTCCCATTTTTTTACATTATTACTTTGTTAATTCATTTTATAAAATTATCGTTTCTCTTTAGGTAACAACTAAATTAGAAAAAACAAATAATAATTGAAAAAACAACAACAGAAAACCGTTATTTTTAAACAAAGTCTGTCAGATTTTTAACAGACTTACTTTTCTGTTTGCTTCTTCTGAAATGGACCCGTGGGAACCATGTACCCGTACCGGAACCGTACCCGTATCCGTGCATCTCACGGTTCAGTTCTGGTTTCTCATTTTTCAGATCCGTGACCCGGCGGGTCGAACCCGTAACCATACCCGGACCCGAATTTGGCCATGTCTATCCCAATCCATCCCATATATTATTATTAATATTTTTTTTATTTTTTATTTTTCTACTAAATTGATAAAATTCGAAATATTACAATCTTTCCTACTTCAAAAGAAATTGTCCCCAAATTCAGCTTAAACTAACCCTCAAATCTATAATACAATAGAGATCACATCTAACCGCCACACAATCGATGGCCAAGATTGAGTTTGAGAAAACATAACTGGTGGCTAAGTTTGAATATAAAAAATAAATTTGTTTTTAACTTTTCACTCTGCTACAACGGTTACTACCTCTCTAACCGCCACACAAAGAGTTGTTCAGATTTAATCTCTCAAAAGACAAAGAGCGGCCTAGATTTAAAGTTGGAAAAAACATAAAAAAAACTCCCCTACACCGGTTACTAACTAATATAAATAATTAATAATTTTTATTAACAAAATTGAATTTTACTATGTTGACAGTTAAAAAATAATTATTAATTTTAAGTATTAAGCTAAATGGTGAATTTACTAAAAAATATTTTTTGTAGTGTGCTATTGCTTGCTTGATAATGTCTATTTTGCTTGATTTATATTTTTGTAGAACTTTTGCTACTTATGGATCTAATGGTGAAAAAATAACAATTTTTATAATTGAATAAAAATATCTAAATTTTCATAAAATTACGATCAACATTTGATTGAGTTGACCATTAAAGTCAAAGTGATCTAAATTTTTCGAGACGGAGGAAGTATTTGTTTTTATAATTGTGTTGACCATTAAAGTCAAAGTGATCTAAATTTTTCGAGAAGGAGGGAGTATTTGTTTTTATAATTTGTTAAAAATAAAAAAATATGATGTTATATTTCCAAGTCATATATCATGGACATCTTTTTTTTTTGGGACAAATTGATCATTTCACATGACATATTACCCGAAGTTAGTTACATGACTAACTTCCGTTAGTCAAAATGCATATTTTGACCTTAATTTAACGCAATACTCCCTCTACTTCTATTTCGAATAATCTTACCAATTTTGTCATCTAGAGCGTCTTATTGATAAGTCTCATTTTCTATGAACGAAAGTATATAATATTTATTTATTAATGGGACTCACTTTTAATACTTATAACGACTATCGCCTTACTATTTTCTATCTCCTACCAACTCACAACACCTCAGTGTATCTTCGAATGGAAAAATCCTCATGGGAGGATGTACGTTTTTGTGTCATTGTTGTAAATTAAGTAGAAAGAAAAGAACAAAAGGGAAACATAACCAAGAAGTAACAATTTTGAGAGCCAAGAACAAAGGTAAATTCCTCCAAACTTATCTATAAAAAAAACCCTACAATACACGAACAAACAAAATTAAGAAAAAAAAAGAATACTAAACGTCAATTGCAGTCATGCCTATGATTAGTTGTCTTTTTAGTATTAGGCTAAATGGTGAATTTACTAACAAATATTTTTTGTACTGTGCTATTGCTTGCTTGATAATGTCTATTTTACTTGGTTTATATTTTTGTAGAACTTTTGCTACTCATGGATCTAATGGTGAAAAAATAACAATTTTTATAATTGAATAAAAATATCTAAATTTTCATAAATTTACGATCAAAATTTGATTGAGTTGATCATTAAAGTCAAAGTGATCTAAATTTTTCGAGGCGGAGGAAGTATTTGTTTTTATAATTGTGTTGACCATTAAAGTCAAAGTGATCTAAATTTTTCGAGATGGAGGGAGTATTTGTTTTTATAATCTGTTGCAAATAAAAAAAATATGATGTTATATTTCCAAGTCATATATCATGGACATCTTTTTTTAGGGACAAATTGATCATTTCACATGATATATTACCCGAAGTTAGTTACATGACTAACTTCCGTTAGTCAAAATGCATATTTTGACCTTAATTTAACGCAATACTCCCTCTACTTCTATTTCGAATAATCTTACCAATTTTGTCATCTAGAGCGTCTTATTGATAAGTCTCATTTTCTATGAACGAAAGTATATAGTAATATTTATTTATTAATGGGACTCACTTTTAATACTTATAACGACTATCGCCTTACTATTTTCTATCTCATTTTCTCTCTCCTACCCACTCACAACACCTCAGTGTATCTTCGAATGGAAAACTCCTCATGGGAGGATGCAAGTTTTTGTGTCATTGTTGTAAATTAAGTAGAAAGAAAAGAACAAAAGGGAAACATAACCAAGAGGCAACAATTTTGAGAGCCAAGAACAAAGGTAAATTCCTCCAAACATATCTATAAAAAAAACCCTACAATACACGAACAAACAAAATTGAGAAAAAAAAAAGAATACTACACGTCAATTGCAGTCATGCCTATGATTAATTGTCTTTTTATTTTGGAGACTGTATATGTTGAATAAGAATACAAGGGTGGATGGGTGTTGTTATTTTTTTAGGTTAAAATTAATAGAAGAGTGAGTGTATGAAGTTTACATAAAGGAGTGTAGGATTTGGTGGGTTACATAGTAATAGTTGGAGTGAGTGTTTTGAATGGAAGAAGGGTGGGATTGGGAAGTGGTTGATGAAACAGATTGACGAGGGTACTAATTCGGTTCTTCTTCAACTCTTAAAACTTTTGTAAGTATAATCAAATTTAGTGCAAATAATTTGCATAATGTTATGATATTATCTAATAAGCATTTTCTTTTCAGTCATGGGACACCAACTCAATCTCATTTAAGGCCAGATGTGATATTTTCATGCAATAAGTAACATATATTTCAGCTTTGGAACGAGTACTTTTATTCATCAAGTCAAACTTTCTTGAAAGTGCTGAAAAGTTTGGGGAGATATCTTATAAGGTGAGCTTGCTATTGTTATTCAGGAATATTTGCAATTTGTTTCCATGTCTTTACTTAGCTTTGTTATTGCAGGCATTCAAAATAATTGATATACTTGGTCAAGATTTTATTTTCGATAATGTATCATTTTAGAGCATGATTTCTCTATAATAGTATTGGAAGTTTGGAAAACAGTAACTCAAAGGATAGTGAGCGGATTTGAGGTTACATGAAAGAGGGTGAGGTAAGGGGTTGAGGGGAAAGAGGAAAGTGGGTGGGGGTTGAAATTATGTAATTTGGTTAACTTTAGTTAATTGAAATCATACTTTCTTATAATTTTTTTTTGTTATAATAATAAAATTGTATTTTATCAATCTTATTTTGGCTATATTGTAGAATGTGATTTTACTTTCTATTTTTCTTTTTGTAACAAATACCAAAGAGACAGATTTATTTTTGAAATGTTCAATTAAAAATCAGGAACTATTATGTATGTAATGGATCATTAATATTGTCGTTCTTGCAATCAAATGAAAATTTTAAGAGTTTACAATTTGATGATAGATATTAGACTTATACATTTTGAGAGTTTGATCTCAAACACACTATATTTATGTTGTACTGTCATCATGCCTTGGCACGGGTAGGGAAGTATTAGTCTATAATACAATAGAGCTCACATCTAACCGCCACACAATCGATGGCCAAGATTGAGTTTGAGAAAACATAACTGGTGGCTAGGATTGAATATGAAAAATAAATTTGTTTTTAACTTCCCACTCTGCTACAACGGTTACTACCTCTCTAACCGCCACATAAAGAGTGTCTCAGATTTAATCTCTCAAAAGACAAAGAGCGGCCTAGATTTAAAGTTGGAAAAAACAAAAAAAAAACTCCCCTACACCGGTTACTAACTAATATAAATAATTAATAATTTTTATTAACAAAATTGAATTTTACTATGTTGACAGTTAAAAAATAATTACTCCCTTCGTCCCACTTCAATTGAGCCACTTTTCTTTTTGGGACGTCCTACTTCAAATGAGCCATTCCATAAATGAAAAGAAGTGAACAATGTTTCGGACATTTATACCCTCATAATGATTACTCCCTCCGTCCTAGCCCAATTGATACTTATTTTCTTTTTGGTCCATTCCAGCCCAATTGAGACTGCCCAAAATGAAAGGGAATCTTTACTATTTTCCCCACTCATTCTCTCTCCTATTTTACTTTTACACTCACAACACCAATCAAATCACTATTCCTTCCACTCATTCTCTCTCCTATTTAATTTTTTATACTAACAACATTTTCTTCCACTTTTTCTCTCTCTTACTTTTCCTTAATCTCTGTGCCCAAAAATTTGGTATCAATTGGGCTGGGACGGAGGGAGTATATATTTACAAAAAAATCATTCATTATACCCTTATAATTTTAACATATTTACAAAAAAACAATCATTAACTTACTATTCCTCCCACTCATTCTCTCTCCTATTAAATATTTTTAACTTTTACATTCTCTCTCCTCTAATCTTCTCCCACTTTCAATTCTTTACTCATTTTTATAAAAAATTCTTAAAAAGCGTGTAAAGATGTCATGGCTCAATTGAAGTGAAACCGGGGGAGTATTAATTTTAAGCATTAAGCTAAATGGTGAATTTACTAACAAATATATTTTGTACTGTGCTATTGCTTGCTTGATAATGTCTATTTTGCTTAGTTTATATTTTTGTAGAACTTTTGCTACTCATGGAGTCTTTCTTTGAGAGGGATAGCAGGCTTGGTATTCAATATAATATCTTTTTGCTGTCAAATAACTATTGTTAAATATTTATGTGAATATGACATTTGTACAGTTATGATGGTATGTGGTTGGTTGTTTTGTTGTTGTTATTTTTCTCCGTTTTCACTCACAATCTGTTTGTGAAAATGCCTCATTACCTCAGTATTTATTTGGCTATATTTGGATCGGGGCTATACAACTATTGTTGGTATTTGTTTCTTCAATTTCATGATTTTTAAAGTAAGAAGTAGTACTTCATCCATCTCAAAATAAATCCCAAATTATCAATTTTGTCACTAAGAAAGAAGTGTGGGGAGGTTAGTCAGGAGTAGGAAACGCCTTAGGTAATGTATACATAGATTTGTTGTTGTAACTTTTTTTTGTTTTTTAAAGATTGTAAACTTTTGGTTGTTGGTGGCTATGATCGAAAGTTATTTGCAGTTTGGTGGCTTTTTTGCTTGCATTGTTTTCGACCATGAACCAAGTAGCTCTTGACTTTTGATTGTTGATTTTGTGTGTTCTTTTCTTAAAAATTTCATTTTGCATTGCTATTTAGATTCTTGGTGGAAATTAGAAAGATAAAGAAAAAGTTTAGTTATAGGGATGTATAAAGAAAAAGTTTGTGGGTTTCTTCTTGCTTAGCCAATTAATAGATAGCCTACCTGATCGATTCTTCTCCTTCTCCGTGACCTATTCTCCCACGATGTTTAAGGCTGCCTTGGTTTACCTATGACATTTGTTTCGTTAAATGATTGCTTTTGGTGTTTATGTGAAGAATGAGGCTAAGTGGGGGTGGGAAGGAAGTCAGTACCTTTACCATTAATTTGCAATTTTTAATGGGTTTAATCTGTTAATTTTAATGGTAGGGTGGTAGTGGTAGTGGCAATGATGAAGACAGAGGGGGAAATGGTTGGGTTTGGGAAGTGGGTGGTGGTGATGGTGTGTTTATAAGATATTGGAGAGGGGTTGGAGAGGAAAAGAGATAGGGACGTACATCAAATCGGGTTGTTCTTGGTGTGCACATAAGTTGTTTGATGAAATTTCTCAGGAACAAAGGTTGTGTCTGCATTCATCTAATTTTAAAAAAAATGTTGATATAAGATGAATGGTGGGGGGTTGAGAGAGAAGAAGAGACAGGAGATGCACACCAAATTGGATATTCCTCAAGAACCCCTCTCTATCACTATCTTCTGAAGATTAATATGTGTGGTTTTTACTGAACACTTTGCTTGAAAATGTTACAGAAGGAGATGAAATTTAAGGGCAAATGGTTGGCTTGCGTATCACTTGGAGAACAGACCTTCCGTGTGCATTCCTAATCAACTTTCGACTTTATATTTAGATATATAAGTGTTTAGTTCAGAATAATTTTAACATTGATTTTGGGTTTATCATACGAGTAGTGTGTCTAATGTATTCACCAATATTTGCTTCCAAGTAAGGCTGCCAGGAAAGGATGCTCTTTTGTCTGCATCCCATTTTTCAACTTAGAATTAATTTTGAAAATCATGTTCAAGGTTGTGGGTAATTGCCGAAATGACTAGGATTAGTAAGGAGGTTAATGCAATGATCAATATTTTAATGGGGCAGTTACAGTAGGACATATAGATATGTAGCAGATTCAGACGATAATGAAGATGAGAAATGAAGAAGACATATAGTTACAGTAGGACATTTAGTTGCCAAACTACAAGAATAAAGAAAGATAAAAGAGTTCAAAAATGTTTAGATCATCGTTTGTTTTTCTACTCATTTCTCCATAGTGAATTCCATCAGGTATGTTTGATCCTTTCTTTAATCAGTGCGCATTATGGGTTGCAGTTACATGATCAAAAAGGTTGCTTCTATGCTCTCAATTATTTAGAACTATTGTTTTGCTTTCTTTCTTCGATTTTCTTCTGTGTGCCTTCTCATATAATCTTGATTTTCTCCTTTGTGCCTTCTCCTATAATATTAATTACGCTTCAAAATTTGCATTTGAATCAGCTATTAAAATGGGGATGAAGGCAGAAAAAAGCAATGGCCAATATCTGCATAGTTATACTAAATTGTCCTTCAAGACAGTACTGACTTCTTGGTACAGATTAAATATCTGCATAGTTATATATGATTTTGATATATATTTTATTTACCTTAAATTGCAGTACTATATACTGCTCCAATTCTTAGATTATCAAGTTTTCTCCAACTTCAAACAATCTCTTCAATTGATCATGATTTTATTTATTATTTACAGTTTCTTAAGAAGGTTGTATTTAGATTATCTAGAAAGCCCGTAATTTATGATAAATTGCGATATGATCTCAGGTAACATGTTGATTCAATTGACTCAATCATTGGTTCAATAATTAAGATGGGGGTGAAGGCTAAAAGTGGCATAAGCTCAACACGATTTCACCCGGTAGAGCTGTCTGTCAACTCATTGCCAAAATTATTGTTAACTCATTGTTGACTTCAACTTTTGCTGTCTAATTGCTTCATGTTCGTTCTTTACCCCCTCAGAATGCTGATGTTTCTTAAACCTTTTCCTAACCAACTGCTTACAACTGATTTGTCTCTACACATTCATCTTCAAATCCAGGTAAATATTTCATTTTTTTTATTTTGATATTTTACTTTGGTCTGTTTCACTTACACGCACATAAAATGTGTGCAATAGTGCAAGTATCATCTCTTTGTGTGTGTGTGGGAGAGAGAGAGAGAGAGAGAGAGAGAGAGAGAGAGAGAGAGAGAGTAGGGAATTGAAAATTTTTAGAAATTTTTTAATCTGGGCTCTTCATGAATTCTTTCCATGAAATTGGGTTCTAATTTCATATAGATTTTTTCTTTCAATAATATCTTACTTTAAATATATTGATCATAAAATGTTGTACATTGAAGGCTCTTAATTTAGGGAGGTCAGTACCCTCTCACAACATAGCTGCATTTGTAAACTGCCTTATGATTTGGAAATAACCTCCCGAGGATCTGAATAATTGGGTTTTGAATAAAGATGATGGGTCAATTTGGAAGAGTTTGGATGCGTTTTGGAGGAATGGGAAGGATTTTGTGTTGGCGACTCTTGATAAAAGCAGTGAGAAGAAGAAGAGAAGAAGAAGGAAGAGTTACGCAGAGTATTGCTAGAGTTAATAAGGAGGTTAGTGCACAATTCATTATTTTTTATGGAGCAATTACATGGAATAATTTGGAGTAGGAAGAGGAGGGGAAACTGATTGTGTAGAAATGGCAGTTTGGGAATTGGCCTGATGGTCTCAGTTTCCACGAAGATTTTTTCTGTCGTACTTTTTAATTATTTCCCAAAACAAATGTCGCTTTTTCAAATAAGAAAAATATATAAGGTACTACATTTATTATTTATCTCGGGAGAGAGGGAGTAATTTAACTCTTTTATGTAATCTTGAGTTTATGTGGAACCTATGTCCGCCTTAGTTGTTTGGAGTTTAAATTGAATTTAGAAAATTACATCAATATTCTTGATCTCCCTCTAAATCTCTTGAATTGAATTTTGCAATATTTTGTTACTATTTGTGCTAAATTGTCTCAGAATGAAGAAGAAGGAGCCAACACATTAACTATTTTCTCTGTTGTTGCAGGGCGGAGCTTGAAGCTGGTGTTCTAGAGTTGGTGGAAGCTTATGAGGATTGTGCTCATCTTTCCTTGGAACTTCAGTCTGTTGGAGATGTCCGTCCTGGTTTACAATTATTAGAGTTCTTCATTAATATTACCATATGGCTCATCTGTTTCCAGAAACTTTGCCGATCAAAACTGTCAATAAGCAATATTCATGGGTCTCCAAGCAGTAGATTGCATTTATATTTTGATCAATTTCAAGACAATAGGGAAATTTTAATGTTGTTTATCTTTATATTTTTTTTTTACTTAACCTACATGCATACTGTCCCGTGCCATAGGCACGGGCTAAAGAGTACTAGTCATTTTACAATATATCTCATTGCTACGGTTCGTAGTAATATGACAATGTGACCAATTTTCTCACATGATACCGTTCCAATCATTAAATATAATTTTTTTTAACTAGGCTAATTTAAAATAAGCATACCTTGCAGAATTTATGAAAATTATATTTATCCATTATTTTCATTTTTCTTATACAAATGATAACTTAAGTATATATAATTTTATATAAAATTATCAGTGCAGAATATTTTAATTTATCTAATATATTTAACTAAATTAAGCTATTAGTGTTGCAAGAAAATATACTGAAATGCAAAAAATATACTGAAATGCAATCTTTCGAAGAAATCAATTATCCGGGATGTCATCTTCCTTTCTTCCCAACCGTTCAATTAGCGTTTTTCGGTACCAGATTTACCTTTGAACGGTATAAATCGGGCAAGGCCCAATGGATTGGGCTCAAAGTAATATTTACACAAGTCCCAAATACGACATAGGGAATGAGTTTTCCTACCTATACTCGTCATGCCTTCTCGTCATTTTCCACTATGTCGACCTAGACATAGTAGAGTGATTTTATGACTAAGGCATGGAAGGGAGAATATGCCGACCAAGGTATCCTTGGATGCCAACAAAGGCATCCCCAAGTGACGATCAAGGCCTTCTCGACTACCATCAAGACAAGGGGAATGGACTTCCCTACCATTGTCACCTTCTCACATGGCATACACACATGTCGACCAACACTTTATGCCGAGGAGCAAACCTCCTAGGCATACGTACAGAAGACACTTCTAATCCTAATACAATAAGGACTGTGGGAAATTAGAATTCGAGTAGGATTTAAATCCTTATCTCACTCAACTTCCTATCTAAGACATAACTATATATCCTACAACTATAAATACCAGCCATAATTCACATAATTCTGGTACGTACACACACGCATTCTCTTGACCCTAAACTCTTGTCAATTGATTTGCTCTCTTACAAACATATAATTACTCTCACGCCGAAGGGCCTTCGTCGGTGAAGCCCCGACTTAGTTTACGTGTTTCTTCATCTTTTTCAGGCTATTCAAACATCCAGGAAATAACCTACCGCTTGATTTGGGCTGATCCAACATTTTTGGCATCATTAGTTTGGTTCCATTATCGGGAAACGATCGAATTATCCATTGAATAGCCGAAAAGATTTTGTTCTGTTCTCCTAATCCTAATGGAAAAGGACACATTGCTAGTATCACTCTTGATCAGGATAACCCTCTTATGGAGGAGACTCATGGGAAGGCTGGGACTACTATTCCTCTTGCCAATGGAGGACTACCGCCTCCTCCACCACTGAACGACGAGCTGCCACCACTAGGGATGAACCTGAGCTCTAGTGGACAGCCAGTAACTGAGGTCCTATTGAACCCTCCCCATCGTCGACAATGAGGACGACCAGTAGGCAGTCAGACGGGGAGGAATGCCGCCCAGGGAGGCACATGAATATTTCCCCCATAGATTGATCGCAGAACTCTTCTGCACCGCCAGGTGGAGACTCTGCAACAAATTTATGAAACATAAAATGCCTTGCTGCAGTTGGATCCAGAACACTCTCTGGATGAATTCATTAGATCTAACAGGACTGGAAATTCCCTTGGGGGGAAAGTCATTTTGATAAGCGTGGTAGTCAGGGGAATAGAGAATATCTTTCCCCTGGAAAAAATCCCCCACATCACGACACTGCTGGCAGATCCAAGCAGATCCCTGCTGTGATGTACCCGATTTTTTGAAAATCAATTGAGTCGCCACGCCGTTTTTAGTTTAAGGCCAAAACTTTGAAAAAAGACCAAAATGAGAGAAGTGAGTTCGGAGGTCACGTTACACTCCGGGAAGAACGATTAGCACGTTCACCCGGAATGCCTCGTAAACGAGTCTTTCAAATTTGAAACCATTTGTATGTGTGTGTGTGTTTTTTGCAGAAAGAGGTTTGACGTAAAAGGGACTTTCAGGAAATAAAAAGTTTTGACTGAACTAAACTAAAATTAATTCTAAAAACGTGATGAATCTGTGAAAGGAAAACAGTCAACTGAACTGACTGCCAAATGACACTCATGTCCATGCGGATTAGGACGAGTTTCAATCCTGTCCGCGCGGATAAGGCAGTAGGGTTCCTTTTTGACAGCTTTTCAGTCTGATTCTGTAATTTCCAGAAAGTTAACTGGATTTACAGAATCAGAACTGGAGTTGTAATAGAAAATGTCAAATGAAAGAATTTTTGAATTTTGCATCCATGCTTGTCCCCACTTTCCTTAGGCTTTGATTAGTGATCACTAAACATGATTAAGAGTGATCTACTAGATCAAGCCATCATGAGGGTACATTAGGACTTAGGAGCATTTCATTTGCTTGGGATGGGGGGGTTGACATATAAATAGAAGATGTTTAAAATAAATGTTAAGATTAACACATGAAAAATGGAATTAGGTTAAAAGGTGTATCAACTTTAGAGTGGATCTCTAAGGTGGTCATTAGGATGACCATCCTTGAGATCTTTAAACTCCATGTATTAACTACATCCTTTTGTAACCTAGGAACCTTAGTGATCTTCATCCATGGAAATTGTCCCAAGGTGGAGATCTTAGGGTTTAATAGAATATTATCACAAGAAAATAAAATGTTGACCACTAAGATGATCACCATGGAGATTGAACTCCAAGATGACCATGCTTAGGTCAATAAAACAAGTAAAGACTAGTTAATGTAGAAAAAGGACAAACGGGGAATAACATAACAAAGAAAATGTGAATCCTTGTAGAGAATCATCCATGGAGATGACTCCATGGAGATCCTTTTGGATCCTAAGACAAAGGGGGAAGGGAGGTGAGCAACAAGTAAATAAAACAAGTTACATAATTTAAATATGAGATGTATGCATGAATGAGGGAGATCAAGGTAAGGAGAAGGAGGATTTACCAATGGTTGTACCCTATCTTCTTTGGTTTGGTGTTTAGGGCTTGGAGATTAACAAGACTTATGTGTGGATTTGTGTTTAGGTTTAGTGTTTGGATGAGTGTTTAGGGTTGTGTTTAGGGTTGTGTTTAGGCTATTTTCTGGAGGGATTTTGGCAATGTAACAGTAGTGTTCATCTGATGTCCCTTAAACTGAGAGAGAAGGGCTCTATTTATAGGCTGGATTAGGGTTCATTCCTGTCCGAGCGGATAGGAATGAGGCCCTCCATTATGTCCGCGCGGATTGGAATGAAGGCGTGCCTGACTTTTTCCGAAAAGCAGTTTTGGCTGTTTGCAATTAATTTTCTTGGAAGCCACTCCTTCCAGCGAGATCTAATCCAAATTTGTTATTCCCTTAAGGTCCTTCCTTGCTTAAATTGCCTTGGAAAGTGACCAAAATGCCCTTAAATGTTTATTCGATGTGGAAAACGTTAAATTGGGCTAAAGTAATATTGGTGGTTCAGATTGGGACACTTACACCTACTCAAGATGTATATCCTCGTCATAAAGTTCCTGGACATGAAAATACACAAAATGAGTAAGATTTGAGAAATCAACTGAATAATCAAAGGGACCATGAGGTTAACTCATCTGACTTAAGAGTAAGGCTCAGTCATGCTAGGCAGAAAACCCCTCCTTGTCATAATCTCTCTCCTTGGCTTAAGAGTCTTGCTCGACCTAGGAGTCCTCCTTGGCACAGGGGCTCTCCTCGTCACAGGACTCCTCCCCGTTCAGAAATAACTCTAAGGAGGGACATAAATCCTTTTCATCATATCAAGCCACAGCATAGCACCCTCTGGACACGGGGATAATCACCAGCAACGTGAGGAACAAAGCCGAGTGAATGGACACAGAGAAAAAGAAAGGACCTGTTACAGTTCTCACTTTAGCTAGGGGATCAATGCATGGGATATTCTCCTCTTGAAAAAAAGAATTGTGAAATGGAAATGGGGATGAAGGAGATAAATGATGATGATACTAGTGCCACTCATCCTTTCTCCTATCAGATTAATGACCTACCTACCAATCTGGCTCTCAAGATCCCCGTTTTGAAAAATATGCATGGATTATAAATGCACGAGACCATGTGCAAAGTTTTGAATCCACCATGACCCTCCTCACCAAGGCAGATGATATCCTCTATAAGGCTATTGCGAGTACCTTCTACGAAATAACTTTGTTCTGGTTTCGTGAGCAAAGAAGGAAAGCATTGATAGTTGAAAAATTATGAGAATGAGGTTCCTGGACTTGCAACAGCTAGGAAGAGAAGAAAAAGACTAAAAGACCTTGCCAACATTAAGGAGGCCAAAAATGAAACCACTATAAGTTACTACAATCGGTTCAGAGCCGTGGCTGACCAGGTAGAGGAAAGCCTAACTGACCGGGAGGTGATTGTCTACTTCAACTCCGGACTGAGATCTGGATAATTAATCTATTAACTCTTTACCAGGGAGTCTAAGTCGAAATCTAATCTATATAATGTGTCTTACGCTATAGCCATGGCAGAAGTGAAGAGCAAGAAGAGGTCTGAAAAACCAGAAACAGATGCGACTGGCACCTACCATGCTTCCAATGGAAGTAATTACAGGGGAAAAAATAGGACTTGGGCTACAGAAAAAGTCGATGTCTTCACTGCACTCACTAAACCTATCACGGAGATCATGTAATTAGTGAACCTACCAGATCCCCGACCACTTAGTGATAGAACAAAAAATGTCTGCGACAACTCTAAATATTGTGCCTTTCACAAGGACCACAGACATGATACAGATAATTGCATCTCCCTTAAAAGAATGATCCAGAGATGGGTGTATGAAGGGAAACATGACCTCTATGTTATGCGAAAGGATAACAAGCGAAGAAGAGAATATGATGTTAAAAAGGATGAAAGGGAAGATAGGCCTCCTAGGGCAAAACTCCATGTCATAAGGGAGGAGACAGTCTCTAACAAGAAACCGAAAGACCAGATACATGAGCTCAACAAGGTCTACCACATCCCTGCCTGGATTCATAAAGAGCAGGAAGTCATCAGATTCTCCCCAAATGAGCTAGCTGGGAGTCGCGCTACTCGTGAACAATCCTTAGTGATTAAAGGGCAGATTGATAACTGTGAATCAGAGAGACTCCTCATAGACCCGGGGGCCTCAAGGGATATTCAATACTACTCAACCTTCCAGAAAATAAACCTGAAAGATAGCATGCTTGAGCCATACTCTGGAAGACTAGAAGGCTTCACCAACCATAAAGTCAACGCTATGGGGATGATGGACCTACTACTAGAAGCTGAGGAACACCACTTCCAAGATGAGGCCACAATAACATTCATGGTCATGGACCTGGCAAGTGACTACCATGTCATCCTAGATATTCCAAGTCAAGGCAAACTTGGGATGGTCGCCTCCCTCCTCCACCAGCGAGTTAAGTTTCCCACTCGTGCGGGTATAAGATGTGTGAGGGCAACCCCCAAAGACTTCTTGGAACATGTGATGAGAACCTGAAAAACTGCCAGAAAGGTGGAGGTAGACACGCCAGAGGAAAACCTGAAAATCTCTAAGTCTGTAAAGACCACCAGCACCAGTTCTAGGCTTTATATGATTTTCGAAGCCGAAGATGAAGAACACATGATACTGGACATTCAAGAAAATGACAATAATGACACAGTTCTGTTCGTTCTCGATACAACCCCTCATCTCGTCAGCAGCCAGAACTCGAGGGCTAACCCTGAATTGAGACAAGGAGAGTTGCAGGATGTAGACGAGCTGGTTGAAGTGGAAGACCTAGTCATAAATGGTGACGAGGGGAGATGACTTAGAGAAATAATTATTGAAACGTTGCAGTTCCGAGATGATTAAGAAATGGAGCCCGTGGACAAATTGGAAGAAATTATACTCAATCCCGACTAACTAGAGCAGAGAATAAAAATCGGAGGGCAACTCTCCCCAGATGAAAGAGAGGAGATCGTCACCTTACTAAAAAACAACCTAGATGTCTTTGCATGTAAGGTTGAGGATATGAGAGGAATAAAAGAAGAGGTGGCTGTCAAGCTGGAAGTTGACCCGCCTGCTAAACCTATCAAGCAGACAATGAAATTTTTTGCTAATGACAAGGAAGATACAATCATGGAAGAGGTACAAAAACTGCTAAGTGCTGGAATTATCAGTGTAGATTTCACAGATCTCAACAAAGCCTGCACGAAAGGCAGCTATCCCGTCCCAAGAATTGACAAATCGACAGACTCCATCGCGGATATAGGATTCTCAGCTTCCTAGATGCCTACTCTGGTTACCACTAGATAAAGATGTCCAAGGAAGATATTGAGAAGACAGCCTTTCAGGCTGCTGGAGGAATTGATTGCTATAACATGATGCCTTTTTGACTTAAAAACGGTGGCGCAAGCTACCAACGCATGGTCAACAAAGTATTCGGGGAGCAAATAGGCCAAAATATGGAAGCCTACATCGATGACATGGTCATTAAGACTAGGAATGGCAGTCACGCCCTGGACATGGAAGAAACCTTTGGCAACCTAAGATAAAACAACATGAAATTGAACCCAAGTAAATGTGTGTTCGGGGTGACGGCCGGAAAGTTCCTAGGATTTATGGTGTTGCAAAGGGGGATAGAGGCAAATACGGAGAAAACGAAAGCCTTTATAGACATGAAAGAGCCTAAAAACATCAAGGAAGTTCAAATGCTAAACGGAAGAATAGCAGCCTTTGGTAGGTTCATTGCAAAATTCATGGAGAAATCGCTATCTTTCTTCAAAGTTCTGAAGGGAACCAAGTATAACGACCCTAACCCTAGGCACTATTTTAGTATCATATTATATGCTTTATATATTATTGTTGACTTTATGTGTTCATTTTATGTCTTTGATTTCTTATGATAAGTTGAGAAGGTTGTGAAACAATTCTAAAGCCTTAGGATAAATTGGAAATAGGTTAAATTATCTTGTTGAAGTATAGTAATTAAAAATAAATAAAATATGAGTGATTGGGTGGTACTTGTGTAGAGGAGAGAAGTAGAGGGTTTAAGTTAATTCTTTAAACATTAGGGGCCTAAGTGGAGGAAATGGAAAGATCTTATTAAATTGGCATGGGGGCCATACTCCCTCTTTTCCTCCCATCACCTCCTTTAGTCAAATTCCCCCCATACTTCCTCCATCATCCTAATTCCCCTCCTCAATCAATTTTCTCCATGGAAGCTCCTACTTAAATCTTCTCTTCCAAAATCCTTAACAAATCCAATCCTTCTCCATTTTTCAATCCGGGTGTACTTTCGTGTTCAGAGCAACGAGGGGAGCACATCAAGCTAAAAAAATCCTTATTCCACCTCATATTGCTAAGGTGAGTTATTATGACTTTCCTTCCATTAAATGTTCATGAACTATTTGATGTTGTTATTGTTATTTATACTTGTTTTTAGATGCTAGGACCCTTTCTTGGAGTTGAGAAATGGAGTAATGACCTAGGAAAATGTTGTTGTTCATGAAAGTGTTAAAGAGTGTAAGAAAATGGGTGTAAGAAAATGGGTTGAGTTAGATTAGAAAGGTTAAACTTGAAATGTGGTAGTGAAATGGGTGGGAAATCAAGTTGTAAATGATCTAGGTTTATATTATTTTGGGTTTAAATGATTTAGTATGAGAAGTATGAAGTTTGGTAAGCCTTTCTAGGTTCACAAAACAGGGGAAACTTGGTTTGGGACAATTTGGTATAGGTGCTGAAGGATTTCTGATTCTGTTCTGAATTCTGGGCTCAGGTCACGAGTCGTGCCCTGTGGCACGAGTCATGCCTGAGGGTGGGATGAGTCGTGATCAAGGGTAAGCTGAAGTCGTGCCTTGCTAGGGACGCCTGAATCTGTGGAAAGTCAAATGGGCACGAGTCGTGCCCTGGGGCACGAGTCGTGCCCTGGCCTGGTGACTTTGAACCAACTTTAGAGCTGTTTAAACCTATTCAAACTAGAACCAAAATGAATCCTCTTTAACCTAGATTAAAGTAGAACACTTTGGCTACACAATGACATCTTAATTGATAAAAATGGAATTATGGAAGTACTTTAAATATTGCTTGGAAGACGCTTGGTAGCCTTGTTTGGTAACTTAACCATTGTGACTCAAACTTGGTATATTGAGCTTGGGTCTTTATAGAGGCCATGTATTGTTGTATATTAACTATGTAGGATTGGTTGATGATACCTTGTTACCTTACTTGCATACATATTCATTGATTGTGCTATGCATAGTGTATTATATAAATGTTGCACTATGATATTGTTGAACATGAGTATAATTTACCATGTGGTTATATTTCTTATCCGTTTTTGTGGATTCTATTTCAAGTAACTATTATGTGCTTGAATTTGTGTTAATCAGCTGATGATTGGGGGTATAGCATAATACGATCAATTATGGAAAGTGTGACCTAATGTGATCGGATTATGTTATACCTATGACCGTCCCCTCCTGTGGCCACAGGTCGGGGTTATAGCATCTGTATTGAGCCAAAAGCCTTACAGAGTTGCTACTATCTTATATGATTCCCTGAAACATGGGTCTTATAAGAAGTGAATAATGCTCAAGCAGTTCACTAAATATTGGGATTTTATCTCCAATGTTGTACGACTATTGTTCAGACGGGAAAAGGTAAACCGAGGTAATATAAAGTGTTTACAGCTTCTCCAATCGTTATATGCAACTTGCTATGTGTTGAATCTTACTTGGCATATTGCTGCATTCATAATAGCTTGCTGAGATTTATTCTCACCCCTCTCCCTTTAATATTTTTAGATCCCGAGACAGGCGGACTGGCCAAGTAAGGGCGGAGAGGAGTTTGGAAGTGATATTTTGGGGATTGTCGGGGTATGTATAGGTTGGCGTAGAAAGTGTATTTTGGTATTGAAATTACCCGGATTTCGCGCGCGGCGAAAGCGGTTGTCTTTCGCGGAGTTGGTGTCTGAGACCTCGCTTTCGGGAAGGAGAGGAGTCGCCACGCGGTTTTTGTATTTTGAGCCCAAACATTGAGAAATGGCTTTTGGTTGAAAATGGTGTCATTTTTATTGGTAGCAAAAATGATTAAAAAGCTTTTTGAGTACCAGAGATTGTTAGGTTCGGAGGTCACGTTACGTTTCGGGAAGAGTATTACGAGATCACTCGAAACGCCTCGTATGACGAGTCTTTCTACCTTTTTTGAAAACGTGTGCGTGTGTGTGTGTGTTTGCATTTTGAAAATGGGGGCTTGAATGACAAGCTTAATCTTGGTTTGAATGTCAAACCTTGATTTCGTGCTTCTTTTGAAAAGGCGAGCGTTTGAATGACAAACGTCGATTTTGGAAGTTTTAGGAAAAATGGCGCGAATACTGATTTTAACTGTTTATCTTAAGTGTCAAATGTTGACTTTTAAGAAAAGAGCGTTTTGAAAGAGAGTTCGAACGTCGAACTCCGGTTTTGAACCGGGCATTACATTGTTAACGATTTTTATGGGAAAAACGTATTAAATGATATGCGATCAACGAATCGGGTTGCGACTCGGACTTTTGATAAGTAAATACTATCACGATCCAAACGGCTCGGACTAGTAAATGACAGTATTTAAAGTGCGGTATCGACGGAATCAAATGACCCGGAATTATAAAGTACGATCGACGAGCCAAACAGCTCGGAATTGTAAAGTTGCGTAAAAGTAAATGACGTTCGACGGATCAAACGGTCCGAAATTTGTAAATGACAGGAATTGAAATGACGATCGACGGATCAAACGGTTCGTAATTGTAAATGACATGAAAGTAAATGACGATCGACGGATCAAACGATCCGAAATTGTAAAGTTGCAATCAACGAACCAAACGGTTCGGAATTGTAAATGACATAAAATAGCCGTTTTAACCCGAGATTACTTCTCTTACGGGAAGAGAAGAGGATCAGGGACTAAAACGTATCGGACCCCGTTAGACGGTGACGTTTACATTTTGAGAGTGAGAGAGGGAGCTACCTATGGCTAGGATCGGCTCCTTTGGCTCGGTGGGCGTATATGGGATACGGAAAGGTGTTTGAATGGTGTTTCGGAAGTGTTTGGACAGAGTTTCCCTTTTTATTTGGTGCTTAGGAACCTAGAGATTTGGGCAGCGTTTCGACTTGTGTCGGTTTAGCCTACGATCAGAATCTACCGACGAGTAGCACGAGGGCCCCCGAAGAGTAGAGAATTCCGCCGACGAGTAGCACGAGGGCCCCCGAAGAGCGGAAGAAAGACAAGCCTTTTGTGCTTGGGGTGGAGGGAGGAGAATTTGGTGTGTGAAAATGAGAGGAGGAGTGGAGTATTTATAGGGTAGAAATCTTGGAGGAGGGGGTAGAAACTTAGAGAGGAAGTAATTTTGCTTAGCACGGTGGGTTTCCTTGCTTAACCTGGTGGTTTTATTCCCGGCAAAAGAGTCCGGACGGACCTCTCTTGAATTTGGGGATATTTTGGTCATTTGGCTTTGAATTTGACACGTTTTGGACACGTATGTCTAGGGGCAAGTTATGTCGCGCGACATGATCCACCATTTTCATATTTTCCAAAATTGAATTACTTATAAGTGTAGATCTTGTTCTCGCGTTCGATTTGATATGTGATGGGCCCAGAACGGAGTTCGTATGAGGGAGTTATGACCTCCGGAAGGTCGAGACGCTCGAAAACGGGAAATCGAATCCCGGAAGACCCCGAAAAGTACGTTTTTTGGGGAAAGCTGTACTTTTACGTGTGATAACGTGTGTTGAGTACGCTTTGATGTCGGGATGTACGGGGCAGTCCCGAGATGTGTCGTTGGCTTGAGAACGGGGAACTTAACGGGTTCCGATTAACCTGGAGCGGGCCAGTTAACGGATTCCGGTTAACTTTTAACGGATTTTGACGATCCGGATTTGGGTACTTACAGTTAGCCCCTCGGCGATGTCACTTTCGAAGGAAGTGGGGTCGTCGAAAAAAGATAAGGATCCAAATCGGGGGATGGCTTATGGAGAGACCTGGGCGGTCAAATGGCTGGACCCTTAGCGAAAGGATTCCTACGTATCCCGAGCGGGAATCAAGCCGATCGTAGTTCACGGGTGTGAGGGAAATTGGTAAGGGCCTCGACCTGTGGGGAATGATTAGGAGGAGTTCATCCTGAGAGAGACTGTTTTGGAGGCATCTAAACCTGAGGGAGACTATTTGAAGGCGTCTGAACCTAAATGGGACCATTGTGAGGCATCTGAACCTAAGTGAGACCATTGCTAGGCATCCGAACCTGAATGGAGACTATTGTGAGGCGTCTGAACCTAAGTGAGACCATTGTGAGGCATCCGAACCAGAATGGAGACTATTGTGAGGCGTCTGAACCTAAGTGAGACCATTGTGAGGCATCCGAACCAGAATGGAGACTATTGTGAGGCGTCTGAACCTAAGTGAGACCATTGCGAGGCATCCGAACCTGAATGGAGACTATTGTGAGGCGTCTGAACCTAAGTGAGACCATTGCGAGGCATCCGAACCTGAATGGAGACTATTGTGAGGCGTCTGAACGTAAGTGAGACCATTGCGAGGCATCCGAACCTGAATGGAGACTATTGTGAGGGGTCTGAACCTAAGTGAGACCATTGAGAGGCATCCGAACCTGAATGGAGACTATTGTGAGGCATATGAACCTAAGTGAGACCATTGCGAGGCATCCGAACCTGAATGGAGACTATTGTGAGGCGTCTGAACCTAAGATTTCTGAAACTTACGAGGGCGTGGTTGTACTTCACGAAGGAGATGGGTGAATCTCACGAGGGAGATGGGTGAATCTCACGAGGGAGATGGTTTGAATATCACGAGGGAGATGGATGAATCTCACGAGAGAGATGGGTGAATCTCACGAAGGAGATGGTTTGAAGGTTCCGAGTTCGACGAAAATGGTTTTGAAGGTTCCGAGTTCGACGGAAATGGTTCTGAAGGTTTCGAGTTCGACGGAAATGGTTTTGAAGGTTCCGAGTTCGACGGAAATGGTTCTGAAGGTTTCGAGAAATTTCCATCCCCGACGGAGTTTTCTTGAAAGGAGATGAGAAATTTCCGTCCCCGACGGAGTTTTCTTGATACATGGAGGGAGCGGGATCTCATGCTGGGGATTCGACGGAAATGGCGGTCGAAGAAGGATTGTTGTGCGGGCTTTCCTTGATTTACCGCTCGTCTTTTGTCCACTGGGGATATGGTGTTCGGCCTTACGATGATGGCCGAAGAGGGATTGTTATGCGGGCTTACCTTGATGGACGCTGAAGTGGGACGATCGGGCTTACGACTGGCGGCCGGGGAGAATATTCATTGTATGGGCTTACTGTGATTGCCGTGGAAATGAGATGGTCGGGCTTACGATGACTGCCGGGGAAGTGATTATTTATCTGCTGGGGAAAAGCGTCCAGAGTTCTAACAAATCCGGTTAGGAACTGAGGATAATGATTGACGTTCCTTTATAAGGAGTGCCTTAGGATCCTGCTGGAGAGGAATGTTCGGGCTTACGACGGCGGCCGAAGAAGGATTGTTGTGCGGGCTTACCTTGATGGCCGCTGAAATGAGAATTGTTGTAAGGCTTTCGTGCCTTGGGATTCGGGCTTATTGCGGCTGCCGAGGAATTAAATGCTCACTTGCTGGAGTAAAAAGGTATTCGGACTTACGAAGATGGCCGAAGAGGGATTGTTGTGCGGGCTTACCTTGATGGCCGCTGAAGTGGGATGGTCGGGCTTACGACTGGCGGCCGGGGAGAAGTGTTGCAAGGCGTTCGTGTCTTGGGGTTCGGGCTTATTGCGACTGCCGAAGGAGAATTGCTGTAAGGCGTTCGTGCCTTGGGGTTCGGGCTTATTGTGGCTGCCGAAGGAGAATCGTTGCAAGGCGTTCGTGCCTTGGGGTTCGGGCTTATTGCGACTGCCGAAGGAGAATTGCTGCAAGGCGTTCGTGCCTTGGGGTTCGGGCTTATTGCGGCTGCCGAAGGAGAATTGTTGCAAGGCATTCGTGCCTTGGGGTTCAGGCTTATTGCGGCTGCCGAAGGAGAATTGTTGCAAGGCGTTCGTGCCTTGGGGTTCAGGCTTATTGCGGCTGCCGAAGGAGAATTGTTGCAAGGCGTTCGTGCCTTGGGGTTCGGGCTTATTGCAGCTGCCGAAGGAGAATTGTTGCAAGGCGTTCATGCCTTGGGGTTCGGGCTTATTGCAGCTGTCGAAGGAGAATTGTTGCAAGGCGTTCGTGCCTTGGGGTTCGGGCTTATTCCGGCTGCCGAGGAAGTGAACGTTGGTGAAAACCAATGGGAATTTTGACGTCAGGAGACAGAATTGTGATTTGATGTCCGAAGACAGGACTGAGCGTTTGAATGTCAAACGTCGGTTTGGGGTGGAAATGAGCGTTTGAATGTCAAACGTCAACTTGGGATGTAAATGAGCGTTTGAATGTCAAACGTCGACTTGAGAAGGAAGTGAGCGTTTGAATGTCAAACGTCGACTGGGGATTGAGAATTTAACGTCTGGAGACGAGCGTTAGTGAGGACTAACTGAGAATTTAACGTCTGGAGACGAGCATTAGTGAGAGCTAACGGGAAATTTAACGTCTGGAGACGAGCGTTAGTGAAAACTAACTTAGAATTTAACGTATGGAGACGAAGCATTAGTGAGAGCTAACGGGAAATTTAACATCTGGAGACGAGCGTTAGTGAAAACTAACTGAGAATTTAACGTCTGGAGACGAAGCGTTAGTGAGAGCTAACGGGAAATTTTACGTCTGGAGACGAGCGTTAGTGAAAACTAACTGGAATTTTAACGTCTGGAGACGAGCGTTAGCGAAAACTAACTGGGAATTTAACGTCTGGAGATGAGCGTTAGTGAAAACTAACTGGAAATTTAACGTCTGGAGACGAGCGTTAGTGAAAACTAACTGGGAATTTAACGTCTGGAGACGAAGCGTTAGTGAGAACTAATTGGGAATTTAACGTCTGGAGACAAGCGTTAGTGAAAACTAACTGGAAATTTAACGTCTGGAGATGAAGCGTTAGTGAAAACTAACTGGGAATTTAACGTCTGGAGACGAGCGTTAGTGAAAACTAACTGGAAATTTAACGTCTGGAGACGAGCGTTAGTGAAAACTAACTGGAAATTTAACGTCTGGAGACGAAACGTTGGTGAGGACCAACATGAACTTTACCTCGAGAGAGGGGCGTTAGAAATGTCGAAGGGGAATTTGGACCTCGAGAGAGGGGCATTAGAGATGTTAGAAAGATCTCATGAGGGAGAATAACGAGAAAGGATCTCACGAGGAGATAATAAGATGCAAGATCTCGGGGAAGGATCTCACAGGGAGATGACGGAAAGATCTCACGAGGGAGAATAATAGAAAAGGATCTCACGAGGAGATAACGAGAAACGATCTCACGAGGAGATAACAGGAGAGGATCTCATGAAGAGATAACGAGATAGACCTAATGAGGAGGCAACGAGAAAGGATCTCACGAGGAGATAACAAGAAAGGATCTCACGAGGAGATAACGAGAAAGGATCTCACGAGGAGATAACAGGAGAGGATCTCACGAAGAGATAACGAGATAGACCTAACGAGGAGGCAACGAGAAAGGATCTCACGAGGAGATAACAGGAAAGGATCTCACGAGGAGATAACGAGAAAGGATCTCACGAAGAGATAATCGGAGAGGATCTCCCGAAGAGATGGGTAATCTTTCTAGTAGATGGGTAATCTTTCTAGCAGATGGGTAATCTTTCTAGCAGATGGGTAATCTTTCTAACAGATGGGTAATCTTTCTAACAGATGGGTAATCTTTCTAGCAGATGGGTAATCTTTCTAACAGATGGGTAATCTTTCTAGCAGATGGGTAATCTTTCTAGCAGATGGGTAATCTCTCTAAGAGATGGCTGAATCTCACGAGGGAGATGGTTGAATCTCATGAGGGAGATGGCTGAATCTCACGAAAAGATGGGTAATCTCTCTAAGAGATGGGTAATCTCACGAAAAGATGGGTAATCTCACGAAAAGATGGGTAATCTCATGAAAAGATGGGTAATCTCTCTAAGAGATGGGTAATCTCACGAAAAGATGGGTAATCGCTTTCTCATCTTCATCAGTTCCACTGTTGGTTCCCTCAGTTCTGCTGTCGGTTCCCTCAGTTCTGCTGTCGATTCCTTTGACGAAGAGAGGTTGAAGCTATAAGGTCGAAGGTTGGGTGTGCCGTAGGAGGTTCCCCTTTTGTGGGATGCTGCCTTGGTGCTGGCGAGCCTCTTGTTTTTCCTGATGTCGGCTGGTGTTGGCATATAACCAAGCCTCTGGACTGTAGTGTGGTCCTTGACTTCGATGACTTGGTGTTGGCCTTGTAACCTTTTGCCGAGCCCCAGTCCTGGGATGAAGTTCATGAGTTTCATCATCTTTATGGCGGGAGGAATCTTGTCTTGGAACATGGAAGGTCCACGTTGCATATTTGTATCTTAGAGGTCTCCAGAGTGAATCCAGTTAATGCCATGTCGTCATTATGCTTGATTTCTAAGACTGGAATGTTGTTGGTGCTGGTCCCCTCGGTGGTGATGCTGTCGCCGTAGACTGTGGTTAGCTCGTTGCCTTGCATGAACTTGAGGCATTGGTGAAGGGTGGATGCCATGCCATTTATTTGATGCAGCCAGGGACGCCCCAGGATGGCTGTGAAAGTGATTGGAATGTCCAACACTTGGAATTCGGTGGGGATCATGCGCTTGCCGAACCAGATATTAAGAGTAGCAACCCCGAGAACTGTACGGGAAGTGGAGTCTTGGGCCTTGACAGTGTGGAGTGAAGGCTTCAGATCTGTGGACTTAATGTCAAGTAGGTTCATCATCTTGGCGAGCAAGACATTCATTTCGGAACCTCCGTCTACCAATCACACGGGGAAGGCGACGCTCGTCCAGCTGGACTGTGATGTAGAGCGGCTCATTGTGATCAGCCCCAAATTTTGGCATGTCCAAATCTGTGAAGGTGATAATGTTGCCATAGTGGATGTTGCCGATCATCTGAATTACTTTGTCTGGGGTTGCGTCCACGGGGACCATGGTGCGGGCCAAACTTTCCTTTAGCTTGAGCTTGTGAGGATATGAAGAAGTGAGCAGGGACCAAGGGAAATGTTCGCCTGGGTTTGCTTGAGCTGAGTGAGGATCGGGTCCTTCTTTCCGGAACTTGTTTCTTTGGGCGCGGGCCGACCGGGTTGCGGCTCCGGCTTTGCTCTTTTGTGGGGATGTATTGTGTTGTATGTATGGAAATGTGTTGGGGATGTATCCAAAAGTGTTTTGGTAGCTGTTTGAGCAAGTGGGAGGATACCACTGGGTTGTGGAAAAACTGCCATTGCTGCTGCTGCTGCCCAGAGGTGTCATGAGGATTCAGATTTTGATCTTTCGAAGTTGCATCTGAGAAGCCCCAGTTCTGATTAAAATCATAATGCCGAAAGATGCTTCTGACAAGCCCCAGTAATCGAAACTCAAAGTAGACCCGTGGGATGAAAAAGCTCTCTTTGCGTGGCAAAGCCCCAGTCTGAAGAAATGACTTGGTGAAGCCCCAGTTTGAAGGAATCGCTGGTCATCTGTGGGGATTCTAGAGTGAATCTGATGCAGCCCCAATCTGAGTTGAACCCCATGTGGCCTGACGAGGCAACCGTCCTTGATTTTTTTTCGATTGGTCAACCAAAGTGTATAAGAGGAATGGCTTGTAATGTATACGCGCAAGGACGTATTTTAGAGAAGTGGGAACGAATCCCGATTTTATGTGGATGCCTAGTTTAATGCAGGCACCAAAACTCGCTTTGGGTTTGACTCTTTTGGGAGAGTATGAGCGTAGAGAGGTTTGGAGCAGTGTATGGAAGCTCTTGCTGACAGAAAGACAGTGTTTAGCTCTAATTTTCCTATTATCGTAGAAAAAGAAGACTTGTCGAGACATCTGAAAACATGTTTTATCCATAATGATCACAAGATTGCTTTAAACCCTTTGTTAATGTTCAGGTTGTTCAACCATTAATCCCGATATGAACAAATGTCTTGATTAACCGTGAGAAGAAAGTCAACCGATGTCGCAGATCAAAGTTGGTTGTGTGTGAAAGAAAGGTCTGTGTATGGGGAAGGTCATTGATGAGACCGGGTTCATGGGATTTGTATGTGTTTAGCTATGGACCGTTTCTGTTTGCCTAGGTTCTCCTCAGTGTAAGGAGCTCAGGTCGCCGTAGTTCTGGCGGAATGGTGCTTGGCTCTAGGAAAAGGGCATGAACATTTGTGGTCCTTTTGGTGAAAAGGCTCGGATGGGATGTTTGGATGATGAGGTACGGGCCTCGAGGTGATTCCTTGACAAGTCGTTGTTGACGGCTTCTTCCGTGATTCCATTGCTTCTTGGTCAGCGTCTTTCACCGGGGGAGAAAGAATTCGAATGTAGCGTAAGGGCTTATGATGTGTTTTTGCCTTTGCTTTGACCGCTCCATTGTTATCGACAACCTCCATTCTTCGAGCTTTAACTTTGTTTGCCCATCTGTCAAGCTTTTGATTGGCGGTGCTGGGTCCTTGGCCTCACTTTTTTTTTTTTGAAGTTCCTGTTTGAACTTTTCTCTCTCTCTTTTTTTTTTTTTTTTGAAGTTCTTGTTTGATTTTTTTCTCTTTTTTTTTTTTTGAAGTTCTTGAGGACGAAGGCAAGCTCCTGCTTGAACTTTCTCGATGTGCACGAGGGCGAAGGCGAGCTCCGAGGTTGTTGTCGACATGGGGTCAATCTTCCGATGTTGAGTGACCTTTTGTTGTTCCTTGATATTGCCGCCGTCGTTGACTTGGTCAAGGTGATGGTGGGGATGTGTTTTGGGAAGTGCACGGCTTGAGGGAGGCCTTTGTGAGGTGAGGAAAGTGTATGGGGAGGGAACCAGTTGACTTTCTCACACCGATTAATCAGAACATTAGTTATTTCCAGAGATTATGTGTTGAGCAATGCAAGTGATCATTTAGGATATAACCATTTCATTAGCTGTAATGTAGGTGTGAAAATAATGTCTCAAGTCTAGCAAGAAGAGAAAAAAGACACTTATTTATAGAAACTTTAAGATTAACTACAATGTCCGAGGCGGACTTGATTGAACGAGAAAAGTACTAGAACCTACGAAGGTTGACCAAAAGACAATTGACAGATCTCGAGGATAGGTAGCCCCTACTCTAGCTGCTCTTTTGTTGCTGAACTGCCAGGACGCTCAAGCTTTCCGTCTTCTATTAGATCTTGAATTGCTCTCCTCAAGACTGTGCAGTTGTCGGTTATATGACCGTGATACTGGTGGAAAGCACAATGCTTGGTTACATCCCAGTTAGCATCGGAGGATTTGGGCTGGTAATTTTCCATGGGTTCGAGGAGACCTTGCTTCTTTACACGATCAAATACCTCGCTCAAAGGCATTCCAAAATTATCATAGTGTCGTCGTTGTCTCGGGGGACCACCGCTTCTTTGTAGTACTTCATTCTGAATGTAATGGACTGTTCCGGCAACCTCCCTCCTTTTGTCTGGGGAAGATATTAGATTGGGCGGGGCTGCCTCGTAGTGATGAGAAGAGGCTGGACTCGGAGCCGGCTTTTCTTTCAAGTCTTTCTCGAACTGGGAACCTGCGTTGACCATGGCTCGGAGATCTGGGAAGAAGTGGTGGCTGATGAGCATTCTGATGGATGGCCTCAAGCAGGACTTGAAGATTCGCATCTGTTCGTCTTTGGAAATAGGCTCCATGATTTCGGAAAGTTTCCAGCTCCATCTTTTGTAGAACTCCCCAACACTTTCGTCTGCCTTCTGTTCGGTGGTGATTAAGTCTTCACGACTTGTTTCCCATTCCAGGTTGGACCGGTACCGTTCAAGGAAGATGTTGCTGATCTGATCCCAAGTATGACGATCTTCGGGCTTGACCCTTAGGAACCACCGTAACGCTGAACTCTTGAGAGTGTGCTGGAAATAGTCGGCCATTTGCTGGAGGGTTGCTCCTTTTGCTCTCATGCCGAGAACATAAGTGTCAACATGTGTCTAAGGGCATTCAGTCCCATCGAATCTGTCCATTTCTGGCATTCTGAACTTGGCTGGGAGAGGTGTGACCATTCCCGGATCTGTAGATCTAAGTGTTTCTTTCTTCAAATTGCCCATGCTGGCTTTCAGATCCTTCAATTGCTCGACCATCCAGGCCAGGTTTGGGTCCAATGGTGGACTTTGAGGCTCGACGCCGGGTGCTACCATGGGAGTGGTAGTGATTGGAGGTGGAAGGCTCGACATATGTGGATATATGGGGGCCTTTTCTGGATTGTATCGGGGTTTGTCCCCGGTGTATTGGGATTCGTGTATAGGTAACGGGTTGAACCCGGGAGGATACTGGAGGATGTTGGGAACTGTTTGAGATGGCCCAGGGCTGCGCTGGTTGTATTGAGTGATGGGGGTAGAACTGGCTTGGCCGTATATGATAGGGGTGCCTTGGGAGGTGGCAACATGAAGCCTTGGTCGGCTGTTTCCTTGGTTCGAAGGAATCCCGTAAGTTGGCGGGGGAGGAACCTAGTTGAAGGTTTGAGGAGTTGATCGGGAGGGCTCGTCGTCCTCGATCAGGACAAAAGTACCGTCTGGCTGGGGGATAGCTACTATACCTCGCTCATTCAGAAGCTGTACCACGAAATTCTTCTGATCTTCTTTCTGCCTTTTGTGAACCTCAAAGGCCCGGATGGCTTCTTCCAATGTCATATCTGTTACCGGTGGCGGGGTTCCGTTCCCGTCGCGATTTCTCGGTGAGTCTGACATGTCGGAGAGTCTGGCTGAGGGAATTGAGGGAACTGAGGAATAGTCTGATGCTGCCGTAACTGTAATTCTGGCGAGGCGCTGACCCGGAATTCTGAACCACTCTCTGTTCACTGCAGGGAACGAAAGGTAGGGCTTAGGTTTCGGAAGGGATATTTGGCTCAAGGCTTTTAGGCTCGTGCAATGTGCATTTACCACTTAAGTCTACTTTAAAACACGTTTTCTCCTAATCCTAACTGATTGGAAAAGATTGGACCTTGAATGGTTGAGATCGAAAATTGGACCGTGAAAGGTCGAGATTTAAAGTTTTGAAATCGGACCGTGAGGGTCTCGATTGAGGATTGGACCGCGAAGGTCACGATTGGAGAATCGGACCGAGAGGGTCGGGATTCACTTTTGAGATCGGACCGCGAAGGTCTTGATTGGAGATCGGAGATCGGACCACGAAGGTCGGGATTCACTATTGAGATCGGAGATCGGACCGCGAAGGTCGGGATCGACTGTTTGAGATCGGACCGCGAAGGTCTCGATTGGAGATCAGAGATTGGACCGCGAAGGTCGGGATTCACTATTGAGATCGGACCGTAAAGGTCTTGATAGGAGAGTGGAGATCGGACCGCGAAGGTTGAGATCGACTATTTGAGATCAGACCGCGAAGGTCTCGATTGGAGATCGGACCGCGAAGGTCGGGATCGACTTTTGAGATCGGACCGCGAAGGTTTCGATTGGAGATCGGACCGCGAAGGTCGGGATCAACTATTTGAGATCGGATCGCGAAGGTCTCGATTGGAGATCGGAGATCGGACCGCGAAAGTCGAGATCGACTATTTGAGATCGGGCCGTGAAGGTCGAGATCGACTATTTGGGATCGGACCGCGAAGGTCTCGATTGGAGATCGGAGATCGGACCACGAAGGTCGGGATTTGACTGTTTGGGATCGGACCGCGAGGGTCTCAATTGAGGGTTGGAGATCGGAACGCGAAGGTCGGGATCGACTACTTGAGATCGGACCGCGAGGGTCTCGATTGAGGGTTGGAGATCGGACCGCGAAGGTCGGGATCGACTATTTGGGATCGGACCGCGAAGGTCTCGATTGGAGATCGGAGATCGGACCACGAAGGTCGGGATTTGACTGTTTGGACCGCTAAGGTCACGACTTGAGAATCGGACCGAGAAAGGCCGCGATTAAGGATTGGACCGTGAAAGTCGAGATTTGAGATTTGAAATTGGACCGCGAGGGTCTCGATTGAGGGTTGGAACGCGAAGGTCACGATTAGAGATTTGAAATCGGACCGAGGAAGGTCTCGATTGAGGATTGGACAGCTAAAGTCACGATTTGAGATTTGAAATCGGACCGCGAGGGTCTCGATTGAGGGTTGGACCGCGAAGGTCGCGATTTGAGATTTGCAATCGGACCGTGAGGGTCACGATTGAGGAGTGGACCGCAAAGGTCGCGATTTGAGATTTGAAATCGGACCGTGAGGGTCACGATTGAGGAGTGGACCGCGAAGGTCACAATTTGAGGTTTGAAATTGGACCGTGAGGGTCTCGATTGAGGGTTGAACCGCGAAGGTCACGATTGGAGATTTGTAATCGGACCGTGAGGGTCACGATTGAGGAGTGGACCGCGAAGGTCGCGATTTGAGATTTGAAATCGGATCGTGAGGGTCACGATTGAGGAGTGGACCGTGAAGGTCGCGATTTGAGATTTGAAATCGGACCGTGAGGGTCACGATTGAGGAGTGGACCGCGAAGGTCACGATTTGAGGTTTGAAATCGGACCGTGAGGGTCTCGATTGAGGGTTGGACCGCGAAGGTCACGATTGAGAGTTGGACCGCGAGGGGTCGAGATATGAGATATCAGACCACGGAAGGTCGCGATTGAAAGTTGGACCGCGAGGGGTCGAGATATGAGATATCGGACCACGGAAGGTCGCGATTGAAAGTTAGACCACGAGGGGTCGAGATATGAGATATCGGACCAAGGAAGGTCGCGATTGAAAGTTGGACCGCGAGGGGTCAAGATATGAGATATCGGACCACGGAAGGTCGCGATTGAGATTTGGACCGCGATGGGTCGAGATATGAGATATCGGACCACGGAAGGTCGCGATTGAGAGTAGGACCACGAGGGGTCAAAATATGAGATATCGGACCACGGAAGGTCACGATTGAAAGTTGCGATATGAGATATGGACCACGGAAGGACCGACGAGGGTTAAGATATGAGATATCGGACCACGGAAGGTCGCAATTGAGATTTGGACCGCGAGGGGTCGAGATATGAGATATCGGACCACAGAAGGTCGCGATTGAGAGTTAGACCGCGAGGGGTCAAGATATGAGACATCAGATCACGGAAGGTTGCGATTGAGGATTGGACCACGGAAGGTCGAGATGTGAGATATCGGACCACGGAAGGTCGCGATTGAGAGTTGGACCGCGAGGGGTCGAGTTATGAGATATCGGACCACGGAAGGTCGCGATTGAGAGTTGGACCGCGAGGGGTCGAGATATGAGATATCGGACCACAGAAGGTTGCGATTGAGATATTCCCGAGATGGGACCATGCAATTGTTATTTTATTAAATGTTTAAGTTTACTGAAAACACGTTTTTCTCAGAGTCCTAAATGGTTGGAAAAGAGCATGTCTTCTTTTTCGCAACTAACCCTAGAGCTCTAATCAGTGGATCTCGTCACTACGCTTATAAGCCCCTCGTTTCCATTTGTAGATCATCTTTCTCGGGACGGACAATCCCGAGCGAGGTCCTATAAGGCAAGCGAGTTCCACCAACAAAAGAAAAAGTGAACTTAAGGCTAGCTGATCATGCAAACTTCCAATGTATGTGACGCACGGGCCACAGTCGAAGTCAACGTCCTTAAGTTAAGGCGAGGATCGTGCCAAAATTTTGGCATGACCTCTCCTGATTCGCTTGCGCGAGGGGCCTTAGATTTTAGCGTTGGCTAAGTTGTGGCTGGCACGGTGCATACGGTGAGGTTTGGTGACACGGTGTCACATTGAACCTTTGGGTATATTTTTCGGCAGAGCTCCGCGTCAAAGTCAAGGCTGAAAAGCTCAAGACTTCGGGTCGGGAACGACCTTCGGTCTCAACCTCTCGAGCTTGACTCGGGGCGGAACCCGACGTAAAAAACATACACTTAGGCTTTATGACACGAACTAAGCCAAAAACCAACCGGGGTCTTGGACAAAGTGTGACACAAAGAGTGCATGACTTACACGGGCTAGGATGGGCTGTTTGGGACGACCCCGTGCGCCCTCGAAAGGTGTCTGGCAGACCAACCGAGGTGCAACTGATAAGGCCATCCCGGGTTACGGGTCGTAGTGTGCAGTGTACCGAGGCAGCAAGTGCACGTGAAGTGCGGTGTACCGAGGCAGCAAGTGCGAGTAGTGTGCGGTCACTAAAATTCTTTTTCTGAGTAAAACATAGATTTTTTCAGAATGTGTCTTAAAGAATTTTGATGCGCAGTTCAAAGATAGCATGAAAATCAACATGAATGGGGATGCACAAACATGGGATGATTTTGAAAAGACAACAATGTAATGCCTTTGGAAAAAACCGTTCGAGGTTTAAAGTAACACACGCACACAAAAACGAGGAAGGGTAAACGAAAGTTTGACCCACGGAAGGCTTTTTTGAAAACATCGGCAGTTTTGAAAAAAAGTATCCATTTCCCCAGCGGAGTCGCCAACTGAAATTACCCGGATTTCGCGCGCGGCGAAAGCGGTTGTCTTTCGCGGAGTTAGTGTCTGAGACCTCGCTTTCGGGAAGGAGAGGAGTCGCCACGCGGTTTTTGTATTTTGAGGCCAAACGTTGAGAAACGGCTTTTGGTTGAAAATGGTGTCATTTTTATTGGTAGCAAAAACGAGTAAAAAGCTTTTTGAGTACCAGAGATTGTAGGTTCGGAGGTCACATTACGTTTCGGGAAGAGTATTACGAGATCACCCGAAACGCCTCGTATGACGAGTCTTTCTACCTTTCTCGAAAACGTGTGCGTGTGTGTGTGTGTTTGCATTTTGAAAATTGGGGCTTAAATGACAAGCTTAATCTTGGTTTGAATGTCAAACGTTGATTTTGTGCTTCTTTTGAAAAGGCGAGCGTTTGAATGACAAACGTCGATTTTGGAAGTTTTAGGAAAAGTGGCGCGAATGCTGATTTTAACTGTTTATCTTAAGTGTCAAATGTTGACTTTTAAGAAAAGAGCATTTTGAAAGAGAGTTCGAACGTCGAACTCCGGTTTTGAATTGGGCATTACATTGTTAACGATTTTTATGGGAAAAACGTATTAAATGATATGCGATCAACGAATCGGATTGCGACTCGGACTTTTGATAAGTAAATACTATCACGATCCAAACGGCTCGGACTTGTAAATGACAGTATTTAAAGTGCGGTATCGACGTAATCAAATGACCCGGAATTGTAAAGTACGATCGACGAGCCAAACAGCTCGGAATTGTAAAGTTGCGTAAAAGTAAATGACGTTCGATGGATCAAACGGTCCGGAATTTGTAAATGACAGGAATTGAAATGACGATCGACGGATCAAACGGTCCGGAATTTTAAATGACATGAAAGTAAATGACGATCGACGGATCAAACGATCCGAAATTGTAAAGTTGCAATCAACGAACCAAACGGTTCAGAATTGTAAATGACATAAAAGTAACGGAACGGGGTCGGAACGCCGTTTTAACCCGAGATTACTTCTCTTACGGGAACAGAAGAGGATCAGGGACTAAACGTATCGGACCCCGTTAGACGGTGACGTCTACATTTTGAGAGTGAGAGAGGGAGCTACCTATGGCTAGGGTCGGCTCCTTTGGTTCGGTGGGCATATATGGGATACGGAAAGGTGTTTGAAAGGTGTTTCGGAAGTGTTTGGACAGAGTTTCCCTTTTTATTTGGTGCTTAGGAACCTAGGGATTTGGGCAGCGTTTTGACTTGTGTCGGTTTAGCCTACGATCAGAATCTACCGACGAGTAGCACGAGGGCCCCCGAAGAGTAGAGAATTCCGCCGACGAGTAGCACGAGGGCCCCCGAAGAGCGGAAGAAAGACAAGCCTTTTGTGCTTGGGGTGGAGGGAGGAGAATTTGGTGTGTGAAAATGAGAGGAGGAGTGGAGTATTTATAGGGTAGAAATCTTGGAGGAGGGGGGAGAAACTTAGGGAGGAAGTAATTTTGCTTAGCACGGTGGGTTTCCTTGCTTAACCTGGTGGTTTTCTTCCCGGCAAAAGAGTCCCGATGGACCTCTCTTGAATTTGGGGATATTTTGGTCATTTGGCTTTGAATTTGACACGTTTTGGACACGTATGTCTAGGGGCAAGTTATGTCGCGCGACATGATCCACCATTTTCATATTTTCCAAAATTGAATTACTTATAAGTGTATATCTTGTTCTCGCGTTCGATTTGATATGTGATGGGCCCAGAACGGAGTTCGTATGAGGGAGTTATGACCTCCGAAAGGTCGAGACGCTCGAAAACGGGAAATCGAATCCCGGAAGACCCCGAAAAGTACGTTTTTCGGGGAAAGCTGTAATTTTACGTGTGATAACGTGTGTTGAGTACGCTTTGATGTCGGGATGCACGGGGCAGTCCCGAGATGTCTCGTTGGCTTGAGAACGGGGAACTTAACGGGTTCTGGTTAACCTGGAGCGGGCCAATTAACGGATTCCGGTTAAGTTTTAACGGATTTTGACGATCCGGATTTGGGTACTTACAGGTATAATCCCTTTATGGAGTTGTGCATATAAAAACTTAGTTTCTACATTATAATCGAAATCTTTTGTAACTAAAACAGGTGGTTACTTTCAAAGTTGTTCAACTCTTCCTCCAATGTGGAGAGGAGTGGAGTTATTTTGAAATGGTTATGTTAGTTGTGTTTAAGTATGTAAGTTAAATCAAAGTTTTAAAAATTTAGGAAGTTTGGAGTTAGTTTTGAGGACGCTCCAGCTCGGGACACGTGTAGGTTCCGGGTCGGGGTCCTCACACCAAGAGCTTCTCATGCACATCCGAATGCTCAGAATCATTCAAATAGTTGAAAGAGTACTTGGGATCCCCTCTATTGCTAAGCAGCCCCATCATAGGCAAAATGATATACGTCTTCCTAGTCGCCACTGACCACGCTATAACTGCGGTATTAGTCTAGAATGAAGGAACCACTTAGAAATCTATATACTATGTTAGCAGGGCACTATTAGACGTGGAAAGAAGATACTTCAACGCCGATAAAATAGCTTATGCCTTGGTCATAGCTGCAAGGAAGCTACGAGCATACTTTTTCGTACACCCTATAATTGTGTATATTAATGCGCCCCTCAAGAAAATCTTGCATAAGTTGGATTGCTCAGGACGTCTCCTTCACTGATCTATCGAACTCACATAGTTTGATATTAGATCCCATCCTAGGAAGACATTCCTATCACAGGCTCTGGTCGATTTTATGGTTGAAACCACCTTCAAAGGTAAGCACGACCCCACCTCCCATAAGCTAAAAAAACCCGCGGAAGAAGAACCGACCATCGAGCTTCCACCTAACTCCTGGATCATATACACAGACAGGTCAACTACTAAGGAGAGAAGCGGAGCTGGAGTTATACTAGCAAGTCCTAATGTGAAGCGTACCATCCAAGACATAATCAGATTCAAGTTTCCTGCTTCCAACAATCAAGATGAGTATGAGGAATTGATATTTGGCGTATAGTTGGCATCCTTCTACGGAGCAAAAAAAATCGCCGCCTTATGTGACTCCCAATTCGTAGTCAAACAGATAAAAGGGAGTACAACACTCAACACCCCATACTTACAAAATATAAAGATCTCATCCTAAACATAACTAAAATGCTTGATTTTTTCGAGATAAGTCAAATAGGCCGGGAAGACAACCAAGTGGTAGATGTTCTATCTAAACTGAAAACTATTGATATGGCATATCCAGATTCTAATCCACTTATAGTCTTTGCCGAAGAACCTGCCTATGAAATACTATGAGTAATGCTCCTGGACGGGGAGGAGAAGCGCTGGATAGATGAATGCATGGACTTCATCGAAAGGGACCAACTACCGGATGACGAAGCATGTGCTAGGCTCATCAAGAAGAAGTCTATGAGGTTTACAGTGTGGAATGGGATCCTTTACAAAAGATCATTCACAATGCCCCTACTGAGATGTGTCCACCCCAAAGAAACAGAAAATCTCTTGGCAGAAATCCACGAGGGCATTTGTGGCAGTCACCCGGGGGCCAGAACCTTGGCGGCCAAAATCATCAGGCTAGGTTATTACTGGCCAAGCCTGACATATGACGCACAAGCCTATGTTAGAAAGTGTAACAAATGCCAGAGATACGCAGACATCCCTAGACTCCCATTGGTGGAACATACTCTCATAATCCCTACTTGGCCGTTCGACATGTGGGGAATCGACATCATCGACCCTTACCACCCTCCGCCCGAGGTAATTGCAAGTATGTGATTGTGGCGGTAGACTACTTTTCCAAATGGATATAAGTGAAATCCTTAGCCAAAATTACGGAAGAAAATGCAATCAACTTTGTCCACGACTTCATCTGGTGTCGCTTCGGGGTCCCACATACTATCATCTCAGATCACGGTGTTCAGTTCTCTAAGACCTTCACAGCTAAATTGAACTGACTAGGAGTCAGAAACATCAAATCTTCTGTGAGCAGGCCCAAATGCAACGTACAAGCTGGTGCTAACAGCCATAACCAAAAATCTAGAAGGAAGTGATGATAAATGGTTGGATGAACTTCCCTTAGCTTTGTGGGCAGTTCGCACAACCATTCGGGGGCCAACCAGGGAAACCCCATTCGCACTGACCTTTGGGTCAGAGGTTATTGCACCAGCTGAGATGGCTATCCTTACAACAAGAAATTCCAACTACGATGAACAGATTAACAAGGTCAATAGGCTGTTAGACCTAGACCTAGTAGATGAAAGAAGACTAACTACTCAGATGAGAATGGTAAACTATAAGAAACGGACTAAAGTCTACCATGACAGAAGGGTCCACAAAAGAGTATTTCAAGTTGGGGACCGGGTACTTAGAAAAATAGAAGCTATAGGCAGAAAGGCAAAGCAGAACAAGTTCTCTCTAAACTAGGAATTCCCTACATCATCACTCAAGTTATCAGAGAAGGAACCTACAGAATGAAAACCCCAGATGGGCAGGAGCTGAAACATCCGTGGCATTCTGATCACCTACGAAAATACTATCACTAGTTTTGAGTTTGTTTTTTATTAAATAGATTAGCCCTTGTTAGTCTTTTTCTTATTTACAAATAGAATATGATTGCAATTCGATATAATCAGTTTCAGTCAATAAATTCAATTTCCATCAAGTGACTGCGACTAGCAAGACAAAAATACAAAAAGACGAGAAGCCTACTCCTCGCACCTTAGACAAAATTCCTAAGGGTAAAAAAGACGAGTAGCCTACTCCTCGCATCTTAGAAAAAATACCTGAGGGTAAATAAACGAGGAGCCTACTCCTCACACCTTAGGCAAAATACCTAAAGATAAAAAAGATGAGCAACTAGCTCTCACCTTGGATAAAACCTCTTAAGTACTGAAAAAGGTATAAAATTACCTAAGTATTATGTCGAATGACCTACTCGGCCTAAATGGATCAACCCCTAAAAATTACCAAAGTATTATGTCGAACTATCTTCTCGGCATAAAGGGATCAACCCCTAAAATTTACCTAAGTATTATGTCGAACGACCTCCTCGGCATAAAGGGATCAATCCCTAAAAATTATCGAAGTATTATGACGAACGACCTCCTCGGTTTAAAGGGATAAATTCCTAAAAATTACCTAAGTATTATGTCGAATTACCTCCTCGGTTTAAAGGGATCAATTCCTAAAAATCACCTAAGTGTTATGCCGAACAACCTCCTCGACTTAACGAGATCAATTCCTAAAAATTGCCTAAGTGTTATTTCGAAGAACCCTCCTCGAACTAGAGGGATCATTTCCTAAAAGGTAAATGTCGTGCAAGACGTCTCCAGACATATGGCAAATTAGCCATGTCGAGCGCCCTCCTCAACATACAGAAGTTGGATACATAATACGACAAACATTCAACATTCAATAAAAAGCAGTTCAAATGTGCAAGCAGTAACTAAAAAAGACAAGTGTTGAGAGATAAAACAACATTGCATTGAATAAAACCGTGCAATTTCTCCCTTAAACCAGGCTAAGACATGCTGGTTATAAAAGTATTACCCCCCAAAAATGGGTTAAGGCACTTACAAAAGATATACGAAAAAGGTGAAACTTGTTCAGATTTATATCAACAAAAGACAACGAAAGAAAAAGCATTCAAGGTTGGTCCCCATCCCTGAACAAATCATCTTGCTCGGCTTCATCTTCTGGGATGGTGACCTGCTCGGCTTGCCCTCCCTCGACGTCCTCCTCCTCATCAGAGGCCTCCTCCTCTTGTATCTTCTTAATCAACACATTAATGTTTTGGGCGTAAACGGGGGACGGAATCCAGGTAGGACGACTTTCACGAGCATCTTGGGTGCCAATTACCTTCGGTGCATTTTCACAATATGGCACAAGAGCATGGTCGGACCTTGCAACCTCGTCATGGGAGTCCTGGAAGATAATCCGAGCGAGCATCCCCAGATCGGCGTTTAAGGACGTGTCCACTTTAGCTCTCCTGGCCAGATGCAGGTAGCCGTTAAAATACATTGTGGCAGTCTTGTCGGCTAGAGCTTGTCTAAAGTCCGAGCTAGCCTTATGCCGAGCAATGGCATCAGCTTCCCTTGAAGGGATGCTTGCCTCCAACAGATGGTATCGAGCTGCAACCTCTTTAATGATTTTGCTTGTTTCTGCCCTTTGCTTCTCCAGCACGGCCTTAGTTGCCTCCTCGGCCTTGACCTTCTACTCCCTAGCCATCTTCTCAGCCTTCACAGCTTCTGCCTTAGCCACATTCTGCTCATTAACCTCCTTCCTCAAGGATTTTAGCAGCTCCACATCTTTGGCCAAGTCGGCCTTATTCTTCTCAATCTGCCGACCAAGCTTCTGTTCCAGGTTGTCGGCGGCCTTGCTCCTTATAGCCTCATAGGCCATAACCACGGCAAGCTACACAAGAGAAACAAAAAGTCAGATGAAAATCACAAGTATAAATGTCGAGAAGGAAAATGTAAGATGTCGAGTAGACGTGCCTCACTGAGAAGAAGGCCATTCCTATTGTCCAAGTGTTCCCTGCTTGGTTTGGTGTCGAGGAAGTGATCAAACAAATCTTCATCCATAGCCCGGTGGATGATCGGCCGTCCTAGCCTCAGCTTTAGGCCCTTACGGGCAAGCACATCTAGACCCTTGATAGTAGGAGGAAGGCATAGCTCTTGGGCCACCTGTTCGACCTCAACATATGTCTGCACATGTCGACCAGTCACCTCGGGGGACGAGGGATCAACAAAAACCCTTTTCGGTAGGGTTCCTCCTGCACAGCTTCTACCCTTGGCCATTTTTGACCAGGGGTTCTTTGGGTGGCCTCTAGCTTCTCGATCTCAGTTAGACCGTCCTGCCTTAAGGCCTCTTCGACATCGGGGGTCAAGCCTTGGGACACCTTCCCTTCCTCAACCTGGGCTTCTTGCCCCTCATTTTCTTCGGTAGAGGCCCCATCTCCCCCAAACAGTTTAAGGGGCAAAGCCCCAGCCTCCTTGGTAGATAGGACTGCTTGACAAGCATCGACATTCTCTTGTCGCTTATTTCTTCCCGAGGATCGGGATGTCCATCTCTTAAGTTTCATGAGAGCCTGAGCGTCCAAAATCATCTCTTCCATCTTATTTATCTGTTCCTCGGTCAAATGTGCAAAAATGAGGAGGACAAGTCAGTAAAAAGACAAAGAGGAAAGACAGAGTTTTATAATATAAGTGTAAAAGACGTGAAGGAAGAAAAATTACAGCCGACTACATCATCCTCAGCCAGACATTTATCGTCATATAATTTGCAGATATCACATTCATCGTAGAATACAAAGCCGGGGTGCACCCTCAAGTCCGGATATCTATTACCTCTAAGGATGGGGATGAGGGGCATCAGGCCATCCATGCATAATGTCGGCCTGTACATAGTACCTCTGGTCGGTCTCCAAACTTGACCAACATAGAGTCCCCACCTGGGCAAACTGCTCCAACTTCTCTATAAGACGGTCACTCTACTCAGGCCTCCATACCTGCTCGGGCACCCCTGGGAACTTGGAAGGAGCAGCAAACTCCTAGCCTTGTCGGCTTTCCATCCTTATAACATGGTTATTCCACCCCGAAACCTTGCTTGATATATAGGATAGATGAGCTTTGGACGATCGGGATCACTTCTCACCACTATAACACAGGTGTCCTCCTTATAGCTAACAGTGAAAAATTATGGAAAGCCGATTGGCAGGGCTCAAAACCTAGGCTACGACATGACACAACGAAGCCGGTTAAGAACCTCTCGGCATTAGCCCCAATCATGGCAGGGGCGGCCTGCATATCCTCTAAAAACTCACAAATAAATGGATCGAGGGGGGAAACGAGGGCCTAATTGGAATTGCTTATAGAAGAAATTGACGTGGTTCAGACTATACATAAAGTCCTTCATAGCATCCTTATCCTGAACAGGAGCACTGGGGACATATGTAAGTCAGTATTCCTCCCTTGACACTCCGTACTTAGCATGCAACTCCTCAATCATAGGCTCCCCGGCCTTGGCTGGCCTAGGCCTAGAAGTACCAGATCTACCTTGTTGGGACCTACCACGGCCTCTAGAACGGCCACTAGCACTAGCTCCCTCGGTAAAGGCATCCACGATCCTCCCAGACGAAGAGGGACCAGTTGAAGAATGAGCAGTACTCTGACCTCTTCCCGTCATATCTGCACAACAAATAATGGGATTAGATTTTGGCTAAGGCATTGTTAAAGACGAGGATGAGGACGAGGAAGTATCCCTCCCCGCCTTACTCATGAAGAGGATGGATTCTTACCCATCAATGGACGTTCAAGGTGATCAAACTTCAAGTAGTACAAATTGATGTGTTTGAGGATCTCAGTCCAACCTTGGAACACCACGACATTTAGGGAGTCAATGCTAAGTCGGTCAATCCTAAACCGACTAGGATAACCGACGTCGGTTTTAGGGGATTGATACCTTGACAAAATTTCCCCAATCTTGTTTAGACTCAACATCATCCATGACCCATTGATGCGTTGGTAAATTTGAAGGTTTTGGGTATGATAACAGTAAAGGGCATTGGGATTGCTTCTCCACATTCTAGTCATATCGACAAACTAAGGAGAAATGGTTACAAAGGAAGCTTCTGGAATTACGGTATAAACAACAATGGTGGTTTTCAGAACTCAAGCAAAACCCAGGTGAAATTCATGTGCTAAACCCAGAAATATGAGAAAGAAAGAGATTAGGAAGAAATTTTATACCTGATTCGAAGGTTGATGAAGAAAAACTCGGAGGATTCAAGCACAAATATGAGGAATCAAGGTAAGAAAATCAAGAACTCAACAAACAAATTCAACCTTATAGCTCTCTCTCAAATAAGAACAGTGATAAAAGATTAAAAATGAAGGGGATTTGGCCTTTTATACCCATATCCAAACGGGTATTGGTCGTATAAATGGGTTGAGGCTTAATATCCCTCTCCTCATTAAATGTTCTAGCATGTTCCCAATACGAGTGTCTCGTAATCGATAATCGCACCCATCAATGTCCAAATAACTGGCGGATAAATGATTATAGCCTCATAATTCGAGAAAATCCTGAACGGTATAAATCGAGTACGACCACGGGTTATAAATCGGGCAAGGCCCAATGGATTGGGCCCAAAGTAATATTTACACAAGTCCCAAATACGACATAGGAAATGGGCTTGCACACCTATACTTGTCATACCTACTCGTCATTTCCCACTATGTCGACCTGGACATAGTAGAGTGATTTTATGACTAAGTCATGAATGGAAGAATATACCGACCAAGGCATCCTTAGATGCCGAATAAGGCATCCCCAAATGACGATCAGGGTCTTTTCAGCCACCATCAAGATAAGGGGAATGGGCTTTCTTACCCTTGGTCACCTCCTCACAAGGCATACACATATGTCGACTAACACTTTATGTCGAGAAGCAAGCCTTCTATGCATACGTACATAAGACACTTCTAATTCTACTACAATAAGGACTGTGGGAAATTAGGATTCGAGTAGGATTTAAATCCTTATCTCACCTAACTTTCTATCCAATACAGAACTCTATATCCTACAAGTATAAATATCAACCATAATTCACATAATTTTGGTATGTACACACACGCATCCTTTTAACCCTAAACTTTTGTCAATTGATTTGCTATTTTACAAACAAATACTTACTCTCACATCAGAGGGTCTTAGCCGGTGAAGCCCGGACTTAGTTTACGTGTTTGATTATCTTTTTTCATTCTATTCAAATGTATAGAATATAATCTATCGCTAGATTTGAGCTAATCAGTCGTTTTTGGCATCAATTACTCAACTTGGTGAAAAAGTATAAGACTACCCACAACGGTGACTTCGGTTGTGGGTCACAACATAAAAAGAGAGAGAGAGAGAGAGAGAGAGAGAGAGAGAGAGAGAGAGAGAGAGAGAGAGAGAGAGAGAGAGAGAGAGAGAGAGAGAGAGAAAGTCATGGAAATAGAGTGACCTGAGCGGCCAGCCAACCCAAGGTTGGGTCACCAAAATTATTTGATTTTGTACACATGTCACCCTTTCATTGGGTGGCATGTGTTTGTATAAATATATTTTTAAAATTAATATATTTTATATAAAATAATAAAATAAAAAATATATCAAAATTTATATTTTTTTAATCTTAAATAAAGCCTAATATTGGTACATTTAAAAAAATTAAATGAAAAATATTTTAGGTAAGTTGGAGTAAAGAAAAATAAACATTTTATTATAAGGTTGGGTTGGGTCACTGATGGGAGTGTAAATTATATAAGATTGAGAGTTGTATATATGGAAGTGAGAGAAATTAATATTTTATTTGAGGTTGAGTTGAGTTGGGCCACTGATGATCAGGATAATCTAAATCTTTCTCCTGTGCATCCATGAACGTGTCAGCAAGTTGTTTTTCATTGTACGGATTCTTGTTATCATGAATGACACAGAGCCGACTACTTTGGACATCAACAAAGCTACGCATACTTGATGATCCGGACAAAATTTAACTCCCTCCATGATTTTTCTTTTCTTTTTCTTTAACAAAGGTATTTCTTTGTTTTTATTGTTGATGGTGATTTTGTAGTTAAGAAGAGAGTGGTGCACCAAGAATATATATGATGCAGGTGCAAGAAACAATCAGTGTCCAGTTGGGTTTAGGACACAACTTAAGGTCCAACAATGTAACTCGGACTTGATAGTGTAATTTAGGGATTTGGGGCAAGTGTTTGTAACCCATAGTAGAAGTAGACCAAGGTTTATGATCAAGATGTGAAGCGAGCTGGTCGAACGGACGAGATGCACAAGTCAAATAAAATGTCTAAAATATCCTTAAAATTCTCAAACGTGGACCATCGATATCAAAAGGGATAATCAAGATTGAGGATTGAGTGATCGTCCTACTTCTATTTCTAAGATGATCTGCAATTCAGCTCCTGGATGGATTTAACTAGGAAACTACGGTTCTAGTACTTAATTTATTTTCAACTAAATTCATTTCGGCAAATAGCACACTAATACCCCAAAGTTTCACACAAATTGTAATTTAGATTCTAATGTTCCAAAATTGGTAATTTAGGGCTTATTGTTCACAATTTGTGGTGAAACAGAGTCTTTTTTTATGTTTGGAAAATTAACGAGAAAAATCTGAGATTTTTTTTAAAAAAATGTATTTTCTATCCATAAAGTTCAATAATTAATTATTTTGCCCCATTTGTTAAAAACTTTACAAATAACTCAATATCCTAACCTAACCTAACCCCTAAAACTATTACAGAATCAAAAAATCAAAACCAAAAAATTCCTTCCTATTCTTCTTCTACATTTCTCCGCCTCACCCCATCTAACATCCATCCACCGCCGAACCACACTTTCTCACACAATGGTCAGAGCAAAGCTTAGCATGTCCAGATCTGAAGCAGAGGTTGCAGATCTCCCTCTTCCATTCTGAACAAGATTTGGGGTTTTGACATCCATGGCTGCCATGGATTCCGACGGAGATCCGAAATTTGATGACAATAAGAGGTTTTGGAGCAGTAATAGGTTGCCAATGGAAGTGGGTATCTCTCAAGGTTTGTTCAGATTCGGGATTTGATGGGAATTTTTGGTTTTTGGTTTTTGATTATCGATTTTTGTTTCTTTTAGATCTAAGTTAAATCAAATCTGATGGTGTTTTTAATGGAAGTGGCGGCGGTGGTGGTGGAAGCAGTGGCGGGACCAAAAATTATAGAGAGAAATTATAGGGAGGGGGACAAAAAAATTGGAGCAAAGGAAAGGAAAGATGAATGAAATTTCAGGGCAGCGTTCCAAGACTGTTTTTTTCATATATAGTAAAAACCTTAGAAATAGAAAAAGAAATAGTTAAGTACCTATTTTAATGGTGAAAAAATTAGGTATGACAATTTGATCGAACCCGATTCGAAAGCGATTCGATCCGAAAAATTAGGGTTTGGTTTGCAATTCTTAAAATTCGATCGGGTTCAGACTACGCTGTTGACCCGACGAAAACCCGAATCATACTGACTCGATCGAAATCCGACCCGAATCATAAGTAAAAGGTTAATATAAAAGATAAATAAAATATATTTAGTATTTTTTCGAAATTTTATTTCTTTATTTGTGTTTGTAAGTGATATTTTGAATTATTTTCTATGAAATATTACACATTGTGATTAAAAATAAATTTTACTCAATCATATTTGATCTAAAAAAATAGACTTTTAGTATAATTCGGATCGAGTCGGTCGCAGGATTTTAAGTTTTCGGGTCGTATCAGCAAAATTAAGATTCAGATCGAGTTCGTATCAGGACCGATCCGATTCGAACCTGACCCGTTGCCATCCCTAGTAAAAATAATGCATCCGTTATTCTTAAATACGATTCAATACATGTGCAAAATAATTACACGTATCAAAAGATATTTTCACTCCGTCTCACATAAGTGAATACCAAAAAATTAGGCACACGAATTAAGGAAAATTAGAAGAGAGAATTAGTGGGGAGGTGTTTATGAGTATAAAAAATAAAATAAGAGAGATAATGAATGTGAGGAATAGTAATTTGATTGGTGTTATAAGTATAAAAGTCTAGCAGGAGAGATAATGGGTGGGAGAAATAGTGTAAAAATTTTGTCATTTGGACAGTCTCTACTCACGTGAAACAGACGAAAAAAGAAATAAATATTTACTCACGTACGACGGAAGGAGTATACAGTTGTTACACATCTACAAATCTTACTTATCAAAAGAAAATCATAAATATAAAACATTTTTCTTTAACATATACTACTCGATCCCATTAGAAGTTACACTATTTACCTCTTTGATGTCTTATTAAAATTACATTTTTCTAAAATGAAAATATATTAATACTTCTTTATTCAATAAGAACCACACTTAATCTTCATATCCAAAAGAAAAATGTAAATTTTTACTAAAACTTAAACTAAACAATCAAGGCAATGACAACATTCCAGAGATAAGTCTCGGATGGAAGAAAAGCTTATCTTCTTCAACTTGATTTTTTTCTCAAATAATCCCTTTTTAAAAATCTATTTTCCAAAATAACTCGCTTTCAAATTATTTCCCAAAATAATCACTTTTTTTTTAATCGCTACACGGTGTAGCGATTTTGGTGTAATTAGAGTTTAATTAATACTGTAATTAAGGAAAGCCAAAATCGTTACACCGTTTTGCGACTTTGACTGGTCAGTCAAAATCGCTACACCGTGTAGCGATTTTTCAAAAATCCCATATCCCCTTACCAATTTGTAGTCTGTTCATTTCAAATCAACCAAAACCTAACCTAGCCGCCGGTGGAAGCAGAGAAGAAAGAGAGAAGAAGGAGACATTTTTTAAGGGTCAAATTCAAGCTTTTCATCACCAAAATTTCTTTAATGTAAGTTTGCATTCATGTTTTTTACTTCATTTTGTGTTGATTTTGCTTTAATTTTAGTATTTGTTTACTTGCAATTTGGGTTTATTCAACTCAATTATTGATATATTTTGAACTCAATTGTTAGTATACTTTGATTTGAGTTGTTGTATATGTTGGTTTTGAACTCAATTGTTAGTATACTTTGATTTGAGTTGTTGTATATGTTGATATTAAACTCAATTAGTGTTGTTTTTGAACTCAATTATAGGTATATTTGAACTTAATTATTGGTATTTTTGAACTCAATTGTTAGTATACTTTGATTTGAGTTGTTGTATATGTTGATTTTGAACTCAATTGTTAGTATACTTTGATTTTAGTTGTTGTATATGTTGATATTGAACTCGATTAGTGTTGTTTTTTAACTCAATTGTAGGTATATTTGAACTTAATTATTGGTATATTTGAACTCAATTGTAGTTATATTTGAACTTAATTATTGGTATATTTGAACTCAATTAGTATGTTTGTTATTTCATTTAGAAGTATTTGATATTAAAATTGGGTTTATTTTGTTGAAACAGATGGATTCCTTCATTGATCCCGGGCCTATCGATAAGTCTGTTCTGACTAAGCATGAGAACCACATAGCGCCTTTCATTTGGGCTGGAGTGGATGTTTCTAGTCCGCTCTCATTTCGTCGTGGTACCACGTTGCCGGATAGACTAGCGCCGAGGATTTTGTCTAGATTATTGGAGTGTGGCTTTGTTGGAGTTCATCACATAGGGAGGATTCAATATGATTGTGGGTTGCTGGAGGCGTTGATTGAGAGATGGCATCCGGAGACCCATTCATTCCACCTCCCGGTAGGTGAGACGACGATCACCCTAGAGGATGCCGGCATGATTTCTGGGTTACCGATTGATGGGTACGCTGTTACTGATGCTGACATCCCAGCACTTGTAGACTATCGGGATGTATGTCAGCAGCTTTTAAGGGCTGTCCCACCTACCGGAGATATGGATGGGAGTAAAGTAAAGCTACTGTGGATCACGAGCCAAGTTTTAAATTTTCATTTGGATAATTAAATTAACTTCAAATTATTACTCAAAATACTTTCGTGCTAATATAAAAAAAATATAGGACCCTTGAAGTGGGACGGAGGTAGTAATATATTCAACTCTTCTTCATGAATTATGTATTTGTTTACAAACTTTTTTTTTTTTGACATGTGTTAATGAATTATGTTTCTGTTTACAAACTTTTTTTTTGACATGTGTTAAAAAAATGATGACAGGAAAAATTGCAACAAAACCAAACACAAAATGTACCAAATAATTTTTAAAAACTAAAATAACATTAAAATAAATATTATCAAGTTAGTGACCACATCCCGATTACATAGAAAATCTTACATTAACTCTTTCAAACATTTAGAAAATTCATGTAAACCAAATGAGCTTAGCATTCACTAACTTCGTTATTCTTAGGAAATACCTGCAAACCAAGTGAGCTTAACATCATTTACTATATGATTTCAACAATTCAGCAAAATTAAGAAAATTGTACCTTGAAAACATTGTTGAGTGTGATGTTAAGATAACGTGCTATACGTGTGGGGGCAAAAACAACCACCTAAAAATTTCAAAATAATCAATTAGATGGAAGTATTAATAATGATTTCAAAGTGTGCTGACTTCCACTATTTAATATATAATACCTTCTGAAGTATCAGAACAGAACGGACAGATATATCATTTGCAAATTCACTCTCAGTCACTTTCCGATGAATGGAAGCATCTATGATATCCGTAGGATCCTAATAATTTTATCCCAGTTAGTAACTCAAAACACATTTCACCCATGCTAGAAAGCATACTAAGCTCATATCCTAACCTTTAAACTCACCATAATATCACCAAGACCATTTGGTCTGTAGGACTTGATAAGAGCAACAACCTAATAGAACATACATAAATGTAAAAAATCAATTATCTTTACACACATTTAACTATAATTAATCTTGATATTATACCTATCCACCGTGTCAATATTATGGCATTTCTTCTTGATAGAGCTCAACGGATAATATGTACCAGCTTCAGTAAGAAATTCCATTGCAGAGAGCCAATGACTGTCTTGAAAAGCTTCATCCTTCACCGGATCTTCAATCGCTCTCCGTATATACTCTTGTGTTGCGATCGGGGTTTATTGCGAAGATAAGCTCTGACGGTCGAGAATTTTCTGGCGCATGACGAACTATACGACACCGGCGGGACTAGGAAGAACACGCGATGAAGAGGAAGATTGAGAGAGATGGGATTGAGATTGAGGGGTGGGGAATGGCGAGAGAAATTGGGACGGCGATTCATAAAACAGAGGAGAGATGAATCCATTTTTTGAGTTTAATTGAATTTGGATTGAGAAAAAGATTGAGGGGTGGAGGCTGAAAACTCAATCGGAGGAGGAGGGATATGAGAGAAGAATGAATGAATCTTGTGAAAATATGTACTGGAATAAAGAGAAAATCGTTACACAGTGTAGCGATTTTGACTGACCGGTCAAAGTCGCTACACGGTGTAGCGATTTTGGCATTCCTTAGTTACATTATTAATTAAATCCTAATTACACTAAAATCGCTACACCGTGTAGCGATTTTGATCGGTCATACTCAAAATCACTACACTGTGTAGCGATTTTAAAAAAAGTGATAATTTTAAAAAATAGTTTGAAAAGTAAACTATTTTGAAAAATAGATTTTTAAAAAGGGATTATTTGAGAAAAAATTATCTTCAACTTCGTCTCTTAATTTATGGAACCTCTCCAATCTGACAAATTTCTTCAACTGGTCTGACATAATGATATCTAAGATTAACATAATTTAATTTCCTAAATAGAATAGAGGAAAATACCTTTTTATACTAATAATTTTTTTAAATCATTTATGTTATATTATTGTAATAGCGAAAAAATTGATGATATTTAATAAATTATTTTTGTTGGGGAGAGATTATTTGTATTTGGCGTTTAACATAATAACAGTGGCAAAATAAACAATTATTGAATTTTATGGATAGGAAATGTAATTTTCAAAAAATCTCATTATATTTTTCGTTTATTTGTTTAACTTCCATCTACGGTTATCCAAAAAACGGCCCATTTAGCCACAAATTGTGAATAAATAGACACTAATTGCTAAAATTGGAACATTATAACCCAAATTGTAATTCGTGTGGAATTTTGAGGTACTAATGTGTTATTTTCCCAATCCAATTAGTGAATCTTTGCTCGTCTTAAAAGTTGGAAAACTTTGAACTGCAATTCTAATTCTACTGAATTAATTTTTATTTTTCACTTTGTACTATAGTTCTACTGAATTTACTTATTATTTTATTTTTGTACTTAAATATTTAAATTATGTGTTAAAAACAAACAACAGAGTAAAATACTGTTAGTGAATTTATTAATGGCCAGTGACTTAGTTTAATTTTGTTTTAGTATTTTCTATAGTGTAGCTAATTAAATTTATTTATATAGTTTTAATGGGCAGTGATTCAGTTAAACTTTAGTAACAAATTTCTTGTGGTCAATTGTCTAGTTAAATTTTTCTCGTCAATATTTTTTAGCGTTATTACGAACAAACTTTGAGCAATAATTTTACGTCGATTTAATTATGCTAATGAAAATCTAAAACTTGTTATCAATACACCATCAACAATACTATCAATAACAAGTTTTAGATATTCATTAGAATAATCAAATCAATATAAAATTATTGTTTAAAGTTCATTTGTATTAGTGAAAGAAAAAAAAGGTGAAAAAATCATTTTGAGACTGAAGGAATAATTCAAAGTGGAAAATTTGATATCATGTGAATTGGCAAAGATGAACCAGTAAATAATAAAATTCACATATAAAACAAAGGTTTACTTTGTCATACTCTCTTTATATAATAAACTACAAGATATGCATGCACAAAAATTCACCATATCATTATCAACCAAACTGGTATGACTGTGTGTGGGGGGTTGGGGGGTTGGGGGGTGTAATTAGTAAGAATGAGAGGCGGGTGTATTCAGGGACCTCGAGTGGGAGCGAAGCAGAAACACCCACCGGCCTGATCTTCTGGTATCATTCCTCCGCCTTTGCTCGTATCGATGGATTCCAACATCCTTACTACCTCATCCATGTCCGGCCTCTTATCTGGGTTTGCGTCCCAACATTTTTTCATTATATTTGCCAATGCACTCGGACAACATCTTGGGATTTCTGGTCGCAGATTCTGAAGATAAAATCATAGGTTTAAATAAATATCAGTTTTCAAATATTAGAGAAAAAAAAAAAAAAAGCTTGAACCCTAGATGAGATGTATGGAAAACATCATCCTAAGGTAGGGGTAGTTAAAAGTCAGTATCTCTTCTCTTATGCTACCAAAATCATTTTGGGTTCAAGGCTTTGATGTTGTTGTTGTATAGAAAATAGAAACCTTTTTTTTTCAACATCATGCCGAAAACCAAAAATTAAAAGAAGACTACACAATTCCGATGTTACGAGACAAAAGTGCACATCAACTAGGGATATACTCTCTCTCCCCAATATAAATGTCGCATTTGACTTGTCAACGTTTTTAAGGAATGTGTTTTGCTTGTTTGCACATTACTCGTACAATGGTAAAATTGCACCAAGTCTATTTCCTTATTTAGAAAAGAGACATCTATTTTGCACTACGTCTATCAGGGATGGAGGGAGTATAAATGAAAATAGGCAAAACTCTTTCAGTAACTGACCTGTCGAACAACTGCAGATGAAATTTCTGCAAAGCTAAGATTCATGTAAGGCAAATCGCAGCAATAAATTTCCCATAAGCACACACCAAAGCTGTAGACATCGCATTTTCTGTTGTAGGGCTTCCCATCAAGCACCTACACAACATGTCCGGTCAATCTTTCTATATTCAAAAACAAAAAACAAAAAAAAAAATATAAAAAAGAGAGAAATAAGGAAAAGGGGTTAGGTAGCAAGGTCACTTTACCTCAGGGGCCATATACCCAAGGGTTCCAGTTTCGCCAGTCATGTCCTTGGGATTCTGAGCCTCAACACGAGCAACACCAAAGTCAGCAATTTTAAGGTTCCTTTGAGTATCAAGCAACATATTTTCAGCCTTCACGTCCCGATGTACAATCTTCTCTGAATGTAGATAGCTCAATCTACAAATGAAGAGAAAAGATATTATTCATCGAAAAATATTTCTATCAAAAGGAGCATATAAGTTTGTAATTATTACTCACCCTCTAGAGAGATCCAAAGCAAGTTGAATCACAACCTTATAGGCAAGTTTCTTTTTCCTGTTTTTGTATAGCAAGGTTTTCAATGTGCCGCCAGCAAGGAATTCCACGACAACACAACAGGCCCTTGAAGGTAGGTTTGTAGAACCCTCTGAAGGGTTCTTCGAAGGAATTTTAAGATTGGAAGTCCCCATTGACGCACCAACAAACTGCAATCAACACAGTTTTTGTTATCACTATGCCCAGATTGTAAGTCAAAAGAAAAATAGAGATATATAAAAAACAATACTCTCTCCGTCCCAAAATGAAATGTCAAAAAAAAAAAAAAATCAAATTTGCTCTTATCAATAACAAGTTTGATTTTTTTTTTTGCGACATTCGTTTTGGGACGGAGTATAATGCTGATTAAGGTTTTAATGTAGAAGAACTACTTTGAAAAGTTTATGGAAAAAAAATATAAACGGAATTTCCACAAACGAACTAGCACAAAAACCATCTTGAATTACCCCCCCCCAGCCGTCCCCACCACCACTTTCTTTTCCTCAAAAGATGTTTGCCGGATGATATAACTATCATAAGCATATATAAGAATATATAAATATAAAAAACAGTTCAAGGAACAATGTTTGTACTCTTGTAACATTTGGGTGGTCAAGCTTGTGCCAGACAGCAACCTCCTGCCGGAATGATGCCCTCAGAGAAGCAGTTTCAGCAGCAGTGGCCATGCCATCCTCTCCCCAGTCCAACAACTTCACTGCAATATCAAAGAACACGCCAATTAATCAACTTTAAAATGAGATATGAAATTGTGGTGGTGAGTCTGCTCTAACGTGAATGAAGAAAAGGATGCCAAGTTGATTGTCAGTTCTCAGAAACTGGTTTGCCGATCTAGTATAAAACAGAAGCAAGATCTTTTTTTTTCCACTACCCATGTAAGCTTTATCCTAAAATAGATAACTGAATAAGATATAGATAGATAGATAGTCTTATAAAAATCAGTTTTTACGAAAACTATAGGAAAAACTGGGTGTTTGGCTTTTAAAATCCCTCATTACAAGTTAAACACCAGTTCCAAATGCTATAAACAAAATACTGGTTTTCGTAAGACTTACTCATAAATAAATAAATGAATTTCATAACAACGTGAGGTTATTGTGAAGCTTTCTTGAGACAGACCCTAAACCAGCTTCAAAACACATTGGTACATGACCGATCCCACAAGTTTTGCAGACTTAAGAAGACAAAATAGTAAACCAACTTATCCCCATTCAGCGAGCACTGGAAACATTATGAACCTTTTAAAAGGGTGTATGAACATTAGCCTACTAAGCTTAAAGCACAATCAGAACTAAGATTGCAACTGCAAGTGTCCTAAAGAATTTTAACTTGCTAGATTTGAATACTAAAAAGCTATGGATTCGTACAAATTCCTTGAAGTACAGCCTTTCTTTGAGGGCTTCACATACTTCAGCAATAGCAAGACAACCAATCTGAATGCATTACAATTATATAATTGTTTAGCATAAATAATGAAATCATTTTCTTTTCAATTTTCATAAAAGATATCAATTTTGGAATTGTGTGTGTGTGTGGGGGGGGGGGTGACTGGGGAGAGATTAAGAAGGGAAGAGTCACAGAGTCAAATACCTGCTCTCTCTATACAGTACTCCCTCCGTCCCATAAAGATGTTCCCATTTCCGTTTGTCCCCAAATGATAGTCTCATTTCTAAAATTGTTAGGTTAAAATCATTGAACTGCTAATATTGCCAACCAAGGAAGAAGGGGAAGAGAGGAGAAAATGATAGCCTCAGCCAACCAAGGAAAAATGGGAGTAATGGAGTAACAAGTAATCCTAATTAAGGTTAGTGAAATGAAAATAGGAATAGTCAAATGGGACTATCATTATGGAACGGAGGGAGTATAATAGATGTCAATCTCAAAACCATAGCATCCCAAGCTAGGTGCACTTGATCACCCTCCTCATTCAGGATGACTATGAATGTAAGGCAACACTACCGCAATGTCTTATACAGAACCCTTACAATCAACTCCTGAAAGTTGAACAACTTTATTCTCTAACATAACCATCATCGACTGACACCGACAATGGGGTTGTTTTTAAGTCCACTGGGACAGAGGTACTAACAAGTTTGTCGCCAGGAACCTAACTCTAAGGTTAGGCTCCCTAATCTGATGGGATGACTGCAAATCCTACTATGAAGTATAAATATAGAAAAAAACTGTATTTTCTTTTTATTTCCGGCTCGTAGTAAGCAACGGTAAAAATAAAAATTGTTAAATCATATGCTTAAGGTAGAATAGTCAGCCACAAGTTGAACTTATCTGACTTTAGTTAGAATGTATAAACAAAGTAACAGTTACTACAAGTGAAAGTTGATCAAATGCAAGAATCATAACTAAAATGTATGCTTAAGGTAGCGTTTCCGGGTTGGATTGTGGAGTGGTGGTAGGCAGAACAAATATTTATCATGCATCAAATACATTTGTGCAAAATTATAGTTTCATCTTTCACATAATGAATCAATAGTTTTCAAGAAGTACGCATCTGCAGATCATTACATATTCTCTAAAATGGACACCATAAATGCAAGTAGATTGGTAACAGAGCGTTCATATTGGGATAAGAAAATCTTTGAAATAGCACACATATTTTATGAGAGAAAGTCTTACAGAGTAACTTAAATCCTACAACAGTGCATTTAGTCACTGGGAAACCAGTTTCTGCAAAACATGAGAAGTTTATGGCAAGTAGAGGAGCGAATGGAGAAAAGAATTGGGAAGCGTATCATGCTACACAGCTCCCGCACTAGGTGGTATGGGAGAAGAGTCTGGATCTATTGTCACTCCCTTTTCTAACATTAATTTGATTATGCTTTTCTTTTAACTTCAGCAATTGAAACAAATGGATTTCGGCGCTCTGTACATTTGTCTATTTAATTTGTTGCAACAAGCCATGGCACAATATTAACAATAACGCATTGCCTAGAAAAATATTCAAAATACCAACTACTGATCACTGATTCACCAAACTTAGAACAAAAGCCAGAATTCAGAAACAAATTGTCTAATAAAAATTGACAAAATTCCATGCCCTAATATTAAGAAAACACGTACAAAAAAACTGTAATAAAGAATCAGATCACATAGCAAAATGGTTGTCAACAGAAAAGAAGCAAAATGGAATTTTTACCTGCAACGTCCTGGCCATCATAAGTTCCACGATATACGGTACCATAGGTACCACGAGCAACAAGATACCTTATTTCCATCTTGGCCAAGTCAATCTCCCACACTTCCTTGGGCTTATTGGGCTCTACATTTCTCGACCAAACTCGGCTCAAGTGCTTCTCCAGCTGAACATCCAAGTTCTTGAGATCAATCTTATCAGCTCTAAAAACCATATCTTTTGTACTTATGCTTCCTTTACTCTTTCCCAACAAATTTTTATCGCTAAAACTTCCCATTCCCTTCAACTTTGAATCCGATTTCGGATTCTCCCCAATCTCCTCACTTGTTTTAGAATTAGAATCCATTGTCAATAATCAAACAGATGGATCAGGAATCCACAATACTATGTTGCATCAAACCTCAGTTTTGAAAACAACTTTTCAAACAAAAAAAAAAAAATCACACAAGAAACAATTCAATCAAACAAATTATCAATCCAGGTTCAGTTAATCTGAAAAACAAACTAAAGACAGGGTTGATGTTGCCAAACTAAATCAAAAAGAACACGCCAACAACCTCAATCCTTAAATTAATCAATCTTTCTCCTTCAATTTCGGTATGCAATAGACAAAATATTTGTCTTCAAGTCAAACTTCCAATTCCATGAAGAAACTTAAATTCAACGAGAAAAAAATGAAAGAAACTCAACCCACCTAACCCAATTCCTCCCACTTTTTTCTTCCTCCTAATTTCAAGAAAATTCAATTCTTTCAAACACAAATAAAAAAAATGCAATGATAAACAAGAAAAATATAAAATTTAAACAAGAACTTTTAACAAAGTAAACCCTTTTGAAAAAGACACAATCCCAACAATTTATGACAAGGACAATAGACCCACCAAAATTGTTAAGTAAAGAAAGGGCTCAATTTGAAAAATCAGAAGACACCCACAAAATGAAATTCAAAAGCCAGAAAAGAAAAATCAAAACGTCCCCAAAATGAAAAAGTAAGAGAGGGAGACGAAAAGATTGACCAAACCCTAATTGGTTAGAACCTTATTAAATAAAAGCCTGGTCTTTGGAATTTCAAATCATGACATCACCTGAAAGAGATTAAAGAGAAAGAAATACAAGAAAAGAAAAGCTCAAGGAAGGCTTTGAGGATGAACAGATAAAATCAAGAAATGGTGAATTTGGAGAGAAAAGAGAGGGTGAGAGAGAGATTAGGGAAAGAGGTGAGAGAGATATACGTATAAATGGAGAGAGAGGGAGAGGGAGAGAGAGAAAAGGGCGGGGGTGGTGGAGGTGCTTAGTATGATTGCCTAAAATAAGGATTCCTTTTTCCGAAAGGTCCAACATAGATTCCGCCAAAACCGAAAGTACTATTCCGTGCATGTACTTCCAACTAAACTACCCGTACATTTTTATTGACCAGATTGCCCCTTCTATTTCTTGAATTTTCAGTTGAGGATTGACAACTACATTTGCACAACTCAATTGGTAAGTTGGCTCCAGGCTCAGTTTTTTTCTGCGTAAAACGACTTACTCCTTCCTCCCTCCGTCCACTTTGTTGCTTCACAGTTATTGTTTATGTGTGGATTAAAAAAAAATAATGATATAAATGTTGTGAGTATAAAAGTAAAATAGGAGAGAGAATGAGTGGAGGAAATAGTAAATTATAATGGTGTTGTGAGTATTAACATAATGCAGGAGAGAGAATGAGGGGGTAGGGTTAATATTTTAATAATAAAAACTTTCCATTTTAGGTAAAAAAAATGTGAAGTATGTATTTGAACGCCCAAAATAGAAAGTGTGAAGTAAGTAAGTGGACGGAGGGAGTATTTATAATAATTTTTCGTAAAATATTTTTAAAAAAATGATATAAACATGTTTTTAACTGTATGTCAAGGAAAAATTTTTTTAAAAAATATTTTCATTTGTTTGATAAATTAAAGAAAAATGGTTTTCAATAAAATAAAATCTAAAATTAGTTGAAAAGATAAGGTGGAGGTAAGGTGATGGAGGTGGGGTGGGTAGGGGTGGGGATTAGTAAGGGTGAGGTGGATGAGTGTGGGGTAGGCTAGGATAGGGGTAAAGTAGGGTGTGGGGGTGGAGTAGGGGCGGGTAGTCGAGAGTGGGGGGGGTTAACCAAGAGTATGGGGAGTGGGGTTGGGTTGGGGGGTTGTGGTGGTTAAAAAATAAAATATTTTAATTATTAGTAAAAAAAGTTTGATCGTAGAAGGGATGGTGGTGGGTGGGTGCGTGAGAGTTATTAAAAAATAATTTTAATATTTGTAAAAAAAAAATTATTTGGGAGTGGAAGAGTTGTTAAAATATAATTTTAAAATTAATAAAAAAAATTGACCTCGGGAGGTGGTGGGGTGGGGTGAGGGGGAGTTGTTAAAATAAATTTAAAATGAGTAAATTTTTTTTTGACCCGGGGGTGGTGGTGAGGGGGGTGCAGAATTGTAAAAAATGTTTTTAAAACAAGATTTTTTTACGAGAAATTGGTTGATTTGGGGTAGGTAACGTGGAGGTGATTGGAAAGTTAGGTATTTGTGTGCAGAAAATTTTGGGGGAACTCTGTTTCCCCCAAACTTATAAAAAGTCTTGTTTTTAAAAAATCCAAGGCAAAAACTCAGTGTTTTAAGACATAAACTCGATGTTTTAAGACATAAACTCGATGTTTTAGTTGCTAACCTTAACTCGGTGTTTTAACGCCTAAACTCGATGTTTTAACTTCTAGGTATTTTAACGTCTAAACTCAGTGTTTTAAGCTCGAAACTCAATGTTTTACGCTCGAAACTCAAAATTAGAAAGTGGATTTTTTATAACTTATGGAGAAACAAGTTTCCCCCAAAATGGACTCATTTGTGTGAGGGTGTTAACATTTTTTAGAAAATAAAATACGGAAGAAAAAATAGTAAGTCATTTTATTTAGAAAAATGAGAAATATATTTTTCAAAAAATATTTCTTCATATTTCGATGCTTACCAAAAATAAAAAAATGAGAAAAATATTTCCCCCCAAACAAATGAAATGGAGCATAAGCCAAATTTGTTTCTCCCTTTGAAGAAGCCGGTGCTATGTAGTACTCCCTCCGCCCCACTTCAATTGAGTCATGACATTTTTATACGCTTTTTTTTTTTTTTTTAAATGAGTAAAAAATTGAAAGTGGGTAGAAGATTAGATGAGAAAGAATGTAAAAGTTAAAAACATTTAATAGGAAAGAGAATGAGTGGGAGGAATAGTAAGTTAATAATTGATTTTTTTGTAAATATGTTAAAATTATAAGGGTATAATGAATATTTTTTTTGTAAATATATAAATTATGAGGGTATAAATATTCGAAACACTGTTCACTTCTTTCCATTTATGGAATGACTCATTTGAAGTGGAATGCCAAAAAAAAAAAAAGTGGCTCAATTGAACTGGGATGGGACGAAGAGAGTATATTTTTAGTTAAAATGAATGGTTGATATTAACCGTACACCCACTAGTAGAAGACAAAAATTTGGGTGAGATCGCATTTATTCGTCTCATTCATGAGATGGGCCTGCTCCATACCCATCACCCGCCCAACAAAGCCAACCCACGCTCCGCCCAAGCTTTTTGCATACGGGCGGTCGCGCCTGGCCTAATCAGCACTCGCCCAAGCCGGAATCACCACATTTGCATTCTACTATCCTTCACCAACATAAAGTAATAATTTGTATACATTAAAGTAATAGTTTGTATACATTAAAGTAATAGTTTGTATACATTAAAGTAATACATATATACAGAAAAGTAATAATGTTTTTTCCTATGTTTTCTTCGTTTGGCAAAAGTAATACTTATTATAACTAAAATGTAACAAACGTGTTATTTATATATAATAGTATTTGTACATAATTGTAACACATATGTATATGTATCTATATGTTTTCATGTAAAAGTATTACATTATCTATAGAAATATGTTACAATTTCATCTATCAAAGTGGTACATTTACTTGTATAAACTATTATATTCATATACATAAGTTATTACATTTCAAAAATAATACATATAGTTTGTATTACATTTGAAAAAATGGGTAAAAACGAGCTTTTATTTTTTTAAAACAGTATTACGTTTACTTATAACCAATGTTACTTTATATGTATACAAATCATTACATTAAGAGATGGTAACTATTACTTTTGCTCTGAAAAAATAATATAAAAAAAAAAAAAAAAAAAAAAAAAAATTGGCCTATAAAAGGCTGTCACGTGGCGGGTCATGCCCCATGGGTCATGGGTCGACCCGTCTCATGCATGAGACGGATCCCATGTTTTCACAGGAGACCGGCTCCTAGTAGAAAGGGACATGATCAATTGTAGGTCGCTCGCTTGAAGAAGGGAGAAGCAAATATTGGGTTTCAGCAAATCCAAATTCGTCATCGGTGATAAGACGTTAATAATCTTATTTTAACTTTTTTATTAATTTTATTGAAATTTGATAATAAAAAAATTTAATTAAAATTTTAAATTTGTTGATATACAATTAAACATATTATCAATAAATAAAATTAAAATCTTGTAAAAATAACTAAATTCTTAGAGTATATTATTATTATTTTTTGACAAAATTCAGTAAAGTTGGCCAAAAACTCGAACCAGAACTATGAACATGAAACAGAAAAATATCCATTTGATAGGCTAGAGATTGTGATCCCTTTGCCCCAAAATTAATGTTTATTTGGGATTTAACGGTTATTTGAAAAGGTTGAATTTAATTGAAAAAAATTATAAACATTTTTGCTATTTATTTACAAATATATACTTCCTTCGTCTCAAAATGTTTGTCCCATTTGACTTTTTTGTTGAACTTTGATCACAAATTTATGAGAGATTAATCATGTTCATGAAATTCTAAAAGTTGTTGTTGATAATATTATTAATGGTGAATTAATAGAAATTTTTAGAATTTCATGAACATAATTAAATTGTCATATATTTGTGGTCAAATTTCAATAAAAAAGACAAATGAGACAAAAATTTTGGAACGAAGGAAGTAACAAATTATGGAAAAAAATTGAAAAATAAAATATTTGGGACATAGATATTTGAAGCTAAAATTTGAAAAACCCATTCGGGGACAAAACAGGATATTCTGTGTTGGGATAGAATGAGTAATCTATAGTATAAATGAGAGAAGGTTGGCACTGTTTCATGAACAGTTTTATCTGTCAACTTTATCGTTTTGCCTCCACTATTTTGTCACTTTCCCATTTTGCCCTTCCTTTAAAATTTTTTTTTTTTTTAAAAAACACACATACCCTTCTCTCTCTCTCTCTCTCTCTCTCTCTCTCTCTCTCTCTTCATTCAGTTTAAATTTCAAAATGGAGGAACTATTTGGTCCCTCACATTTTGCCCAAAAAAAAAAAAAAATTAATTTAATTTTTTTTTTATTTAAAATTTTTTTTTTTTTTTAAAAAAAAAACAAAATCAAAAAACGTAGCCTTGAACACGGGCTTAGGCTAGTATTTTAACAAACGGTGATGCGGTTATTTTTATTTGAACTAATTTAGTACGTATGGGAGAGTTCTTCATAAAGGCATTTTATCTGGTGCCCAGCAGAGCAGATTGAGTATATCCCATGTGATATCAAGTTATTTTATATCCCACGCAATTGCTAATCTTTCCATTAGACATAAGCAATAGATTAAATATGTTCCCACAAGGTATAATTACGGTTCATAATCAAATCTCGTACTATAGTTTCTATTTTTAAATCGAAGTCAAAGCTTCACACCAAATTAATCCAATGGTTCGATTTTATCGGTTTTTGGTTTTTGGGATTGATCGGTTTGGTGCGTGATTTGGTTTCTCGATGATTTATGATAAATCTTGAGCTAACACATCTCATAAAAATAAATATTGTGTAAAAGAAACCGATGGTTATGAACATCTTGAAATAACAATCCCAACATCTAACATTTCGGATATGTAGGTCTATAATTCTAAAATTTCAAATTAAACTAAAAATTAACATTTTAAATACGTAGAATGACAGAACAACCGAAAAATTGGATTGAGGATGGAGATGAGAACCCTTTACTAAACTAGGGTTAAGGAGAGACGAACCGGAACTAAGAGTAAGAAAATTATGCACGGTAGTACTGCGGCATTCTAAGGGCAAAAGAAAAAATATATATACATACACATTTACTCAAAACTACGTAGTTTTATTTATTGGTTTGGTTCGATATTTCGGTTCGATTTTTCAACACTAAACCAAACCCATAATCGAAAATTCGGCTTCTTAAAAATCAAGTACCGTACACTTAATGATACCTTGTTTTGATTTTTTCAATTCAATTTTTGCGATTTTGGTTCGCTTTTCAATTTTTTCCCGTTGTTTCTTGCACACCTTTACAATTTTTTCCCGTTGTTTCTTGCACACCTTTACAATGTACTCCCTTTCCGTCCCAAAATGGTCTTCCCTCTTTTATTGTTGTCCATACGAAAATACTTCAAGTACCGTACACTTAATGATACCTTGTTTTGTACTTCTATCACACCCAAAATCTTAGGATCTAACAACGAATCGATGGTCCGTGGATGATGTTAAGTTTGAATGAAATTGGGGAGATACTGACGAGATACCAGTCTCCTAGGACCGACGTACATTACCCAATTTGGTTAAGGATTGACCGACTACACGTTGAATCCCCAAATGTTGTGTTGTTCCATGGTTGGACTGAGATCCTTGACCATATCAACTTGTATTACTTGAAGTCTGACCATTTGGAGCGACCTTTGTTAGGTAAAGCTCCCTCCTAGGTTTTAATTGGTAGGACGAGGAGGGATACTTCCTCGTCCTCGTCTTTAAGTTTGCCAAGGCCAAATTTTGACCCTTGTTCTTTTATTTGTGAAGCCACGACGGGAAGAGTAAGTAATGTTGCTCGTTCTACTGGTCCCTCAACTTCTGGGAGGATCGTAGATGCATTCATCGAGGGAGCCCATTCTGGAGGCCGAGGGAGGTCCAACCGAGGTAGAACATACACCCATAGGCCCAAATCCATTAGAGCCGGGAAACCATGATAGAGGAACTTCATTCTAAGTATAGGGTTTCGAGGGAGGAGTACCGACTTAGCTACCTCCCCGATATCCCTGTCAAGGACGAGAAGGCAATGGAGGACTTCATGTATAGCCTCAATTATGTCCATTTTTTCTATAAACGGTTCCAACTTGGCCTTCGTCTCCCCCTCTATCCTTTCATTTGTAAATTTCTAAAGGATGTGCAAGTCGTCCCGGCTATGCTAGGAGCCAATGCCGTGAGATTCCTCACCAGCTTTATAGTTTGTTGTCATAGCTTAGGTTTTAAACCTTGTCAGTCTACGTTCCATCATTTCTTCACCGTCAGTTATAAGGAGGATACACGGATTGTGGTGATAAGGAGTTACCCAAACCAATCAAAACTTATTTACCCAATGTCCAGTAAGGTATCAGGGTGAAATAATCATGTCATCAGAGTAGAGAGCCGACAATGCTGAGAATTTGCTGCTCCCTCGAAATACCCAGGTGTGCCCGAGCAGGTGTGGAGGCCGGAATGGAGCGACCAATTAATTGAGAGACTAAGGCAATTTGCCGAGGTAGGGACCCTGAGCTGGTCATGCTTGGAAACCAATTATAGGTACTACGTACAGGCCGGCATCGTGCTCGGGCCTTTGGATGGGTTGATGCCCCTCGTCCCCATCATAAGAGGGAATAGGTTTCAAGACTAGAGGGCGCACCCCGACCTTATTTTTCATGACGAGTGTGATGTCAGCAAACTTTATGATGATAAGTGTCTCTTCGTCGTATTATTAACTGTTCCTTCTCATTATTTGCAGATTTAACTGAATAGCTGACCAAAATGATGGAGGACGAAATCATTGATCCCCAAGCTTTAGTGAGAGGATAACGTCTAGGTCCTCGGCCTAAAGCAAGAGACGAGATGACGTCGTTCATCGTCAAGCAATTTTTTCCACCAAGGATGCTGGGGCGTTGCCCTTAAAGCCGGTGGGGGGGAGTGCTACCTCCACCGAGGAAGGAAAGGATGGGAATGAGGCCCAAGCCGAGGAGGGCATAGCTCCCAGTTTTTGGTCCCTGAAGCCGAGGAAGCTCTGAGGCAGGCTGGTCTAGCTAGGACCGAGGAGCTAGAGGTCGTCCAACAAACTCATGACCAAAAAAGGCCAAACAATGATGTTGTTCAAGGAGAGCCTTCCTCGAAAAGGATTGCTACTGGCTCTTCCTCCGAGGAGGTTACTTACCGGCATGTGAAAAATTATGCCGAGGCCGGGGTGGTTGCCAAGGAGTTGGTCGTTTACCCCACCATCAAGTGTCTTGATGTGCTGGCTAGGAAAGCTCAGGCTAGGTCGGCCTGTAGTCCATCGTGCTATGAACGAGGACTTGCTCGACCACTTCATAGAAGCTAAGCAGAGCAGGGAGCACCTGGCCAACAGGAAAGGCCTTATTCTCAGCGAGGTAAACCTTCTTATTTTTTCTTTTTTCCTTTCTCTGTCTTCATCATACTTGTTTTTATTATTTGCTAATAAATTATGTTTATTCGTTGTAGCTTGCCACGATGACGGCCTACGAGGCAATAAGGAGCAAAGCGGCCGAAGAGCATGAACAGAAATTTGATAGCCAGATCGAGAAGAACAAGGCCGATCTGGCTAAGGCCATGGAGCTCCTCAAGTCGCTGAGGGTCGAGGTCGATGAGCAGAAGGCAGCCAGGGCAGAGGTCGAGAGAGCTGGAAGGGCGGCCAAGTAGGCGCAGGAGAAGGCCGAGGAGGAGTCCAAAGCCGCCAAGGAGGAGCTGGAAAATCAAAGGGTCGAAGCGCAGAGGCAAGCAGAGGAGGCTTTAACCAAGTACCAACAGTTAGAATCATGTATTCCTATAAAGGAAGCTGATGTTTCGGTATAAGGTTAGCCCGGCCTTCAGGCAAGCCTTGACTGAGAAACAGACACGATGTATTCTGAAGGTTACCTTCATTTGGCTAGACGGGCTAAGGTTGATCCTTCATTGAATGCCAACCTGGGGATGCTAGCTCGTTTGATTTGTCAGGATTCTTACGATAAAGCAACCAGGTTTGGCCATGCCCTCATCCCTTACTCCGAAAATGCCTTGAAGGTGATTGTGGCCCAAGATGCTCGTGAAGGCCGTCCTTTATGGGTTCCTTCCCCCGTTGATCCTAAGAATATTAATGTGATGATTGAGAAATTCAGGACGATGAGGCTTCAGATGGAGAGGAGGGGGAGGCCGAGGAAGCTCAAACCGAGCAGGTCACAATCCCTGAAGCCGAGGTCAATCAAGATGAACTCTTTACCAATGATGATCAGGCTTAGGGTTTTTTATTGTAATTTTGTTGTAGTTTTTGAACAATTCCTCTCTGTACTTTGAATTCTGATCAATACAATTGCTTTCTTCAATTCCTCGTCGTCTTTACTTTACTGCTTTGATATGAACTACTTTTGTTTGAATGCTTTATATTGAATGTTGATAGTTTGAATGTATGTTGAATGACTGAAATGTTGAACATTTTGCTCAAGTACCCAACTTTCTTGAGAAGTCGAGGAGGGTCTCCTCGTCATTGGTGTTTAGTTCTTAAATCGAGTAAGCTCGTTCGGTATGAACACTTTAGATAACTTGCAAGTTTATTCATTAGGCCGAGGAAGGGGCCCGGCATAAAACTTGGTTATTTTTTGTTTTATATATGTATGACGAGGAAGGTTATTTGGACATAGCTATTAGATAATTTTTGAGTACTTGTCTATTTATTCCGAATAGGGTCATTCGGTAATAAGTCTTGGACAATTTTTAGATGTTTTACCTCTCTATGGTGAGTAAGGCCATTCGACATAGGTCTTAGGTAATTTTTGATGTTTCACTTCTGTACGCCGAGGAAGATCGTTCGGCGTATGTCTTAGGTACTTTTTAATGCTTTACCTCTCTATGCCGAGTAAGGTCGTTCGATCATAGGTTTTAGGTTATTTTTGATGTTTTACCTCTATATGTCGAGTAAGGTCGTTCGGTCATAGGTATTAGGTAATTTTTGATATTTTATCTCTCTATGCCGAGTAAGGTCGTTCGTTCATAGGTATTAGGTAAATTGGTGGGAATTTATCCCTTGAATGTCGAGGAGGGAGCTCCTCATCTTTTGTCTTGCTAGTCATTTGGCTTGATGAAACTGAATCTTTATTAACTGAAACTGATTACATCAAACTGCAATCCTACTTTACTTGAAAATAAAGGAAAATACTAACAAGTGCTAATCTATTAAATCAAAACAAACTAAAACTAATGATAGTATTTTCGTAGATGATCAGAATGCAACGGATGTTTCAGTTCTTGTCCATCTAGGGTCTTCATTCTATAGGTCCATTCTCTGATAACTTGAGTGATCATTTAAGGACCTTCCCAGTTTGGGGAAAGCTTGTTCTATTCTGCCTTTCTGCCAGTAGCTTCAGTCTTTTCTCATTAGCTAGGTATAAGTCTAGCAGCCTATTGACCTTGTTTTTTCATCGTAATTTAAATTTCTTGTGGTAGGGATAGCCAATTCAACTGATTCGTCTACGTCCAGCAGCTCTCCTTGTCTTAGGTCAGGGTCGGCCCCCGAGTTCTGGCCGCTGATGAGATATGGGGCTATATCTGGGATGGACAGAAATGTGTCATTATTATCATAATGTGTTTTAACTAGTTTATCTACGTCCTGCAGCTCTCCTTGTCTCAAATCAGGATCGGCCAGCGAGTTCTGGCCGCTGACGAGATGAGGGGTTGTATCGGGTATGGACAGAACTGTGTCAATGTATTCGTGGATATCTAGAATCATGTGGTCCTCATCCTCTGCTTCAAAAATCAGATTTAGCATAGAATTGGTGCTGGTAATCTTTACAGACTTAGAGATTTTCAGATTTTCCATTGGCATGTCTACCTCCACCTTTCTAAACATTTTTCTGCTCCTCATCACATGCTCCAAAAAGTCCTTGGGTGTCTCCCTCGTGCATCCGACTCTGGTTGAACTGTGTTTGGCTTTGGAAAATGGGATTTGTGGTTCCTTTAGTGGAAAGGCTCGGATGAGAAGGTTGGATGCTGGACGTGGGCCTCGGGATGATTCCTTGACCAAGTCATTTTTGGACGGCTGCTTCAATTGCTCCCTGATTTTTGTCTTTTACTGGGGGAGAAATAATTGGCATATGCCTAAAGGCTTATGAAATGTTTCTGCCTTTGCTTTGACTACTTCGTTTGTCATTGACAACTCTCATTCTTTCAGCTTTGACTTTGCCTCACCTGTCAAGCTTCTGATTGGCGGTGCTGGGTCCTTGGCCTCATTTTTTTTTTATGTGCAACTCTGTTTTTTGCCTAGACTGTCCCTTTTAGGGTTTTCAGCCTAGCTGGGTATTACTCTTTTTGCACTAAATTTTTCTTCTTTTTTTTTCTTTTACGTGCAACCCCTTTTTTTTTTTTTTTTTGCCTAGACAACCCTTTACAAGGTTTTTAGCCTAGTTAAATATTACTTTATATTTTGCACTTTTTTTTTAAAAAAAGCACATGAGGGCCAAGGCGAGCCCCTGCTTGAACTTTCTTGATACCCTTGAGGTCTAAGGCAAGCTCCTAGGTTGTTGTCGACATGGGGTCAATCTTTTGAAGCTGAGTGGCCTTTTGTTGTCCCTTGATGTTGTCGCCATCGTTGACTTGGTCAAGGTGACGATGAGGACATGATTTGGGAGGCGTATGGCTTGATGAAGGCTTTTGTGAGGTAAGAAAAGTGTATGGCTTGATGGAGGCCTTTTGTGGGGTAAGGAAAGTGTATGGGGAAGGCATTAGTTGACTTTCTCACACTGATGAAGGCTTTTGTGAGGTAAGAAAAGTGTATGGCTTGATGGAGGCCTTTTGTGGGGTAAGGAAAGTGTATGGGGAAGGCATTAGTTGACTTTCTCACACCGATTAATCGGAACGTTAATTATTTCAAGAGATTATTTGTTGAGCAATGCAAGTGATCATATAAATAAAACCATTTCAATAAATATAATGTAGGTGTGCAAATAATGTCTTAAGTCTAGCAAAAAAAGAAGAAGACTCTTTTATAGAAGATTTAAGATTAATTACAATGTCCGAGGAGGACTTGATTGAAAGAGGAAAGTACTAGAACCTACGAAAGTTGACTGAGAGACTATATATTTTTTTTCTTGCTCAAGGATAGGTAACCCCTAGCCTAGCTACTCTTCACTGGTAGGACTACCAGGACGCTTGAGCTTTCCATTTTTCTGCTAACTTCTGAATCCTATACCGCAGACCGAGGCAGTGATCCGTTACGTGCCTAGGATACTGGTGGAAGTGGAGGGATTTGAGGCCACGGAGCCGCTGGAGCAAGTACAAGTTGTTCAAAGAAATGGGTCGGAAAAGTTACGGGGACGAAATTTGTTGACTGTGCATATTGATGGAAGGAAGTGAACCTGGGAGGACTTTGAGGGATATTGGGATTTGTTTGAGAGGATTCAGCGTTGCGCTGGTGGTTTTGAGTGAAAGGGGTAGTACTGGCTGGTTGGTGAAACTGAGAAACAGGCGTGATGAAGCCCGATCCGTTCTGAGGAGCAGAGGGCGATGGGGCCCTGATGGCCTGGGATGTTGGAAAGGATTGAAGAGGAGTAGTCCTTAGCAAGGGATCATACGTGGGTGGAGGAAGGTATTGGTTGTGGGATGGAGGGTATTGATTATAGGATGGAGGGATTGAGATCACTGTTTCTGGAGTCTCATCTTCAACCATGACCAGGGAGCCATTTACCTCAACTGTTACCTGAACTCCATGACGGCGGAGAGCACTGATGAGCAGGGCCAGCTGTTCTTCATGAACCTTATGGGCATTTTCCAAAGCTAGGGCTAACCCTGCCTCTCTAGTCACCGGATTACCCATACCATCACCGTTTTCTGTCATATCTGCCATTCTAAACCCCTAAGTAGACAAAACTGATGATTCTGCTGAACTGTCTGAACCTGAGGTTTCCGCACTGAAAAGCCGCTGACCTGATATTCTCGCCTACTTCTTTCTCGCTGCGGAAAAGAGATAGGCAACATTTAGACTTGGAGGTAGGCAAGGTTTAGACTCGGGTAAGTGAGGTTTAGACTCGGAGGTAGGTGAGGTTTAGACTCGGAGGTAGGTGAGGTTCAGGCTCGGAGGTAAGTGTTTAGGCTGAAGGCTCAAGTAACATGCACTCATTGCTTAAATTTTGCTTAAAACACATTTTCTCCTAATCCTAATTGATCGGAAAATATTAGACCTTGAAAGGTCAAGATCGAAAATTGGACCGTGAGGGTCTCGATTGGAGATTTGACCGCGAAAGGTCAAGATAGAAAATCGGAGATCGGACCGAGGAGGTCACGATTAGGGATTTGACCGCGAAAGGTCAAGATAGAAAATCGGAGATCGGACCGAGGAGGTCGCGATTAGGGGTTTGACAGCGAAAGGTCAAGATAGAAAATCAGAGATTGGACCGAGGAGGTCGCGGTTAGGGATTTGACCGCAAAAGGTAGAGATAGAAAATCGGAGATCGGACCGAGGAGGTCGCGATTAGGGATTTGACCACGAAAGGTCAAGATAGAAAATCGGAGATCGGACCCAGAAGGTCGCGGTTAGGGATTTGACCGCGAAAGGTCGAGATAGAAAATCGGAGATCGGACCGAGGAGGTCGCGATTAGGGATTTGACCGCGAAAGGTCGAGATAGAAAATCGAAGATCGAACCGAGGAGGTCGCGATTATGGATTTGACCGCGAAAGGTCGAGATAAAAAGTCAGAGATCGGATCGAGGAGGTCGCGATTAGGGATTTGACCGCGAAAGGTCGAGATAAAAAATCGGAGATCGGACCGAGGAGGTCGCGATTAGGGATTTGCAGAAATAGGACCATGCAATTATGATTCCATTAATCGTTTAAGTTTACTTAAAATAGTGTCTTTTAATTATTTCTATTTGGTTGGAAAAGGGGGATTGTCCTTCTTTTTCGCAACTACTCTAGATCCTGGATCAGTGGGCTCCGTCACTACGTCTATAAGCCCCTCGTATTCCACCTGTATTTCGACCTCCCAGGGTGGACAGCCCCGGGCGAGGGTCCTATAGGGCACGCGAATCCCATCGACCAAGAGAGAAGAACGCTCCTAGGGTCTAGTGGGTCATAGGAACTTTTAACGTGCGAGCGATGCGGATTATAGTCAAGGCAATGCCTGGAAAGTCTCGTCTTTCAGCCTTAACAGAATTTTGGCAGAGTTTCGCTTGCGCGATTGACGTTTTGACTTTTTGGCATTGTCCAAGAAGATAATTGGCATGGGTCGGGCGGTAAAAGCCGGATGACACAGTGTCACATTGAACTCAGTTGCATACGTCGCGTGAGTCAAAGTCACAGTCAATGCCGGGTCAAGATCTTGCCAATTTTTCCTTGTCGGAATTTCGGCAGAGCTCCGCTTGCGCGAAAGATATTTGGATTTTTGGCACAAACTCGGGCTCGACTTTTACGTATCCCGTGCGGGTCAAAGTCAATGTCGGGGTCAAGATTCTGCCAATTTTCCTTGGCGGAATTTCGACAGAGTTTCGCTTACGCGAAGGGTTTCGCACTACCAGAAAAACAGGTTTTAGCGACGGAAATTTATGTCGCTAAATCCAAATTTCCGTCGCTAAAATTCAACAGCGACGGAATTTTTCCGTCGCTGGTCCGTCGCTACCAGCCCGTCGCAGTGCTCCGACGGCTCAATTTCCGTCGGTATATTTTGATTTTACCGACGGAATTAATTCCGTCGCTGATTTACGGACATCAGCAACGGAAATTTCAGCGGCGGAAATTTCCGTCGCTGGAATAAAAATTAATTAAAATAAATTAATTTCAGCGGCGTATATTTCCGACGCTGAAATTAATTTATTTTAATTAATTTTTATTCCAGCGACGGAAATTTCCGCCGCTATATCAATTAATTTTAATTTAATTTTTATTTTCAGCGACGGAAATTTCCGTCGCTGTAATAAAAATTAATTAAAATAAATTAATTTCAGCGACGGAAATATCCGCCGCTGAAATTAATTAATTTTAATTAATTTTTTTCCAGCGACGGAAATTTTCGCCGCTGAAAATAAAAATAAATTAAATTAAAATTAAAATTAATTGACATAGCGGCGGAATATTCCGTCGCTAATTTGATATTTTTTATTAAAAAAATTATATATATATATATATATATATATATATTATTTAAGTACCATTATTATATTTATACTAAAGCTAAATGTTTTTTTAAGCAATAAATTTTTTTCATTCATTTTAAAAATCATTACATACATAGAAATAAATAATTATATACAATGAATAAGAAAATTATAAAATACAAAATACAAATATTTTTTTACCAAAAATGAAAAGGATAAAACCCATTTACAATTTATTTTCCCCTTTCCACAAAAAACAAAAAAAAAAATAAACAAATAATAATAATAAAAAAACTCTTTCTTCCCCAAATCTCTTCCCTTCCACGGTTCCACCCGTCTCCTTCCCCTTCCACGGTTCCACCCCGTCTCCTTCCCCTTCTTTTTTAATCCATGGCTCCCTCATCCCGATTGCACGAACTAGACGAAGAATGAATCATCCCTCCATCCGAGTTGCCACCGCAAGTTCGGCCTAAAATCGAGGGGATTGAAGATTGATCGGAAATACCTGCCGCCGGAGTTCAATCTCAACACTTAATCGGCTACTTTGCATTCAAACGCATGAATCGTGGGAGGAGATCCAGCTCGAGCTCGATTCGCTTACTTCGTCACTCTTTGCGGCGATTCTTGCAACTCCGGCGACTTCGCTTCTTCTCCGTCTCGAAGCCGGCGATGAGGGCGAGTGGCGGTGGAGGAGGTGGTGAAGGTAAAGCAACGAAATGGAAGAGGGGTGGTAGAAGGAGAGGGTGGCGAGGTGAATAGGAGGGAGACGGTGGGAAGCTTGGGGTGAGGTGAGAGAAATGGAAGAGAGAGGCGAGGGTGTGACGGTGTGTGTGTGTGTTTTATTGAAAGAGAGAGAGAGGGGGGGGTTGTTTTATTGAGAGAGAGAGAGAGAGAGATAGGGAGGTTAATGTTTTTGGGATGTTTGGAACCGTTGGATAATGATCTATCTACGGCTGTGAGTAAAGTTTCTATAATCCGCGTGATATAAAAACAACCAATTAGAAGAGCTTTTGATTTCAATTTTTGCTAAGAATTTTAGTGGCTTTTCCATTTCCTCTTGGTATGAAAACAACATATAATATTCTGATTTATAATATATTTTTTTTATTAAATAAATATAGGGTAGTCCGTCCCTTTTTTGATTTTTCTTTTATATACTTTCATTTGTTTAATTTTTTTCTATCTTTTTTTATATAACTTTTTCAAAAAAAAAACCACTAATTATCAAAGGCTAAAATATTATTTTCTAGTCAATAAAAATTTTTTAAAAAAATAAAAAATAAATATAGGGTAGTCCGTCCCTCTTTTAACTTTTCTTCTATATACTTTCATTTGTTTAGTTTTTTTCTATCTTTTTTTATATAACTTTTTTTTAAAAAAACCACTAATTAACAAAGGCTAAAACATTATTTTCTAGTCAATAAAAAATTTAAAAAAAAATGAAAAATAAATATAGGGTAGTCCGTCCCTCTTTTGACTTTCTTTCTATATACTTTCATTTGTAACTCAATTTTCATTTGAATTTTGAGGAAAGTCATAGAGATGAAAAACACTTAAAATGTCATTTAGAATGTAGAAAAAAAAATAAACGAGATAGCCGTATACCATTTTCACAAGATCGGGACACATAAAACCCTAAGAACCCTAAATAATGGCACATATTTGTAACTCAATTTTCATTTGGATTTTGAGGAAGGTCATAAAGATGAAAAACACTTTAAATGTCATTTATAATGTAGAAAAAAATTAAAAAAAAATAAACGAGGTAGCCGTATACCATTTTCACAAGATCGGGACACATTCCTTAAAACCCTAAATAATGGCACATATTTGTAACTCAATTTCCATTTGGATTTTGAGGAAAGTCATAAAGATTAAAAACACTTTAAATGTCATTTATAATGTAGAAAAAATTAAAAAAAAATAAACGAGATAGCCGTATACCATTTTCACAAGATCGGGACACAAAACCCTAAGAACCCTAAATAATAAAACATATTTGTAACTCAGTTTCCATTTGGATTTTGAGGAAGGTCATAAAGATGAAAAACACTTTAAATGTCATTTAGAATTTAGAAAAAAATTAAAAAAAAATAAACGAGGTATCCGTAAACCATTTTCACAAGATCGGGACACATAAAACCCTAAGAACCCTAAATAATGGCACATATTTGTAACTCAATTTCTATTTGGATTTTGAGGAAGGTCATAAAGATGAAAAATACTTTAAATGTCATTTAGAATGTAGAAAAAAATTAAAAAAAAATAAACGAGGTAGCCGTATACCATTTTCACAAGATCGGGACACATTCCTTAAAACCCTAAATAATGGCACATATTTGTAACTCAATTTCCATTTGGATTTTGAGAAAAGTCATAAAGATGAAAAACACTTTAAATGTCATTTATAATGTAGAAAAAAATTAAAAAAAAATAAACAAGGTAGCCGTATACCATTTTCACAAGATCGGGACATAAAACCCTAAGAACCCTAAATAATGACACATATTTGTAACTCAGTTTCCATTTGGATTTTGAGGAAGGTCAAAAGATGAAAAACACTTTAAATATCATTTAGAATGTATAAAAAAATTAAAAAAAAAATAAACGAGGTAGCCGTATACCATTTTCACAAGATCGGGACACATAAAACCCTGAGAACCCTAAATAATGGCACATATTTGTAACTCAATTTCCATTTGGATTTTGAGGAAAGTCATAAAGATTAAAAACACTTTAAATGTCATTTATAATGTAGAAAAAATTAAAAAAAAATAAACGAGATAGCCGTATACCATTTTCACAAGATCGGGACACAAAACCCTAAGAACCCTAAATAATAAAACATATTTGTAACTCAGTTTTCATTTGGATTTTGAGGAAGGTCATAAAGATGAAAAACACTTTAAATGTCATTTAGAATTTAGAAAAAAATTAAAAAAAAATAAACGAGGTAGCCGTATACCATTTTCACAAGATCGGGACACATAAAACCCTAAGAACCCTAAATAATGGCACATATTTGTAACTCAATTTCTATTTGGATTTTGAGGAAGGTCATAAAGATTAAAAACACTTTAAATGTCATTTAGAATGAAGAAAAAATAAAAAAAATAAACGAGGTAGCCGTATACCATTTTCACAAGATCGGGACACATTCCTTAAAACCCTAAATAATGGCACATATTTGTAACTCAATTTCCATTTGGATTTTGAGAAAAGTCATAAAGATGAAAAACACTTTAAATGTCATTTATAATGTAGAAAAAAATTAAAAAAAAATAAACAAGGTAGCCGTATACCATTTTCACAAGATCGGGACATAAAACCCTAAGAACCCTAAATAATGACACATATTTGTAACTCGGTTTCCATTTGGCTTTTGAGGAAGGTCAAAAGATGAAAAACACTTTAAATGTCATTTAGAATGTATAAAAAAATTAAAAAAAAATAAACGAGGTAGCCGTATACCATTTTCACAAGATCGGGACACATAAAACCCTGAGAACCCTAAATAATGGCACATATTTGTAACTCAATTTCCATTTGGATTTTGAGGAAAGTCATAAAGATTAAAAACACTTTAAATGTCATTTATAATGTAGAAAAAATTAAAAAAAAATAAACGAGATAGCCGTATACCATTTTCACAAGATCGGGACACAAAACCCTAAGAACCCTAAATAATAAAACATATTTGTAACTCAGTTTCCATTTGGATTTTGAGGAAGGTCATAAAGATGAAAAACACTTTAAATGTCATTTAGAATTTAGAAAAAAATTAAAAAAAAATAAACGAGGTAGCCGTATACCATTTTCACAAGATCGGGACACATAAAACCCTAAGAACCCTAAATAATGGCACATATTTGTAACTCAATTTCTATTTGGATTTTGAGGAAGGTCATAAAGATGAAAAACACTTTAAATGTCATTTAGAATGTAGAAAAAATTAAAAAAAAAATAAACGAGGTAGCCGTATACCATTTTCACAAGATCGGGACACATTCCTTAAAACCCTAAATAATGGCACATATTTGTAACTCAATTTCCATTTGAATTTTGAGAAAAGTCATAAAGATGAAAAACACTTTAAATGTCATTTATAATGTAGAAAAAAATTAAAAAAAAATAAACAAGGTAGCCGTATACCATTTTCACAAGATCGGGACATAAAACCCTAAGAACCCTAAATAATGACACATATTTGTAACTCAGTTTCCATTTGGATTTTGAGGAAGGTCAAAAGATGAAAAACACTTTAAATGTCATTTAGAATGTATAAAAAAATTAAAAAAAATAAACGAGGTAGCCGTATACCATTTTCACAAGATCGGGACACATAAAACCCTGAGAACCCTAAATAATAGCACATATTTGTAACTCAATTTCTAATTTGGATTTTGAGGAAAGTCATAAAGATTAAAAACACTTTAAATGTCATTTATAATGTAGAAAAAATTAAAAAAAAAAATAAACGAGATAGCCGTATACCATTTTCACAAGATCGGGACACAAAACCCTAAGAACCCTAAATAATAAAACATATTTGTTAATTAGTGGTTTTTTTTAGAAAAAGTTATATAAAAAAAGATAGAAAAAAACTAAACAAATGAAGGCATATAGAAGAAAAGTCAAAAGAGGGACGGACTACCCTATATTTATTTTTTAATTTTTTTTAAATTTTTTATTGACTAGAAAATAATATTTTAGCCTTTGTTAATTAGTGGTTTTTTTTAGAAAAAGTTATATAAAAAAAGATAGAAAAAAACTAAACAAATGAAGGCATATAGAAGAAAAGTCAAAAGAGGGACGGACTACCCTATATTTATTTTTTAATTTTTTTTAAATTTTTTATTGACTAGAAAATAATATTTTAGCCTTTGTTAATTAGTGGTTTTTTTTAGAAAAAGTTATATAAAAAAGATAGATAAAAAACTAAACAAATGAAAGTATATAGAAGAAAAGTCAAAAGAGGGACGGACTACCCTATATTTATTTTTTAATTTTTTAAAATTTTTTATTGACTAGAAAATAATATTTTAGCCTTTTTTAATAGTGTTTTTTTTTATAAAAAGATATACAAAAAAAGATAGAAAAAAAACTAAACAAATGAAAGTATATAGAAGAAAAATTAAAAAAAATTCGGCGACGGAATAATTCCGTCGCCTGATAAATTAAAAAAAATAAAAATATATAAATTATCAGCGACGGAATTATTCCGTCAGCTGATAATCTAATTTTTTTTTTAAAAATAAATTATCGGCGACGGAATAATTCCGTCATTGTTAACGTAAAAAATAAAAAATAAATAAATTAGCGGCGACGGAATTATTAAGTCGATATTTTATTTAGCGACGGAATTAAATTCCGTCGCTGAAATTCCGTCGCTAAAACGAATATTCGTCGAATATTCGTTTTTAGCGACGGAATTCAGCGGCGGAATTTAATTCCGTCGCTAAATTTGGCGCCAAATTTATTCCGTCGCTAAAGCATAATTTCCGTCGCTAAATAGCGACGGAATGCTTCCGTCGCTGTTTATTCCGTCGCTAAAACACCAGTTTCTGGTAGTGTCGACTCTCGACATGGGCTAAGGTTTGACCTTTACGTATCCCGTGCGGGTCAAAGTCAAAGTCAATGTCGGGGTCAAGATTCTGCCAATTTTCCTTGGCGGAATTTCGGCAGAGTTTCGCTTGCGCAAAGGATCTCGACTCTTGACATGGACTAAGGTTTGACCTTTACGGGGTATACAACTGGGCTATATGACACGGACTAGACCAAAAACCAACCAAAAGTCACGGTTTTAAAATGTGTGACACGGACTGTGCATTGGTCGACACTGGCTGCCATGGGGAGTTTGGGATGATTTCGTGCGCGCCCGGGAGCATCGTAATACTGTCCGTGACTGCAGCTGAACAACCACCCCAGGTTAAAGGGACGTGCGTGCAAAGTGTACAGGATATATAAGGTGCGCGTAGTGAGCGGCCTCCTAAAAATGTTCCTTTTTGAGTTAAAACAAAAATTTTCAGGAATGTGTTTTAAAGGAATGATTTTCGGGACGGGGGAAATGCAGCAAATAAGCACGTAAATTTTCTGGGAGCCTGGTCAGTCTTGGGACTGAATAGCCCCAAGCTGTCAAGGCTGACAGATTAACCCCAATTTTTGTCCTGGTGGAATTGCCAATGAAGCCGCCCGGCTAGGATTCAAGGAGAATCAAGCCGTACGGCTGCATCAATCAATTTTCCAGTTTTCATTTCCTTTTATCTGCAGGTTGTTTCCCCGGCCTTTTTGGCACCTTTTCAGCTCCAGCAAGCTTCCTGTTCAGCATTCAGAATATGCACAATTCCCAAGAACCAACAATGCATGCAATGCAATGCAAGGAAAAGCTTCCGGTACGTGGCATTGTTAGACCATAGTTTATCCCAGACTCGTGTTAGGAGGCGATAACGGGAAGCTTAATGGTTTCCACCTATATACCGAGTATCATTTTTTTTTATTTTAAAAATGAAAGCTTTTTTTTTGTTTTCCTCCCCATCGGAGTCGCCAAACTGTGAATGTGGTGCCCAAGATTGCGGCTTTTTCCCATTTTTTTGAAATATTGTTTTATATGGTTGGAACCGCTTTCTCGTGTAAGGGGATCACCGCCTCACATCAGTTTGAAGACATCCGATTTAAATTGAAAAACGGAGTCGCCGCGCCATTTTGATTTCCTCAAAACTTTGAAAAAAAGGATTTGGGTCCGGAGGTTAAGTTACCCCTTGGGAAGAACGGATCGTCGTTCACCCAAGGAGCCTTGCCGAAGCAAGTCTTCCAAGATCCGATTTTCATGCTTGCCTTTGTGTTTTCGTGTGTGGGATATGTTTTTGAAAAGGAGGGAATGTGCCAAGGTATCTTCCGGACGTATAAACCATGAGTTGGTTATCGCTCGGGATTCCTTGGGTTTTGATGTGTTAGGGACTTTGATCCCGTTCTCATCTTGGACTTATGATCAACATTATGAGACCTTGGGTCACATGTGATCGGAATAGGGACACCTTTTTTATAGTCCAAGGATGAGACTCTTTAGAAAGGAATGACATTTGCCCATCAATCCTACATCTTGAGACAATTTGAGCTTTGTCGGGACATTTATGCTCGTCTCAAGTGATGATCGGAGATGTGGGGCTCAAGTTCATCCTTTTCTAAAGGAAAATCCGTCTATGGCATCTTTATGTGGAAGAAATGATGTAAAGATAGGACATTTACACCATTACGCTCCAAGAGATGCTCCAAGTACCAAAGGGGACTAGGGGAGGGGTATAAAAATTGGATCTTTATGTTCATCCTATGCCTTTTTGTGCCTTATGAAGGTCACTAGGCAATCCTTGGAGAGTGATCCAACCATGAGGGGCATGGGGAATGCAATTTAAAGTAAAGATGACATTTTTATGCTAACATATGTAATGAACATGATGCAAGCTAAGACTAGGAATGTAAATGAAGGACCTTTATGGCTTTCCTATATCCTTTATGAACCTTTTAGGTGGACAATCCTTGGAAGCAAGGTCTATGGGAAGGGGAAATGACATTCATGAGTAAAGATGGCATTTTTAATGAAAAGATGACATTTTTATGGAAAAAGATGACATTTTTATATGCAAAGGATTCTATTTTCACATCACCATGTGAGAGATTCACCCTAGAACAAGCCATTTGAGGTCTTATTGTTCATCTTTGGGATGGATCTTCCATGGATCCCATGTGGTAGGGGAATGGGGATATTATGATCTACATGACTAAAAATTCAATTTTTATAACAATAGATCAAACATCAAGCAAGTATATGGCAATATAAACAACAAAGATCAATGTAGCAAGTATGACAAGTATATTATAAAAGGAAGAGGAGAAGAGGTTACCAATGGTGGTGTTCCTCTATCTCCTTGAAGATTGCCTAAGGAAGGATCAACTTTGGAGGGGTTTTGAAGAGGAGAGAGGTGATTTTGGGAGCTCTCAGCTTTCTGAAATTTCGTGGTGGTTTTTTGGCAGAGTAACAGTGCCTAAAACTCCCCCCCCCCAAAATGAATAGAGGAGGCCTCTATTTATAGGCAGTCTGGTGATGGCTAATGAAGCCGTGCGGCTGTAACCCCCAGCTAATGAAGCCGTGCGGTCTTATCCCTTAGTGACTCAGCTTATTTCTAGAATCATGCAAGGTGGCATTCTAGAAGGTATTTTTCAGCGAAGGACTATGTGGAATTTTAATTCCTAGCAAGTCCTTTGCCCCTCGAAAGGTTTGGAAAAGTTCCCAAATTGCCCCTGAACTTTAGGAAAGTCCGGGGAATCGCCGAAAAACTTAACCGGAAGGCATGAGCCAGATTTGGATACTTACATCGGTCGAAACTCTCAAAATGTAGATGTAACGCCATCTACGGGACTCGATACGTTTTAGTCCCTAATCATCTTCTCTCCCATAAGAGAAGTAATTTTGGGTTAAAACGGCGTTCCAGTCCCCTTTTTACGTTTCTGTCATTTACCGTCCGGATCGTTCGATCCGTTGATTCGCTCTTTATCGTCTGAATTGTTTGGTTCGTGATTATCATTTACAAATTTCGGAGCGTTTGATCCGTCGATATCGTTATTTACTTTACGCACCTTTACAAATTCGAGCCGTTTGGCTCGTCGATCGCACTTTTACCGTTTGGATCGTTCGATTCCGTTGATACCGCATTTCAATACTGTCATTTACAAGTCCAAGCCGTTTGGTTTGTTGATAGTATTTATTTACAAGTGTCCGAGTCACAAATGACTCGTTGATCGCATCTCATTTATTACCTTTTCTCATAAAATTGGTAACATTATAATGTCCGGTTCAAAACCGAAAGTTCGTCATTCGAACCCATTTTCAAAACAACCCAAAATTGTCGTTGACATTCAAACGCTCATTTCCGAAACAAAACCGACATTTGACATTCAAACACTCTTTTCACTAAAATCAACGTTTGTCATTCAAACTAAAGATTCAAGTTCGTCATTCGAACCCGTTTTCAAAACAACTCAAAACCCGACGTATGACATTCAAACGCTCATTTCCGACTCAAAATCGACGTTTGATATTCAAACGCTCTTTTCACTAAAATAAATGTTTGTCATTCAAACTAAAGATTCAAGTTCGTCATTCGAACCCGTTTTCAAAACAACTCAAAACCCGACGTTTGACATTCAAACGCTCATTTCCGACTTAAAACCGACGTTTGACATTCAAACGCTCTTTTCACTAAAATCAACGTTTGTCATTCAAACTAAAGATTTAAGTTCGTTCGTCACTTGAACCCCCTTTTCTAACTAAAAATCGACATTTGTCATTCAAATGCTCGTTTTACCACAAATCAACGTTTGTCACTCAAATCAAGATTAAAGCTTGTCATTCAAGCCCTTTTTCAAAATGCAACACACACACACACACATTTTTCGAGAAAGGTAGAAAGACTCGTCATACAAGGCATTTCGGGTGATCTTAATATATTATTCCCGAAACGTAACGTGACCTCCGAACCTAACAATCTCTGGTCCCAAAATAGCCTTTTCCAAGTTTTGGCTACCAATCAAAACCTCTCCTTTTTCAAAGCCTTTTCCAAGTTTTGGCTACCAATCAAAACGTCCCCTTTTTCAAAGCCTTTTCCAAGTTTTGGCTACCAATCAAAACGACCTCCTTTTCAAACCAGCCTTTTTCAAAGTTTAGCCTCATAATACAAAAATGGCGTGGCGACTCCTCCCTCTCCTTTCCAGCGAGGTCCCAAGTTTGCGAAAGCCGCTCGCCGCGTCCCGGCGCGATCCGGGTAATTTCACCTTTCAAGATGGCTCTCCCCTCCAAGGGAATTTCCAGTACTCGTAGGCCTCATGAATTCACACAGGGAGTGCTCAGAATTCAATTGTAGCAAGGCATTTTGTGTTTAATAAATGCATTACAGAGTTTTCATCTGTTGATCCAGGAGAGTTTTGCGATCAATCTATTGAGGGGAAGCTCCAGTTCCCCCCTGGGCGGCGTTCTTCCCCGTCTGGCTGACAACAGGTCTTCCTCGGCACCGACGACGAGTAGAGTTTAGCAGCGTTTCCTCGTTTACTAGCTATCCCATAAAACGCATATTAATCCTTAGGGACATCAGCCTATTAATCAATGGTGGAGGAGGAGGCAATTCCCCATTGGCAAGAGGAAAAACAAACCTAATATTACCATAAGTCTCCTCCACATGAATATTATCCGGATCAGGAGTAATATTAGAAGTATGTCCGTCTTCCATTAGGATTAGGAGAATCTAGCAGAATTTTTCAAGATATTCAACGAAAGACACAAATCGTTTTCCGACAATGTAACCATACTGATGATGCCAAAAACGTTCGGATCAGCCCAAATCCAGCGGCAGGTTGTATCCTGAATAGCCTGAAAAAGATGAACAAACACGTAAACTAAGCCAGGGCTTCACCGGCAAAAGTCATCCGGCGTGAGAGTAAGTATTTGTATTTAGAGAGAGAAATCAATTAAAAAAGTTTAGAGTCAAAAGATTTGTTACCAAAATAAGGCGGATTATGGCATATATTTATAGTTGTAGGATTGTATAATACATGTTAAATAGGAATTTGTGTGTGAGGAGGTTATAATTCTAGTTGGATTATAAATACCCACAATCCTTTTTTGAGTAGGTGTAGATAATGCCATTCTGCACATGTGCCTAGCAGGCACGCTACTCGGCATGTGATGTCTGGTTGACCTGATTTGATGCCGAGTAAGAGAGGGGTAAGGACAGAGATGCTCATTTCCTTGTTTTGCTGATGACCGAGTAAGGTCTCCTCGTCTTTTGATAAGGCCTAGGTCGGCATTTGTTGGATGTCTTGCTCGACATATGAGTGGATGCCTTGGAATTCTATGCATTAGTCAATATACGCTCTACTATATCTAGCTCGACATAATGGGAATAACGAGGAGGCACGATGAACAAAGGTAAGAAAAGTCCACTTCTTTTATCGTAATTGAGACTTGTATGAATTATATTTTGTGTCTGATCTATTGGGCATTCCACGGTCATTACTCGCGTTCGTATTTCGATTTATATCGTTCAGAGAATATAAACAATCCTAAGAGATCAATTGTTTCGCCCCATACTAGTCTACAAGGCATGTTTGGATTTAGGTAGGGATTACCATTTTATATTAACCGTGGGTTCTTTGAATTTGTTTTAAGTTGTAGGCTTAGCATGGCCCATAATTCTGGCCTTCTCATCCTTAAAAGTCTTCAACTGTGGACATCCTATTATATGCAACAACTTTAGACCACTAGGTTAACTGGAAAAAGTCTCTTCTTTCCTTGCCACCAAAACAACTGAGGTGACTTAATGGGAAGAAAAAAAAAAGGTATTTACTAAAAACTAATTTTGAAAGTTGGATAATACAAAAAAAAAAAATCACACATGTTGAATATTGCAAAAAACTTCTTGAATATTACAAAAAATACTCTCTCCATTCCAGTTTAAGGTTTCTAGTTTGATTTAATACGGAAATTAAGAAAAAATAAATGTAGTGAGTATAAAAATAAAGTAGGATAGAGAAAGTGGGTAGGAAGTTTTTGTTGTTAGAAGATAAGTGGGTCTCATTGTCTATTTTATATAATAAAGCAAATAAAAATCTTAAACTGGGATATTCCAAAATGGAAAGTAAGAATCTTAAACCGAATGAAAAGTAAGAATTTTAAACCGATACGTAGGGAGTATTTTTTATATTTTTTATTAATTTTTTTTTTTTTTTGCATTTAAATGTCAAATAATTGATAAATGCATTTATCAGTTGTAAATGTATTTATCAGTTGTTTAACCAAAAAAACAAACACGAAATAATCTTTAAAAAACTTATAAATTAATTTATTAGTTGTTTGATCATTTATCAGTTATAAACAACTGATAAATGTATTTATCAGTTATTTTAACTGAAAAGACAAAAAAAAATTAAAAAAAATTAAAAAAAATAGATTTTTGTAATATCACAACTTACATATTTTGTTTTTTTTTTTTTTTTTTTTTTTGTAAACAGCATATTTTTGAGGTAGTTTTTGCTAAAAACTCCAAAAAAATTGTTGAAAATTTCACTACTTAAAAGAAGCAAAAATAAATTATTAATGTACTTTTTCGTAATGAATCAGGTTAGAATTTCATTTATTACACCAAGTTTCTTGAATTTAAAGATTTTGGCAAATTTTATACTTGTAATTCTTTCTTATAACGCATGAAACGATTAAAATCAGCATTAGTACATCATCAACTATAACCTGAAAACACGAACAAACGACTAGTCGGGGTGGTTTACGGCTAATACCCTCCGGCATGATAATGAGATGTGTTGTGATGAAGTTATATAAAACTATATGAAAATAACGTAATCTCAAAATAGCCATTAACACATTATCTTTTTACGTTGGATGTGGTCTAGTATATATAGGAGCTACATAAGATAATAAGGAATCCCTTAAATCGTGAAGACAATGTAGGTGTAAAGATCTCCGTGATTGTAGGATACGGCTACAGATTGAGTTGTATATAAACACATGTTTCTTTAGATCGAGGTTGCCTAAGTATTCGAGGTCGACCTGGCTTTGTGCCTTGGCCATGCATAGATTGTACAAGTTGATGATCGTATGTTGTACAAATCTAGGTCGGGACCAAGGATGGTTGGACAATGAGCTAGGTCAACTGATCTTTATTGTTGGGCCGTGAGAGTTGTAGCAAAGGGATTGGCCCATTCAGTAGCAGTGTCTTTGTGATGTCTGAAATGGTGGGCTTCGTTAGTTGGGCCTGGCCCGTCACTTTTATTCCGTTCAGTGGCCCCCAACTTTCTGAGTTGACTTTGTCGACCAGGAAGTTATGAAAAATTTATGTGATGACTCGCTTTGCTCGTTGTTGGTGGTCGATTGGGTAGACGTAGGTCGCTCTCGACGATTGACTTTTGACGGTTAGATACGCTGTTTAATGCGTCGTAATTCTCGCAATAATGGTACAGTTCTAGAGATTGTACAACTGCATTTGGAACCGCTGCGAAACATTAACTCTGACAAACAGAACCGTTATTTCCCTCACCCTTTCCAATTCAGGTAAGGATTTGGGGACATATATAAGGAATGATTGCTTTCCTTTTCAAACTTTACCATCTTCAAGCTTTCAAACCCAGCAAGAACAAATAGCAAGGAACGTGATATTCTGGTGCAATCTGTCTTTCTGTTTCACTGTTGTGCTACATTTCTTCCCAATTTAACAAGGTACCCATCAATTTCTTTTATTTTGAGTTATTTTCAAGCTTTTCCCTTTATTCCTCCATGGCCAAAACCTTTGGCTGCGAGCTAGGTGTTAGGTATGGGTATAACTCCATAAACCTTAGGATTTATAAAAGGCTAGAGGGTCCATGGAGGGAATTGACCAGAGAGGAATGTATTACCATTCTAGATAGGTGGAGCTTGTTCTATGCCGAGTTAGGGTTTCCAGCTGGTGAAAGTATGGGGGATTAGGAGGCGGATGATCCACAGATACGAATTATTTGTTTTCGTCTCTTCAATAAACTGATAGACCACCTAATAATGTTGTACATCAAGTCTAACAAACCTCCCTTTCCTAGAGAGAAATTAGCATTCACAGGGGAATCTAGGTCGCCCTTAGATAGCTCGGAACATTGTTCAACTAGGTCTGATTCCCCTGCTTCTGTGTCTTCTGTAGATATGGCAGCTCAACAAACTTCTACTTCTTCATCATCGAGCTCTTCCTCTGCCAACATAGTGGACAAGTTTGCTCGAAATTTGTTCCAGGTCGCAATGAGAGGGGATATGTGTCCCCCAACCCGACAATAGGGAGGAAAAATGCGGAGTCAAGAATCAACATCCTACATGATTTCTTCGATATCTCTCGTGACGACTTCCACTTACCCACTTTACGGATAGGCAAAGGAAGGCTCAGTCTTGGAAGCAGTGGGGTCTGAGCTCGACTAGGGTGGCCTTCTATTATGTCCAATTTGAAGTCGGGCTACGACTTCCTCTTGACCCCTTTATTTGTGAATTCTTAGAGTGTATCGCTGTTGTTCCTATACAGTTGGGCGCCAATACAGTGAGGGTATTGGTTTGCTTTGCCATGGTGAGTAGGTTTGTGGGGGTATGAGCCATGTATGCACACCTTTAGGAGGTTATTCAAGGTGGTAATGAATGAGAAGACCTTTGGAATAAGTACCCCGGCCAAAGCTAAGGCCCCAAAATTGTTCACCAACTTGCCCGATAAGGTTTCAGGGTGGAATAGCCACATGATTCTTGTGGAGAGTAGAAAGGGATGGAAGTTCCCTTTGCATGAGGCTGATATGCCCCCCATGAAGGAGGAGGATTATTGGGTCCCAGAGTTGAGTGGGGAGCTCACTCGTAGGTTGACACTGGTGGCTCGGATGAGCACCATAAGTTAGGCCACCCTTGGGTCGGACAAGGATTTCTTCATTCAGGCTAGAATGATGTGGGAGAAAATGGGGAGGTAGCCCCTTTGGTGCCAATCATCCATAGCCTTAGGTACCCAGATGGGTGATACATGAGATGAAGAGGTTTGAATCCCAATGTCACTTCTGTAAAAAGAAGTCGGGCCACTGCAGAGGCCTATCCCACTATGACGGTTAAGTACTTTTACATTTTTCTATAATATTTCTATCATTCTGCTCGCATACTCCTTTGCTAATTGTTTTCCTTTCATCGTTTAATTCTTACTCCCGAGCAAGAAGCCAATATGAACTGCATTGTCGACCTTGGTGATAGGAGGAGGAACAAGAAGGCACATGGAGCTGCCAATGCTAGGGCCAGTCGGGAGAATGAGGCCATGGATAGGAATGCCTTACTCCCATGAGCAAGAGTGGGGATGATCCCCGTAGATGGGACTAGGCCAGTGGAGCCCATCGAACAAGCCCCCCAAGTACAAGTCATTGGTGGAGAAGGGGAGGTCAATATGTCGACCGAGATTGAGTCGGGCTCAAAGCCCAAGCAAGATTTAGCTGGGGGAGACCCCCCAAAATATTGTGGACTTGGAGCCCGATGCTGACGAGCCAGAAGAGGTTGAAGGTGACCTCCCTCTCAGTCGACTAAGGAAAAGGTCGCGTGTCGATCTGGGGCTAGAGCAAGCTGAAACCTCCCAAGCAGCGTGCTCAACTTCAAGACACCACCTTCCTCAAGTTCCCTCCACCAGAAGCTCTGAATAAGTGCAGGCTCTTGTGGAGAGGCTGAGTGATGTCCCTCCTCTTACGGGCATCAATAGTTTAAGCTGCCATTATCCAGAACTAGGAATGGGCAACTCATTAACTATTCTTCCTCGCTTATGCAGTCTCTTGCTCTGACGGAGCAAGCTAAGTGCAGCTGGCGGGCTACTATTGAGAAGGAACAAATTTCCTCTACCAAGTACTCCAGAAAGTCTAAGGAGGCTGCGGGATGAGGCTCCCAGTATCGAGCTCTCCATGCTGCATATTTCAATCCTGAGAAGGAGCGGGATGAGACTGTGGATGATTTGAAGGTGGTAAGGGAGCGGCTCACTCCTCTTTAAGCTCAGGTCGAACCTCTAGCTCCCATCAAGGCTGCTTTAGAGGAGGAGGTGGCACTGGCCCGCTAGGAGAAGGCCAAAGATGAAGGCCAGGTCGAGCAGCTGTCTGGTATGGTCCAAGATTGTACTAGAAGAATGGAACAAATGATCAATGACCACCAGGCAGCTCGTCTCATATGGGAGGAGGATGCTTTAAACCGGGAGAAGGACGTCGTCGAGCTGTTCAAGAACAGTGATGAGTGCTACAGTATCATAGTGTCCCGAGCTAGAGACTTATATGATGTTGGACACCAACATATGGCTCGGCGGGCCATGGTGGATCACAGCGTCGAGCTGCCAGTTGAGAAATTGGTTGAGTGGGCCCATGCTGAAAGGTATGATGAGGCAGCTCGAGCAGGTCACTCCCTCATTCCTTTCAATGCTAACAACTTGGTAGTCATTGCCCAACAAGATGTAGAGGACGGGCTAAATCCCTGGGTCGCCCCTCCAGTCGGGCAACGGAACTACAATGCCATACTCCAGGATCTTGAGGAGGCTGAGGAAGCTGAGGATGAGGATGAAGAGGTTACCCATGACCTTGTTTTTTAGGGGCTGAGTAGAGAGGGTAGCAGCAGCAGGAGCAACCAAATGACAATCAAGAAGATTGATCTTTTATTTTTAATTTAAGTTTGTAATGAACAAGTTACAAACATTTTCACTTTTGTTTTTAGTCGTCAATGCCTTAGCCCGGTTTGGGAGGCATTTTAACTCATAATATTTGTATTTTGACAAGTTCTAGCCCGCTTTTGGGGGACTTATTATTTAATGCTAGTTGACTCTTGAATCATTTTTCTTTGATCCACGCTTTTGTCTTTTTTGTCGAACTAGATTAAGTAGAAGATCGATTAAAGTCTTAGACGGACCAGTTTGCCATAACGAAGCTGACTAAGGTTTTAGTCGAACTTGTTTGAGAACGAGACTGACTTAAGTCTTCAGTTGAAGCTGTTTAAAAATGAGGTTGACTTAATACTTTAGTCGAGTCTGTTTATAGAGCGAGACTGGCATAAGTTTTCAGTCGAACCTATTTAAGAACGAGGTTAACTTAGTACTTTAGTCGAGTCTGTTTATGGAACGAGACTGACATAAGTTCTCAGTCGAACCTGTTTAATAGGACTTTAGTCAAGTCTGTTTATGAAACGAGACTGACATAAGTCTTCAGTCGAACCTATTTAAAAACGAGGTTGACGTAGGACTTTAGTCGAGTCTGTTTAATATTTCGAGATCAACTAAGAGTCGGACCTGAATTGAATCATATTGCAAGCATAACACAGTTTGTGAACGGAACTTTTCAGGGGTGACCCCATTTTATTGATGAAGTAGATCGTTACGTAGAGAGCTTTATTAGAAATAATATTAAACTAGGTGGCCAGCATGCCAAGGATGTTTCAGCTCATCACCACCAGGATGGCCGATCATGTAAGTCCCCTCCCTAACAATTCTAGTGACGATGTAGGGTCCTTCCCAATTTGGAGAAAACTTATTATGTTCAGCTTTCCTTCATGTTACCTAGATCTTCCTTAATATGTAGTCCCCCACATTGAACAATCTCTTCTTGACATTCTGTGAATGTGTGCCCAAAATTTGTGGATTCACGCGAGTTTGAAGACATCCGGTTTAATTTGAAAAACGGAGTCGCCACGCCATTTTGATTACCTCAAAAATTTGAAAAAAGGTTTTATGGGTTCGGAGGTTAAGCTACCCCTTGGGAAGAACGGATCGTCGTTCACCCAAGGTGCCTTGCCGGAGCAAGTCTCCCAAGATCTCATTAATTGTGCTTGCTTGCGTGCTTTCTTGTGTGCATGTGTTTGAAAATAAGGGGAGGGAATGTCCCAAGTCGTCTTCCGGACGTACAAACCATTTATTGGTTGTTGCTCGGGATTTCTTGGATTTTATGTATTCGGGATTTTGATCCCGTCCTCATCTTGGACTTGTGATCATTGCATTTTTTTTACCTCGGGACTTTGCATGATCGAGAGAATGACTCTCTTTATAGTCAAAGATGAGGTTCTTTAGAAAAGGAGGGTCCTTAGCCCATCAATCCTACACTTTAAGACGGTCGAGCTTATATGTATGCTTCATACTCATCTTAAGCGATAATTGGAGATATAGGGTTCAAGGTTGTCCCTTTCTAAAGAAATTATGAAACCTTTATGGAAGGAACGATGTAAAGATAGGATCTTTACACCGGTCCGTTCCGAGGTTGCTAATGGGGACATGGGGGAAATGCATGATAAAAATGACATTTTTAGTGAAAAGATGACATTTTAGGGTTGCAAATGATGCTTTTTGGTTTAAAGAAGTGATCTTTATGGTTTAAAGAAATGATTTTGTGCAAAGGATGCATTTTATGGGAAAAATAGCATTTCATGTGCAAGTGATGCATAAAGATGTTATTTTTAAAGCAAAGGATGCATTTTATGTATGAAAATGATGTTTGGGTGCAAAGGATGCATTTTTAATGTGAAAAGAGATTTTGAATGCAAAAAGAATGATTTTAATGCATGAAAATGGGTTTTAGGTGCAAAGGATGCACCTTTATGTATGAAAATGGTATTTTAATGAAAAGATGACATTTTATGTACATAGATACTATCTAAATTGCAGATAGACATCAGATTATAGCATGGTGGGGGTTAACATCAGATTACAGCTTGAAAATATGAAGTTTCTGCAAACTGGCTATGTTTGTCGCGTGACATAGGCTGCCTATGTCGCGTGACATAACTAGCCACTTTGCAGAGACCTTTCAGATGGGATCTACAGAGGTAACAAGGCACCAATATGGCCAAGTTTCTTCACAAATAGATCTCAGGGAACAAGTATTTCAATAATGAATACTTCAAAAGGGTGTGGATATGAGGAATCCATACTCATCTCGAGTATTCATGCAAAACAATGTCAAAATGGTTTGATTATATGAAATGATGTGTAAAACAATGATGGATCTATGAGATCTGAGACTAAAATAGATATGCAAAGATTAGATCTCAGTTATTACAACACATTTGAGGTCATTTATGTGGATTAAACTACATATGTTTAAAAGAGGGAGAAATAGGGAGGAAGGGAGCGTTACCCTTGAAGATCCACAACTCCTATATCAAGTTAGATATAGGAGCCTTCAAGCATCCTCCTCCAGAGCTGATGTCAAGCCTTGATTCCGTGAGAACCTTGGTTTCTTGATGTGTGTGGAAGTGTGTGTGTGGGAAGTGTGTGTGGGATTGATTTGGGAGGATTGTAAGGAAAGGGGATGCTTCCTGGGCGTATTCCCTATAGAGGGGGACTGAGGGGTGGAAAAGGGGTGCCTAAAATGAGAGGTGAAGGCCTCTATTTATAGGCTGTCTGCATGGGCTTAGTATGTCGCACGACATAACAAGCCATAACCGTTTTCCTTCTAGAAACATGCAAGGTGGCAAGCTTCTAGAAGTCTTCATGGCCTATTATGTCGCACGACATAAGTAGCCACTTCCAGATTCTTCTAGAAACATGCAAGGTGGCAAGCTTCTAGAATTTTTCCTGGCATGGTATGTCGCACGACATAAATGGCCATATGCAGTTCCTTCTAGAAACATGCAAGGTGGCAGTTTTCTAGAAGGATTCCATGAATTAAGAAAAACGTGTTTCTTAATTGATAAGCATTCCTTTCAGCCTTTAATTAATTTGGAACAGTTCCGGAATGTTTCCGGAACTGTAGGAAAGTCCGGGGAATTATCGGAAAATTTACCGAAATTTTCGGGAAACTTAACCGGAAGGCATGAGCCAGATTTGGGTACTTACAGAAGCCCCTCGGCAACGTCACTTGCAGGGCGAGTGGGGTTGTCGATAGAAAAGGATCCAATCTGGCGAATGCCGAGATGGATTCGGTGACCAAAGTGGTCGATTGGTTGGACCTTTTATGAAAGGCTACCTACGTATCCCGAGTAGGAATCAAGCCATAATTGTAGTTCAGAATCCACTGGGGAAAGGGGGCGTCATATGTGACAAATTGGCTGAACCTACAGGAGGCTACCTACGTATCCCGGGGGAATCAAGCCAGGTCGTAGTTCGAGCTTTTGACTGAATCGAAATGTTATTCCTTCACCTTGGAATAACGGAGATCGAAAGAGGGAGCGAAATGTTATTCTTCCATCTTGGAATAACGGAGATCGCGAGAAAGATCGAAATGTTATTCCTTCACCTTGGAATAACGGAGATCGAAAATAGAGAGCGAAATGTTATTCTTCCATCTTGGAATAACGGAGATCGCGAGAAAGATCGAAATGTTATTCCTTCACCTTGGAATAACGGAGATCGAAAGAGAGAGCGAAATGTTATTCTTCCATCTTGGAATAACGGAGATCGCGAGAAAGATCGAAATGTTATTCCTTCACCTTGGAATAACGGAGATCGAAAGAGAGAGCGAAATGTTATTCTTCCATCTTGGAATAACGGAGATCGCGAGAAAGATCGAAATGTTATTCCTTCACCTTGGAATAACGGAGATCGAAAGAGAGAGCGAAATGTTATTCTTCCATCTTGGAATAACGGAGATCGCGAGAAAAGAGCGAAATGTTATTCTTCCACCTTGGAATAACTGAGATCGCGAGAGAAGTCGAAATGTTATTCCTTCATCTGGAATAACCGAGATCGAAAGAAAGCGAAATGTTATTCCTTCATCTTGGAATAACTGAGATCGCGAGAGAAGAGCGAAATGTTATTCTTCCACCTTGGAATAACTGAGATCATGAGAGAAGTCGAAATGTTATTCCTTCACCTTGGAATAACTGAGATCGAAAGAAAAGCGAAATGTTATTCCTTCATCTTGGAATATACGGAGATCGCAAGAAAAGAGCGAAATGTTATTCTTCTACCTTGGAATAACTGAGATCGCGAGAGAAGTCGAAATGTTATTCCTTCACCTTGGAATAACTGAGATCGAAAGAAAAGCGAAATGTTATTCCTTCATCTTGGAATATACGGAGATCGCAAGAAAAGAGCGAAATGTTATTCTTCCACCTTGGAATAACTGAGATCGCGAGAGAAGTCGAAATGTTATTCCTTCACCTTGGAATAACTGAGATCGAAAGAAAAGCGAAATGTTATTCCTTTATCTTGGAATATACGGAGATCGCGAGAGAGGTCGAAATGTTATTCCTTCACCTTGGAATAACTGAGATCGAAAGAAAAGCGAAATGTTATTCTTCCATCTTGGAATAACGGAGATCGCGAGAAAGATCGAAATGTTATTCCTTCATCTTGGAATAACGGAGATCGAAAATAGAGCGAAATGTTATTCCTTCATTTTGGAATAACTGAGATCGCGAGAGAGGTCGAAATGTTATTCCTTCATCTTGGAATAACGGAGATCTAAAATAGAGAGCGAAACGTTATTCTTCCATCTTGGAATAACGGAGATCGCGAGAAAAGAGCGAAATGTTATTCTTCCACCTTGGAATAACTGAGATCGCGAGAGAGGTCGAAATGTTATTCCTTCGCCTTGGAATAACTGAGATCGAAAGAAAAGCGAAATGTTATTCCTTCATCTTGGAATAACGGAGATCGCGAGAAAATAGCGAAATGTTATTCTTCCACCTTGGAATAACTGAGATCGCGAGAGAGGTCGAAATGTTATTCCTTCACCTTGGAATAACTGAGATCGAAAGAAAAGCGAAATGTTATTCCTTCATCTTGGAATATACGGAGATCGCGAGAAAGAACGGATTTTGTAAAGAAGTAGGAAAGACTCGATAATGGACGTACCCGATAATTTTATTGTAAAGAAAGTGGGACGTGCCCTGATAATAATATTTTTTTTTTTTGTAAAGCAACGAGAAGTACCTTGATAAAAAAAATTTGTAAAGAAACGGGACGTACCCTGATAATTTTTGTAAAGAAATGGGACGTACCCGATAATAATTTTTTTTTTGTAAAGAAAGTGAGAAGGACCCTAGGGTTTTTCTAATTATGTTGAGAAATGGAATTGAGAATCCTAGGGACAAAATAATAAAACGAACCACAGGGGTAAATTTGTAAAATAGGTCACAGGGCATTACGTCACTATCGAGGAGACAGGGGTAACTAAAGTTTGGAAAAACTTGAGCGTACTTCTCAATCTGTGATAGAGGTAGCTAAAGTTGGATTTTTGACAATTAGGAAACTGTCGCCTGGCGTTATCTCATTATAAAGGAAATAACGGAGGCGCTTTTTTGGGAGAAAATGTTATCATTAGCAATTGGCACATTACTTGAGCCTAGGGGTGATTTTTTTCTTGGAAACATGGTAGGGACTGGGTCTGGATGTACATATGGAATGTGTTTGGAAATTGTTTAAGACGGGTTTCAAGCAGGTGGGGTCGTATCTCTTGGGTGCAGACTGAACTGCTGTTGTTGCTGAGATGTTGTCAACGTGGACTAGAATTCCTTCTTGGGCTGAGACTGGGTTTAAACCTCGGGTCTTGATTAAGGTCCTTTTCTTAAACTCTGGTGCTTGAAGCTGATGCTGACAGGCTTTTATAACCAAAGCAGATGTTGAAGTGACCAAACCTCTCTTCTAGGGATGGATACGACTTATCGGAGCCCCGGTTGGATGAACTGAGCAGGCGAAGTCTTAGGTTTTGAAGAAGTGACTTAGTGAAGCCCTAAATCTGATGACCTAGCGAAAATCCCAATATGATTGGTACTGCGGAAGTTATCCTGAGGTTGATCTGAACAAAACTGAATCCATCTAGGGACCTAGTGAAGAACCCGATGCGAACCCCAAAAATGGCTAAAGAAGCCCCAGTTTAAAGAACCGGCTTGGCAAAGACCCAACTTTGAAGAGTTCCAAGGCAGCCCTAATGCGAATTGTAGCAGAAGAGGGAAAACCTATCCTTTTTTTCTTCCTTTTTTTTTTTTTTTTTCTCTTCTTTTTTTTTTATTATTATTTTTTTTAGTCAATCAGTCAACCTTAAGAAGATGTGAAAGAAAAGATTTTAGAAATGTATACATGCAGGGGCATATTTTTTCGAAAGGTGGGAATAAATCCCGATTTTATGTTATTTTGATGGCCTTATTCGATGTAGGCACAAAGACTCGCTTTGGGTCTGACTCTTTTGAGAGAGTATAAGCGTAGAAAGGTTGGTAAAAGTGTATGGAAGCTCCTGCTGACAGAAAACCAGTGTTTAGCACTATCTTTCCTAAGATGTAGAAAAGGAAGACTTGTCAAGACATCTGAAAACTTGTTTTATTTACAATGATCACAAGATTGCTTAAAACCCTTTATTAATGTTCGGGTTATTCAACCACTAATCTCGATATGAAGAAACATTCTTATTAGTCATGAGGAGAAAGTCAACCAATGTCACGGATCAAGGTTGGCTGGTGTGAAAGAAAGGTTTGTGTACAGGGAGGTCATTGATGAGACCGGGTTTTCTGGGATTTTACTGTGTCTATGGGAGAGATCATTGATGAGACCGGGTTTTCTGGAATTTGGATGTGTCTATGGGAGAGATCATTGATGAGACCGAGTTTTCTGGAATTTGGATATGTTTATGACCGGACCATTTCTGGTTGCCTACGTTCCCCTTATTGTGAGGAGCTCAGGTCGCCGTAGTTCGGCCTTGGCCGGACTGCTTTGGGAAATGGGATTTGTGGGTCCTTTAGTGAAAAGGCTCGGATGAGATAATGAGGCTTGGGCCTCGGAATGATTCCTTGACCAAGTCATTCTTGGACGGTTACTTCTGATTACTTCCTTTTGCACGTGCCTACATGCTTATGAAATGCTTATGCCTTTGCTTCGACCGCCCCGTTGTTATCGACAACTTTCATTCTCTGAGCTTTGATTTTGTCTGTCCGTCAAGCTTTTGATGGGCGGTGCTGGGTCCTTGGCCTCATTTTCTTTTATTTTTATGTGCAACCCTGTTTTTTGCCTAGACCGCCCTTTTTTTGGGATTTTCAGCCTAGCTGGGTGATGGATGTGGTTTTACCCATCCAAAAGATATGCTCCTAAGCTTATTTTCTGTTCGAATCCTTGAGAATTTAATGTATATTTGAGTGTTTTGTTAGTTCAGGGAGTTAGTAAAGTTGGTGAAGCAAAATGGTCAAGAAAGCTGGAGAAATCAATGTTGTGATGGGCGACCGCCCAGGACCTTATGGGCGACCGCCCAAGCTTGAGATGTCCAAACCTTCGAACCGCTGTTGCCATGGGCGATCGCCCAAGGCAAGATGGGCGACCGCCCAGGAGTGAAACCGCTGAAGACCAATGTTGCTGTACACATGGGCGACCGCCCACGGATTGGTGGGCGACCGCCCAAGCTGAAGATTCACTCATGCTTGAAACTGCTGTATACATGGGCGACCGCCCATGGCCAGGTGGGCGACCGCCCACGCCCCCGAATTCAGAAGATCAGTTTCCTTTTTCAATGAGGATTTCTTTCACTTTCCTAATTTTTATTCCTTCTTTTCCTAGTTTAAATAAACAACTGCTGGAGACATTTTTTTTTCTTATGCTTTCTTTTCCATTGTAATTGGGGAGGCTCAAGGATTGAAGGCTTGTTCATCATCACCAATCAGGTTTTATGTATTTTTTGATTCATTCATCTCTTTTTGTCTTTTGAGATGAACATGAGTAGCTAAGTCTTTTATTTCATGGATTGGATGTAAGCAATATTAGGGTTTTATGCTATAACACTATTTTGTCAATTTAATTATTCCTTGTTTATCAAAGAGGTTTTATTTCAATTCTTGAGTTTGCAATCTAATCAATTGTCACTTGTGAATTGTGTGAGTGTTGATTAATACAGTAACTTGGTTGATTAACACCGACTAAACTTTGATAATTAAATCTAATTGGCCTCGTAACTGAGTCAAGAAGATTTAGGTTCTTTTGTTCTGTGGTTCTTATTGCTTTCTTTGTTTATTAATTCGACGTAATTGAAAGATTAATAAACAAGGATAGAAGGGTTGCAAATCGCACACCAAACCGTCCCAACCCTCATTTTTGTGAATGAACCCTAGGAAGTAATTGACCACTTTACTCTTAAAAATAGCATAAATCCTTGGTACTGTGAAACTCCAATCCATGAATTCCTTTTAATCTGATTTTATCCTTGTCTCTTGTTGCTTGATTGCTTGATTGCTTTTCTTTTAAGTATTTTATTTAATTAAGCTTTTAGTTTAAATCAAACAAACAAAACCCCCCTTTTTGGTTACCTTTCACTAATTAAATTAACTTGTTAAAATCAACGAGTCTCTGTGGTTCGACCCCTGCTCGTGCATATTGCTACACCGGTAGCGAGTACACTTGATCGGTAATTTATTACACAGTGGATTTATGTCCATCAAGTTTTTGGCGCCGTTGCCGGGGACTTGTTGTGATTTTTAACAAGTTTGTTTAATCGGTGCATGATTGGTCGGCGTTCTTTGAATCCTAACCTGGAACCATTGAACAACGACATTAATAGGTTGGGTCAGTATTTACGAGATTTATACTTAACAGAGGGCAATCCCCTCGAAAGTGCCCTAGAAACTTCTTCCACCGAGGGAGAAGAAGATTTTAATTTTGAAATGGCAGACCAAGTCATGAATGCGTTTGCTAGGCCAAGAGTCGACACATCGGTGTCGTGCATAGTGTTGCCCGATGCAGCACTAGCTTATGAAATCAAAGGCCAATATTTTAACATGATTCCTAATTTTTATGGCCTTGCCGGTGAGGATGCATTAGCGTTTTTGAGAGAATTCATGTCTACAGTGAGTGGGTTCCCTATAAAAGAGGGTGTTACATCGGAGCACTTGAGACTGAAGTGCTTCCCTTATGCATTGAAAGATAAAGCCAAAACTTGGCTATTGTTACTCCCTCCCCGCAGCATCACTACTTGGGATGCTTTACATGATGCTTTTCTTACTAAGTTTTATCCTTATGATGCATTAACAAATTTTAGGGTGAAAATTATGGGATTTGCACAGGAACCGGGGGAAGCCTTCCACGAGGCATGGGATAGATTTAGGATGCTACAAATTCAATGCCCCCACCTCAACTTCCCTGCTTCTATGTTGCATCAAACTTTTTATGGGGCTTTATCCCCTGAATACCAATCAATGGTTGATAATGCAGCAGGAGGAAGTTTGGGAAGTAAGACTGTCCAACAATGCCAAGAACTGTTTGAGATGTTGAGTGCTAACTCTCAACAAAAGGGTTCTAGGGGGACAACTAGGGGAGTACATGAGGTAGGGCTAAACAACGAGTTGGCTAAGCAGTTTGCACTACTAAATCAAAGATTTGATAAGTTAGCTTTGCAAAATGCTTCTTCTTCTACTGTGCCTTCTACTGCTCATCTTGTGAATGATTTTTGTGCTAATTGTGGTCCTAACACTCATGCTACTAACGTGTGTCAAAGTGGTTTGCTGTTTAACCCTGAACAGGCACATGCAATGCAAGGATTTGGCCAGCGGTTCCCTCAAAACAATAATCCTTTTTCAAACACATACAACCCGGGGTGGAGGCAACACCCAAATTTTTCATGGGAAGGCAATCAAGAACAAAATAAGCCTCTCCATCCTCAACCTCCACCGGGACAGTATGAGCAGAAAAGGGAACCGTGGGAAGTGGCCATGGAGAAAATGCAAGCTGAGAATAATCAATTGAGGGCGGAAAGTCAACAAGCTTCCAAGAACCATGAAGCTGCCCTTCAGAAGTTGGAAACTCAAATTGGGCAATTAGCAACCGCCCTACAAGGTCATAAGTCTGGGACCTTTCCGAGCCAACCACATCAAGCAAATGCCATTATCACTCTTCGAAATGGCAAACAGGTAGGTAGTGAGGTACTTTCTCCTTCATCTTCTTCCCCCCCTCCTGTTGTAAATAAGAATGCTAATGTGGATAATGATGATGTTGATTGTGATAAGAGTACAAGTGACATGGGGGAAAATTCTAAAGTTGATTCTCCACCCCCCATGCCATATGTACCTCATGTACTGTTTCCCAGAAGGTTTTTAAAACATAAATTGGATAAGCAAATATCGGAGTTGATGAACATATTTTCTAAGGTGAACATCAATATCCCCTTACTCAATGTGATCAAAAACATTCCTGCTTATTCCAAATTTTTCAAAGAATTAAATTCCAAGAAACATAGGTATGGGACAAATGAGAGAGTAGTGATGAGTGAAAATGCTAGCGCAGTGGTACAACATAGTCTTCCACCCAAATTGAAAGACCCCGGAAGTTTTCTGATTTCTATTACTATGGGGGGATCAAAGAGGGTAAAAGCTATGTTGGATCTTGGGGCCAGCATTAATTTATTGCCATATTATTTGTACGAGGAGTTGGGTTTACCCGAATTAAAACCCACCACAATGGCCCTACAACTTGCGGATCGGTCCATTAAAAGACCTGTGGGCATTGTGGAGGATGTTTTAGTTCAAGTAAATTCAATCATTGTGCCTGTTGATTTTGTGGTGCTTGAAATGCCAAAAGGTGAAGGAAGTTGCCGTGATTCACCCATATTACTTGGGCGACCTTTCATGGCGACGACCAACACCATTATTAATGTGAGGAATGGCAAATTGTCTATGACAGTGGCAGGTGAGAAAATTGAAATTTATGTGTTTGATGCCATGAAACATCCTAGTGATGATAGTGAGGAGTGTTCTTATGTTGATGATTGTGGAGTTTTGTCAATCGACGGTGAGAATTCTAGGGATAGTGCGGGTTCCCACTTGTGTGCCGTGAAAAATAAGGCCGACAATCTTGGTTCTTGTGATGGCCCGTATCACCCCCTAGACCGATTCCAAAAGGGGTCGGTGTCCCCATTAAAATCTTTCTTTCCGCTTAATTCTACCAATATTGATTCATGTGATAAAATGGAAGAGTGTTGTTCTATTGATATTTCTGATGCTTTATCTGTCAAGATGCATGTTCAGGATGCTTGCGATTTTGTGGAGGAGAAGGAGGTGCTTGATTGTGATAAGGATAAGGCACCAAATGAGTTTGGGGGAGAGGCTCCCAAGAAAAAGAAATTGAAGAAAAAGAAAAAGAGCAAGAAAAAGGTTAGAAAAATCCCTTGGGCTTCACCCGAGTTTGTAGCCAAGGGCGAATTTTTGTGGAAAGTGGTGGGCATTTGTGCCCGAGAATGTGCAAAGTGGGCCAAGGGAAGGAAAGCCAAGGCCAAAGGGAATGTGGTCACATCAAATCCCATTTAGTTGGGAGCAATGGTCGGGCTAACGACCTTAACCAAAGGCGCTAATTGGGAGGCAACCCAAGTAGGTACATTTTTATTGCTTTATTTATTTGCTTTGTGTGTCATATCGGCCTTTGAACTTGAGGCATGTTGTTGTTCTCTTTGCTATGAGGACATAGCATGTTTTGAGTTTGGGGGTAGATATCTTCCCGAGTTTGTGGTTTTATAGGGGAGTATATATAGTGTCACCCTCTAAAAAATTAGAAAATTTAAAAAAAAAAATTTGTTCTCATTACATGTGTGGAAGTTGGCCAACGTCTGTGAGGATTTGAGAGTTTTTGATTGAGTTTTGCTATGTTTGTGCCAATTTGAATTTTTTTATTAGAATTACATTAATTCATGTAAAACACAATTGCACCACCATTCACTCCCATTATTTTTTCTTGATCATGGTCTTTAATTTAGGTGCCCTTTATGGGTTCACTTTGACATTCTCGGGGGTCCTAGAACATGATTGCATGCTTGTCAATAACAAATCAATAGATTACTTGGTATTTATGGCTTATCTTTCTTTGACAACCCTCTTGTGAGCCTTCGACTTTCTTGTCACTGTATATAAATTGTCACTTGATCCCTTTTGAGCCTGTTTAGAAAGAGTGGAAATCTAGACCACCATTCGCCTTCATTTGATGCCTAATCCCTAACCCTTGACACCTAGAATAGGTTTATCCCACCTTTGCAAGAATGTGGAATTAGAAACGATTAGTTTGGGGGTTACATGGGGAAATTACGGGAATGAGTGAGGAAGGTCAAGAGTTGGAAACATGAATTGTATTGTATAAAAGGGGGCAATCAATTAATACAAAAAAAAAATAAAAAAAATCAAATGTTTGCCCCCTAAGTCCGTGAAGTTTGTTTGAAGAGTGACCTATTTTGAGAGAGGGAATGCTTTCAATCCCAAGTGTACAAAATATGAACAAAGTTCTAGTTTGGGGGTTGAAGCATTGGGGAAGCAAAGGTGAGCGGAAAAGTTGAAATTCCGGAACGTGTTATATGCAATGGAAGGCTTTTAGTTTCACATTCTTGTATTTGTATGTCCATTCCTTCGTTTGTACCCGTGAGCCTAGCCCCACAATTGTTGTGGATTTACCTTTGAGCCATATTTTTGTTCAATATTAAGTAATCGGGTTGACAAGTATGTAATCATGCATATGAGTATCCTTGTATATGAAATTGTATTGTTATATGTGATGTAGGGCATGTCTTAGTGAACCCATAAACAATCTTATCTTGTTGATCATGATCTCCCATAATTCATTCATCATTCAGGCCGAGGTGGAAAATTGTGGGTTAGATGCATTAATGTAATTGTAATTGCATATTCATTTTGGCACTTGTGTAGCACATTTACGTGAGAATCTGAGACTTCTGTGGCTGACAACCTTGTATATATTGAGAACATTTCAAAAAAAATAAAATATTTTGTGTTTATTGTTTTTATTTGTTAGAGTAGTTTTGTTTTTGTTTAGTTTTGTTTTACTCGGGGACGAGCAAAAGGTAAGTTTGGGGGTATTTGATGGATGTGGTTTTATCCATCCAAAAGATATGCTCCTAAGCTTATTTTCTGTTCGAATCCTTGAGAATTTAATGTATATTTGAGTGTTTTGTTAGTTCAGGGAGTTAGTAAAGTTGGTGAAGCAAAATGGTCAAGAAAGCTGGAGAAATCACTGCTGTGATGGGCGACCGCCCAGGACCTTATGGGCGACCGCCCAAGCTTGAGATGTCCAAACCTTCGAACCGCTGTTGCCATGGGCGACCGCCCAAGGCAAGATGGGCGACCGCCCAGGAGTGAAACCGCTGAAGACCAATGTTGCTGTACACATGGGCGACCGCCCACGGATTGGTGGGCGACCGCCCAAGCTGAAGATTCACTCATGCTTGAAACTGCTGTATACATGGGCGACCGCCCATGGCCAGGTGGGCGACCGCCCACGCCCCCGAATTCAGAAGATCAGTTTTCTTTTTCAAGGAGGATTTCTTTCACTTTCCTAATTTTTATTCCTTCTTTTCCTAGTTTAAATAAACAACTGCTGGAGACATTTTTTTTCTTATGCTTTATTTTCCATTGTAATTGGGGAGGCTCAAGGATTGAAGGCTTGTTCATCATCACCAATCAGGTTTTATGTATTTTTTGATTCATTCATCTCTTTTTGTCTTTTGAGATAAACATGAGTAGCTAAGTCTTTGATTTCATGGATTGGATGTAAGCAATATTAGGGTTTTATGCTATAACATTATTTTGTCAATTTAATTATTCCTTGTTTATCAAAGAGGTTTTATTTCAATTCTTAAGTTTGCAATCTAATCAATTGTCACTTGTGAATTGTGTGAGTGTTGATTAATACAGTAACTTGGTTGATTAACACCGACTAAACTTTGATAATTAAATCTAATTGGCCTCGTAACTGAGTCAAGAAGATTTAGGTTCTTTTGTTCTGTGGTTCTTATTGCTTTCTTTGTTTATTAATTCGACGTAATTGAAAGATTAATAAACAAGGATAGAAGGGTTGCAAATCGCACACCAAACCGTCCCAACCCTCATTTTTGTGAATGAACCCTAAGAAGTAATTGACCACTTTACTCTTAAAAATAGCATAAATCCTTGGTACTGTGAAACTCCAATCCATGAATTCCTTTTAATCTGATTTTATCCTTGTCTCTTGCTGCTTGATTGCTTGATTGCTTTTCTTTTAAGTATTTTATTTAATTAAGCTTTTAGTTTAAATTAAACAAACAAAACCCCCCTTTTTGGTTACCTTTCACTAATTAAATTAACTTGTTAAAACCAACGAGTCTCTGTGGTTCGACCCCCTTCTCGTGCATATTGCTACACCGGTAGCGAGTACACTTGCTCGGTAATTTATTACACAGTGGATTTCTGTCCATCACTGGGCATTACTCTTTTTGCACCAAGATTTTTTTTCTCTTTTTTTTTTTATATGTGCAACCCTGTTTTTTGCCTAGACTGCCCTTTTTTTGGGATTTTCAGCCTAGCTGGGTATTACTCTTTTTGCACTAAGATTTTTTTTATTTTATTTTTTTTATGTGCAACCCTGTTTTTTACCTAGACTGCCCTTTTTTAGGATTTTCAGCCTAGCTGGGTATTACTCTTTTTGCACTAAGATTTTTTTCCTTATTTTCTGAAGCACTTGAGGGCCAAGGCGAGCCCCTGCTTGAATTTTTCTTGACATCTTTGAGGTCGAAGGCAGGCTCCCAGATTGTTGTCGACACGGGGTCAATCTTTCGAAGCTGGGTGGCCTTTTGTTGTCCCTTGATGTTGCCGCCGTCGTTGACTTGGTCAAGATGAAGATGAGGACATGGTTTGGGAAGCGTATAGCTTGATGAAGGCTTTTATGAGGTAAGGAAAGTGTATGGGGAAGGCATTAGTTGACTTTCTCACACCGATTAATCAGAGCGTTAATTATTTAGAGAGATTATTTGTTGAGCAATGCAAGTGAGCATATAAAATAAAACCATTTCATTAAATGTAATGTAGGTGTGCAAATAATGTCTTAAGTCTAGCAAGAAAAGAAGAAGACTCTTGTATAGAAAATTGAAGATTAATTACAATGTCCGTGGAGGACTTGATTGAAAGAGAAAAGTACTAGAACCTACGAAGGTTGACTGAGAGACTATTTTTCTCTTCTTTTTTTTTTTTTTTCTAATCTTGCTTAAGGATAGGTAGACCCTAGTCTAGCTACTCTTCGCTGTCGGACCACATTTCTACCCTTCAGCATTGGAAGTAAATTCTTGATGCTCTTTGATCCGAACCTTGGTCATTGACTTGGTCACCATTACGAACGAGTGCATCGGTTTTGGTCCATTGGGGCGCTCAAGCTTGCCTGCTTCGATTAACCCTTGGACCGCTCTCTTCAAGGCTATACAGTTGTCGGTTGTGTGGCCATAATGACTATGGAAGGTGCAATGCTCATTCATGTCGAGGAGTGTATTTGAGCTCTTTGGATGGTAGTCTCTAAGGGGCTCCAGGAGGCCTAGCTTTACTAAAGCCTTGAAGATTAAGCCCATGGGTATCCCAAAATCATCAAAATGTTCTCGTTGTCTTGGAGGACCACTATTTATTGGTATCTTCTTGATGTCGTCCATTGTACACAATGCCTTCTTTCCTTTACCAGATGTTGCAGCCGTGTTGGAAGGGTAAGGTCTATAGCGGCGAGACATTTTCAGACCAGAAGTGCTTCCCCGTGCACGAACCCTTTTTATGTAATCATCAATGTAAGCGTCAAGATTCGACTCCTTTGTGTCAGATGCGCGAGATTGGTAGGGTGAGATGGCTTGAGTCGAGCAATTGTCGACACTTTCGCTGCTAGGCTTTTCCTGTATTTTCTTAATTGGCTCTACCAATATTCCTTCGAACGATTCAATAGGAGCATTAGGACCACACGACCCCGCCACAAGATTGGCATCAGCAAATGAAACCGCAGTAGGAAGTACCCTGGTGGGAGAGATGACAGTCTGAGCATTCAAAGCGTGATCGTGGCCGTAACCTTCCTTGTAAGTCAAACTTGAAGCATAAGAATACGAACCAAAGGATCGGGAGTGGTGATACTCATAAGGGGCCTCATAGGGTCGGCAGTGTCGAAGACGGGGATATATGGCTCGTAATAGTTGAATACCGGGGAGTGCGAGCGGCGATCCAAATGACTGCTGAAGATATGAGGTTCGAGGCACCATAAAAGTAGGGCGAACGTGTCTTGACCACACCGAGGAACGTGGCGGAAGAGCAATGTGTATCTTGTTCTTGGTGGCAGGGAGCAACTTGCGTAACAGTGAGTGCGAATTGGATGAGGAGCATTTGACCTTGTCGACTTCCTAAGCTGGAGGAGAGGGGTAGAGCTTGGAGCACGAGGAGCGAGCCCGATCCAAATTGGTTTGCGAGGTCATGTCAGCTGTCGGGCTTGGGAAGGCTCAAGCGACCCATTCCAAGATGATGACCTAAACTGGCCAGGGCGTGAAGCGGTAAACCGACCCATTCCAAGATGATGACCTGAACTGGGTGAGAAATCGGGGTAGCTGTAGCATTTGTTCTCCGTTGGTGGTGAACAAAGCTGGGTCTTATCTGAGGAGGTGAGGGCATCGGGACCCTGATGGCTTGGAACATCGGAAAGGACTGCAAAGGGGTAGTCCTTGGCAAGGGATCATATGTGGATGGAGGAGGGCATTGGTTAGAGGATAGAGGAGCTGAAATTGCTGCATCTGGAGTTTCATCTTCCACCAAGGAACCATTGGCTTCGACCACTATCTGAACCCTATGGCTACGGAGCGCATCAATGATCATGGCTTGCTGTTCCTCATAGACCTTATGACTCTTTTCCAGGGCTAAGGCTAGCTCTTCTTCCCTAGTCATCTGATTACTCATCACACTTCTTGTTTCGATCCAAATCGGCCATTCGACTCTACGGGCGACAAAACTGAGGATTTTGGCGAACTGTCTGAGAATTTTGCGCTAACAAGTCGCTGACCCGGTATTCTCGTCTACTTCTTTCTCGCTGCGGGAAAGGGATAGGCAAGGTTTAGACTTGGGGGTAGGCAAAATTTAGACTCGGGGTAAGCAAGGTTTAGACCCGGAGATGGGTGAGGTTTAGACTCGAAGGTAGGTGTTTAGGCTGAAGGCTCAAGTAACATGCACTTATCGCTTTAGCTTTTGCTCAAAACACATTTTCTCCTAATCCTAATTGATCGGAAAAGATGAGACCTTGAAAGGTCGAGATCAGAAATTGGAGATCGGACCGAGGAGGTCTCGACTAGGAATTTGACCGCGAAAGAGGGAGAGATGAAAAATCGAAGATCGGACCGAGGAGGTCTCGATTAAGGATTTGACCATGAAAGGTCGGGAGATGGAAAATCGGAAATCGGACAGAGGAGGTCTCGATTAGAGATTTGACCATGAAAGATCGGGACAGAAAATCAGAAATCGGACCGAGGAGGTCTCGATGAGAGGTTTGACCATGAAAGGTCGAGACAGGGAAGTCGGAAATTGGACCGAGGAGGTCTCAATTAGGGATTTGACCATGAAAGGTCGGGACAGGAAAATCGAAAATCGGATCGAGGAGGTCTCGATTAGGGATATCAGAGATAGGACCATGCAATTATGATTACATTAATTGTTCAAGTTTACTTAAAACAATATCTTTTATTTATTTCTATTTGGTTGGAAAAGGGGGTTTGCCCTTCTTTTTCGCAACTACTCTAGATCCTGGATCAGTGGGTTCCGTCACTACGTCTATAAGCCCCTCGTATTCCACCTGTATTTCGACCTCTCAGGGTGGGACGGCCAGGCGAGGGTCCTATAGGGCACGCGGATCCCACCGACCGAGAGTAAAGAACGCTCCTAACGGGTCTAGCGGGTCATAGGAACTTTCAATGCATGAGCGATGCGGATTATAGTCAAGGCAATACCGGGAAAGTCTCGTCTTTCTGCCTTAACGAAATTTTGGCAGAGTTTCGCTTGCGCGATTGACGTTTTGACTTTTCGGTAATGTCCGAGAAGATAATAGGCATGGGTCGGGCGGTAAAAGCCGGATGACACAGTGTCACATTGAACTTCGTTGCATACGCCGTGCGTGAGTCAAAGTCGAAGTCAATGCCGGGTCAAGACATTGCCAATTTTTCCTTGTCGGAATTTTGGCAGAGCTTCGCTTGAGCGAAAGATCTTTGGACTTTTCTTGGCAAAGACTCGGTCTCGGCTCTTACGCATTCCGCGCAGGTCAAGGTCAAAGTCAATGTCGGAGTCAAGGTTCTACCAATTTTTCCTTGTCGGAATTTTGGCAGGGTTTCGCTTGAGCGAGAGACCTTGACTTCCGTTATAAACTAAGGCTTGACCTTTACGAGGGTATGCAACTGGGCTATATGACACGGACTAGACCAAAAAACCAACCAAAAGTCACGGTTTTTTGAAACGTATGACACGGACTGTGTATTGGTCGACACAGGCTGCCATGGGGAGGTTGGAATGATTCCGTGCGCACCCGGGAGCATCGTAAGGCTGTCCGTGACTGCAGCTGGAACCACCCCGGGTTTGAAGGACGTGCGTGCAAAGTGTACAGGATATATCAGGTGCGCGTAGTGTGCGGTCTCCTAAAAATGTTCCTTTTTGAGTTAAAATAGAGATTTTCATGAAATGTGTTTTAAAGGAATGATTTTTGGGACGGGGAAAAATGCAACACGTAAGCACGTAAATTTTCTGGGAGCCCCGGTCGATCGTAGGAGCCGAGTAGCCCCAAGTCGCTAGGGCGCCCATTAACCATGATTTTTCCTGGTGAAATTGCCACTGAGGTCGCCCGGTCAGAATCCAAGGAGGATTGAGCCGTACGACTGCATGGATCAATTTTCCAAGTTCCACTCCTTTGCTATATTTTTTCCGGGTTGTTTCCCATTCAAAGTATGCACAGATTCCAAGATGCAAATGATGCAATGCAAGGTAAAGAAAGCAAGCATGATTAATGAAATCAGCGACGGGAGTCTAACCCGCTCAAAGGGAAAAGCTTTCTTTTATTTTTTTATTTTTCAAATTTTTTTTTCGAAAAGGGATACTGGTACGTGGGATTGTTAAACCGCCGGTTATCCCAACTCCCACATCAGGGAGTGTACAGGAAGGTTAAGTGGTTTCCACCTATATACCGAGTATCTATTTTTGTTTTGAAAATAAAAGCTTTTCTCCTTTGGGATTATCCCCAGCGGAGTCGCCAAACTGTGAATGTGTGCCCAAAATTTGTGGATTCACGCGAGTTTGAAGACATCCGATTTAATTTGAAAAACGGAGTCGCCACGCCATTTTGATTACCTCAAAACTTTGAAAAAAAGGTTTTATGGGTTCGGAGGTTAAGTTACCCCTTGGGAAGAACGGATCGTCGTTCACCCAAGGTGCCTTGCCGGAGCAAGTCTCCCAAGATCTCATTAATTGTGCTTGCTTGCGTGCTTGCTTGCGTGCTTTCTTGTGTGCATGTGTTTGAAAATAAGGGGAGGGAATGTCCCAAGTCGTCTTCCGGACGTACAAACCATTTATTGGTTGTCGCTCGGGATTTCTTGGATTTTATGTATTCGGGATTTTGATCCCGTCCTCATCTTGGACTTGTGATCATTGCATTTTTTTTACCTCGGGACTTTGCATGATCGAGAGAATGACTCTCTTTATAGTCAAAGATGAGGTTCTTTAGAAAAGGAGGGTCCTTAGCCCATCAATCCTACACTTTAAGACGGTTGAGCTTATACGTATGCTTCATACTCATCTTAAGCGATAATTGGATATATAGGGTTCAAGGTTGTCCCTTTCTAAAGAAATTATGAAACCTTTATGGAAGGAACGATGTAAAGATAGGATCTTTACACCGGTCCATTTTGAGGTTGCTAATGGGGACATGGGGGAAATGCATGATAAAAATCACATTTTTAGTGAAAAGATGACATTTTAGGGTTGCAAATGATGCTTTTGGTTTAAAGAAGTGATCTTTATGGTTTAAAGAAATGATTTTGTGCAAAGGATGCATTTTATGGGAAAAATAGCATTTCATGTGCAAGCGATGCATAAAGATGTTATTTTTAAAGCAAAGGATGCATTTTATGTATGAAAATGATGTTTGGGTGCAAAGGATGCATTTTTAATGTGAAATGAGATTTTGAATGCAAAAAGAATGATTTTAATGCATGAAAATGGGTTTTAGGTGCAAAGGATGCACCTTTATGTATGAAAATGGTATTTTAATGAAAAGATGACATTTTATGTACATAGATACTATCTAAATTGCAGATAGACATCATATTATAGCATGGTGGGGGTTAACATCAAATTACAGCTTGAAAATATGAAGTTTTACGCAAGCGGCTATGTTTGTCGCGTGACATGCCTATGTCGCGTGACATAACTAGCCACTTTGCAGAGACCTTTCAGCTGGGATCTACAGAGATAACAAGGCACCAATATGGCCAAGTTTCTTCACAAATAGATCTCAGGGAACAAGTATTTCAATAATGAATACTTCAAAAGGGTGTGGATATGAGGAATCCATACTCATCTCGAGTATTCATGCAAAACAATGTCAAAATGGTTTGATAATATGAAATGATGTGTAAAACAATGATGGATCTATGAGATCTGAGACTAAAATAGATATGCAAAGATTAGATCTCAGTTATTACAACACATTTGAGGTCATTTATGTGGATTAAACTACATATGTTTAAAAGAGGGAGAAATAGGGAGGAAGGGAGCGTTACCCTTGAAGATCCACAACTCCTATATCAAGTTAGATATAGGAGCCTTCAAGCATCCTCCTCCAGAGCTGATGTCAAGCCTTGATTCCGTGAGAACCTTGGTTTCTTGATGTGTGTGGAAGTGTGTGTGTGGGAAGTGTGTGTGGGATTGATTTGGGAGGATTGTGAGGAGAGGGGATGCTTCCTGGGCGTATTCCCTATAGAGGGGGACTGAGGGGTGGAAAAGGGGTGCCTAAAATGAGAGGTGAAGGCCTCTATTTATAGGCTGCCTGCATGGGCTTAGTATGTCGCACGACATAACAAGCCATAACCGTTTTCCTTCTAGAAACATGCAAGGTGGCAAGCTTCTAGAAGTCTTCATGGCCTATTATGTCGCACGACATAAGTAGCCACTTCCAGATTCTTCTAGAAACATGCAAGGTGGCAAGCTTCTAGAATTTTCCCTGGCATGGTATGTCGTACGACATAAATGGCCATATGCAGTTCCTTCTAGAAACATGCAAGGTGGCAGTTTTCTAGAAGGATTCCTTGAATTAAGAAAAACGTGTTTCTTAATTGATAAGCATTCCTTTCAGCCTTTAATTAATTTGGAACAGTTCCGGAATGTTTCTGGAACTGTAGGAAAGTCCGGGGAATTACCGGAAAATTTACCGGAATTGCCGGGAAACTTAACCGGAAGGCATGAGCCAGATTTGGGTACTTACACATTCTTGTCGTGATAATCCTTAGTTTTCATCTTGTAATTGACCATTCTAAGTTGAGAAGTCATCCGTTTCTCGTCCAATAGGTCCAAGTCGAGCAATCTGTTTGAATTATTCTGGTGTTTATCAAACAAGGCTACCCTTGCTGTAGGAATTCGTAGCTCGGCAGGTGTCCTGGCCTCCAACAAAAATGTAAGAGAAAATTGGGTTTCCTCAGTGGTCACCCAGGTGGTTGTGAGGACTGCCCAAAGAGCAAGGGGTAGTTCGTCCAACCATCTACCGGCGCGACCAAGTAGCCCCTTGCTTAGTGCTGTCAATACCAATTTGTTGGCCGCTTCTGCTTGCCCGTTTCCTTGCGGATAAGCGACTGACGACTTCCAATGTTTAACCCACAACCTCTTCATCTCTGTTTCAAAAGCAGTTGAAAACTGTAGGCCGTTGTCCGAAACAATTGAATGTGGCATCCCAAAACGACACCAAATGTAATCGTGGATGAAGTTGATGGCATTTTCCTCTGCTATCTTTGCCTAAGGTTTTGCCTTGGTCCACTTGGTGAAGTAATTAATAGCCACGATAACATACTTATAATTCTCTCGGGCGGGTGGGAAGTGTTCGATCAAAACTACCCCCCCCCCACATGTCGAACGGCCAAGCTGCGAGCACAGGAGTTTGCTCAGTTGTTGGGAGCCTTGGTAGGTCGGCATACCTTTGACACTTATCACATTTTTGCACGAACTCACGAGCATCCTCCCTTAGATAAGGCCAGTAGTACCCCAAGGTAAGGATCTTGTCCGCCAACGTTCTGGCCCCCGGGTGTCCACCACATATTCCAGTGTGTACCTCGAGCAATAGTTGAGGGACATACATAAGATGAACACATCTCAACAACAGTTTCACAAATGACCTTCTAAACAATGCGTCCCCATGTATAGTAAACCTAGGGGACTTCTTCCTTATGGCTCTAGCTTTTTGCTCGTCAACTGGTAGCTCGCCTGTTTTAATATAGGCATTCATCTCGTCAATCCAACACTTGGAGCCATAGACCGAGCATAGAACCTGCACTCTTTCGTACGCAGGATGCTCTAAGTATGAGATTGGTTCTCCATTCCGCTCGTCTGAAGTGCCCAACTTGGAGAGTAGGTCGGCCAACTCGTTCTCATCATGGTCTACCCTCTTATTTCCCAGATTTCTAAGTCTTGGACCAAATTTTTAACCAGCTCGCAATACTTGATCAGAATAGGGTTGATCACTTCATAATCTCCCTTGACTTGATGAACAATCAACTGGGAGTAATAGTAGGCTATGATTTTTGTCGCCCCAAAACATTTATCATACTCAACTGCTGCTATCAAGGCCTCATACTCTGCCTAGTTGTGGAGGCTTGGAATTTGAACCTTAAGCATCTTCAAAAGTTCTACCAGTCACTGGTTCGATCAATACAATCCCAGCTCCGCTAACATTCTTCGTAGCAGACCCATCATAGTAAACCTTCCAGCAATCATCGGGCAAACTCATTGCCTGTTGGCTTGATTTCTCCTTCCTCTTCAAGCTCTTTTTTGGGGCGCTCTCTGCATTATCCTCCTTGGTGAACGTAAGCTCGACCAAGAAGTCAGCCAAAAGTTGAGCTTGCAAAGCTTTTCGAGTCTTGTATTCGATGTCAAAATCTATCAACTCTATGGACCAATTTAGCAGTCGACCTGAGCTTTCTGTCTTGTGAAGTATCTTCCTCAACAAAGCACTAGTCGGTACGAAAATAGGGTGAGTGGAGAAGTAAGCTCGGAGCTTACTGGATGCTACCACTAAGGTGTAGGCTATCTTTTCAGCATTGAAGTACCTCTCTTCTACGTCAGACAAGGCCTTTCTCACGTAATAACTGGCTTCTGAAGGCCATTTTCCTCCCTTACTAGAACTGCGGCTACTGCTCGATCTCCAGCTGATAGGTAGACATACAAGTTTTCTCCTTGAATCGGGCTACTAAGAAATGGTGGGAAGGCGAGGTATTCCTTGAGCTGTTTGCAATGACGAGGATCATTCGGTCGTCCACTCAAATTTTTTCGTCCCCCTCAAAGTTTTGAAGAAAGGGAGAGACCTCTCAGCTGACTTGGCTATGAACCGACCCAAAGCAGCGACCCTACCATTCAATCGTTGGACTTCTTTAATGCACGTAGGCTCTTGCATTCTCACCAAGGCCTTTATCATCTCCGAATTGGCCTCACAATACCCCTCTGCAATACCATGATGCCCAGAAACTTGCCTGCAGCTACCCCAAATGCGCACTTGCTCGGATTCAGCTTCATGTCATTTGCTCGTAGATTGGCAAACGTTTCCCTTAGGTCAGTCACATGACGACCAACCTTAGTTTTGATGACCATGTCGTCGATGTAGGCCTTCATGTTTCTGACAATCTGACTATCAAAGACTATGATCACCATTCTCTGATAAGTAGCTGTGAGTACCCCAATCCAATTCACGGCCCTTTATAAGTGTCTTTTAATGTAATAAAATTGCACTAGGGGCGTTTTGGTAAATTTCTGGTCCATTCCGAGACTTTCGGAATCTTTTTATAAGTTTCTTGCGAAGGAGATACTTTTAAGTCTTTTCTCCAGGCAAAAGGACCTATAGAGAATTATTCATATTGTTGACGCCAGAAACAGTTACTGGCTCGTCAAGTCGTGCGACACAACGAGCCATGGAAAACACAAGTGTTGGGTCGTGCGACACAACTGGCCACTTATCAACAGCTATAAAATGGACCCTCCCCCTCTCATTTGAGGATCCCCTTCCAGCCTCCCTAAGGTTACTCTGCCAAAATCTCTCCAGACCTCATTCCTCTCCTCATTCATACTCAAAACACACACCAATCCTCTCAATTCTCTCTTTCATATTCAATTCAACACATATTTTACACACACATTGGAGATCCAAGTCTCCTATCCTTTCTGGATTCAAATCCACCATCTGCAGTTAAATAGAAGGTCCCTACACCTAACTTGGTGTAGAGATTGTGGATCTACAAGGGTAACGAATTCCCTTCCTCCATATCTCTCTTCTATTTGCTCTCCTCATAATTCACTTGCAATTTCTATTCATGACTTGATAATTAGGCTCCATCTGCTCTAATTATCAAGTTCCAATCGCCATCTCTCTGTTTAAATTACATTGTTCCATATTATTTCATGCTTATGAGTTAATTTGGTGTAATTGTGACTTGTTCATCAAGGGAGTGTGGATCTCTCCATATCCACACCCACTTGTATGATTGGATGTTGATTCGTGTGTTCTCTGTTTAGATCTTTTATGTAATTCAACCTGAATGGTCCTTCGTCCATTCTGCAATTCAATTCTGTATTGGTTTCTGCGTGTGTCTTCCTGTGTCACGCGACACAATCTGCATATAGCTCATTGTGTCACGCGACACAACATGCCAGGCAGATCCTGTGTCACGCGACACAGTTTGCCACTCTGCAAAAACCACTTTTCCAATTGTAATATGTTCTTCATTTCAATGTAATCGGGATGTGCCCCCCCGTACCAAGTGGCTCACAAGATGTAATTCTCTCATTTTTGATCAATAAAGCAAAGCATTAATATGCATTTATCACATATTTTATCTCACACAATTTGCACACACTTGAATGATTTTGGATGTTGAACATTGAAAGACTCGTTTACGAGACGTGTTGGGTGAACTCTCGGTTCTTCCCAACACGTAATCTGACCCCCGAACCCACATTTTCTGATTTCAAAAAGTTTTCAATGTTTCCTTTAAAACGGCGTGGCATCTCTCTTTTACTTTTTTTTTCGGTGAGCGTACATTCAGTGGCGACTCCGCTAGGGAAATTGAAACTTGTTTTCAAAAGTGGGTCAAGCTTTCGTTCATGTTCAACGTCTTTCTCATTCATTTGTGTGTGCTTTGTTTATGGCATTATATGTGTTGTTTGCATCTTATGTGCTTTGTTTGTTCTCCTTGCTTCCTGTTTTGTTCTCTGTTGCTTGGTGATGAGCTATTGCACGGGCTTGGAGGTTAGGGATTGGTTCTACTTTTTGTTCAAATTCTGGAAATATGGCTTCTTTTGTCACGCGACAGAACTTGCCTCATCAGTCCTGTGTCGCGTGACATCATTTGCTACTCTGCAGGTTTTGATTTCCAGTTCGGGAGTTATTGTGGGCAGTCCCCCATGATCAAAGTTTATGATCATTTGATTATTGTATCTCTGTGGGGTGTGTGTGTGGTTTTCCTTTTCTCCCCCTTTTCAAATAAAAATAAAAAATCCAAAAAAATCATTTTTTGCAAATAAAGGAATCTAGTCATCCGCACACTACGTCACTAGATCTAAAGCCCATTTGGTGCGATTGACGGCATCGCGGAGCCACACTTTTTTAGCTTATCCAACGGTTGATTTTTGACACAGCGTTTTCAAATGCACTAAAATGAGTTGTTTCAAAATTAATCATAAGCTCTCATACCTATCACAAAACCTAGCACGTATGGGCATATTGCCAATGCAACTTGGTTTCACGTATGGACATGTCGCTCTCAAGACATGTTCTAACAAGAGATCATGTCGCTTTGTCAACTTGCACTGACGAGAGGTCATGCCGGATTTGTTTCTTGACAATCCTCAGGAATACCCGTCATGCTGCCCAAATTTCTCCAGAAATTGGGATTGCTCGTCCATCCCATAAATGCTTCGATTTTATTTAGATATTATTGCCTATTACTATTTTTTAATCAATACATTTGGTGTATTTTTGGATTGCGTGTCCCTAGATTCCCCCGAGGTTTAGGTTGCGAAAATAAAGATTTATCTTTTTCCAACCATTCCTAGGACTTAAAAGACATTGATTTCTACTTGTACATTAATAAGATGCTTGCATGAGTCCATCTCCTTCCATATTCTTCCCTCTCCCATACCTTCTCAAGGTTCTTTCCTCTACCACCTTATATACCTCTTGACCTCTACAAGGCTACGGCAAGTCGGGAGTGTGCTCCCGTTCCCGGTGTTCGTTTAGTCCGTATTCCCGAGACAGAGGCAGTTCAAGCATCCGAATGGCATTCTTCTGATTCGATATCCGAGATATCTGTTGCAGAAAATGTGTTGGCTAACCAGTCTGGAGTTTCTCGTCCATCCGAAGTTGATGCAGTCAATCAGTATTCGTAGGATCTAGAACGTCCCTTTCGAGCATCGAGTCTGTTAAGTCCAAGTTGGACCAGTCTTTTTCTTTCAAAAATAATAGTCTTTGTTTCTCTTCTTGCTAGACTCGAGACATCACTTGCACACCCACATTACACTTAATTGAAATGGTTTTATTCTGCATGATCACTTGTGTTGCTCAATCACTAATGCATTGAAATGATTAATATTTAAATTAGTCGGAGTGAGAAAATCAATTGATATCCTTCTCAAATTGGGGCTCATCAATTCCCCATCTCGCATCTCATATGCTCACATCTCTTTCATCATCCTCAGCGCTTCGTTGATCAAGAATTTGCATGAATCCTTCATAATTAAGTTTAAGCAAGCAATGAAGGCTTAATCTTGTTTAGATCATCTGGTAGGGATTGCGGTTGAAGCCTTTCACCCTAGGGAAGCCATTACCTCACCCTTACTAAACATTACCCTTTCATTTCAAGATCGGCATGTTTTGAAACCCGTTTAGCCATCTCCAAAAGGAAAAGGGACTATCCCCGAGGCTCCCATAATTCGGGAAAATTGATCGCCTCCAAGCTTAAAGGATGGCAGAATGTAGTGATCCACCCTAGCGGCTAGCAGAAGCTCTCTCTCTCTCTCTAAAAAAAAAAAGGAGAGCCTAGTCCCTAGCAATTTTCTCAAAAGCAAATAAGGATCTAGTTGTCTACTCAAAGGGAGTCTCTTGAATAATAAAGAGACAACATGGATTTCCCTCACTAACACCTTCCAACCATCCTCTCGCTTTTAGAGAATACTCCCATTACCCTTGACCTTGCCAAAGCCGAGTCTGACCTCTCATTCTTAGAGGCAGTAAAGATACAATCACAATTTGCTCACCTTAGAAATCCCAAACACATCCTTGAAAGCCAACCTCTCATCTTTATAGGTTTAGTCAACAAAAAGCCCAACCAATCTTTTACCTTAAGAGGTTATGATGCAAGCAAAGATCCAAATCACCCGATGGCCGATCGAAACCTTGAAGCCCAGCTACAATTCCTACCGGATAGCAGTTTCATTATAATATCTTCGAGATCTAAATCAAATTAATGCTTCATTGCTTGCTTAAGTTGGAACCAAATCCGTCTCGGTTCAAGACCATCAATCAGAGATTATGAAAATTCAAACCCAATACATTTGGCATTTCATGTGAGCATATTTCATTCTCCACAAAACACTTTTCGTGAATGCCTCACTGGGGCTTCGCATCCATGTCTTTCATTGACACTCCAAGGAGACATGTTCTTCAACTCTCCAATTCTCGAGAAAAATCCTCAAAATCCTCAAAGGTTCTCGAAATCTCGAATCTCCACGTTCCTTCTCTTTCAATCGGGACTTGCCCGAACTACGCCGACCTGAGCTCCTCACAATGAGGGGAACGTAGGCAACCAGAAATGGTCCGGTCACAAACACATTCACATCTCAAAAAATCCGGTCTCATCAAGGGCCGTCCCTATACACAAATCCTCTTTCCATCTTTCAAAATTTGATTCTTAATATAAGTTGGTTTTCTCCTCAGGATTAATCAAAATATTTGTTCATATCAAATTTAGTGGTTGAATAACCCGAACATCAATAAAGGGTTTTAAGCAGCTTTGTGATCATCATGAATAAGACAAGTTTTCAAATATCTCGACAAGTCTTCTTTTTCTACATCATAGGAAAATAGAGCCAGACATTGTCTTTCTGTCAACAGGGTATTCCATACACTTTTCCACACCTTGTTACGCTTATACTCTCTCAAAAGAGTCAAACCCAAAGCGAGTGTGTTACACAAAATCAGGTTTCATTCCCACTTTTCGAAAGATGTGCCCCTGCACGTATACATTTCTGAGTCTTGTCCAATGACTGATTGACTAAGGTCCGGAAAGATGGATGCCTCCTAGTCCACATGATGATTCTGTCTGCAATAAGACTGCATTGGAGCTCTTCAAGCTGGGGCTTTGCTAAGTTGCTCTCTCAGGATGTCCCGTATCAGTATTTTTGCCAGGGTATTACTATTTTCTGCATCCACTTTGCTACATGATGGATTTGCTCCTTATTGGATTCACTTCGGGATTGCTTTACGTTATCAACTGGGGCTTCGCCAAGTCACCTCCTCAAGATCGAGGCTTCGTCTAGTCATCTCTTCAAAGCCAGGGCATTCTCTGCACTTCCTCTGCTGCTTGCCATTTTGGGCACGTGGCACACATTGTTCTTGTCAATCACCTGCTCAACTGTTGCAATCTGCACTCACCCGGGAGCATCCCCGACTTGCTTAGGCTGCGCCATATCATCCATCACTCATACATTCCTCAAATGCGTGGGAGAGGGTTCACAACCCATTCATCATCATATTTAAATACATTCATCCCATACACAATCCATCATTTGCTACATATACATATCAGCTCGTCGAGCCATGCAAAATTCTCCCTCCATTTTCATCCCCAGCTGAGATGGACTCGTGCATCAAGATTAATAATGCATAAAATTAACATTAATTGAGTCCAAATTAATGCAAAGTGCCTAGAGTGTTGTGTTCTCCCCCCCCCCCCCCGCAGGGTACAATAATCAAATGATCATAATCTGATCATGAAAACTGCTCCTCAAATCAAAATCTGGACAAAGATTTCAAATCCTGCAGGTGGCATGTTCTGCCTTCATCATCTTCATCAGTCTCATCTTCTTCAGACTTATCAGCATCGTCTGAAAGAGCCCTAGCTGCCTCAGTCTCTAAGCAATGCTCGTCAAAAAGAGTTTCAGCTATCTCAATCTTCAAGCATTAGGGCTCTTTAGCCTCTTCATCAAAGCCCGTTTGCACCGGCACATCTTCATCAAAGCCCGTTTGCACCGGCACGTCTTCATCAAAGCTCGTTTGCACCGGCACATCTTCATCAAAGCCCATTTGCACCGGCACATCTTCATCAAAGCCCGTTTACACTGGCACGTCTTCAACAAAGCCCGTTTGCACGACACATCTTCATCAAAGCCCGTTTGCACGGCATGTCTTCATCAAAGCCCGTTTGCAACGGCACGTCTTCATCAAAGCCCGTTTGCACCGGCACGTCTTCATCAAAGCTCGTTTGCACCGGCACGTCTTCATCAAAGTCCGTTTGCACCCGCACATCTTCATCAAAGCCCGTGTGCACCGGCATGTCTTCATCAAAGCCCATTTGCACCGGCAAGTCTTCATCAAAGCCCGTTTGCACCGGCACGTCTTCACCAAAGCGCGTTTGTACCGGCACATCTTCATCAAAGCCCGTTTGCATCGGTAGATCATCATCAAAGCCCGTTTGCACCGCCACATCTTCATCAAAGCCCGTTTGCATCGGCACGTCTTCACCAAAGCCCGTTTGCACGACAGATCTTCATCAAAGCCCGTTTGCACCGACACGTCTTCATCAAAGTCCGTTTGCACCGGCACGTCTTCATCAAAGCTCATTTGTACTGGCACGTCTTCATCAAAGCCCGTTTGCACCGACACGTCTTCATCAAAGCCCGTTTGCATCGGTAAGTCTTCATCACAGCTACAGGTAAGCACAGCAAAGGTATGAAAACATATCTCTACTTGCACTACCTTTTTCCTATGTATCTCTCATAGTCAAAATCTCGGGTGACTCCCGCTCCAGTCAAAATCTCGAGTGACTCCCCCTCCAGTTAAGTCTCGGGTGACTCCCCCTCCAGTCAAAATCTCGGGTGACTCCCCCTCCACTTTAGTCTCGGGTGACTCCCCCTCCAGTCAAGTCTCGGGTGACTCCCCCTCCAGTCAAAATCTCGGGTGACTCCCCCTCCAGTCAAAATCTTTGGTGACTTCCCCTCTAGTCATGTCTCGGGTGACTCCCCCTCGAGTCAAGTCTCGGGTGACTCCTCCTCCAGTCAAGTCTCGGGTGACTCCCCCTCCAGTTAAATCTCGGATGACTCCCCCTCCAGTCAAATTCCGGGTCACCCCCTTACAGTCAAATTTCAGGATGTGACCCCTCGCACCAAATGGCTATCAAATACGAACTACGATCCGGCTTGATTCCCTCCTAGGGATACTGTAAGTACCCCAATCTGGATCACCCTCTTCTGAGCACATGGGAAACACCGCAGACTCACAAACGCAGTCTCAAAGACCTTTGACACTCAAAACTCCCAAAAACCCCCAGCCAAACCAAGGGAGGAACCTTTCTGAGATAAAAAGGGACAAAAGGACCTTTTGGGAATTTTTCAGAAATTAGAAAAGCAAATAAGGTCCGTACGGACCTCTTTGTTTCAATGATTACTGAATCCCCTTAAAGTCCAACTTATTCCCTCAAATCCCGGAAGTGATCATTACCCCCCTACATGGTTGGTCCGTACGGACCTTTCTGCATGCAAGGTTGGTCCGTACGGACCTTATTGCAACCAGACATCATCATTTCAGAATCCTCTTAAAGTCCACATTATTCCCTCAAATCGAGGAAAACCAAAAAATTGGATTACCTAGAAGGTCTGTACGGACCTTCTTGCACCTAATTTGGCACTATAAATAGAGGGCTCCCCCTCCCTCATTTCACACATCTCCCTCTTCTCTCCTTTCCCCCCAGCCTTCAGGTACCCCTCTAAGACCCTTCGGGGCAATCCCGGCCCCTTTCGGATCCTTCTGAGGCCTTCCGAGCCCCCTCGCGGTGCTTCGAAGCCTCTTCGAGCGCTCCCGCGATGCTCCCGCACTGCCTCGAGGCACTCTCGAGGTACTCTGAGGCCCCTCGTGGTACTCCGAGGCCTTGCCTGGTCTTTCCCAAGGCGTCCCGGCTCTTTCTGAGTCAGCCCAGGCAACTGAGTGATCCTGAAACGCACGCCGAAACTCTGCCCGAGTGATCCCTGCGATCCCAACGCACGCTGAAACTCTGCCCGAGTGATCCTTGCGATCCCAACGCACGCTGAACCTCTGCCCGAACGCAACCTACAATCCCGACGCACGCCGAAACTCTGTCCGCAGACAACCGGCTCCTCCCGAAGCAATCCCGATCCGTACCGGAACACTATTCCATCCTCAAACACTATTTCCCAGTGGAAGACAGACATGAACCAACATTGGTAAGGCTTCCTTCCTACACTATTTCAATACATTTTAATAAGCAGTGTACAATGTAGACATCCGATACAGCATGCATTTTTAAAAGCACATACACACACACACACAACAGTTAAAGAATATTAGGGGTATCCGAAAGACTCGTTTTTATGAGGCGAATCGGGTGAGCTCTAAGATTCTAATATTCTCTTCTTGAGGAGTCATCTGACCTCCGAACTCAAAATCTCATCACACAAAAACAGTTTATTTTTAAACTGATGCCCTTTTTCAATGTTTTGGGCTTAATAAAAACGGCGTGGCGACTCTACAAAGCGAAAACACGGCGAGACACCTCCCAACTAACGCAATAGCGGAAAAAGCCAGATGCCGGGGTGCGAACGTGCTGCCTCTCGGATCCGGGCGACTTTCCCGAACGCGACGCAACGAAATTGCGAGATGCCGGGGGCCCGCGCGCGATCCGGATTCGGGTAATCTCAGATACGTAGGAATCCTTTCTCCAAAAAGGTCCAGCCATTTGACCGCTTCGATCTTTCTTCGGTTTGAGGTACCATACGTTCTCACTTCTCGGTTTGAGGCACCATACGTTCTCACTTCTTCGAACTACGATCCGGCTTGATTCCCTCCTAGGAATACGTAGGAATCGTTTCCCAAAAAGATCCAGCCATCCAACCACATCAATCATTTTCCTTCATTTGCCATATCCTCTGTAGGTCCGGCAATTTGACCACTCTAGTCTATCTTTACCACCAGCCACTCATTGGGCTTGGGATCCTTCTTATCGACAACCTCACTTCTTCTATAAGTGACGTTGCCGAGGGGCTCTGTGAGTACCCCAATCCAATTCGCGACCCTTTATAAGTGCCTTTTAATATAATAAAATTGCATTAGGGGCGTTTTGGTAAATTTTCGATCCATTCCGAGACTTTCGGAATCTTTTTATAAGTTTCTTGCGAAGGAGGTACTTTTAAGTCTTTTCTCTAGGCAAAAGGACCTATAGAGAATTATTCATTTTGGACCTAGGAGGAATTATCTCGAAATGTTCCAGAACAGGTTGTTGGCGCCAGAAACGGTTACTGGCTCGTCAAGTCGTGCGACACAACGAGCCATGGAAAACACAAGCGTTGGGTCGTGCGACACAACTGGCCACTTATCAGCAGCTATAAAATGGTTCCTCCCCCTCTCATTTGAGGATCCCCTTCCAGCCTCCCTAAGGTTACTCTACCAAAATCTCTCCAGAACCTCATTCCTCTCCTCATTCATACTCAAAACACACACCAATCCTCTCAATTCTCTCTCTCTCTCTCATATTCAATTCAACACATATTTCACATACACATTGGAGATCCAAGTCTCCTATCCTTTCTGGATTCAAATCCACCATCTGCAGTTGAATAGAAAGTCCCTACACCTAACTTGGTGTAGAGATTGTGGATCTACAAGAGTAACGAATTCCCTTCCTCAATATCTCTTCCATTTGCTCTCCTCATAATTCACTTGCAATTTCTATTCATGACTTGATAATTAGGCTCCATCTGCTCTAATTATCAAGTTTCAATCGCCATCTCTCTGTTTAAATTACATTGTTCCATATTATTTCATGCTTATGAGTTAATTTAGTGTAATTGTGACTTGTTCATCAAGTGAGTGTGGATCTCTCCATATCCACACCCACTTGTATGATTGGATGTTGATTCGTGTGTTTTCTGTTTAGATCTTTGATGTAATTCAACCTGAATGGTCCTTCGTTCATTCTGCAATTCAATTCTGTATTGGTTTCTGCGTGTGTCTTCCTGTATCACGCGATACAATTTGCATATGGCTCACTGTGTCACGCGACATAACATGCCAGGTAGATCGTGTGTCACGCGACACAGTTTGCCACTCTGCAGAAACCACTTTTCCAATTGTAATTTGTTCTTCATTTCAATGTAATCAGGATGTGGCCCCCTGTACCAAGAGGCTCACAAGATGTAATTCTCTCATTTTTGATCAATAAAGCAAAGCATTAATATGCATTTATCACATATTTTGTCTCACACAATTTGCACACACGTTTGAATGATTTTGGATGTTGAACATTGAAAGACTCGTTTACGAGGCATGTTGGGTGAACTCTCTGTTCTTCCTAACACGTAATCTGAACCCCGAACCCACATTTTCTGATTTCAAAAAGGTTTTCAATGTTTCCTTTAAAACGGCATGGCGACTCTCATTTACTTATTTTTCGGCGAGCGTACATTCAGTAGCTCCAGCATTTTTCAGCCCGAATGGCATCTTGGTGTAGCAATATATTCCCCCAGCTATTTGTAAGGATGTCTTCTCAATGTCATCTTCATACATTCTAATTTCATGGTATCCCGAATAGGCATCAAGGACTGAGGGTGGCATTTCCAGTAACTGAGTGGACCAACTTGTCTATCCATGGGAGTGGGTAGTTGTCTATTGGGCGCGCTAAATTCATATCAGTGAAGTCGACACACAGCCTCCACTTTCTATTGGCCTTCTTAACCATTACTACATTTGCCAGCCAAGTAGTGTAGGATGCCTTCTTGATTATACCTGCACTAAGAAGTTTATTTACCTCTTGTTTGATGGCCATTTCTTTGTCGCGAGCAAAAATTCTTAGCTTTTGGCTTTTGAATTTTATGGTGGGGTTGACTTCAAGGCGATGCACTGCGACCTCTTCTTTGACTTACCTCATGTCCTCTAGCCTACAAGCAAAAACTTCTGTACTTTCTTTCAATAGGTCGACTATCTCCACCTTTTCTTCTGGTGACAACTGTCTCCCTATTTTGATTTTCTGCTCAGGGTAAGATGGGTTGGCCTCTATATCCTCCAGCTCGTCTACTGGTTCTAGTTTTGGGCTGTCTCTAAACTGCAAAGTCTCAATGATGATCTCTCTGACCCTTTTTCTTTCCTCGGCCCCTAAGTATGGAGCTTCTACCTCGATCATATCATCTAGCTCAGCAGCTACTTCCCCTTTGGATAGGGGTGTAAATGGTTCGGTTTAGCTCGGTTTGGACAAATTTAGGAGCCAAACCGCTAGTATCGGTTTGGAAAAATTCCAAACCGAGCTGAGCTAAAAAAAAAATCGAACCGAGCTGAGCTAAATTGGTTTAGCTCGGGGTAGCTCGGTTTGAACCGCGGTTTGAATCAACCAATGTTGATCAAAGAGTTCTTGCTACCAGTGTATGCATCAAATTCTGCATAAACAATCACACCACAACGTAATTAAGAAAAACTCAAGTATCAATTCTGAGTCCATCTTCCAAAAGGCAAATTTAAAACTCTTGCTACCGGAGATCTACTTTAGAGAGAGAAGGGGAAGAGAGAGAAGGCGACGGTGAGCGGCGGCGACGGTGAGAGGCGACGACGGTGAGTGAGGCGGCGATGGTGAGATCTACTTTAGAGAGAGAAGGGGAAGAGAGAGAAGGAAAAGAGATATAATGAAAGTTCTCCAAGAGGCAGAGGTAATGTATTAAAGATTTTAGGGTTTTGAAATAAATTAAAGGTAAGGATTAATTTGATTTGGAATGAATGGTTAGGATTATGGTTTATGGTGGCTCGCTCTGACTTCATAGCTCTGGCTTCGTAGGTCGGTCTCGTAGCTCGGTCTCGTAGCTCGATTTCGTAGCTCGGTTTCGTAGCTCGGTCTCGTAGCTCGGTTTGAAAGCTAAACGGTTTAGCTCGGCTCGGTTCGGCTCGGCTCGGCACCCTCAAACCGCAAGCTAAATCGAACCGCTCGGTTTGGCATTTTTTCAAACCGAGCTAAACCACTCAAATAAAAAAATCGAGCTAAACCCCATGGTTTAGCTCGGCTCGGTCTCAAACCGCGGTTTGAGCTAAACCGCTTACACCCCTACCTTTGGAGGCCCCTGAGTTTTGGTTGACTTGAAGGCATTGATCGTCAATAATGATCTGGTCGATTGAAACTGTATCTGTTGCGACCCAAGTATTTTCAGAGTGACGTGTCGGCTCAGTCATGATGTGGTCATGTGAGGGATAGGTCTCCTCTTCTATACACTTGATCGTAGATAATCTGGAAGTAGTGGTGACAGACTTTGAGAACTTCCAACTCACCTCTGGAGTGTCAATTTCCAATTCTCTCTTCTTCTTGGATCGAATCATGTTATCTAGGTACTCCCTAGCCGTGCTTAGAACGCACCCAACTCCCAGCATGGTGGGGAACTTGACCCTTTTATGACAGATTGAGGGCACCATTCCTAGAGCAACATGTCCAGGTATACCCAGTATAGCATGGTAATCACTTATAACATCAATGACTATAAATTTTACCTTAGTTGTTGTCCTCAAAGGATGTTGTCAAATATCGACCTCCAGCTATATCTGTCCTTTGGCATCTACCCTGTTATTGGTGAAGCCCTCTAGCCCATCTGAGTAAGGCGACAACCTAACGTCTGTCAAACCCATGTCTAGGAAAGTTTTATAGTATAGATTGTCTTTGCAGGCCCCCATGTCGACCAAAATCATGTTGGAGGTACAGTCATCAATGAGCCTCAGAATCACCAATATTTGTTCTCTCGCATCCATGCTAGCACCTAGCTCGTAAGGGTAGAAACTGGTCACCTCATCTTGAACACAGCTTCTAGGAGGCACATAGGAAGCTTTACTCATCTGGAAAATCTTGTGTTTGAGCGTTGTGTTGCTTGTCTCTTCAGCAATTACGCCCAAAGTTAATATTGGTTGCCTCGGCTCGGGTACACCCCTTGTAGGTCGACCTCCTCCTTCAGTACGATCTTCCTTCAAAAACCTATCCAACCTTCCTTCATTCACCCACTTTTGAATGATCCTTTTCAAGCTTATACACTCTTCCGTGGTGTGCCCGGTGTCATTGTGGTACTCCCAGTACCTACCATTATCCCTTCTGAACTTATTTTTGGTGTTCATTGGAGCAGGAGGACCTAGGTCGATCATGTTCATGATCTCTGTCTGACTAACCATGAGTGGGGTGAAGCTTTCAGGGACTCTTTCAGTTGCCCTAGTTCTATTTTCCCTCTGTTGTTGTCATTCTTTACATGTCCCCCTTTGTCGACTCACCAACTTCAGAATGTTTGGAGCCTTATCCTTCTTTCTTTCTTTATTTCCGTTCTTCAGCCACGGCCACATCATAATCCCTGTCAAAAAACTCCTTCCTCGTGGTCGCTCTCCGAACCTGGAGCTCATAATCCATATCAGGAGAGGACATTCCATTCCTAAAGCAGTTGATGATCTCCCAATCTGTAAGATCTTCCTCGATTTGATCGACCAACTCTTTGAACCTGGTGAAGTAACTCATGGTACTCTCTGTCTTGCCTTGAGTCATGTTGTTCAAGTCGATCACTGTCTTCTTGTGGGCCCCCGCTGTAGAGAACCTTTCTAGGAACTTACTCCTCATATAACTCCATGAGGTAATGTAGACAGTAGATAGACCACGGAACCAAGTCAGTGATGCACCTATGATGTTTAATGCCTTGCATAGCACGTTATCCTCAGAAGAGACCAAACACATAGTGGCCTCAAAGTGCTGCATATGATTCAAAGCATTGGTCGTGCCTGAGTACTTTTCTAACACGGGCAACTTAAACCTTGAAAGAGGTACTTTGTCGAGCATGTCCTTGGCCAAAGGTCGAAGAGTACAGTCATTTCGTTCGACCTTCCCATTGGTTTCTTTCCGATTTGCCTCCATATCATTCAATCTTCTTTTCAGATTGAGAAGCTCCCTAATATCTAGGTCGCCTCCTTGGTGAGAGATCGAGTTAGACTTTTGTCTCTCTTCACGGTGGTGCTCTATTCTCGAGAGTGTCCTCTGTCTTTCCTCTCTTTGAGGGGTCCTTTCTCTCCTTTCTCGTCGGGGAAGCGACCTTTCTCCCCTTTGTGGAGACCTACGCTGAACCCTGTCAGCTTCAAGCTGCCTTCTATGAGCTGAGTCGGCTTCTTGCTCTCTTTGCTGGTTGAGCCTATCCCTTAGGTCGCTAGTTCGGTCTATGGAAATGTGGGTAGGAGGAGGCATTTCATTCCTTCTCTCTTCCCCTGACGGCCTAGGCGCCCCATTAGCACGCCTATACGAGGTGAGAGAAGGGGCTACCCTTTGTGATCTTCTGTCGTCCTTCTTAGGAGACTCAGGTAGCTCGAGCAGCTCATTATGTACCTTGAGTAAACTCTGTAGCAGTCTAGCCCACTCTAGTAAGATCTCCTTCCTACCAAGGTGAGAAGCTAAGGGACCTACAATGTCGCCTGCAGCTGATCGACCTGTGTGGATCCTTTTAACTTGCTGGCTCACCGCTTGATTAGGTAGGGGCCTCTTCTCTCTCCTCCCCAGCCCCATTCCATCGGCCACGCCGTTGGAGCGAGTGGCACTCCTAGTGGGGTGCCCATGTAGAGGAGGAGGTAAGTTAGCAGTACGATTTCCCGTACCCACATCAATGTTTCCCTCTACATTCTCATGTTGTGGTTCACTGTAGGCAATAGCAGTATGTCCGTCTAATACCATGATTGTGACAAGGCAAAGTTTCAAGGTCTAGCGTGATCGTTTCCCGGCAATGAAACCAAACTGATGACGCAGGAAATGATCTAGATCAGCCTTAGTCCAGCAATAGGTTGATCTCCAGCAAGTATGACCTGAAACCATGAACAAACGACTAACAAGGGTGGTCTCAAGCTAAAACCCTCTGGCGTGATGATGAGATGTGGTGTTATTAGGTTATATAAAACTATATGGAAATAACGTAATCTCAAAATAGCCAAAAAGACATTACCTTTTTACGTTGGATGTAGTCTAATATATATAGGAGCTACATAGGATAATAAGGAATCTCTTAAATCGTGGAGACAATGTAGGAGTAACGATCTTTGTGATTGTAGTAGATGGTTAAAGATTGAGTCGTATATAGACGCACGTTTCTGTAGGTCGAAGTTGCCTGAGTATTTGAGATCGCCCTGACTTTGTGCATTGGCCAGGCAAAGATTGTACAAGTTGATAATTGTATGTCGGACGAAGCTAGATCGGGAGCAAGGATGGTCGGTCAATGAGATTGGTCGACTGATCTTTATTGTTGGGTCATGGGAGTTGTAGCAAAGGGATTGACTCATTCAATAGCAGAGCCTTTGTAATGTCTGAAATGCTGGAATCCGTTAGTTGAGTCTGTCCCGTTACTTTTATTTCGTTAACTTACAATTTAAAATTAAATGGAATCAGCTACCCCAAAAGACGTAAGAGTGGCTCCGCCTCTACTACAAAACCCTACCCTTGACATCTTGGCTTAAGAAATATTAAAGCCAAAATCTATGGAGAAACGCGTTTCTCCATAAGTTATGGAGAAACGGGTATCCAGAACCTTTGGAAAGGATATCCAGAAATTTTGTATTGACCATGACCTTGGCCCATGGCCTTGGCTTGGGCAACGCGTTTCTCCCTGGATATCAATATTAAATGTTCTGGATATCCAGAACTCTTTGAAAGTGATATCCAGAATCTATTTAAGTTGATATCCAGAAAGTTGGTATGTGTTGGTCCCATTCTAACATAACTTCTGGATATCATGATCAAAGGGTTCTGGATATCCAGAACCTTTGAGACTGATATCCAGAACCTTTGTATTAGATATCCAGAACCTTTGTATTAGATATCCAGAACCTTTTGAAAGGCTTCTGGATATCAATATTAAATGTTCTGGATATCCAGAAATCTTTGAAAGTGATCCAGAATCTATTTAAGTTGATATCCAGAAAGTTGATATATGTTGGTCCCATTCTAACATAACTTCTGAATATCATGATCAGTGCGGATATCCGTAACCTTTCGAGCATCGATATCCATAACTTATGGAGAAACGCGTTTCTCCGGAGACCTACTCAATATTAAATGTCTTCTAACATGTATGTATAATATTTTTTCCATGTCTCAGTTCAAAAAATTATTTACTTTTTAGCCTTTCTTAGTTTAAGATTTTTACTTTAACATATTTTTTTATTATTTTTTATCAAATGAACAATAATATCCACTTTGTTACGCTCAAAATGACAAATCACTTATTATTTTCTATTAATTTTTTTTCTTCTACTTCATTTTTTTTTAATTCTCATATAAAATTAAATTAGAAACATTAAACTTGTATGATTGGTTTGGTGGCATAATTTATAATTGGGATCACACAAAAAGACATAAATCACTATCATCCAACTATCAAATTACAATATAATGGCAATAATTTTGAATTTCATCAACCAACTTAGACAAAAGCAAAAAGTCAAAGGCTGGACAAGATTTGGTTGAACCTTACTTGGACTTTTTCAAAACCCAAAATATTTGAACCCATTTCCCAAGAATAACCACTTCCCTATGATTCAACTTGTCCACACCTACTTTGGACTTTGATACCAAAATATCAACTTGGGTAAATTAAATTAGATTATTAGAGTAACTCTTCCTATTTGGATTTTATAATTAGTCAACTATTAAATATTATTAATCTCTTTAATTAAAGTTTGGAATCTGACCTTCCCCCCACAAAAGTCTTCAAATACAAGGACAGATATTAGTACTAATAAATTACAAATCTTGGTTTCAAGAAAAGAAGAGGTTTGTTTGTTTTGTGTTTCTGGGTTGCTGACACATGTCAGATTAATCGGGTGAGAGGGAGTACTATGAATATGATACCCCAATTTCGTACTTTTCTTCTTAATTCGACACAAAATAAATATTACATCGTTAATTAAATACTCCCTCCATTCATATGAGTGGAGTGGAGATCAAAAAAGTAGACAAAAGTAGACAAAAGAATGAAGGAAAATTAGGAGAGAGAATCAGTGTGAGTATAAAAAATAAAACATGAACGAAAATGAGTGAAAATAATAGTAAGTTGATTGGTGTTGTGAGTATAAAAATAAACTAGAAGAGAGAATGAGTGGGAGAAATAGTATAAAAAATTTATCATTTTGGATAGTCTCCACTCACGCGGTACGAACAAAAAAAAAAAAATCCACTCATCATATAAGACGGAGGAGTAAATAATTATATTGCAATTTTATTATTGTACAAGCAATAACAATATGCAAATCAGTAAAAATTATTATTTCAAAACGTTAATAAGTCAAATATAATACAATATTTATTATAAGACGTAGGTAGTAATTTTAATTCCTAAGAATACAACTCTATTGGAATTTGGTAGAAAAATTACATAGTAAACAAACTAGTCGATACTATCCTGCTTAATTGGATCAAAATCAAGTCGATTAAGTGAGCTTGATTGATACTTCCGCCTCCATCCCATTTATTTTAAATCGGATTTATTTCCCCTTGATCCATCTCATCTCAAATTGGACTATAAAAATTGGTAACTAATCTTCATTATCCTCTCACTCATTCTTTTTCATATTTTACGTTTTTACTTACAATATCAATCAATTTACTATTTTTTTTCACTCATTCTCTCTCGTACTTTAATATTTATACTCACAACATTTCTTTGTTACCTCAATTTTTTTTAATTACTGTGTATAAAAAGTTAGTTCAGCTTAAAATTGATCAGAAAAAGTATTTTACAAGTTGGAAAATGAAGTATAAATGAAAATGAGAGGGATGTGTCACGTGCTAGACAAGGCGTGGGATGAACATTATGATATCATAAGTATGAAATTGGCGTTGCTTGCAGGGAATGTAAGATGGGGAGATGGGAAAGTAGAATAATTATCATATGGAGTACTCTTCTAGTGCATTTAATTTAAGGGTTTATGAGTCACGCGATAGAGTGGCTTTTCTTAAAGAGGCCTACTAAAGGCCACTATCTTAGATATGTTTTTGACAAACTGAAAAAAGTTAAAGCTATAAAGTTACACATGTTTATTTGTTTGTTGCAACCCATTATATATTACTTCCTCCCTCCGTCCCATAAAAGTTTACCCGTTAATATTATTAAAGTAGAAGTTGTGAATGGGTAGGAAAGAGAATGAGTGGAGAGAATAGTAAATTTAAAAAGTGTTGTGGGTATGACAAGTATGTCCCATAAATAAAAAAGTATTAAAAAATTTCTTTTAAAGAAATTGTAACTTTAAAGTAGGACGTCCAAAATAGCAAAATGGGTAAGGTAATATGGAACGGAGGGAGTATATATTAAGGGGTTGTTACAAAAAGCTTTCACTAATTTGTTATGGGAGTTTTCATTATGCATAGAGTTGATATAAATAATGATCGGATCTGTATAAGTCTGTAATAATGTAATTACTGAACTATAGGTCAATTTCCAATATTTTCAGTCTTTTCTTTTTAATATCACCACTACTATCGTTTTAATCCTTTTAATGTAATCACTTTGTCCATGAAATTGTCAAAAAAATGATAACATTGAAAAGTTGACCTAGAGTTAATGTATTGTGTGTTAATTATAATTTGCATAATCCCACTCACTTTGCAAACACTATACTCCCTCCGTCCCATCTCACTTGACACTTATTTTCATTTTGGGCCGTTTCAATTCACTTGACACTTTTCAAAATAGCCTACTTTTTATAATTTTATATTCACTCTACCCCACCACTCATTCTCTTTCTTCATTTTCCACCATTCAATTTATTCAATCAACACCACTATTTACTCCACTTATTCTATCTCTTCATTTTTTATCACACATTTTTTTTATTTTATTCTTTTTTTTTAGTTTTCATGACCACCTAAAGAATGTCAAGTGAGAGGTGGGACGGAGAAAGTATATAAACCCTGAATTGCAATTGAGGGAGTACTTCTTTATTTTTTATTTCTATGTGCAGCTTTTTCTTACCTGCTTAATGCATGGTATATTATTTTAGATTTTAATGGGAGTTGGGGTGACAAGACCTTGATCTTGCGCTGTACTCGTGTCTGCTGACTCATGACTGGGACCTTCACTTTTCCAAAAATAAATATAAAAATAAAAAATCCATCTATTTTGCCTTTGCCTCAAAATCCATTTTGGACTTCTAAATTAAATGAAAATTGAAAACACACTTAATATTTACTGGGATGTGGAGTGGAGTATGAGTTTTGAACATGAAATAAAATTCTTGAAGAAAATTACCTTCATTAATTTAAATATTAAAAAAAAATTAAAATAGTACATGTTAATAAAATAGGATAGGCAACATCTTTTGTGTGTAGTTGCAATTAATAAATGGAGAAATTGTAATTTGGGCTCCAAAGTTTAGGGATATTACTAAGTCAGCCCCTATTTTATTACTATTTACAATATAGGCTTCAAAGTTGTTATTCTCTTAACATATTAGGGTTTTAAACTAGTTTCGTTAGAAAAATTCGTTAAATGGTCACGTGCAAGTCACGTATCATTTAACGGATGATGTTTTTGAACAAGAACTCTTTCATTGTTGTAATAATGCAAATTGAAATGAAATTTCTTAAATTAAGGGGGTGAAATGAAATTTCTTAAATTAAAATGATTAAGATGAAAATAAAGAGCCCCACACCCTCCCTTCTTTTTCATCTCCCTAACCTCACCCTTCCCCACCACCATTACTATCATCTCATAGCTCCCACCCATCACTTCCACCCAAACACCACCATCCCACTTTTCGTCCTCCAACCATCACCACCATGAATAAAACTCGAATTTGCAGGTGGATTCGCCCCAATCACATACTAGATGCCTAAAAAAATTACCATTCCACCCAGCAATGAGGCGATTGAGTCTAAATCGGAAGGCGAGGTTTTGAGTCGGTTCATTGATGAAGCAGCTCTTAGCAACGATTGCAAAAGGAATGGGGTTGTTAAGGAAATGGATCATGAGTTTGGGGATTCGATAAAAGCTAGGGTTTTTGGTCAGAACGAAAATGTATATTTTGTGAAGGATGGAATTGGGCTTGATGGGTGGAATTGTGGTATCGAAGGAAAAAGGAAAGAGATGAGCTTGATGGGTGAAATAGTGGTACTGAAGAAGAAAAAAAAGGAGAGAGATGAGTTTGATGGGTGGAATAATGGTATTGAAGAAAGAAAAAAAAGGAGAGAGAAGAGTTTGATTTTTTTGGATGAAATAGTGATTTTTTCGAGGTCTCTAGTCTGGGACTAAAGTGAATTCACTTGTAAATTCGAGTTTCGTTCATTTTGATGGTGGTGGCTGAAGGATGGAAAGTGGGATGGTGGTGTGTTGGCGTAAGGGCTGTGAGATGATAGTAATGGTGGTGGGGAAGGGTAAGGTTAGAGAGATGAAAAGGAAGGTAGAGTGTGGGCTCTCTCTTTTTATTTTAATCATTTTAATTTAAGAAATTTCATTTTACCTCCTTAATTTAACCCCTTAATTTAAGAAATTTCATTTCAATTTGCATTAATACAAAAATGAAATAGTTCTTGTTCAAAAACATCCTCCATTAAATGATACGTGACTTGCACGTGATTATTTAACGGATTTTTTTAGTAAAACTAGTTAAAAACTCTTAAATGCTAACATAATAACAACTTTGGAGCCTATATTGTAAATATTGATATAATAGAGCTTGACTTAGAAACACCCCCTAAATTTTGGGGATCAAAATGCAATCTCTCCTTAATAAATTTCTTTATTTCAAAAAAAGAAAAGAAAGAAAACATAAAACGACGCGAATATAAAAATTGTAACAAAAATTGATGTAGTTTTGACAATACTAACTGTTTCACACTTGTCCATCAAAATAGTTAACCCATTCAAATTTGTCACCATGACAATGCGACATATAATTGGTCTTAACAGAATATTTTTTTTATTATAAGTCCAACTGTGGACAAAGATTTGTCTTGTACTCATCTTATTGATAGAATATTATATATATTATATAAGATCATTTGTTTAGTGAAATCGAAAACACATTTCGTATAAACTTAAATAAAAAATATTACAGTAACATTAATATTAATATTATACTATTTCTACATATAATAAATATATAAATAACTGGAGTCTATGATTTATGTAGTACAATCAATACTAAAACATAAATATTGTATAACAATATTAATAATAAAAATAAAATATCATTAGAGTTACCTAAAAGTCTTCGGTAAAAAAACATTCAAAATAAATCTTATTAATGGATCGAGAGAATTATAGACATTAATAGCCGTTGGGTTTTTTCGGCATATTAAATCGTAGAGCAACATTTTCTTCTGATTTGTGGGTTATCGTAATATTAAAGTAAGAAATTGAAACAAAAAATTGAATAAAGTGAAACCGCCAATTGTCACCACTTAGATTAGAGTTACTGATAAATAATCCAACAATTGAAACTAAAAAGAAATAAAATCTTTTAATAATAGCCATATGATGAGGATGGTTATGAGTTAATTTCAATCATTCTTTGTTTAAAGTCAATAAGAAGTTATTTTTGAGCTTTATTATAATATAGATTGTGAATGGATTTTATTTTGTTGTTTGCTAAAAAAAAAATTTTTTTTAAAATGGGATGAAACTTTGACATTTATGTAAGAGAAACTTGCAACTATTTTGAAAAAAAGAAAGAAGCAAAACTAGATCAAATTTATTGATTTGCCTTTATTGAGAATAATTATAGATATTTATATAGAGTCAACCTATTTTATGAAGAATCTGAAAAAAACAATAATAATAGAAATTTCTGAGGAGTTTTGAAAGAATGTATTCTTTATTTCTCATAATAAATGATAATTTTTTTTTGGAAAAAATGCACCACAAATCACTGAAATATACACATTTTGTGGCCACTAAACTCATTTAGCTTTAAACAACACATCCAACTCCTAATTTATTGCATTAATAGTCATTATTACTAACACCATTAAATGGTAATATGCAACACATGTGATAAACTTATAAAAGGTATTTTCGATAGTTCACTATTTATTAATATTCAAAATGTTGAACTTGTTATAAGTAGGTCCCTAGACCTATACTCCATTCGTCCCATTAAGAACTTCACCTTTTATCATTTTGGGTGTCTCATTTAAAGTTTCACCTTTCCTTTTTTGGTAAAGAATCTTTACTATTCTACTCACTCATTCTCTCTCCTATTTTACTATTACACTCACAACATTTTTCAAATTTACTATTTCCTCCACTCATTCTCTCTCCTATTTTACTATTAGGCTCCGTTTGTTTAGCGTAAAATATTTTTCGAAAAATGATTTCCGGCAAAATGTTTTCCGGAAAATGAATATGTTTTCCGGAAAATAACATAAAAATGAAGTTTTCCCCATTTTCTGGTGCGAAACAAACACCGAAAAATAAGGAAAATATTTTTCGAAAAATATTTTTCCCCAAACAAACGGAACCTTACACTAACAACATTTTCTCCACCCTTAATTTGCGTGTCGGGCCAAAAAGGGTGAACTAATTATTGGGACGGAGGGAGTATATCTTTTCTCATGTGTTGTCACAAGTGTGTTTTTTTTCTCTTCAACCATTAATGTTTATTTATTTTTTTCAATTATGTCATCATTTTGTTATTTGACATTTATTTTATTGTTAAAGTTATTTACCAAATATTTAGTTTTTTAAACATGTTGTCTCACCACCCCGTTTGAACCACCACCGACAAAATCAACACCATTCTCTATCTCCCAAAACCAAACACCATCCTCCACCAACACAACTTCCATGACAACCACCCACAAGGACATCTTCAGCAGTTTGCTTCAAATTTTGCATCAAAACATCAAAATGGTACAATTTCAGCATCAAAAATCTTCCACCATCTCCAACAGCTTGCTTCAAATTTTACACCAAATAAGAATCTTACAGAATATTCTTATTATTTCATTTAATTAAAATGTTTTTCATTAATCATATTTAATATTATTCAAATTACATTATATTAAATAGTATGCTATAAAACTTAAATAAGACAATTAATAAATATAAATAAATAAATTTAAAATAAAAATTTATTAGAAGGAACATTAAAATAGATAATTAAAATAAAATACTTCAAAATACAATTTCAACGGAAAATTAAGTTACAAGACAATGATAGATGAACATTTAATTCTCTGAATTCACATATTCATCACATAAATGTTCAATCAAGGCATCTCTAAGTTCAAAGTGAGCTCGTTGATCCTTGATTTGTTTGTGTCGCTCGAGAAAACGTCGAAATCAAGTATTTTCATTCATCATTTCTACAATTAATTCTTGTTTTTTATTTGTGTTTGTATTTTAAATTTGTATTTCAAGTGAGTTTCTCCAATTAATTCTTGTTTTTTATTTCATCTTCAATATTTTAACATATTTTCAAAGTTTTTTAATTTTGTTTAAAAAAATTAATGGTACAAATTGGATAATTTTGCTTAAATGAAAAAAAAACAAATTCCATAATATAAATAATAAATATTAAATTAAAAATATATACCATCTCCGTCTCAAATAAAAAAATTGATAATTCATTTTGAGACGGAGATGGTCTAACTACTACCATCGCCAAAATAGTGGGAGAATTGACGTCGCTGTTGGAGGATGGATCCCGCACCAAATTGGAGTTGGTGCAGGTAATGGCGTGCTCTCGAAGACTAACTACTACCAAAAACAACCTCGTCACACAAAAAAAACAACAATGAATCATCTAAATCACAAGAAAATACACTACTACCCAATTCATCTAAAAACAATCCGAAGAATTTGAGGTAAATGCAATGACCGGACGCACACATATTCTTCCAAGATTCCCAATCCAACATATCATCACACACAATAAAAAATCCCAAATATGTTGCAGAATTTTCCCACCATCTCTAATCGATTATCATATTCCTTTTCCTCATTTGAAACTATTGATATACAAACACGATGAAGAAATGGAATGGGAACTGTCACAATATGGATGATGTGATTGAAGCTCTCCGGGAAGTCGATTGGTTGTCAACGCTTGTCATCTTCTGAATTTCTTTTCCCGATTCACTGCTCCTTCCAGTTGCAGATTTGGGCCTAAGACAAATGGGAGGGGTGGGTTGCCTGTGACAAAGTAGAGAAATGTTTTGCAGAAGGTGAGGAAGGGTTGATTGGGGGTGGAGAAGGTAGGTATGGCCGACCGGATCATTGGCGGATGCCTAAGAAGACGAAGGGGAACAAGTGGAAACAGGATGTTGAGGTGCATTATTGCTGAGTGATCGGAGAAAGGATGAGGGTGGTCGGAGGAGGGGAGGGTGACCAGAGAAGATGGGTAGAAGAGAGAGGAAAAGGGTTGAAGATGACATGGGTGAGGGGGGAACGACATGGGGATGACGCCGGTGATGGGGACGCCAAAGGAGGGATGACGGGGTAGGGGATGGGAAGCGTACGGGGAAGAAAGACGAAGGCGGGGACGAAAAATTGCAACAACACCGAATATTGAAGGGGGTTTCAAAATAACAATTAACCTATTTGAGTTTTTGTATTTTGGATCGAACGGTTGAAAATACCCATTATAATTTGATCATATGCAATGTACATGAATATGTAACGGTGAAAAACTAACGATGTTAGTGATAGAGACTATATATGCAATAAAAAGAAGTTGGATGTGTTTTTTGCTACATAAATTAATTTAGTGTTCAAAGCCACAAATGATGATAGTTCAATGATTTTTGATGCAATTTTTCAAAAAAAAAAATGTTATTGACTAAGAATCATTTTTTTTAAAAAAAAATGATTATTCATTTCAATATATAGAGTACTTATTAAAATTTCATAAATCATAATTAATCATTGGGTCAAAAAAAATCAATTATATGACACTTATAGGCTCCCAAATAAAATGGAGGAGAATACAAAGAGTTAAAAACAAAAGGGCCCTTTAAGTATGCTGGAGGAGCCCACACGACGACGTATAGGCGGACTTTCGAAATAAATTGGGCGCCAAAACAAATTGACTCGTTCGGTGTGGTCACGCAACATATTTATAACGGTTGCCAAGTTCGAGTAGGTACATACATAAACATTATCCCTAACAATAAAAAATGTCTCTCTCGCTCGATAGTATTCCACATGGGGATCAGAACCGCTGTTGCTACATTTGCCCCCAACACCACCTTAGCAGTGGCGGATCCAGGGGTGTTGAGGGGGGTTCATCGACCCCCCTGACTTTTGTTATTTTTACAAAATGACCCTTTGTATTTTTCAAATTTACTATTTTGACCCCCCTGAAACGAAAAATTCAGGGGGGTCTAGATCCGCCACTGCACCTTAGCCATAGTTGGTCACAATTTCCCTTTTCCTTATTTATTTTGAAATTAATATTTTTATATAAATTTTATACAAACCAAATTAATCAAAATCGTTGATATACTATACAAGGGCGCAGTAAACTTATAACCTTCATCCACAAAAGCTTGTTGCAGCAAGTCGCTGCGGCTAGGGGCGGAGCCAGGAACGAAAAAAAAATTTCGGGTCGGACAAGTAAAAAATGAGTCGGATTTATGAAATACAATGTATTTTAGTTAAAAATGTAAAGAATTAAGAAATGGGAAAAGCCTAACTAATTAATTAAGATTGAAAAAATGTGAGGAAATTAGGAGAAAGAGAAAAACAAAACTGTTAAGAAAAAGAAATGGATGGAGAGAAAAAGAGAATAGCAAAGATGGAGGACAAATAAAATTAATTGAAAATGTAGGTAGTAGGGCTCAAACGTGGATTTGAAAGGAAACACCAAAGGCTTTAACTTCACCCCTTCTACCGCTGAACCGCACCACTCACTAGTGTTAATCTTGAAGTTAATTATATATATACATATATAAAAAAAATATTGGGGGGGGCAAAAAAAATTTTTTTTCACTGCATTTCCGCCGCTGGGGGGGGGGGGGCGAGTGCCCCCCCCCGGCTCCGCCCCTGGCTGCGGCACCGGTTCCAAATTCTTATCTCACTTCTCCCATCAACAGGTACTTGTTGTGTTTTAATGGTTTTTATATGTCGCAAAATAAATACTTTTTCCGTTTCACCATTAGTTTCATAATTTTTCCCTAACACAAGAATTAAGAAAAATAATTTGTAGAAAAAGGGTTGTGATTGAGAAGAAATGAGTAGGTATGACAAGTATTACTCATAATTTAAATGTGCGAGAGAAAAAAGTAAGTAAAATTGACAAGTGGAATAATTTAAGTGTGTGAGAGAGACAAGTTGGATATGAATAATATAATACTAATAAATTTTTACCATTTTAATAAAGATGAAGTTTGTAATTAGATACCCTTTTAAGTTGTTGGGATTGGATCCTAAACTACAAGGAAGAGGAGGAGCCTAAGTCGGAGGAGGTGGTGAGATCGAAGGAGGAAAAACTCGTCGGGATCTTCTGTCGTTGAGAGCGGCCGCGCTCGTGGTGGAGGGCGACCGCGCTGGAGGTTCAACGAGGGTGTATAAGCTTCGGGCATTGAGGGCGGCCGCGCTTCGCCCAGATCTTCGCCAGCCAGCTTTTTATTCAGTTTCCTATTTTGATTAGAACTCTTCTTAAATTAGATTTAGGGTTCCTTGTATTACTATATAAACATAAATCCGGCCTAGAATACATAGTAGCAACATATTAGAAGGTGTCTAATAACATATTGGCTTGGCAATTGCCCCCGGACGTAGTTCACGAGTTGGTGAATGAACCGGGTAAACAACTCTTGTGTTCTTGTGTGTGATTGTTTCTTTCTTGTACGTGTGGGTGTGTTGTTTTCTTTGTGTTGATTGCAACGGGGGAGCACCAATTTCACAACAACTGGTATCAGAGCTTTGGTTTGGTGGATTCAAAATTCTTTCATTAGTTGATTAATTTTGAATCGCGTTCTTGGGGATTTTGGTGAAGCAGTCACGATGAAGACCCAAATCGAGAAATTCAGTGGTGTGAATTTTACGTTTTGGAAGACAAGGATTGAAGACTACCTTTATTGTAAGGATCTTCATAAGCCCTTGAAGGAGAAGCCCGAAGACATGTCACAAGGGGATTGGGAGACGTTGGATCGGAAGGCGTTAGGAGCGGTAAGGAGTGCCCTAACCGACGACGTTGCACGGAACGCTATGGAGGCCAAGACAACGGTGGAGTTGCTACAAACGCTGTCGGACATGTATGAGAAGCCGTCGAATATCAATAAGGTGCATTTGATAAAGAGGTTTGCGAATGCGAAGATGTCGAGGGGCGAGACAATGCGGCAAGTCATATCGGCAATTTCAAAGGTATGGTGGACCAATTGAAAAGTGTTGATATTACTTTCTCCGATGAAGTGCTAGCTTGTTTTCTACTAAAGTCATTGCCTGATAGTTGGGAGGTTACTGTCACAACGATTAGTACGTCAAAAACAGCATTGGTGTATACGGAGGTTAGAGATCTCATCCTTCAAGAGGAGTTGCGAAGGAAAGAGAAAAGGGGAGAATCGTCCGTAGATGGGGCTGCACTTAGGGTGGAGAGAAAAAGGGGTGGACCTAAGGGGAAAAAGGTCAAGTGCTACAATTGTGGTGAATTGGGGCACATCAGTTATGACTGTCCGGGAAAAGGTGGTGGTGCTAACGTGGTGGATGATGGTGGTGATGTATTAATCCTAGGGGAGGAGCAATCGGGTGAAGATTGGGTGTTGGATTCTGGAGCTTCTTGTCATGCTAGTGGGGATGCGGAATCAATGAGGCGTTATAAAACCGGAGATTTTGGGGTTCTCTATCTTGGTGATGGTCAACCATTGAAGATCAAAGGTAAGGGGGATGTAATGATGAAGACACCTAACGGGGCTGTTTTACAACTACACGACGTGATGCATGTTCCGGATTTGAGGAGGAGAGTGATTTCTGTGGGACAACTTGACAGTGAAGGGTATGGTGTTTCTTTCATTGGTGGGTCTTGGGAAGTCATAAAAGGGGCTAAGGTGTTGGCTCATGGGGTTAAGGGGAAGATGTTGTATTCTACCTACAATATCGATGTTCGTTCCGGTGGGAGCAAGAGGCTTAAGAACCGGCCTGTTGGTGTAAAAAGGGGAGACATCAAGAAACGGTATGTTGGGGAGGACACAAAGTTGATCAACGCGGTGTGGATGTCCAAGGGCCCTAACAGAGAGCGGTTTCAGACCAAGAATAGTCGATGCAAGAAACAAGGTGTGTCCAAGTTTCAAGGGGAGGCATTGCGAGGAAGGTGGGTCTGGAGGGAAAAGAGTAAGTTAGACTTGCGGGGAGAAATCAAGGTAGAAGCTGATTTGGGGAGGCAAGAACGATCTAACACGGAGAGGTTGAAACGTCGCTTGGTTTCAACTCGCCTTAGTACTTGAGGAGAGGTGCGGTAGTGTCAAGCCAATATGGAGGGGGAATGTGTTCGAAGGTCTTTACTCTGTGGTGGGAGTTAATGGGTGATTTTATGTTTGTTGGTTTAGTATCCGGTGGGAGATTGTTGGGATTGGATCCTAAACTACAAGGAATAGGAGGAGCCTAAGTCGGAGGAGGTGGTGAGATCGAAGGAGGAAAAACTCGTCGGGATCTTCTGTCGTTGAGAGCGGCCGCGCTCGTGGTGGAGGGCGACCGCGCTGGAGGTTCAACGAGGGTGTATAAGCTTCGGCTGTTGAGGGCGGCCGCGCTGGCCTTGAGGGCGGCCGCGCTTCGCCCAGGATCTTCAGCAGCAGTTTTTTATTTAGTTTCCTATTTTGATTAGAACTCTTCTTAAATTAGATTTAGGGTTCCTTGTATTACTATATAAACATAAATCCGGCCTAGAATACATAGTAGCAACATATTAGAAGGTGTCTAATAACATATTGGCTTGGCAATTGCCCCCGGACGTAGTTCACGAGTTGGTGAATGAACCGGGTAAACAACTCTTGTGTTCTTGTGTGTGATTGTTTCTTTCTTGTACGTGTGGGTGTGTTGTTTTCTTTGTGTTGATTGCAACGGGGGAGCACCAATTTCACAACATAAGTAACAAGTGAATCTTTAACTGAGAGACGGATAGAGTATGCATTTTCAAGTAAGAAAATATATGAAAAAACCAAGTTCAATTTTTAGATACTTCACCAAGTTAATTGAGACATTTATTATTATCTTTTCATCCTGAAATAATCTTTTTACTTTTTTCTAATACTACGAGGTGCTTTAAATAATAAATTTAAGCTAATTTATTATATTACAACAACAAAGTCTTATTTTCAAAATAATTTAAGATTGGATAACATGAATCCTCATATGTTGTTGATAGAAAAAATATAAGTTAAAAGAAGAAATAGATGAGAATTAAATTTATAAAATATAAAAAGAAGAGAAGAAAATAGTGATAATAAAAATAATATATACTCCCTCCGTCCCAGCTCAGTGTACACTTATTTCCCTTTTGGTCCGTCCCAGCCGAGTGTAAACTACCCCTTTTGGCAAAAATTTTAATATTTTAATATTAAAAAAAATACAATCAACTTCCATCATTGAATTTTTGCCCTTTACTTTGTTTTTTTCAACGTCATATTTTCATCTAATCTAAGGCTCCGTTTGTTTAGGCGTAAAATAACTTATTTTCGTAAAATAACTCGTTTTACGCCGTTTGGTTGAGCCCCCGGAAAATGTTTTCCGGAAAATAACTCGTTTTCCGATGTTTGGTTGTTTTTCGAAAAATGGAGAAAACGTTTTTCGGAAAACATTTTACGCCCTTCCTAAGTAAAACGACTTACTGACTTTGTCCTAAGTAAAACATTTTCTGAAAAATGGTGTCCCTCATGTACAACTCATATTACACAAGGTACAACATAATAATAATAATTAAAAATAAATAAAAAAAATCACCCCTACCCCTACCCCAACCCCTGCCTACCCCACCCCTCCCCCACAATTTTTTTTTTGTAAATGCCCCACCCACCCCCTGCATATCCCACCCCTCACCCACCCCCCCCCTAAATATTTTTTTTGTAACCGCCCCACCCACCCCCTGCCTACCCCACCCACTCCCCACCCCCACCCCCACCTCCTTCCCCCCCCACCCCAAATTTTTATTTTTTATTTTTTGTAATCGCCCCACCCACCCCCTGCCTATCCCACCCCATCCACCCACCCCCCCCATCCCAAAATTTTTTTGGGGTGGGGGGTGGGTGGGGTGGGGTAGACAGGGGGTGGGTGGTGTGAGCACTCCAACCCGGGACCTAACGCGTGTCCCGAGCTTGAGAAGCTCAAACTTCGAAAACCCATCTTAGATTTTATTTTTTTTTAAAACTTTTATTTCACTTTAAAAGAAAATCACTTCTCAAACTTTCAAAATAAAATCAACTGATAATATCTCCACTCGGAGGTATTTAAATAATTATTCCAATAAATCATAACTTGATCAGTTACATTGAAAACCTTAATTAACACTGTTTAACAAAAGAATTTTCCGTACAACTTATAAAAGAGTAATACTTTAATAGGACTCCCGACAACCCACTCATATACCTATCCTGACAAGTCCCAAAAGCAAGAGTCCAAACTATTTCCCCGGCCTCACTGGTTCAGGTCACCTGTCTCAGCACAATCTAAAACAGTAAAAGGGAAGGGGTGAGAATAAATCTCAATAAGCTATTATGAATGCAGCAAGATGCCAAACAAGATGCAACACATAGCATGATTACACATAGCACATTATTAAAGCGGTAAACACCTTACGTTACCTCATTTTACCTTTCCCGTCTGAACAATAAGTCGTACAACGTGGGAGTGAAACTCCTCTCTTTGGTGAACTGCCTCCAGCACATTCACCGCTTATAGGACTCATACTCCAGAGATCCATATAAGAAAATCAGATACTTAATCAGAGTATCCAACAATATTACCGCTATCTGTAAAGCTTTTGGCTTAATACAGAAGTGTGATGATGTTGCCATTTCGCGGGAAAAATTCGATTTTTGCGTTTCTTTGAAAAACCAAATAAAACCGGAAAGAACGGAGTCGCCACGCCATTTTAATTTTGAGGGCCAAAACTTTGAAAAAAGCCCGAGATCAGAGATTTAGGTTCGGAGGTCATGTTACGCGTCGGGAAGGACGTTAGTGTGCACCCGACGCGCCTCGTAAAACGAGTCTTCCAAGCTGAAAATCATTTGTGTGTGTGTGTGTGTGTGTGTTTTGGCCAAAATAAGTTGAAACTCAGAAAAGTAAAAATTGGGATATCTTTTTAAGACTTTAAACTGATCCCATGATTTTTTGGAAGATTTTTGGATTGAGATTTGGTACTCAAAAGACCTTTTGAAGTTGAGAGCCATTTCTGCCAGAATGAAAAAGGCAGTGGACCTTTGATTTTGAAAGGGATTCAAGGGTCTTAAAACTTCATAATCTGGATAAACTCAGAGAATGAAAGTTGTTCTAGACACCTTAAATAAAGTTTTTGCGAAGGAATTTTCCATTTTGGAGAAGATTTGAGGGGTCAAAACCTTCTGGAAACCTCAGATATGAGATCTGGATTCCCAGAAGCTGATGAACTAGCCTCTGAAAGAAAATTTGAAAAGAGGAGTTTTACTCACCCAAAAAATAAGATAAAAATATGTCTGGAAAGCTCTGGATGTTGGCTACAAAAAGTATTTTGTAGTCAACTCCAAATTCCAAGTTCATCTGTGTCCAAAAATTAAGAGCATGGACTGAGGTCTGAGAAAATTGCTACTGGACAGCAACTTCTCAAGAAAGAAAATATGATTTTAAGGGGGGTTTTGCATCCATGCTTGTCCCCATTTCCCTAGGTTTTGGTTAGTGATCACTAGACATTTTAGTGGTGAATCAACTATACCAAACCATCCTTGGGGTACATTAGGACTAAGCATTTCATTTGCTTGGGGAGGGGAATTTTACCCTTTGAAATCAAGATTTAGTGCTTGAAAATGGTTTTTTAGGTTTTTGAAAGTGCATTTTTGCAAGTAAGCAAGAAAAGCTTTGAAAATAATGTTGATCTTTGTAGAAGATCATCCATGGAGATGGTCTTCCATGGTGATCTTCTTAGATCTAGAGAAAGAAGATGAAAGAACTACATTTTGTAGTTTGAAGATGCATGCATGGATGAGATTTAGGGTTAGGAAGAGGAGGGTTTACCAATCTTCCTTGTGTTCTTGAGTGTTTGGCTTGAGTGTATGAGTGTTTAGGGCTTGAATATGAGAGTGAGTGGATGAGTATGAGTTGGGAAAGATTGGAGAGAAAAAGGTGACAATTCTTGAAGAATTCTCACTGTTTTCTCTCTATATTTCGCCAGAGGTTCGGTGCAATTGTGTTCTTCCTTCTTTTTTTGTGACTGGAGGGCTCAATTTATAGCCCTCTGAAAATTACAATCTCATCCGCGCGGACAGGTCCAGGCAGCGTGCACTGTTCATTAAATGCAGCTCCAGCTTTGGACAAGAAGAATATTTCTTTTTGAAATTCAAATTAGACAGCCAGTTTATGTTTCCAGCATTGCTATATTTGGTTTTCTTCTTTTGTTTTTCTTTTTGAGATTCTTTTTAAGGTTTAACCTTAAATAACAATGCCCATTTTACCCTCACTTTGTTAGAAATGTTAGGATAGTTAGGAATTGTTAGAAATGTTATAACTTTCGTTAATTTTCTAACGAAAATTCTAACAAGCTCAAATTGGAGCACTTACAGTAGCCCCTCGGCGACGGCGCTTTCGAAGGAAGCGGGGTCGTCGATAAGAGTAAGGCTCCATATTTGGCGGGATGATCGAGTGATCGGGTGGCTGAACCTAGCGATAGGCTACCTACGTACCCCGAGTGGGAATCAAGCCAGTCGTAGTTCGGGTCTTTGACCACGGAGATGATGGCGTTTTAGGTGCCTCGAACCCGATGAGCGAGTTCTACGCCGGTTCTTGGAAAGAAACTCTGTGGGGATAAGAGATGACCACTTTCGGTCTGATGGGTATCCGCTCTGCTGAGGATAGGGATGACCATTTTCGGTCTCTGCTGGGGATGATTGCGATTTATCGCTTTCTAGCGATAGCGTCTTAGGTGCCTCGAACCTTGAAGATGGCGTTTTAGGTGCCTCGGACCTTGATGATGGCGTTTTAGGTGCCTCGGACCTTGGAGATGGCTTTTTAGGTGCCTCGGACCTTGGAGATGGCGTTTTAGGTGCCTCGGACCTTGATGATGGCGTTTTAGGTGCCTCGGACCTTGGAGATGGCTTTTTAGGTGCCTCGGACCTTGGAGATGGCGTTTTAGGTGCCTCGAACCTTGAAGATGGCGTTTTAGGTGCCTCGGACCTTGATGATGGCGTTTTAGGTGCCTCGGACCTTGGAGATGGCTTTTTAGGTGCCTCGGACCTTGGAGATGGCGTTTTAGGTGCCTCGAACCTTGAAGATGGCTTTTTAGGTGCCTCGGACATTGGAGATGGCCTTTTAGGTGCCTCGGACCTTAATTTGGAATGGCCTTTCGGTGGACTTCGTCTGCTGCCGAAGGAGAGGGTGACCGTTTTGGTCGAGGGGCTGGACCTAATGATAGGCTACCTACGTATCCCTAGTGGGAATCAAGCCCTTTCGTAGTTCGAGTACTACTCGAGATCTCGCTTGGCTTTTGGGATTCCGTTAACTTTGCTGGGGATTTTGTTAGCCTTTGCTGGGGAAAATCAGACGTATTCGTCTGGGGAATTGGTCTTACGTTTGACTGCCGGGGGTAATTTTGATGAAAGATACGGGATCTCGTTATCTTTCTCAGGGCACTCGGTCTTACGTTTGACTGCCGGGGGCAATTTTGATGAAAGATACGGGATCTCGTTATCTTTCTCGGGGCACTTGGTCTTACGTTTGACTGCCGGGGGTAACTTTGATGAAAGATACGGGATCTCGTTATCTTTCTCGGGGCACTCGGTCTTACGTTTGACTGCCGGGGGTAATTTTGATGAAAGATACGGGATCTCGTTATCTTTCTCGGGGCACTCGGTCTTACGTTTGACTGCCGGGGGTAATTTTGATGAAAGATACGGGATCTCGTTATCTTTCTCGGGGCACTCGGTCTTACGTTTGACTGCCGGGGAAGATTTTTTTGACAAGGGGCTGACTTTGGTTATCTTTGGTTAACTCTGTCAAGTTGGGACCGAATTGCGAGTCCCGAAATTTTAAAGGGCAAAAGGGTCATTTTGACCCTGACAATCTCATCCGCGCGGGCAGGAATGGAAAGTCAGGGGTATTAATGGGGCCAACGCCCTTCTTCTTCCTCAGTCCAATTTTTGAATTGCCGAGAGAGAGGGAGACAGAAACGAGGAGAACAGCCATTTTTGGCCCTAGAAGCTTCAAAATTCGTCCGTTTTCTTCAATTTTTCAAGCAATGGAACACGGGGAAGGCGCTTTTCAAGGCCAAGGACGTGGTCCCATAGCGGAGAGGCGATTGGAGCTCGTCCGGATGAGGAGGCATTACAACCTCTCGCAATCGGTTACGGAGGAGCATTATCCCGATGCTTGGCAACATTGGGCTTCGGATCCGCATCTCCGAACGGTATACTTTGAAACCCTTTGATCCCTTTGTTGATTTCTTGTTTGAAAATTTTGGGTGATTTTTGAATTTTTTTTTTTGAAAATTCGAATGATTGATGTTCTTGGCTTTGAATCTTGATTTTGATGCTTTGCATGTTGTAATGAGTATATGAGTAACCCAAAATGTGCATTTTGCTTGGGAAAAAGAATTGGCATTTTTGCCATTTTTTTTTTGTATCCGAAATTGCATGTGAAAATTCGAAGAATTGTGATTTTTTTTTTGAAATTGAATATTGCATGTTCTTGATGATGATTTTTTTTTTGAAATTGAATTTTGATATTGATGAATGATGATGCAATGCATGCATTTTGTTTGGAAAGAATGGGCATTTTGCCAATATGAGATGTATGCATGTTTAGGATTTTTTTTTTTTTTTGAAAAGTGGGACGGATTTTTCCTCCCGTTGCATGTAAGATGGATGATATGCATGTATGCATTTTTTTTTTGAAAATGGGACGGAGTTTTTACTCGCGTAGGAATGCATCTCCTTTTTTTTTTTTTGATGAATGCATTGGGACTTGCTGAAAATTGTTTTCTTTCATGCGAGAAAAATGGGGCTATGCTCATTGTATGCTGTTATGCTGTCGAAATTTTTTTTTTAAATGCATGCTTTCTCTTTTTTTTTTGTAAATGCAAATGCAAATTTTTTTTTTTTGACATTTTCTCTCTCCCTTTTTTTTTTTTACAGGGCGGACACCGTTTTGTGACGGAGCAGCTGAACAAAATGAAGACTCGAGGATCGGTGGAGTCTGTGATTGACTTGTGGGACCGGCTTCCGGATGCGGGCCGAGGAGCTTTGCCGAGTCCGAGACAGATCGTTGTCGAGACGGGGCTCTGGGAGTTCGTCGAGTGCTTGAGGGGACTGGTCAAGTTCCCTAAGAGCAAGGGCTTGATGTTTGCTCTGGCGCAAAGATCGTGGGATGCGACCCACACATTCCACTTCTTCGGGGCGAGGCGACCGTTACGCCTTTCCGACTATGCCGCGATCACGGGTCTGTCCTTTAATGGACGCAAAGATCGAGTGGAGAGATGGCTACAGTGACGCGGACCTGCAGGATCTTCTTGGATTTTCCCTATTCCCAAAAAGGGGATGGGGATGGAGTATGCCGTGGTCTACGGTAAGATTGTGGAGACCATCGCGAGTTACGAGGCCGGGAGGATAGGTTTAGCGCCGAGCGCATTGCTAGGTCCTTCCCGTGGTTTACTTTCTCGAGCACGCTCTTTGGTCATGCCGAGGGACGGCGGTCTTTGCCTTGCCGAGGTCCTTGGAGGACATGGAGACGGTTGGAGATATTTCCGGGGAGGCCGGCCGGGCCGAGCCGTACTTCGCTCTTGATAGATACAAACGGAAGGCCGCGAGCTCCTTGTACCGCTTCGAGTTTGCTCGAGGTATAAGCTCTCTTTGCTTTCCCTCTTTCCTTTGAGCACGCACTTCTTTTTTTTTTTTTTGCACTTGGATTGATTCGATCTTTGCCTTCGCGGTATGGGCGCCGGAGTTCTTCCACGTCACGGTGTGGAGGCGCCCGAGGCGTACGTCGGGCGTATCCGGCCATGCGCCTTGGTCCAAGCATGCCCGGAAAAGATAAGCTCCAGGGGGCGTACGAGTCTCGTGTACGCGGATTGCCTTCCTTTGACGGAGGCCGAGACAGATGAGGGATGATATTCTTCCCCTGGGATCGCTTTGAGGTAGCGCACTGAAGGGCGCCGAGATCCGGACAAAGGCAAATGGAGGATTTTGAGGGGCCCGACTTGCGACGTCTACTATCCGGGAGAGAGGGTGACGCGTCGCATGGCGTGAATTCGCCATTGTTGACACCGGTGGAGCCTCCCGCCGATATGATGCACTCCGAGTGATCGGTCCGTGACCTCGGGATGATTACAGAGCCGGCCAAGACTTCTCGGATTTCGTGGCGATTGAGCCGTATGCGACGTTCGTCTTGAGGAGGCCGAGGATGCCTCAGGTTTTGGATAGGGAGGGGCTTGGGATCCCGCGGTACCCTCGGACGGATTTTTCCTATATCCAGATCTGGTCCGATTGAGGGTGCAGATCCCTCACCCCGAGCGACTTCCACGAGCTTTCCGGCCTCGTCCGGTATTGAAGGTATGGTTTCACCTTTTCCCTTCTTTTCTTTCCTTTGTTTCATCATCTTTAGCATCACCTCTTTTTTTTGACGCTTTTGCTTTTGTGCAGCTTTACTTGAGGTGGTCGTCGAGAAGCCGACGAAGCAAGTGATCGGGCTAAGAGATTCATACGGAGGATGGTTGCTCATGCGGGCACCTCGTGCTAGGGCGAGGAGACCACGGCCGCACTCCGTCCGACGGGAGGCTTCTCCTATTCCCTGAGACTTCTTCCGAGACCCCTCTTTCTCCTCTCATTGATCACCGCGCGGCACCGCTTCGGATCACGTCATTCTTGGGGATCCGTACGGCAGTGGACACGTCCGGCGGCATGGTGGGTCGTCTCCGTATGTTCGTGAGTCTGACGCCTTCACCTTCGGATTCGATTTCTTCAGTGGATCCGGGTTTACCCTATCGTAGTGTGCCGGTTGGTCCCGACGAGCCTCTTTCTCGGGAGATGAGGACGATTCTGAGCCCGAGACTTTCAGTGGCTCCCGACGAGGCGGGCCCGAGCCGCAAGAGGGACCGGACAGTACGTCAGGCGCTGGGGATTCTGATTGATTATCTTTTGGGATTTTTTTTTTTTGAGATTGTACTTGTTTAGACAGATGCACATTTTTTGTAATAATTTAGGATTATTAATGCTTTTTTTTTTTTGGAATGTAATTATTTAGGATTATTATGTAATGCAGTGTGAATGCAATGTTGCATGAGCCTTGTTTTTTTTTTTTGCAAGGGTGTTAGTGTTTGACCGGTTTGGGGAGGTTTTTTTTTTGCACCGGTTTCGAGCAACCGACGTAATATTCCTCTTTGGTGTAGCAAACCTTGAACCGTTGCAGATTTTTCTCGATGAAAACAAACATGTCCGCGCGGAGGGGACCCGCGTCTCGACACCTGCCCTTTGATTTTGCTTTAAATCCGGCTTTGCTTTATTTCAAATTCAAATATCTTCTTCAACCTCCAAATTCAAACAGCCATTTTCGGGAGGAAGAGAGAAAAACCATGGAAAACCTTAGAAAAGCTCCTCAAAGTTATCCCAAGAATCCCAAATGTCATTTTTCAACAAGTTCAAGGATTGGTCCCGGAAATTATGCATGAGAGAAGGTCTTTCTTTGAAGAACGGTACAAGGTGAGGTGCTTGTGGTCTCTCAAAGAATTGGTTCCTGATTATGACCTCTTAAGAGCTTCTTCTTCGTTGGGATACTAGAAGGCATGTCTTTTGCCTTTCCTTCAACGAGATTGTTCCGACTGTCAAGAATTTCGGGCCTTGCTTGAGGTCCTGAGGTGGAAGAGATAGCGGTCCCTTTGCCCTGAGGGGCTTCTTTTGTCGACAGATTGTGCGTCCTCCTTCATCTTTCCCTGAGGAAGCGCAAGGTATGATCCGCGGTCCCGATCATCTCGATATTTCCGGTCTTCCCGACAGATTTAGGGGCCTAGGCTTGGTGGATGATGCCTATTGGGATGCCTTTGCACTTTGTATGTTTGGCACCCTGTTCATGGTCTATTCCTTCGGGATCCGCCATCGGTCTCGCTGGATGTTGTCGTTCACCGTCGCCTCGGCGTAGATGTCGTTCCTTTGATTCTTGGGGAGACTTTTCATGCTCTCGACAGATTAGCTACCGGACGGCGGTACATGCACGGGGCAGCCCGCTTCTCTTGACCCCGCGGCCGATGGAGCGTTTGGGGGTTCTTCGGGAAACCTCTCGATATGATCGTGCCTGACTTTTGCCAGAGAGGTGTTGATGTAGATTTTGATGATCGTGGCTCGTGGGAGCGTTGGATGGCGGGTCGCCAGACCGAAGATATCGATGGTTGGTGCCTCATCGGGTGGAGACTCGCAGAGTGCTTCAGACGGGTCCCATGTGGTTATGCTTCCTGGCTTTCACCCAGCTTTCTACATTCCGCCTGTCCTTAGGCTTTGGCTTGGAGCAGTTCCTTTCGAGGGCTTTGATGATGTAGCCACCAGGGTGGTGGCTCCTGCTTCCATGGATGATCCCTCTGTTTCCATTTCTTTCCCGAGCATGGAGGTATGATGCCTTTCCTTCTCGGGTCATTCTCAGCGTCCGAGACCGGTGTTCCCGACCACTTGTACCTGGATTGGTACGAGGGGCATCTCGGGAGAGACTCGATGGCTATTTTGAGGCGGCGTGAGGCCACATGGGTGCGGAGGACCCGATCAAGCTTCGAGAGGAGGAGGGCCGAGGCGAGGGCCAACCCTCATGACAGAGCGGAGACGCCGTGGACTGATTATGAGGCTTACGTCAAGAGACAGAGAGGAGGGCTCCTATGTTACCGCCTAGGTTACAGGAGATGAGGGATGACGCTAGGCTACTAAGGCCCCGACAGAGGCCGGTTTGATAGACCCCGTTCCTATACCGCAGCTTGGTAGGAGGAATACCGACATTTTTCCTGCTCGTAAGAGAAAGACTCAGGGGGAAGAAGAAGGGAGAGGCCAAGACGAGTGGCTTGGAGTGACTCCGAGGTTTCCAAGTATCCCTTTCTTGCCATGACGTACACATTAGTTTGATTATGTATCTTAGTTTTCTTTAGCAGTTGCCGCTGTAGGAATGAATCGGGCTTAGACTCATCAAAGAGCTTTTAACTTGTAATGAATATTTGAATTGCTTTAGAGTTTTTCGAGACGCTTTCATGGTCTCGATCAATTGTATTGATGCCAAAGTATGGCTTTTATTTGTGCTTTAGACCGAACCGTTTCCGCCGCTCTACGTTCCCTCATTTTGAGGAGCTCAGTCTTCGTAGTTCAACCCGGTGAACTCTCTTTTTTTTTTTTTTTGTTGTTTTTTTTTTTTGGTGCAACCCCGTTTTTTACCTAGGCCGCCCTTTTCGGTTTCTAACCTAGTTGGGTATTACTCTTTAGCACTCTTTTTTGTTTTTTTTGTTTTTTTTTTTTTTTGGTGCAACCCCGTTTTTTACCTAGGCCGCCCTTTTCGGGTTTCTAACCTAGTTGGGTATTACTCTTTAGCACTCTTTTTTTTTTGTTTTTTTTTTGTTTTTTTTTTTTTTTTTTTTGTTTTTTTTTTTTTTTTTTTTTTTGTTTTTTTTTTTTTTTTACGCGTAGTATCTGCGCAGCCTTGTCACCATTCACCGGGTGTACAAAGGGATTCCCGTCGAGGTCTCGCGAGTTGCATGGCTCCTCCGAGAAGATCTTCTGACGACATATGGCCCGACCCATACAGCTCCCATTTGCCGAGAGGGTTGATACGGACCGGGGCTTTTCTTTTAGAACGAGATCACCTTCTCGGATCTCCCGATGCTTTACTTTCTTGTCGAAGGCTCGCCATTCTTCCTTGGTAGGCTCGGATGTGTTCCATGGCCTTCAATCGGCGTTCGTCTAGTAGGGCCAATTCATCATGGCGACTCGAGCCATTCGACCTCGTTGATCCGGCTTTCCAAAGAAGATACCTGAGCGAGGGTATTTCCACTCGATTGGGAGTACGGCTTCCATTCCGTATGTGAGGGCAAACGGTGTTTCCCGCTGCCGTTCGACCGATGTTCAGAGCCCCAGAGTGCCAGTGTAACTTCTGCCAATCTCGCCCGGACACCATCTTCCTGATGATATTTTCCAGAGTCTTGTTTGCCGTCGACGGCCCGTTGGTTTGGGGCCCGTAGGGAGATGACTTGTGACGGGTTATTCGGAATTCCGCCGCCAGCTTTTCACATTCCCTTCGAAGTGGGATCCATTATCTCGAGATGATTTCTACGGCAACCCGTATCCGCACATGATGTTTTCTTTGATGAAGAGGGCAACTTTCTTTGAATTGAGGATTTTGTAGGACTTGGCTTCAACCCACTTGGTGAAATAATCCACGGCTACCGTGACGAACTCGTGGTCAAGTATCGCCCGATGGTGTGATTTTGCCTATGACATCAATTCCCCAAGTGACGAAAGGCCAAGGGGTTGTCATGCAAGATAACTCGTGAGGAGGCAAGTGATTAAGATTTGAGTATCGCCGACATTTGTCGCAGCCTTTTGACAAACCGGATGCGCTTGGCCTACGGTGATCCAAAAATACCCCATTCTCGCATGATTTGCATCGTAGCTCGAGCATTCATGTGAGGGCCGCAGTACCACCATGTATTTCTTTCATGAGTTCGGTAGCCTCTTGTTTGCCGATACATCGCAGAGGGGGCCTTGATAACGTTTTGTATAACATGTTTCCCAAAAGAACATAATGGGAGGCGAGCCGCTCTGTGGCCGAGAGACTTTTTGCTTTGATTCCTTCTTTATATTCCCCATCTTCGTTTTTGAAAGAGGCCTCGCCATCCTTCGTGTAGGTAAACTGAGTGTACTGTGGATCATTGATCGCCCGCTTCCGCTTCAATTTCAAGCAATAGGCGGGGTTTTCTCTTCTCCCGACTCGAATGGTTTAACAGACTTTCCTTCTGTATTTCGACAAGAGAGGCTAGTGTAGCTGAGCATCTCGCGAACCTCGTTTCGGTCTCGCAGTAATGAAAGCCGATTTCTTTGAATTGAGTTACTAACTCTTCCATGTAAGCATGATACTTCGCAAACCCGATCCACGGTCTTCCATTTGTTAGAGACTGATTGATGATGAGGGCAGAGTCACCGTACACCTCCAATTCCTTGATATTTCTTTCAAGGGCGGCTTCCAACCCAAATATGCAAGCTTCATATTCAAGCGTTGTTGGTGACTTCGGTTCAAACCTTATCAAGCATGGGGGTGTGTTCGTCGCAGGGATCGACCGTAAGCATTCCTATCCCGTTCCCCTTTTGTTTGACGCCCGTCGAAGAAGAGTTGCCGCCGATTTTCTCCTTCTAGAGCGAAGATTCCATCATCGGGAAATTGAGGTTCAGTCCTCGACTCATCACTTGGGAAATCGCCGATGTTCCGCCATTATGCGTCCTTTTACTGATTTCCTTGAAACATAAGCGATGTCATATTCGGCCAAAAAGAACGACCATTTTGCCAATCTCATGGAGATGGAAGGCTTGTCGAACGTATATTTGATGGGGTCTATCCTTGAAACAAGATGTATCGGTGAGACCGCATGTAGTGTTTCAACTTTCCCACTACCTGCACCAAACCTCGCGCAAGTCTTCTCGCAAGCGCAGTAATTGAGTTCGCTTCCTTGGAGCTTTCGCTACGAAATAGATGGCGTTTTCGACTTTGGAATCTTTTTTCTCTTGAGCTAGCATAGCCCCAATTGCCGTATCCGTGACAGCTAGATATAGCAAGAGTGGCTTTTGCCGATGTGGTGGGCAGAGAATCTGGGGATTCACAAGGTATGCCTTAACTGCTCAAAGGCAAGCCGACATTCCTGGGGTCCATTCTGTGTAGGCATTCTTTTTCATCAACTTGAAGATTGGCTCGCAGACGAGGTCACCGATTTACAAAGCGGCTTATGTATTGCAGCCTTCCCATGAAGGATTTCACTTCGTCGTTGTCCGTGGTGGCTTCATTTCAACTATCGCCTTGATTTTCTCGGGGATCTACTTCGATTCCCCGTTCGTCACCATATATCCTAGTACCTTGCCTCGTCTTACACCGAAAGTGCACTTGGCCGGATTCGCCTCATGCCGTGGTCTCGAGGCGGCCGAAGAATTTTCTCAAATCAACAAAGTGCCGCCATCCGATCCTCTCGGAATGTATTATCATGTCGTCCACATAGACCTCAATTTCTTTGTGGATCATGTCATGGAACAGAGCCGTAGCCGCCTCCGGTACGTAGCCCCAAAGCATTCTTTAGTCCGAATGGCATGACCGTGTAGCAAGCATGTGCCCCAAGGGGTTGTGAAGGCCGTTTTGGCTTGATCTTCTTCTCGCCATTTTGATTTGGTTGTAGCCGGCAAAACCATCGACGAAAGATTTGACTTCGTGGTTGGCCGTGGAATCTACCAAAATGTCGATGTTTGGCAGGGGAAATCGTCTTTTGACCGGCTTTGTTCAAGTCTCTCGAAGTCTACGCAAAGATCGGATCTTTCCGTTGGCCTTCGTCACCGTCACTATGTTGGGATGCCCATGTTGGGTATTCAATGACCCCGATGAACCCCGCCCGAGCATCTTTTCTATTTCCTCTTTCACTTGTAAGGACCATTCGGCTTAATTCTTCTTAGCTTCGCTTTACCGGCTTGACTTCCGGGTCGAGCGGTATTCGGTGCTCAACTATGGAAGGATCGAGGCCCGGCATATCTTTATAGGACCATGCGAACACATCCACGAATTCTTTTAGCACTGATTAGGGCAACCCTTTCACCCCTTCGAAGAAACTACCAATCTGCGTCTCTTTAGGCTCTTCCGCAGCTCCCAAATTCACACTTGTCAAAATCTCTTCGGCCTGGGCTCGATTTTCCTCTTCCTGACAACCCGCTTAAAGATTTCTTTGATATATTGTTCATTTAATGTGTCCGCTCTTCATCTAGTGAATCGTTATTAACCGTTTTTAGATTATTAGTTAATTCATCATTAGTTAAAGTGGCAATTAAGGGATACTCGTAAAGGTTCATCATTTCATTGAAGACGAAGGGGAATACAACGTTCGCTACAGATTCGTAGTCTTCGTGCGTAAGGCCATCTGACGACTCGAGAGACTCGAACTCAACAATGAGAGACTCCTGAGGATTTTACAAAGGTTGACACGAAAGGACGGGGACCAATCCAAGCTTGGTGATCATTTCCTCTTTGGTCGCGGACGGCCCGAGAGAGTTTCCCAATTCTTTAAAGGCATCGCGTCGATGGTGGCTTCAAAACCCGGAAAGGCATGGTCTCGTGCTCCCTCTTCGCCGTTGCTATCATCTCTTTGTCTCGAACCGTAATCAACCGTGTTTGGCATCCGAAAGCCGAGCATGTGGATGTAGGATCTTCCTCACCTCGGGACTTCCGTTTCGCCACAATCCGACCGCTCAATCCAGATGTAAGGACGCATTGCGTCTCGGTGAGCCGCTAGAAAAATCTCATGTCCCATACTCGAGCGGAAAGGCTTGGCAGGTAGTTCAAGAAGGAGGACGTCCCACACGACGTTCATAGATTCGAGCCGAGTCCGTCGGTGTTTGCCGACTTTTATCATGAAAATCTCTCGCCTCGGCGAGGCCAAAGAATGGGTTTGCATACCGACAAATCCGTGATTGAGGACCTGGGACTTGTGTGCTCAGTATCATGGCGGCGTTCAGCCGTTTCCTTCCAAGACGACTCCAAGTGTTGGAAATAGCAATTAAATTTGATGAATCGAACTTCTTCTGAGTCTCGCTTGCTTGAGTGTGTCGACATAGTTGGCATCGCTAGATTCCAAAGGATGCCGGCGAGACTTGCCTCTCAAGGATGTAGCCCCTGTTTGACCGCGGGTGTTCTTGGCTATTGTTTCAGCCTTCGCTCCCTATGAGGAAACCGTCACCCCTTATGACTTCAAGGTCTCCCGCCGGTTGATGAATTTGACGCATTGGTGGAGAGTGGAGGCTACGGCTTTCATGTGATGCAACCAAGGGCGCCCCTAGTAGGGCCGCGAACTCTGAGGGGATATCCATTACATGGAACTTTGCGGGCACCATTTGGGTTTCGTACTGCAGTTCCAGAGTCACCGTCCCCTGCAATGGGACGAGACGAACCGTCGTAGCTTTGACAGCCGGTAGATGGGATCACGCGCCTTTCATTTATGCGAGGGCCCTCATCATGCCGAGGGGAAGGACATTTACCGATGATCCATTGTCCACTAATACCCCAGGAGTGACATGGTGTTGAGCCGAATAGTGATGTACAAAGCTTCATTGTGTTTGGGAGACATCTCTTGGCAAATCTTCATCGCAGAAGGTGATCATACTCCCATATAGGTGAGGATCATAGATTTGGTCCTTGTCTCGGGATGGAGAGTCATCAATCCACCACTTCGTGCCTTTTTCATGCGAGGCGTAGTCTTTGCCGAAGCCCCCGGGTTATACCGATGCCTTTTGTGGCGGTTGCCATCTCTAGTCAACATGTTGATTGAGTGGGAGCGCTGCATCAAGGCGTCGGTTTTTCTTCATCGCGTATATTCGGGAGCCGGACAAACCGAACTCGTCGACCCCGAGGGGGTTGGACTTCTGCTCGCAGCACTGCATCCGAAGGTCTCACTCGTCGTTGGCAAGGCTTTTCTGCTCTTTCACCCCTTTTTGCTTGGGGAAGACCGACCTGAGTAGAGTACATAATAATCAAATCCCCTGCATGGCTCTCCGAGCGTTCCCACACCGTTATCACCGCCTCGAATCTCTCCTTCAATTTTTGCCGGGAGGAAATTTTCTTTTTCTTAGGAGGACGGTCCTCGTGTATCCAAATTCCGATAGTCCCTTTCAAGGCAATCGGGACAGCCACAAATATCCCACCAAATGTGCTCTACTACCGGCGGCGGATTTGGGACCTCGTGTCGAGCGGGCCGGAATGACTTTGAGTGGAACCGGTCCGGGATTCGCCGGACTCATCTGGTAGCGAGTGATTGACTCTCGTCGATAATGAGAGATATTGAGGTCCCGGGAACGGGCACATGTTTGTCTTTCAAGGTAGCCCTGGCCAGCTTGGGATATTGTTAAGGTCCCGAAGTGGCGTGTGGCCTCTTCAATCCAGCTCGCCGTCCGTTCGGCGTTCTTCCAGGACTTTGATGGCCGACCATATTCCTTCAATCGTTCCTCGATTTTCATCACTCAGCCGATATTTGTGGGATCATCACTTTGAGAGGGGACAACCGACAAGATACCGAACTCTTTCGTCCCCGATCGCTGCTTGGGGGCCAGCTGCCTTGTAAGTCGGCGCAGAGTCCCGCGGTGGAAACATAGGAATCTTGGGGTAGCATTTTGATGTATCCGGATCTATAAGAAGAGGAGGAGAACCCTCTTCTGTCTTTGCGGTAAAAGTGCCATCGGAATTGAGACTCGATAGTCAAACCATGACTTGCGACTACCCCTGCAGAGGTCATCAATTTGAGCCTCATGTCGAAGTCTCATTTGTTCTACCAACTGGATCCAACACCGGTCTGTTCGAGGGATTTTGGAGGACGGAGCAACGTTATCCCCATCATTACCGGCCGATGCGTACATTCTCAAACCCTGAGTCGGAGCAAACGGTGAAGCCGATGACGCGCTGACTCTTCCTAACCTGATCAAACGGTGACCCGTGCCCGAAACCAAGCTTTGTGCGGAGTCATGGGAAAGGACACGAAGGTTCGATGTCCGGGAATGGAAGGAGGGTAGGTGTTTGGGCTTTTGGCTCATGCAACATGCGCTATTTGTTCACGTTTACTTAAAACATGTTTTATTAACCTAATCGGTTGGAAAAGATTGCTCTTCTTTTTCGCAAACTACTCGATTCCCGGATCGGGGCCCCGTCACTACGTCTATAAGCCCCTCGTATTCCACCGTATTTCGACCTCCCAGGCGGATGCCTGGCGAGGGTCCTATAGGGCAAGCGGGTCCCACCGACCGAAAGAAAAACGATCCTAAAAGTCTGGCGGGTAATCGAGTCTTAACGAGCATTCGATGTAAATTACGGACAAAGCCGACGCCGAAAGTCAAGATCATGTACGAGGGCTCGACAAAAAGTCGGCATGATTTGGACCGATAAGCGTCCATGATTGATCTTGACTTGTCGTCGCTAAGCCGTAATTAGGCATGGAATAATCATTAATCCTTGATGACTCAAAGCTCAATGCCGGGAGTCGTTGTATAATTTGTGCGCCGAGCCGAAGTCAAGGCGCCGGTCAATATCTTGGTCAAAGTCAGCGGCGGAAAACCGGCAGAACTTCGACCGATTAGGGACCCGAAGATATTGAGTCGGTATGCCGACAAAGGCTTGAAAGGAAAGGTCTATACACGGACAGGCATGACACGTGCATTTACTAAAAACCAACCGGGTCTCGGACAATGTGTGTCACGGACAAGTGCATGGTCGACACGAGGCTCCATGGGATGTTTGGGTAGTCCTGTGCTCATCCGAGAGGCGTAATAAGACCAAACGGACCGCGACAAGGATTTCCCCGGGTTAAGGACGTAGTGTGCAGTGTACGGTCACGTGCGCGTAGTGTGCAAGCAGTCTATATTCTTTTTCTGAGTAAAATAGAAATTTTTTATGTGTCTTAAAAAATATGATGCATGATTTTTTTTTGGAAATTTTCTTTTTTTTTGAAAATCCCTCTTTTTTTTTTAATTTTTTTTTATGAGCACATAAGCACGAAAATTCCGACAGTTAGGGACATTATTCCGACAGTCAAAATTTTGACTTTCTCCGAGGCGGCCAAAACAACATGAAAACCGTGCAAAAATCAACACACACACAAAAATGATTTTCAAAGCCGGACGGAAGCTTGACCTCAAAAGCTTTTTTTTTTTTTTGAAAACGGTGATACCGGTACGTGGGATTGTTAGACCACAATTTATCCCCGACTCGTGTTAGGAGGCGATAACGGGAAATTTAGTGGTTTCCACCAATATACCGAATACCATTTTTTATTAAAAAGCTTAGTCCCCGCCGGAGTCGCCACCGTGATGATGTTGCCATTTCGCGGAAAAATTCGATTTTTGCGTTTCTTTGAAAAACCAAATAAAACCGAAAAAGAACGGAGTCGCCACGCCATTTTAATTTTGAGGGCCAAAACTTTGAAAAAGCCCGAGATCAGAGATTTAGGTTCGGAGGTCATGTTACGCGTCGGGAAGGACGTTAGTGTGCACTCCGACGCGCCTCGTAAAACGAGTCTTCCAAGCTGAAAATCATTTGTGTGTGTGTGTGTGTGTGTGTTTTGGCCAAAATAAGTTGAAACTCAGAAAAGTAAAAATTGGGATATCTTTTAAGACTTTAAACTGATCCCATGATTTTTTGGAAGATTTTTGGATTGAGATTTGGTACTCAAAAGACCTTTTGAAGTTGAGAGCCATTTCTGCCAGAATGAAAAAGGCAGTGGACCTTTGATTTTGAAAGGGATTCAAGGGTCTTAAAACTTCATAATCTGGATAAACTCAGAGAATGAAAGTTGTTCTAGACACCTTAAATAAAGTTTGTGAGAAGGAATTTTCCATTTTGGAGAAGATTTGAGGGGTCAAAACCTTCTGGAAACCTCAGATATGAGATCTGGATTCCCAGAAGCTGATGAACTAGCCTCTGAAAGAAAATTTGAAAAGAGGAGTTTTACTCACCCAAAAAATAATATAAAAATATGTCTGGAAAGCTCTGGATGTTGGCTACAAAAAGTATTTTGTAGTAAACTCCAAATTCCAAGTTTATCTGTGTCCAAAAATTAAGACCATGGACTGAGGTCTGAGAAAATTGCTACTGGACAGCAACTTCTCAAGAAAGAAAATATGATTTTAAGGGGGGTTTTGCATCCATGCTTGTCCCCATTTACCTAGGTTTTGGTTAGTGATCACTAGACATTTTAGTGGTGAATCAACTATACCAAACCATCCTTGGGGTACATTAGGACTAAGCATTTCATTTGCTTGGGGAGGGGAATTTTACCCTTTGAAATCAAGATTTAGTGCTTGAAAATGGTTTTTTAGGTTTTTGAAAGTGCATTTTTGCAAGTAAGCAAGAAAAGCTTTGAAAATAATGTTGATCTTTGTAGAAGATCATCCATGGAGATGGTCTTCCATGGTGATCTTCTTAGATCTAGAGAAAGAAGATGAAAGAACTACATTTTGTAGTTTGAAGATGCATGCATGGATGAGATTTAGGGTTAGGAAGAGGAGGGTTTACCAATCTTTCTTGTGTTCTTGGAGTGTTTGCCTTGAGTGTATGAGTGTTTAGGGCTTGAATATGAGAGTGAGTGGATGAGTATGAGTTGGGAAAGATTGGAGAGAAAAAGGTGACAATTCTTGAAGAATTCTCACTGTTTTCTCTCTATATTTCGCCAGAGGTTCGGTGCAATTGTGTTCTTCCTTCTTTTTTTGTGACTGGAGGGCTCAATTTATAGCCCTCTGAAAATGACAATCTCATCCGCGCGGACAGTCCAGCGGCGTGCATCGTTCATTAAATGCGGCTCCGGCTTTGGACAAGAAGAATATTTCTTTTTGAAATTCAAATTAGACAGCCAGTTTATGTTTTCAGCATTGCTATATTTGGTTTTCTTCTTTTGTTTTTCTTTTTGAGATTCTTTTTAAGGTTTAACCTTAAATAACAATGCCCATTTTACCCTCACTTTGTTAGAAATGTTAGGATAGTTAGGAATTGTTAGAAATGTTATAACTTTCGTTAATTTTCTAACGAAAATTCTAACAAGCTCAAATTGGAGCACTTACAAGAAGCATTCCCCCTAATCACCAAATCGCAGCGGACTGTAAGACTTTTGGCTCAATACAGCTGCTAGCACACCCACTCTGTGGCCACAGAGGGGAGAGGTCACAGGTATGATGAACCTTCAATCACTTATAAAACAAATCAATAATTGATTGAATTCCATTATACCCCCTAATCACATGTAATATCCAAGCACATAATAGTTACTTGAAATAAAATCCACAAAAGGGATAATAATATAACAACATGGTAAAATATACTCATGTTAAATCAATACTATAGTGCAACATTCATTTAATACACTAAGCATAATACCATCAATGAATATTAATTCAATTAAGGTAACAATATAACCACATAATTCACACCGGGATACAATATAATCAACATGCCAGATAATTCACAATTGGGATACAATATAATCAATATGCCAGATAATCCACAATTGGGATATAATATATCAATATGCCAAATAATACACACGGGGAATACGGTACAACGATGTAACACATATACATTTCTAACCAACACAATAGTGTAATTATAATCTCTACACTATTCAACGAATCACCAAGGGTATGGGAGCAAGTAAGGCCACCCTGAACCATAAACCATTTCTACGAAGTCATCACTCAACCTTGAATAATCTTAATAAAAGTTCAAGATCTACTTCCCAAGTTTGAACTACTTTAGTGAAGTTACTAACCAAGCTTATCAACCATTTTCCGAACAATATTTAACTACTCCCTCAATTCCATTTTGATCAAATAAGACATCATGGCCTAGCCAAGGTATTCTACTTTAACTTAGGTTAAAAAGGATTAATTCATATCCGGGTTGGATTAGGTTCTACTAACTTATAATGATTGGGAGTCAAGCCACGAGGTTATTGGTGAAAATCAGCAAGAAAGGAAACTCGGAAAGTTCTGGTGACATGGGCGACCGCCCAAGTCACCATGGGAGACCGCCCAAGACGGTTTCAAAAGAGGGTTCAAGGCTTCTGAAGGGATGGGCGACCGCACAAGACTTCTTGGGCGACCGCCCAAGAAGGAAAGAAAGGCAACCTAAGGGCTGGTCACATGGGCGGCCGCTCAAGCCCCTATGGGCGACCGCCCAAGGCATTTTCCAGCTATACTCAGATTTCAAACCTCTTTTCACACCTACTCTTTTTCCTTGTTATAATCTTTCTTATTTTTATAAATACCAAAAGGATCTTCTAATTTTTAAACCTCATTCTAAATCATTTAAACCCCAAATAATATAACCCTAGATCATTTACCACTAAATTCTCCACCCATTTCACTACCACATTCAAGTTTACCCTTCTTACTCTAACTCAACCCACTTTATTACACTCTTGATCATCTTCCTTAAACCACAACATCATTCTATAACATTAACCAATTTCTCAATTTCAAGAAGGTTTTCAAAGCATCAATTAATCATTTTAATAACAATAACAACACCCACTAGTTCATGAACATTAAATAGAAGAGAAGATTATAATAACTCACATCATTAAAAGTATACCAAGTCCTTTTTCTACTTCTTTCCATCCAAATTAAATAAACTCATAATCTTTCCCAAATCAAAGTAAAATGTATATAATCACATACACTAACTCCATTAAGATCATTAACATCTTACACTCATTATACCCTCATTCCTTCAACTTAAACCCCCATCTCATAACTAAAATCAATTAAATCTTAAATAATCATTTTACTCAAATAACATCATTTAAAAATATCACAATCATTTTATTTACACAAATATTCATAAACACATAAAGTGAGCAATATTTAGAAAGAAGTCATAATAACTTACTTAGCAATTATGGAATGGAATGAAGATTTTCTTAGCTTGATGTGCTCCTCTCTTCACCCCGAACACGAAAGTACACTTGATTTGGAAAATTGAGAGGAATTGCTTGCTCTAGAAACTTGGAAAGGAAAGCTTCATGAAGGAGCTTCCATGGATATTTTTGAGAGGAAGGAAGAAGAAAATGGTGAGGAAAAAGTGGGGAGGTGAATAAAATGATGGAGAAAGTATGGGAGGAGTATGGAGGGAGGTTGACTAAGGAGGTGAAGGGAGGGATTTAAGGGTATGGCCCCCGATCCCTTCTTAATAAAAAAAATATATTTTCTATTTATACTTCCCCTACACAAAAAAGCTTAACTATCCACATCTTATTTATTTTATCCATTTCTATTTATACTTCTCCCAAGATGCTTTATTTAATTTCCCTATCATCTCATCCTATTATAAGAAATCAAGGATATAGAATGAACACATAATATTAACAATAATATTAAAAGCACATAAAGTCAACAATTAATATAAAAGACATATAATATAATACTAAAATAGGTGCCTAGGGTTAGGGTCGTTACACTCACTCCTCCTTAAAGAAAATTCGTCCCGAATTTTAAAAAGACTTACCTTAAGGATCAATAACAAAGGTTACTCTCCCAAGCATTTTGAATTACAACCTTCAAACAGTTTCCTCAATGTCATGATTCTTCTATACATTTTTACAACCCGAATACTCTAGGATTTCAATTCCCTAAACTACAATTCTAATAACTCTCAATGGTTCTCCCGCATAAGTCCAAATCCGCTTAATCATCATTAATTGAAAAACTCCATACAAACAAAGGATCATACAATTAAATTTTCCATACCAAGCTTTATACAATACCCATTCAATGCTAAACTAAAAACTATTATTATACGCAAACTTGCTAAGGTTAATTAACTTCTTAACTTGAAAGGAAGTCCATCACAGAACACATAACCTATTTTTCAAGAATCTAGATAGTCTTCTAATCTCTTCCTTTCAAGTAACTAAATTCTCCAAACTCTTAGGATCGATAACAAATCCCACAAGAGTGCTTCAAAAAAAAAAGTAAGGTTCCCACTTAACAACATAAAATAATTGCAGCCACTCTCGAGTAGAGGATAAGAAAATTTCACTTATCTAAGTTAACTTCCTCAAAGCATACGCTATCACTTTCCCATGTCCCATAATATCACAACCAAATTTTCCTCTAATACACACTTGAAATTCACAAGGTCCTCACATCCATTAGGTAAGGTAAGGATCGGATCTATAGCCAATCTATTCTCCATCTCTATCAATATGATTCATCCTTATTACATCCTACACCATATATATATTCTTTAGAGTTAGCTAAATCAACGATTTTACAATTCTCAAGAATTCTCTAAAATTTCTTCGGTAGCACTTGTCAACCCCAAAGATCACGGACACAATCCTCGTAAGATCCATGGTAACATCCAAGCTTAAGACTATAGAACCCAAAATTTGGAATCCTCTCGAGCCAACTCACACTGGCTAAACTTCTCAAACGATGACCTCTCACTAAAGGCAAATAACACAGTTCGCAAATGATCTTCATGATCCTCTCGTAACTCCTTATAAACAGAAAGGTTATCCATTACCATAAAGCCATTAAGATAAAGACTTAAAAATTCGGCTCATCATACCCATAACCAACACATGAGATACTCCGATGGAAACACATTTACCATCTACTCAACATTAGCACATAAATTTTTTTTTTTTGAAAAGGCTTCTTATGCAAGTCTAACACATACCAAATACTCTTCACACTTTTAACCAAAACTTTCTGCCTTTAATGCTTATATAACAAAATTACCACCTAAGGTTTATCTGTATCAAATATCAATATAATCAAATTAGGTATAGAAAAGGAGACTCACTTCTTATGATAGTCTACCAATGCACAACAACTACTTAACCCTCTAGGTCAAGTATATCTCATAATTACAAATCGGTAATCATACCAAATCAACTGGCAATACATGCCCAGCTATAACCACATCACCACCGTGGTAAACCAAAGGAGATTCGAGGTATTCTCTTATAAGAGCAGAATCCTCTAACAATAAAATAAATCTCAAGCAATGTATGCCACATAGAAGCAAAATGTGATGCCAAACATAAATGATATGAAACATGATCTATAAAATATGACCCCTAACATCTCAGACAGGTAATATACCTCTAGTGACCTCTGAGGGAGCTATCTCTCCTATATCCGAAACACATACTCGACCTTTAGACCTTCACTTTACAACACCATTTTACCCTAGTCAATATTGCTATTACTAAATCTTTCTTCACATCCTTTCATGATCATTCTAACTTAACTAAAATGGATACAGAATTCCCAATCACTTTGAATATCAACCTTACCACATTCAATCCAAAACCACCATTTCCTGCTTATTTCCAAAGTCATATTAATTGACTAACCATTACAACCACCATGTATATCACCTAATACATCATATACCATATATGACCATAATTCAACAACAACTATACCATTGAGTCAACTTTAATTATAAGGTTCTCAAATGATACCACATACCTTCTCCAAGCCATATAACTCTATTACTCTATCTTTCCACATTAATCCATATCTTATTATCACTATTCGCCATATTCATTCACCCACTACCTAAGTTATTTTCATTATTTTTACACATCACAAGCCACCCAACAATACTCTCTCCACCATATGTTAATCTTTATAATACTCTTTTCAATTACTAACATATATTTTATCAAATCATCACTTTACTTATTTCCAAACCCCTCTTTCATTATTTCAACAGCCAAACAAATTGTCAATCTTATTAATAATCATTTATACGGTAATAATAGCATCGTACAACATATATAACAACAACTTTACAACTTAGCCAACTTCATTAAAAGGAACCCTAAACAATACCACATACTTAAATTATTTTTCTTAACATCAATACTATACCAAAACTTCACTATACCACATCTCAACTAATTTAACAAATTTCAACCCAAGTAAAATGCACCAACTCACCTGCAACATTTTCCATATTCAACCCAAGACCATTTACTATAATACCATGACTATGAGGCTACAATTTAAACATCCTTCATTTTCTAGAACCTTTCGCTGGTCATCATTGTTTCCAGCCATTAGAACAAACTCCTGCACTAAACACTCGACGTCAATCACCACACACTCCCCCTTAGTTTAGACATCTACCCTTGACCTCTAAACTAAACTCTGATACCAACTGTGAGCACCCCAACCAAGGACCTAATGCGTGTCCCGAGCTTGAGAAGCTCAAACTTCGAAAACCCATCTTAGATTTTATTTTTTTTTTAAAACTTTTATTTCACTTTAAAAGAAAATCACTTCTCAAACTTTCAAAATAAAATCAACTGATAATATCTCGACGAAAAAGGGGATACAACTCAGCTTCGGATGGTAAATTATAAGCAGAAAACTAAGAGTTACCACGACAAGAAAGTAAAAAGAAGATCGTTCCAAGTAGGGAACTATGTGCTACGAAAGATCGAGGTAACTGGAAGGAAAGCTCAGCAGAATAAGCTATCTCCCAATTGGGAAGGTCCCTACGTCGTTACTCAAGTGGTCAAGGAAGGAACTTATATGATTGGTCATCCAGACGGGGAGGAGTTGAAACATTCGTGGCATGCTAGCCACCTTATCAAATATTACTTTTAAGTTCAGTTTCAGTTTTAGCTTCAGTTTTTAGTTTGAGTTTAGTTTCAGTTCCAGATTTCTGTTTTCTGTGTAATCGTTCTACTACTTCAATAAAATTTGCAAGTTCCATTCAAACCAAGTTGTGTTACGTCTATGCATCGATCTAACAGACTCGACTATTAGTCAGTCTTGTTCCTTTAACAGGCTCGACTCTTAGTCAGTCTCGTTCCTTTAAACAAGTCCTTCTCTTAGTCGACTTCGTTCTAACAAGCTCGACTCTTAGTCAGCTTCATTTCTTTAATAGGCTCGACTCTTAGTCAGCCTCGTTCCTTTAACAAGTCCGACTCTTAGTCGACTTCGTTCTAACAGGCTCGACTCCTAGTCAGCTTCATTCCTTTAACAGGCTCAACTCTTAGTCAGCCTCGTTCCTATAACAAGTCTGACTCTTAGTCGACTTCGTTCTAACAGGCTCGACTCTTAGTCAGCTTCGATCCTTTAATAGGCTCGACTCTTAGTCAGCCTCGTTCCTTTAACAAGTCCGACTCTTAGTCGACTTCGTTCTAACAGACTCGACTCTTAGTCAGTCTCGTTCCTTTAACAGGTCCGACACCTAAGTTGACCTCGTTCTAACAGGCTCGACTCTTAGTCAGCCTCGTTCCCTTAAACAGGTTTGACTCTTAGTCAATCTCGTTTTCAAAAACAGGCAAGTATTAAGTCGACTTTGTTTCTAAAAACTAAGTCCGACCAAAGGCTAGCTATGATTTCAATCTCTATAAATCTAGTTCGACATATATACCAACAAGGATCAAGGCAAAATGATTCAAGTATGAAGGTCAACTACGATTAAATAAAAACGAGTCCCCCAAAACTGGGCCAGGACTTGAGCAAAACAAAAAGTATTACGAGTTAAACTGCCTCCCAAAAGCTGGGCCAAGGCATAAACTACTTAAAGCAAAAATAAAAAGATTGTTTTGACACATGTATCATTACATCACCAAATCAGGATAAGGAAAATTCAAACTGCTGGATCGTCCTCAGTTTGGTCGTCATTTGTAGCCTGATCACCAGAAGCCTGTGCAAGATCCCTTTCTTGCTGTTATAGATGGTTGAGCTTACCCGATTCAGAATAAGCATAGTTTGGGGTGTCAATATCCAATGCCAGTTCATCTGCATCTTCGAGCTCTTTGAGGATAGTGTTAAAATTCACCTGCTCAATGGGGGGTGCGACCCAAGGCTCAGCTTCCATCTTGGCATCTTCTTCAGCGAGGGTCGCCAGATCATTCTCATTGTAAAGGATAAGAGGGTGACCTTGACGAGCAGCCACATCATACTGTTCCTCTGAAGCCCACTTTGCCAATTGATTAATCGGTATGTCGACAGATGGGTCTACTAAGATACGGCGAGCCATGTGGCGCCGACCTACATCAAAGAAAGATCTAGCCTGCTCAGTGATAAATTCATGGCATTCGTCGCTCTCCTTATAGGCCTCTATTGCAACCTTGATTGCTGCCTATTGATTGGCCTTGGATTCTTCCTCCCACTTTTGACGAGCTGCCTTTTGATCATCGGTTTGCTTAACCAGCATGGCAGTTCTCTCTTCCAACATCTTGGTCGCCACCTCCAGCTCCCAACCAATCTTCTCTTTGCATAGCTTGACTCCACCTAGCTCCTTCTGGGCACCTCCGAGTTTGCCCCATGCTTCCTCCTTGGCCTTCAGAGCATCATCTTTGACTAGATTAAGAGACTCATAAGCTGAATCCAGGTCGGCATGCTTCTCCTCCAGCTCGGCATGTTTTTTCTCCAGCTCCCCTAGCTCGACCGACTTTCGATCATACATGGTCATTGCAAGTTTCTATTGCTCCTCAGCTGCCTTCCAACTGATCTTGGCCAGCTCGACCATAACAAGAGCCCGCAGTAAGATAAAAATCAAAGGGTCAGATCGAGCAACTTGTAAATAAATCAGTAAACCAAAGTAGAAAGTAAGGAAAAGCTAAAAGGTTACCTCGGAATGAACCATGCCCGACCTGGCACTGAACTCCTCAGCATTCAAGCCCTTCTTGGCATATCTACAGAAGAAGAAAGAGGGGAATCAGTCCTACTTACAGACTCAAGCGACCTACTTAGGGGCGACCTAGATTCCCCTGGAAACCCGTTTCTATTTCTAAGGAAGGAATCCTTAACATAGAACAGAGCTAGATGGTCGAGTAATTCGTGGAAAAGGTGAAAAGACACAACTGTTGGGCCGTCTACTTCTAAATCTCCCAAGTTCTCTCCTACAGGCCAACCTAGTTCGTTAAAGGTCAAGCCCCACCTAGTCAAGATGGACGCACACTCACTCAATGTCATCTCCTTCCATACCCCTCCTATGTGTTTGTATATTCTGTGGTTAATGGCGCAGTACCTGTACCAAACCCCAGGTTCGCAGCTAAAGGTTCTAGCCATGGCAGAAATCGAAGAAAGCTCGAAAATAAGACTAAAAAGCAAGGAAATTGAGGGGGTACCTTAAATCGATTTGAAGACGAGGGACGTAGCAAAGAAAGCAGATGACGAAGTGCTCTGGAAATCGAAAATTGCCTTCACTCAAATTCTTGTTGGGGTTTATCTCTGAATTGATGGTTTGTAAAATCCAAAAAGGAAAAAGATTTTTCTTTTATACCCCCTGGTAATCCTTTCTCGAATTGGAAAGGGTGTGTTTTCAAACGGTTAAAACTCCGCAATTAATGCCCCGAAAGGTTTCCAAGGCAGTTGTCCAATCGTCCCACAAAGCAATGATTACGAAAATACGGCGCTCCTACCGATCTAGTCGTCCACAGTTAACGATCAATATTGAGCCACATCATCATAGTCGACCAAGCAACAGTTCAAGCATCTATCTGCGACCTACATGTATCTTCATCAAAAATTTTATCAAATGCTGGTCCTGGAAACAACATTTGGTACCAAGAAATTGTACAGAGTAAGAAGTCTGTGAAATGAGTTTTGATATAGACAATAGATTGAAATGAAAAGAGGGAACTATTAAAACACGATGAAGAGTAAAGAATTCATTTATACGTATAGAGCCAGAATGAGTGACCTGAACATGTGTGCCATTAGGTAAGGACAAAACAACAGATGATGAAAGTGGAATGACATTATGCATAAGATGAGGTGAGATGCATATATGGTCAGTGGCTCCAGAGTCTATAACCCAAGCATTAAGACTATGAACAGAGGCAATGAAAGAAATTTGAGTAGATGAAGTCATACCAGCCATGTGCATTTGTGTGTTAGCCATATTCTGAGTCAAATGATCCTTTTGTGTAACTTTGTCTTTTTGTATCATGAGCATGACCTGATTGAGCTGATATTGCAGTTGTTCAAGGCTGACAGGATTCCCAGTAGACTTGTCACCATCAAAAGTACTATGTGCAGACAAAGAGACTTGCATAGCCCTAGGATTCCCATTCTGAGATGTCTGTCCTTTTCCAATGGTAGAAAACTTTCCTTTAAAATCTGAGCTACGATTGTGAATAGGATGGCCAGCTGGAAAACCATGTAACTTGTAGCAATCACCCTTCATATGTCCTTCCTTGTTGCAATAGTTACATATAACTCCCTTCTTGAAAAGTGGCTTTACATAGCCTGTAAGACTGGTTTTAGCCTGAAAAGCAGCATTGATATTACCCAAATGACTAGTAGGGCCATGTTTAGTTGTCTGAGAACTAGTGGACATAACCATAGGATCCACGATACCAGGAATATAATTGTGACTCAGTGTTTCTTCCAATTTTACCATGTTGAAGGCCTGGTCTAGATTAGGAAGTGGAATGGTTCTCAAAATTTGACCCCTAACTCCAGCGAATCTCTCATGTAATCCCATTAAAAATTGCATTAATTGTTTTCGTTCCTCTCTCTGTTCATTGTTTCTCCCAATATCACATGTACAAGCACATCGACACACACTGATAGTGTCTAAAGCAGTATTTTCATCCCACAAACCTTTCATTTTATGATAGTAAACTTCAACAGAAGAGTTACCTTGTTCCATTATGTGCAGATCTTTCTCTAGTTGGAAAACTCTGTGCGAATCAAGGGAGGAAAATCTCTGAGACAGTTGACTCCAAAAAGATCTAGCAGTTGAGGCAAAACTCAAACTGTTTCCAATCTCTTCACTTACAACATTCAATATCCAGGAAATGATCATGCCATTCGCACGTTTCCATAGTGAATATAACTGAGTGTCTTTTGCAGGTTCAATGAAACTTCCATCTACTAAACTCAATTTGTTCTTAGCTGACAAAGCTATTTCCATGGAACGCCTCCATGAACTGTAATTCTCTGATCCTAGCAGCTTCTTAGCAATCAAAACGAGGCCTGGATGATCATTATTACGGAAAAATAATGGATGCATATTTGAATCCACATAAATTTCCATAGTTGACGATGCAAGTGGATCGAAATTGATTAAGGAATCAATTGAATAGATCGAAATTTATTAATGAATTAATTGAATGGAATCGAAAGAGAAAAGTGCACAAAATTAGTGCGAATTACCCTGTAATCGAGAAAACCAAATTTCTTCACAAAAATGAAGAAATTTGGTAAAAATTGCAAAGAAAACATAAATTCTTTACGAATATGAATGCGGAAAGACGATGATACAAAGTTGAAACAAGGATCTAAGCTCTGAAACCATGACAAGAATCAATTAATCATCTGGAAACATGATGATCAGCAATCAAAGAATGAAGGATAGTGAATTTAGAGAGAGAAAGAATACCCAAAATATCCAATTGAGCTGAATGAATTGTTACAGACTTATCTACTCACTTATATACTAACCCTTATACTAATTATTATTTACAACTTGCTCACTCACTATTACAGCTGTCTACAGAATATCTAACAACTAACAGAAAATGTAAAACCAACTCTAACAAACTTTCTATACAATACATATATGTATATGCATCTCAGTACAATTTATGTCCATAAAGATGTACTATGCAGTGTTATCATATTTTGAATGTATGTACTTCACTTTTGAGTGTGGATACAAAATTGACTGTAGCTTGACTTGGAGAAGAGTCATCAATAAGATCAATATGGGTTAGTAGTGGTAGCTGGGTTGGTGACTGGGAGGGTTTGCAATGGTGGAACGGTAAGAGAAAGAGATTGTAAGAGGGTGGAGGTTGGATAGAAAGAGGGAGGTGTGGTGGGGAGGTTGGAAAGAAGAAGATGGATGATTTAAATAGGGGCGGGGGCAGCGGGGGTATGGCCGAATGTGAGGATGGTGTGGGTGATGGAGAAGAAGATTGAGATCGGGGTTGGTAGGGGTGAGAGTTAATTGGAAATATATAATTTACATTGTAGTCCTTTTACGTTTAAAATTTACATTTGAAACCTTATAGTTTTGTTGTTTGAAATTTGTACTGAATTTTCTTTTTTACCCTTAAAACTATGTCACATGTATTGCACATGGCCACTTAACTAACGATAAAAAATGAATGTCGTTAGCCTGAGGTACCTTGAACGAGCATAAAAAACAAATGAGGTACTATGAATGCAATAAAAAAAAGAGTTTAAATATGAAATCCACACAACACTAATAATTTGGTTACTATTGTTGCATTTTTTTCATTATTATTATTATTATTGGACTTTGAATAATTACTAAATTGCGCATTTTTTAAAATTGATTTGGGCACAACTATTCAAACTTTAATCTAATAACTAGTATGCCACCCGTGCGTTAAACGCATGGAAGAACGCTTCTCCAATTAAAAGCAAACCAATCAATAATGTTTAAATTTTAACAAACATTAAAATATAATGGAGACATGACATAAATAAAATATATATAAATAAACAAAATATTAAAAATCATTACAAATTTTGAAAAATTTCCTTGTACACAATATTTGTCATTTCATTGGTGGCGTTTCCATCCTCATCACACATTAGTATCCTCAAACCTTATCGATTTGTGACCCTAGACAATGCAACGTACAATTGACCATGACTAAATACGGGTCTCTTCAAGAAAATGCCAACATTGGAAAGAGATTGTCCCTGACTTTTATTGATTATCATTGCATATGACACAACTGGAGGAAACTGACGTCTTTGTAACTTGAATGGCAAGCGTATATCTAACGGAGTTAATGAAATTCTGGGGATTAAAACTTTATCCCCAACATTACTTCCATTTAGAATCTTTGCCTCCAAAACATGAGTTTCGAGTCTTGTAATGATTAATCTCGTTCCATTACACAAGCCTGCGTTGTGGTCAATGTTTCGTAACAACATGACTGGTGTACCAACCTTCAAATGGAGCTCGTGATTAGGCAATCCAGAACACTTAATAGTATTTAAAAACTCAGTCAAATGTAGGTCAGCAAAGAAACTGGAGTTATCCTCAGACTTGCATATAGAATCAAAACTTAAATAAGTCCTCAGTTTCGACTGGTTGTACGAGACCATAGAGTCATTAATGTTCTCAACGACATCCAGTGTTGGGGCAAGAATAGCTCTTCCATGTAAATAATCAGGATCCTTAAAATGATCAGTAAAATTGGGATATGTGCTTTCAACAATAGATTGAACCAAATCATCCGACCCATTAACAATCAAGTCATCAGGAATCGTAATTGTGGCTTCACCATCATTATCATTACCATATGTCCCATCTCCAATACTCAATATCCACTATGAGAAAGTCTTCAGTTGAAGTCCACTTTCATCATTTTCCATAGCTTGTAGTCTCATATTCTTGGTAAGCCTCAAAACTTTTACATGAGACCATAAATATGATGAATTGATCGAGGCCATAACAACATCTTGTCTGCTACCTTTTGGAATAACTGGAAGTGTCTGACGAAAGTCTCCACCCATAACCATTGTCTTTCCACCAAATGGTTTATTTAAGCTATCTGGATTTTTGAACCTCATTATGTCCCTCAAAGTTCTGTCAAGAGCTTCGAAACAATATCTATGGACCATAGGAGCTTCATCCCAAATTATAAGCTTAGTTCTAATCATAAGATTGATCCACAAAAAGACCTAGGGCAGTAGACAATTAAAAAAAAATAGTTTATTAAATTAGTTAGATTGATAAAAATGATGATTGCTTAAGAAAAAAAATGTAGTATACCTCTTAAGCTCATCTATCTCTGGTATATTATTGTCCACATGTATTTTTGTTGCATAAAATACATTTGAGATGGAAACTTTCTCTGATTGACTACACATGATTTAATCAATACTAGTACTCAAAAGCCCGTGCCAATGGCACGGGTCAGTACAAAAAGGTAAGCAGTGGAAAAAATGTTAAGTAGAATAAAACAGCTTCTCCATAAGTTGTCTTATGCCTGACTATCAATGTACATCAATTATGCCTTACATCCTTGGTTACCCTTTACGTAGAAATCTATGACAGTTTAAAAACTTGAAAAATGAACGAAAATGACCAAGAGCATTCTCAAAAGAGGCACTGAAACTAAAAGCAGGCTTCAATTATTCGAAGACAAACAATCATAAATATTTATTTTTGTTTTTGCTCTCAAGAACAAATTTGAATATTAATTTTTGGGAAGGTTACATAACTCAAAATTTTCTCATAAAAACCATTAATTCCTCCGTCCCAAATTAAAGATTCAATTTTGTTGTTGAAACAAATTAGAGTATTCAATTTGGGACGGTTACATAACTCCAAATTTTACTTATATAAACCAAAAGCTTACATGTACTCTCGTGAAATCGCTAAGGCTTTATTTCTTAAAGAGATCATCTCATTCTCTCACCTCCTCTTTATATCTAGCTATATTCTTTGCAGTGGATTTATGCCACCATTTTACGGAAAATTGATACTTGGGGACTCAATTGCGGTCTAAAAACTCATGCACTGAAGTTGTAGCCAATGAGGCCGTGAGGATTAGATCGATGCCATAAGCAACCTAGACTTCATGGGCATCTGTCAGGGTAGAGTATAGAATGTCATACAGTTGAACAAAAAAGGGTAATGCAACTTGACTACTGTATTTATTAACTAAACAGTAAGTGAATAAATAAAAACTCCAACTCATCAAATAGCACAATTTGCACTAATAAGTAATAAGTTCACAAATGAGTTTTATATCTCTTTATCTCTCTCGCTCGCTCATTTGAGATATAATTTGAGACAATGGGTCAAAGGTAATTCTTTGGCTAGCTAAACATACCATTATATAGGCATTGCCATTATTTGTAAACAACTACATAGAGAGTTGGAGAAAGACCTTCAAATAAAACCCGATACCTATTTGCGAGTACACGATGAATGACATTGCCAAAAGGTGGCTTAGCTTCAAAGTTCAAACAAAGCATCCTCTTCTCCAAATCTTTCTTGGTAAGTAATTTTACGACAACCCCACTTCTTTGTTTCTCTATTCTTGTCATATTAACCCAGAAATCGAGCCAATTTGATAATTCTAAGTTTTGAAATGCAGTGTCGATCGAAAACCCAATTTTGTCTCCATACATTGAACCGATGGATATAGAAGAATACCGGAATCACCGTTCGACACATCAGCTTCTGGCACTCCATGATCTTTCTAGACCAGTTCCGAGAAGAATACGACGACAGTAGTCCTTGATTCTTCCATGGAATTTTGCCCCTGTGGAGACGGAGATCCTCTCTGAGATAATGTGAATGGACTCTATTTTAGTAAAAATCCCAAACAGACTTTTGCATAATAAACTAAGCTTATGTAAATGTACTTAAGTGCAGAGCAAACTAAATTATCGAATGGCCCAAACCAATGTAGTTTACAAATATGCTGCTAAATGTCTCATATAATTTTTTTATATACTCCCTGTCTTTTTTTTAAAGCACATTTAAAAAAAAAATTATAATATCGGTAGTAGATTACATGAATGGAGTTCTCTTTTATAGGCCTTGTAATTCTTATCCTTAGTTGATAAGAACAGATTTGCACTTCAACAAATAAGAAAAATAAAATCAGTAATTGTTAATAAGGAAAATACTTAATTCATCTACACACGCAAAAATGCACAAAGACAAATCAGAAAGGAAAGAGAGATTAGATATTGGATATTTCAATATTACAAGAAAGTGGAAATGATACCTATTTGCAGAGTACCTGATGAATGACATTGCCAAAAACAGTGACAGCTATGGCTTCGGAAAAACCCTCGAGCGCTCAACTGGTACGAACCCTCTTGGAACTGGGCTGGATCGTCGCTTGAAGAAGTCGGAGGCCGGCGGATCCCAATTTGGATTGAGAGTTCTCAAATGGTATCTCTGAGCTTTATTGATTTCTAACCCTGGATTCAAATGCAAATTATTATATTAGCCAAACGGTTGCTGCAGCACCTATTACAAACCAAAAAAAAAAATGAGGCTCTGAGCTCATGTGTAGTGGACAATATATATGAAATACTAAAGATAGTATTTTGTCCGTCCCAAATTGAAAATCCATTACGAACATTCATTTTCAGACAGACTTAATAGCTTTTTGATCCAAGACATGAAATTTAAGTTGTTCAATTTTCAAATGCTCGGGGGGTACCTTCGTATGAATAACAGTGAACGATAAGCTTGTCCAAATTCCCCAAAAGATTCCACGCCTTGCCAACGGGTTCATCAAAAGCGCCTCACTTTCTTCCTCCATATTCAATCGACTACCTCGATCTTAACTCGATCAAACTCATATAAACATCTGGACACCAGACACACACTTGAAACACTTTCATGTAAACATCATCTAAAATAGAATAAACACAACAAACGATTACAAAAAATAAACAACCTCATATAAACATCATATAAATGGTCCTAATTCTCTGAAGCCTCCACTAAAAAGGAACATCCGGAATTGTAAATTCTAACATTATCGAATTACAAATCAAGCGAAGTAATCAAGTGATAATTCATCGAAGGTTAGATAATTAAGAAAAAGCACACAAGGAGGAAAGGTGGAAATCGTGAGGATTTTGCAAAGAAGAGACTACGAACTTACAACAACAATTTTCAAGAACTTTTTCGAAGAAGCCAACCTCAAAGCAAAAATACCCCCTGCACAATCAAAGAAAAAAGTAACCAACCTTACAAAAATGTTGCATTCGTTCGATGATAACCCTGAGAGCAATGAAGGCTTCAATTTGGAAATTGGGGATAAAATTATTACCCAAGTAACTGCAGTGAACAGAGAGAGAGAGAGAGAAAGATGGGGATGAGTTTGGGTGATGGAAAAGGGTGGCTGTGTGTGTTCGTGCGTGTGTGTGTTTGAGGGAAGAGGGCTGAAGAAGAAGAAAGATTTAATATGGAGTAGTGGGGCAATTCAAACAAAGTGGGGAAGGAAGATAAATCTAAGCCCTTGGATCAACTTTTCAAGAATGAATCTGAGCCACCACTTATGGGTAGGCTAAGAGGCGGTTATACCAACCTGTATTGTATATTAGATGTTACATAAAAAATAATGTAAATATCAATATCTCCATAGAGTATTAATAAGATTGTACCATTATAAAACTTAGGTTTGCATAACTGGATCAAGACAACCAAAGGAGATCCACCACATGTCTCGATATGTCTAAAAATTTCATCAACATATTGACCCAAAGAGTACAGCTAATTGTGTTATTACTGCAAAAAGAATATAATCAAGAGAGATAAAGTAAAGTTTGAAACAAAACTTTTATCAAAATATGAAACAATAAGTACATGTTGTCTTCCAACTCAACTTCTATGAATTTTTCACCTGGACTTGTTCGATTATGGTGTAAGTGTCTCATGGTGCCCTTTCTTATCACCCTCCCGACAACATCTAGAAAATAATGTTCACCAAAATTAGTTTAAATTTCTTCAACAGTAGATTCATATAGAAATAACATATAAAATTAACAAAACATACCTATCAAATCACAGTCAATGTCATTCTGCAGTGATTGTATTTCTGGAATAGACCAAATCTTAAAGACCTATTTGCTAAAAATATTGCCTTTTACAGAATAAATATCTGTGCTATCCAAGAAAATTAACTTAAATTGATTTTGTGTGATACAAGTCTTTCTCCTATTTTCAATCCCACTGATGTTTGCAATAAAGTAGATAGCACTCTCATTAAGTTTTGAAACAAATTTGTTAATCAACATTTTGTTAATGGTTGCTTGTATTCTATCACCCTAAGAAATGAAAGCATAAATAAAGGATTAAAATTTAAAACAACAAAGATCTAAGAATTATGATCAGTTAATTTAAAGCAAAAAGTATTTACCTCTTCATCCACGAATATTAACTCCCAAGTATGAGGAAGTTTGATTGTATTTTCTTGATCAGTTTCATATTTTCTGGCAACTCTAACCTTTATAAGCCAGTCAGATCTTCCCCTTCGCAGGTTCTTAAAAAGAGTTGCAGGAGCTGACATTGCAAAGGATATCAAAAGAAGTAACAGAGAAGCAAGAAAATATGGCAGTGAAGATGAGTGAGTTTCTTTATAGGAACAGAAGGAAAACTGAAAAACTCTTTGTATTCCATTCCATTGCAGTAAATAGGTTTGTGATCCTTCGAATTTCCTTGATTTATATTCATTTTTAAACTGATCATTTGTAAAAAAATAAATAGGACTGTTGTATAATAATATTTTGAATCTGTTTATTTATGAGGTTGTAATAATTTTGTATCTGTTTATTTATGAGGATGTAATAACTATACTGATTCCCAACGTTTTTCAGACACTGTTTTCACAGTCCATTTAATGCATAAGCATGCGCTAAAGAAGACATTAATTGGTGTTATCAAAATCTGATGAATGTTAATCTGGCTGAATAAAATTTCTACATTTAGCACATCCAGTTTTGGCACCAAATCGCCTTATTTAGCAGCTGAGCTAAAATACTTAAGTCATTATGATATAGTTATTGAAGGACTTAACTTCACAAAAATGGAGTCTCTAATCGGCACTAGACCATATTCCAAACCATGAAAGACATACTTGAATTGCTTCAATACAATTTCAAGCAAAATCATGACCTCATCCACATAATCTTCACCCCCTCCCTCTACATTTTACATTAAAATGGATAATATTTAGTAATAATGTGCAATAATTATTCCCATATCTTCATAGAAATCACATTTTAATTTCTCATTTCTCTTTAATTAGCCAACTAATCCTTACTTAAATACTAGATTTATTAAAATTTAAGAATAAACATGCAGTATATTGGTTCAAATTGTAACTTAAATCATCAAGTTGTAATTTTATTTTTTTTGTTAAAGTTAACAAAATGGATTGAAGTTAAAATATCACCATGGTTATTACATTGACATTCTATATCATTGGAAATTAATACTAGGTTGCTTGAGATAAAAGTATCGAGTCAATTGGTAAATTGTGACACATATTATTTACAAATATTCGATGATATTTTTTTTTACTATATGAAAAAAGTAGCTAAACTCTACCATATAAGTTGAGACAAATGTGGAATAATTATAATAGGATAATTAAACATATTATATTTTTTCTGAATAAATGAACTGTCTCTTTTTTTTTTTAACACACACACACACAGAAGCGCCTAGAAAATCATAGGGAGAGAAAACTTTCCCTCTAACTTCTGGGGGGATCGAACCCACAACCTCCAGGTTGGAAGCCATGAGCTCTGGCCACCAGGCCAAAGCCTGATGGTTCGGTAATGAACTGTCTCTATTTGTAAGGTGGGGTGGGTCGGTGGGATGTCAAAATACGAGTAAAATGATGACTTTTATTTATGCAATTATGTGTGACAGTATTCAATTGTCATCTAAAATAGTCAAATACTACTCATGTCATGTGGATATACATTGAAACTAACCTAACAACAATTGGTTTCCAATGGGTAAAAATTGACAAGGTCAATAGATAAGGTTGCAACAAACATTTTTACGTACCCTAATGTTCCTTTCAATTAAATGCTCCAACGTATAACACTCGAAGCATCATGTACACCACAAAAGAAGCTATAGGTTAATAGAATTATAAATCACAATTACTTGCAAAAAGTGAAGTAAAAAATATAAAGTTAAGACAAGAGAGGATAAGTAGGGCTAAAAATAAGGAGAGTAATGGTAAAAATAACAAAATCTTAATTTAATTGATTAAATAAAAATTTACGTTACCTTTTTCAGCCATTTTTTTATACGTATATAATTTCATCACAGCTGTTCGCCTCTCTCTCTCTCTCTCACTTTCACTTTCACTGTGTGCGTCTCTATGTGGAGTTGTGTGTTGGCCGTAGGGTCGTCGTTCATATTTTTCCTCTCTTTTCTATCTTCCCGCTTCTTCTTGAGTTGAATCTCATCCTTTCGGTAAAGCGGAAAAAAGTAATCAAATCTTACTGTGTGTATTTGTGTGTGAGTAAGAGTGAGAAAAGGGGCGGAGGAGTGTGAGGCACTATGGGCGAAGAGGGAGAGGATTTGGAGAGAGAAAGTGAGATTGGGTTTTGTGGGAGAAGTGCTGTTGCAATGGATACTCCCGAGCGCACCCAGATCGCCGCTCCCCTCTCCAAATTTGAGGTTTGTGAATTTGCATTTTGGGTAGTGTTGAATTGGTGAAAGGGTGCTTGTTGTGTTTTGTTCTTCTGGGGTTGTTTTTGTTTCGGACTTTGACTTGTGGGTTTATAATATTTGATGAAATTGTGCTGTTTTTTTGTTGAATTTTATTTTTTATGTGGATTGAAGGGTTTGACCACTGATTTTACTTTGTGGGGGGGTTTTGAGTGAAGTGGGTTCACTAAAAATTGTTTTTTTTTTCCTACTGATTGTGATTGAAATGGGTTTGACGGAAAATGTGTAAAATTGATCTTTGATTTGTTGTGGTGGGTTGTTTGGCAAGTCATGAGTGGTTGGTGCGCCTCAATTTGATGAAAGTGTCAGTTTTGGTTGTCCAATTTTCTGTGTTTGGGGTAATGTAGGGTTCTCTTCTGAGATTTAGTTGGATTTTTGGGGCTCTTGTGGTATGTGTTGGATTTGACTACGGTTGTTATGATTTTCATGATTTAGGTTTTTACTTTTTGGGGAATTTAGTGTCACTTATTAGAATTAGGGTTCTGTTTATTAGGGAGGGGGCAGATTTTTCAGTTTTGATGACCAACTTATTTCAATTAATCTGTGTTGTGCTCGAGTCCTTTCTAAATGAGTTGTGTGTTGAGTTCTTCCCTGATGTACATAGTTTCTGTGATTCAGTTGTATTGTCAAGGCTACAATGGCTATCTTGGCAACAACAATTTCTCGTTTCTTCTTTGTATTCATTTATAAATTTTGTACTATTTTCATCATTTTTATGCAACTGGATGTTGGGCTTTCTCAACCCAAAACCTTCATTGGCAAATGATACATCATTCCGTTTTCGGTGTTACCCAAATAACCCGTCTTTCCTTCCACTCTTTGCATCCTTACTCCATTCTTATGTTACAATTATGTTACAATTTGAGAAAAGGTTCCGGCCACAGCTCATCTTTGTAGTAAATTAATAAGTTTGTTAATCATGTAATCGTTCACACTCAAGTTTGTTTCCCTTCAGCCTACATAAATATCTCGATATTGTTAATTAATCATTGTGCATTGTGTTTGGTATGTTCCTTTGCAACTTCTGATGCTTAAACTTTGTTCTTCTAATTTGTCTTAGCATTCTACATTGACCAATTTCACCCTGCCTTTACCCATATTTTCCGACTGCAATGCTTTCTCAATCTTGTTAATGATTTGATGTATTAACTTCTGCTTTTCATTTTTCCGCGATAGCTTTTGTTCCTTATAAAAGGTCAAATATGAACTTCTATACTCCCTCCGTCCCACAATACTTGACACACTTTTCCATTTTGGGCGTCCCACTGATAAGTCACACTTCCTAAAATGGCAAAGAATCTTTACTATTCCCTCCACTCATTCTCTCTCCTACATTATTTTAATACTCACAACACCATTATAATTTACTATTCTCCCCACTCATTCTCTCTCCTACTTAACTATCTACACTCACAACACATCAACCTTTTTACTTTTTTCTTAATTCCCGTGCGGAACAGTAACTGTGTCAAGTATTACGGGACGGAGGGAGTATGTATTTTAATGATTTTTCTCCTGTATATTATTTTTATCCAACTCCTTGTTAAATGATTTCCATTTCTCAATTTGCAGAATTCCCCTGTCTTCAATTATATCAACAGTCTTTCTCCTATCAAGCCGGTTAAGTCAGCGCACATTACTCAGTCATTCAGCTCGCTTAGTTTTGCATCTCTACCATCTGTTTTCACCTCACCCCATGTCAGTTCTCTCAAGGAATCTAGATTTTTAAGAAGGTAAATATATTAGTGTTTTTGATGAATTAAGGGAACTTAAATATATGTTTTACTAAGGCTTTGTTACCCTGTATACATCGTGGTTATTTCAATTGTTTCTTTCAGGCATCAGTTTTCTGATCCGTCAAAACCTGAATTTTCCTCCGAGAATGGGAACAGATGTGGTGTGAGTGAAGGTGTTGGAAATGCTACTCACAACTGCTCGGAACGACAGGAAAATTTTGAGCCGAATAATTCAGTTGCTGAAACTTCCATAGAGCCATCTTATGATTGTTCAAAGTTTGACATTGAGCTCTCAAGAACCTTGACGTACGATTGTGTCAGTCCAGTCAACAAAAATATATCAGAAATGGCTTCCACATCTTCGATTGTTCCTTTTGTTCCAGGGGGCTCTGAAAAAGACCCATATAGGAATGAAATGAACGTAGAAGGGATAAGTCCAGTTGATCAAAAGAAAACAGCATCAGGATGTGACTGGGAGAGTATGCTTATCGATGCTGGTGATTTGTTACTATTTGAATCTCCTATTGTTATAGAGTCTCCCAAGGACCCCTGTGAAAAAGAGCCAGATATTACAAGGTGCCACGCAAATGATTTGGCAAAAACAAAAGCTTCTGTTGAACTTGGTTCAAGCGAACAACATGGAACAGAAAATTCTTCCCAAGAGGGTGAAGATTTGAAAGAAACATCCACAGACCAAGAAGTACTTGAGGATACTAAATTCAACAATTTTGCAGCCGAGCCATCAGAGAATCTAAATGATGAGGTGAGGACTATCGGTCAATATATTTTATGGTTATGTTGCATGCTTGTGGTCACATATACTAGTCTTCTACTTTTAAAATTTCACTTCATGAAGTGCATGCATGTGGTCATGTGGACTATTCGTCTTCTTAGGTGCTTCACTGTTTTGAAAATAATGGCCTGCCATTTCTTCCGTCCCAAAACGAATGTCCAAAAAGTTTTCAAATTTGCTCTCGACCAAGAGAATTCTCATTAGTGATGTACCACTGGGAAGCCTGGAAGTCTATGTTCAGTGGGAGAAGCCATACGCATTGTGTAGTGGCCTTCCCCACTTTACCCTTGGGCACATTGTAGTTAGGCCTCTCTTTTTGCCCATACTAGTGGAGGAATGATGGTACTTGATGCACTATGAGATGACTAGTAGTCAGCTTATTTATAACAGCCTACTTGCATAGCACTTAGTATATTGAAGCCGTTCACTATTTTCATCTTGTGTGGCCGCCACATTTTGGGCTCTGGTAAGATGATAGTTAAACAGCTAGACCTGATGTGGATTTTTTATTGTATCTAACGCTTTTTTGTTTGTTTGTTTGTAGCTTGGTTCCAATTTAAACCGTGGCATGAGAAGACGCTGCCTGGTTTTTGAGATGGCCGGGTCCCTTAGGATGCACTTAACTGATGGCTCAAGCAGTGGCTCTTCCACGTCGCAGACTCGTGAAATTACTGCTTCCAGTGATAGGAGTTTGGTTTCTATAAAGCCTGATTCTTCACGATGCATTGTTCCAGGAATTGGTTTGCATTTAAATTCTCTTGCCCCGACATCGGGTGATAACCACAAGGTTAAGCAAGAAACTTTGCCCTCTGGTGGGCAACTGATAATTGCACCTCTCTCTTCTGCCTCTTGTCATTCCTTGGCTGCCGGACAAGAATCTGTAAATAGGGTATCTGGTGAAACTTCTGAAAGAGGCATGGGTCCCACTCAAAATGGGGCATCTATTGTGGATGATACTTCTCAGACACTTGGATATATGGTCAATGAAGAGTTGAATCACAGTAGCCCAAAGAAGAAGAGGCATGTTTTTTCTACTTATTATTAGTTGTACATGCATATTTATCCATGTCACATATAATACATGAATTGCTAAGTTTTTTTTATTTCTTGTTTAACATCTTGAATTGCATTTACAGGCGTAGAGTGGAACATGCTGGAGAACCTGAGGCTTGCAAACGTTGCAATTGTAAAAAATCCAAATGCTTAAAACTGTAAGTTCTTGCATAAGACAATTTGCCATGCTTTAGGACTGTATGATAAATGGGTCTTACACACGCATACACCAAGTCTTATCTGTATTCTTTGGCAGTAGAAATATTCTCGCAGGGTTCCTTTGTATTTGATTGTAACAACTAACAAATACAAATTTCTATATGTGATATGAGTGTGATGCAATATAAATTTTAAGTCTGTGTGGAAAATTATATATATGGAGGTAATGACCAGTGAGCTATATGCTATTGAACATGCATAGAGGTTAGGCCAAGAACATGTGTGTGTGTGTACACACACACACACACATATGTGTGTGTGTGTGTGTATATATATATATATATAATTCCAGAACTAGACAACAAAGTCACTTTGAAAGAGTGGGAGGGGGTGTTCATGGAAAATAAGTTTATATAAATCAAAATGATCATAATACTGACTGTTTGGACTTGATATGATGCAGTTATTGTGAATGCTTTGCTGCTGGTGTGTATTGTGTGGAGCCCTGTTCATGTCAAGACTGCTTCAACAAGCCTATACATGAAGATACTGTCCTTGCAACTCGCAAGCAGATTGAATCACGCAATCCCCTTGCATTTGCCCCCAAAGTGATCAGGAGCTCTGATTCTGTAATTGAAATCGGGGTGAGAAAGTAGTATTTGAAATTTATTCAGTTTTAGATACTCCTCTCCCAAAATGGATGACCAAAAAATTTCGTAATTTGCTATTGATCAAAAGCAATTTTGAAAGTTTTTTGGTCATTCATTTTGGGACAGAGGTAGTAGTAATTTTAATATTGGATGTATATTATTAAACTGTTTTATTCATTTTGCAGGATGAATCTAGCAAGACACCCGCTTCAGCTCGACATAAAAGAGGATGCAACTGCAAGAAATCTGGTTGCTTGAAGAAATACTGCGAGTGCTTCCAGGTTTCTTCCCCCTTGATGCAAATTAGTGAATTACGTGCAATTTTTTATTTTTTGTTTCATTATATCTAATGGGGTTTCATTCAAAAGGGTGGTGTTGGATGCTCCATCAACTGCAGATGTGAAGGGTGTAAAAATGCATTTGGTCGCAAGGATGGTAAGTTTGCCTTCAAGCATCAACCTTATCTATTGTTTTCTATATACACAAGTGATACTTAGCTCTCTCTCTCCCTCTCTCTCTCTCTATATATATATGTGTGTGTGTATATATATTCCCCCTTCTCTTACGTTTTAGTGCCACATGTTGATTCATTGTTTGGTTTCATAGGATCAGAAGCTGAACTAGAAGAAGATGAAATGGACGAATGTGAAACAAGTGTGATTGATAGAAGTATGCAGAAGGCCATTGTACCATTTGAAGCTGACCAGACTTCTGCTACTCCTGGAACACCTTTACGTTTCGGCAGGTACAACTCTTCACAGCAAGAAATCAATATTCCTCTAAAGTTGCTTGTACCATCTCTAAAAATATCAGTATTTTCTTTAGGCAATCAATTCAGCTGCCAATGTCTTCCTCCTCAAAGGGCAAACCTCCAAGATCTTTTCTCGCAATTGGTTCTTCTGGTATACACACTATTCAAAGATTCGGGAACCCAAATCCAATTCAAACACAAGGAAAATTTGGGAAACATTTCCAAGCAGTTAATGAAAAAGATGAAATGCCAGAGATTCTCCAAGAAAACCGTTCTCCAATTATTGGCATAAAATCTTCCTCTCCTAATAGGAAGAGAGTGTCACCTCCTCATTCTAGTAGCAGCATAAGGCTATCACCGGGGCAAAGAAGCAGTAGGAAGTTGATACTACAATCCATCCCTTCATTCCCTTCTCTCACTCCAAAGCACTGAAACAATGCAGAATGCTTCTCTTGGTGGACAACAACTAGTTGTAAGAAATTCTTTCGATCTCTTTTTAATGTAGTTAGCTAGCTGGCTTCAAGTTCGTGCCTGTATAATAAGTAATGTTGTTATTGTCCGTCTCGTAAGGATCTACTATTAGAAGTATCAACCTTTAAATCTATATTATAAGAAGGCACAGTCATATTGTACAGTTTTTGTGTTCTTGTTCCTTGATTTTGCTTTGTTGTATCTCTGTTCAGGTGAAGTTGAAAAAGGTAATAGCATGTAGTGCAAGTTCAAGAAGGTATATAAGCGAATAAAACGTTTGACTTGTCAAATAAGAACAATTTTCTTATACTGACGGAGTAGTACTATGGGACCGACCCGAATCAAAGGCATTGAAACCTGAACCCGACCAACTTGAGTTATATCAAAATTCTAACTCCGTCCAAATTTGTTTGGTCACAATTTATGATTAATCCCTATTTTGAATGTTTTATACTCCCTCCGTCCCAAAATGTTTGTCCCATTTGACTTTTTTGTTGAACTTTGACCACAAATTTATGAAAGATTAATCATGTTTATGAAATTTTAAAAGTTGTTGTTGATAATATTATTAATGGTGAATCTGTTGGGATTGGAGTCAAAACCATGAAGGAAAATCGCAGGAGCAGTTTCTGGTCATGAGGGCGGCCGCGCTAGGCTCGTGCGCGACCGCGCTGGAGGATTGAATGAGGCGTTGGACTTTCTGGACTGTGGCGCGGACGCGCTGACTTGGGAGGCGGCCGCAGCTACGGATCCTGGATCGATTCAGTTTCCTACTTTGATCAGATTTCCTCTTGAATTGGTATTCCTTGTGACAGCAATATTTGGAAGACTTGTGAAGAAAGAAGAATACTTTCTTTAGTTAGGAATCCTTTTATTGTTAGGTCTTTGATTTCTTGTTCCCTATAAATACATGTGATAGCCTAGAGACAAATTGTAACATCGGAAAATATTAGAGAGAATATTTTGGCTTGGTAGCGCCCCCGGACGTAGTTGTTGTTGCAACGAACCGGGTTAACAATTCTTGTGTGTTCCTTTGTGTGTGATTTACTTTTCGTGTGTGTTGTTCTTATTATTACTCCTTGGCTTGGATCCGTTCCGCTGCGGTAATTCACAACAACTGGTATCAGAGCCCTTGGTTTTGTCGAATCATTGGTTGGCTGGTCTTTTGCTATGGATTTCTTGGGAGCTTTGGAGGATGGTAATAAGGTGTTGATCGAAAAGTTTGATGGGACGGATTTCAATTTTTGGAAGACACAAATCGAGGATGTTCTGTGGAACAAGGATTTGTATCTACCATTAAAAGAAAAGCCGGCGGACATAGAGGAAGCAAAATTCGAAATCTTGGATCGGAAAGCGTTAGGGCTTGTTAGGCAAACGTTGACCAAGGATGTGGCGAAGAATGTTTTGGAGGCGAAGACTACCATGGAGATGTTACGTATGTTGGCGAGCATGTACGAGGCACCATCGGCGCGAATAAAGCTCATCTAATGAGGAAGCTGTTGAACGTAAGGATGGTGGAGGGCATGTCGGCAACAAAGCATATAAGTGAATTCAAATCTACTGCGACCCAACTGTCTTCCGTGGCCGTTACTCTTGATGATGAGGTACTAGCATTGATTTTACTTTCTTCTTTGCCGGAAAGTTGGGATACGACTGCGATAGCGGTTAACGTTTCAACAGAAAAGTGAAGTGAAGTTTTCGGATGTCGTTGATGTGATTCTTGGCGAAGAAATTCGTAGGAAGAGCAAGGGTGGGACATCGGGGCTAGCACTAAATGTCGGTGAAAAGAGTAAGGGTGGCAAGAAGGTGATTACTTGCTACGATTGTGGGGAGAAGGGGCACTTTAGGAGAAGTGTCCGGCGGTCAGCAGAGCGAAGGAATTGAATGTTGCTGAAGAGATGGCGGACGTATTAATCTTGGGTGGGAGCAGTTCAACTGATTCGTGGGTTTTGGATTCGGGCTCGACGTTTCATTCATGCACCAGTGCAGAAAGAATGGAGCAGTACGTGCCGGGTGATTTTGGGGTTGTTCGTTTGGGAAACGATTATCCTGTCAAGGTCATTGGAAAGGGGGTTGTTCGGGTCAAAGCAACGGATGGGACTGTTTTACGGCTACGTGATGTGCGACATATTTCGGATTTGAAGAGGAACTTGATTTCCATAAGGCAACTTGATAAGGAGGGTTGTGTGGTGACCTTCGGTTGTGGGACATGGAAGGTAAACCGCGGAGCTAGCTTGGTGGCTCGTGGCGGCGTGGAAGATATGTTGTATACCACATGCAACATGAGTCGTTGGGGGAAACGAAGGCGCATCCCAATGATGAATGGTGGTGGCCGAGATCGCCATGGTGGGAGAAATTTCACTAAACGGTATGTTGATAGAAAATTGGGTGATGAAGTCGGCCGACGCGGAACCAATTTGGTCAACATGGGAGCGGGATCTAGAACGGTGATGCGATGGGTTGCAAAGAACACACAATGGTTCCAAGCTTGTGATTGTGTGGGGCACGTGGATTCGCGCTGTTCAGGATCGATAGTTAGCAAGCAAGTGAGCGGGGATGTGCAGGGAGGATCATTCGGAATGAAGACTCGAAGCATGGTAGAACCGACAGTTATGTTGAAGCGTAGCTCAGCTTCAACTCACTTGGATAACTAGACAAGAGGCCGGGCGCTACCAACGCATTAGCTGGCCACTGAAATTTGTTTCAAGAAGAGGTATCATGGATGGTTTGTCTCCAGGTGGGAGATTGTTGGGATTGGAGTCAAAACCATGAAGGAAAATCGCAGGAGCAGTTTCTGGTCATGAGGGCGGCCGCGCTAGGCTCGTGCGCGACCGCGCTGGAGGATTGAATGAGGCGTTGGACTTTCTGGACTGTGGCGCGGACGCGCTGACTTGGAGGGCGGCCGCGCTGGCTACGGATCTGGACTTATTCAGTTTCCTACTTTGATCAGATTTCCTCTTGAATTGGTATTCCTTGTGACAGCAATATTTGGAAGACTTGTGAAGGGCAAATTCTAAATACAGGGAGTGTTAAATACAGGGATTAAGGGAAATTACTCATTTGCCCCTTTATATACCAATTGATTTCACTCCCCTCGTTTTCACTCCTTCATTTCAAATTCAATTTGGCGACTGCGATAAACGACGAAGACGAAGACGAAGAAGACGAGCATGGCCAGAGTAAAAATTCCCAAGGTCGCCGCCGGTGCTGCCGCCGCCTCTACCACCACTTCCATCGCCGCCGCCGGAGCATCATCTCGCACCGTTCCCGTAAAGAAGGCAATAACTTAAACCTAATTTTGACCTAATTGTACATTACTAAAATTGTCAATTTTAATTTGTGTTAGATGGTTTAAAATTGATTCCAAGTTTTGGCATAAACTGGGTAGCATTGTACTGGGTTTTAATGGGACATCTCGAGTGAAACCACTCGAGATGCATCTCGAGTGGGTTTATACGAGATGTCTCGTATATACCCACTCGAGATGCATCTCGAGTGGTGTCACACGAGATGCAATGAACTGGGTTTTTACGAGACATCTCGAGTGAAACCACTCGAGATGCATCTCGAGTGGTGTCACACGAGATGCAATGAACTGGGTTTTAATGGGACATCTCGAGTGAAACCACTCGAGATGCATCTCGAGTGGGTTTATACGAGATGTCTCGTATAAACCCACTCGAGATGCATCTCGAGTGGTTTCACACGAGATGTCCTCTTGTATCTCGGGTAGACTTACACGACATAAATCTCGTGTAAATGTACCCGAGATATGTCGTGTAAGTCTACCCGAGATGTAAGAGGACATCTCGGGTAGACTTACACGAGACGGGCAGGGGCAGCGATGGAACAAATTAGATCCCTGTATTTTAGATCCCTGTATATAAATATATCCCTTGTGAAGAAAGAAGAATACTTTCTTTAGTTAGGAATCCTTTTATTGTTAGGTCTTTGATTTCTTGTTCCCTATAAATACATGTGATAGCCTAGAGACAAATTGTAACATCGGAAAATATTAGAGAGAATATTTTGGCTTGGTAGCGCCCCCGGACGTAGTTGTTGTTGCAACGAACCGGGTTAACAATTCTTGTGTGTTCCTTTGTGTGTGATTTACTTTTCGTGTGTGTTGTTCTTATTATTACTCCTTGGCTTGGATCCGTTCCGCTGCGGTAATTCACAACAGAATCAATAGAAATTTTTAGAATTTCATGAACATAATTAAATTGTCATATATTTGTGGTCAAAGTTCAACAAAAAAGTCAAATGGGACAAACATTTTGGGGTTTGGGGAGGAGGGAGTAGTGAATATTCAAATAATCAAAATCTTAGCCACAAACACAATTAAAGATACAAAATTTAACCAAACTTCAAATAAACTCACTTATATATCCGGATCAACAATAGGACTGTGTGTGTGTGTGTGTGAGAGAGAGAGAGAGAGAGAGAGTCTTTTTGTCTTTATAGTACTATTAAGTCCTAGGGCATGTGGGGTGTGTCCTTAGATCCTTAGGATCATATTGGGTCCAATATTTTCAATAGACAGTAGACATGGATGGCCTGGTGGGTGCACTCACCACTTCCCATTTCATTGCCACTACTTAAACATGATTGTTAGTGATGCTAACTTTTAATTTTAATTTATTAATGTAGCAAAATTCTAGATTTGTAATTAATAGTTAAAGGTAACTGAAATCAATTGAATAATTGAATGTATGTCTTGCTTGCTACAGAGGTTACTAATGTTCTCTGGTGTGATTAAAGGAAATGATTGTATAAAGTGCAACAAATAAACCCAAAAAGATGAATTGCAGTTTTTTGGTAGGGCACATACTGTATCAAAGTTGGGCCGGAAAAGGGTAGGCATATGTCCAATCTATTTATTCTACTGTGCTCTGTTCTAAAAGCCGCCTGGCGCGCCAGCGCCTGGCGCTGGCTCTCCAACGCCTGGGTTCTGGCCGCCAGGCCCCGACTAATCCCGACTAATCCTGATTAGTCCCCGACTAGTCCCCGCCTAGGCGCTAGGCCCGGCTCCGCCGCCTGGCATCCGCCTAGCGCTTTTTAGAACCTTGCTACTATGTGAACCTAATTTGGATTTTAATTTGAATTGTTGCGGCCATCATTTTGCTCTGTCATGACATTTCGACTGATAATGTAAAAAGTATAATACACAAATATAAAAACATTTTTTTAGTAAATGTAATGTAAAATATTTAGTAGTATATGTCTGTCTACTGTCTACGTAATGTAAAAAATAATTATTTAATAGTGCATGTTTTACTTTTTATAGTATACTAGCAGTACTTTCGTACTATACACGGCAAAATTATTGATTATTTTCTTAAATAATTCAATTTTAAAAATTTAAATTCCAAAATAACCAACGTTTGAAACTATTTACCAAATATTTTTGAAACTCGCTACACTGTGTAACGAGTTTGTAAATTTTTCGATTAAAATCGCTACACGGTGTAGCGAATTTAAATTTGCGGTACGGTGTAGCGAATTTAAATTTGCTCAATTTTATTTAAATTTATGCTATTAAAAAAAATTGAACTCGCTACACAGTATATCTAGTTCAAATTACCAAAGCACTTAGCAGGCCACAACCTATCCAAACCGGGCCACAACCGATCCAAACCAAACCAAAGGTACAAACTCCGTCTCACTTTAAATTACAAAATAATAATTACTAATAAAGAAAACTAAATAAAAATATTATTTTTTACATCTCAAATAAATACTTTAAAAAATATACTTCTATAAAAAATTATATTATTCATTTCAAAAATAAATATTACTTTCGACTCAAAATGAATAACCAAAAAATAACACTGCATTTTTTTATCAACAAATGGGCACTACTTCCTTCGTCGCAATGAATATTTTAAAAATTAATACTACTTCATTCGTCTCTAAAATTAATGTTTGTAATGTTAGTGCATTCGTCTCAAAATACGACATTAATTTTTTAGACGAATAAAGTAGTATTCTTTTTTTAAATGTTCATTGAGACGAATTAAGGAAGCCATATTCATTTTTTTTGACATAGAAAAAAAATTCTACTTTTTAATTTTTGAGGCAAATGAAGCAGTATTATTTTTTAAAATATTCATTGGGATGAAAAAAGTAATGTTCATTTTTTTTGGACAAAAAATGTAGTATTATTTTTTGGTTATTCATTTTGAGTCGAAAGTAATATTTATTTTTTGAAATGAAGATTATAATTTTTATAGAAGTATATTTTTTAAAGTATTTATTTGAGATGGAAAAAATAATATTTCTATGTAATTTTCTTTATTAATAATTATTATTTTGTAATTTAAAGTGAGACGGAGTTTGTATCGATCGGTTAACCATTATTATTTAGACCGGTCACCTTGGAAAAAATAATATTTCTTTATTATTTTGTACTTCGCTTTTGGTTTGGATCGATTTTGGTTTGGATCGGTTATGCCTATCGGTTAATCATTGCTATTATTTAGACCGGTCACCTTGGAAAAATAATATTTCTTTATTATTTTGTACTTTGCTTTTGGTTTTGATCTGTTATGCCTATGTGTGTCTGATTTGGATCGATCAATCAACCACTTATTATTTATTGACCGGTCACTTTGGATCGGTCGGTTATCCACTTATTATTAATCGATCATCATGTCAATGATTTATCGATCCTTGATTTACCGATCCTTGTCACAACCGATCGATCGGTTACACTAGCTACATGGTGTCCCAATTAAAAAAAAAATGAAATTCCCCTGCATACACGCATCTCTGTCGGCTCGTTTATTGCACACGTCATTTTCCTCCCAATCACGACTTGCCACATGTACTTTGCATAACATATCTTCAATTATGCCATGGAAGAAAATGACTAAATTGCCCCTGAAATTTTGGCAAAATTTTTGGCGCTATTACTGTTCATTGAATGTCCTGCTTTAATATATAGATAGACTTGTCTCAAAAATTAATATTCATTTTCTGAAACGAAGACACTAATATTATAAACATTAATTTTTACAAAAGAATACTACATCGTCTAAAAAAATAAATTACTATCTTCGTCCCAATGAATATTTTATAAAATATTACTTCATTTATTTAAAAAATTAATGTCATATATTGAAACGAAGGCACTAACATTACAAACATTATTTTTTGATGTAAATGAAGAAGTATTATTTTTTAAAATATTTATTGGGATGAAGAAAGTAATGTTCATTTTTTTGGACAAAAAATGAAGTATTATTTTTTGGTTATTCATTTTGAGTCGAAAGTAATATTTATTTTTGAAATGAAATTATAATTTTTATAGAAGTATATTATTTAAAGTATTTATTTGAGATGGAAAAAATAATATTTCTATTTAGTTTTCTTTATTAATAATTATTATTTTGTAATTTAAAGTGAGACGGAGTTTGTATCGGTCGGTTAACCATTATTATTTAGACCGGTCACCTTGGAAAAAATAATATTTCTTTATTATTTTGTTCTTTGCTTTTGGTTTGGATCGGTTATGCCTATCGGTTAACCATTACTATTATTTAGACCGTTCACCTTGGAAAAAATAACATTTCTTTATTATTTCGTAGTTTGCTTTTGGTTTGTATGTCTATGCCTGGTTTGGATCGATCGCACTTATTATTTATTGATTTATTATTTATTGATCGGTCACCTTGGATCGATCGGTTATCCACTTATTATTAATTGGTCACCTTGTCAATGATTTATCGATCCTTGTCACAACCGATCGACCGGTTAAACTCGCTACATGGTGTCCCAATTAAAAAAATAGAAAAAGAAAATCTGCTTGCATACACGCGCCTCTGTCGGCGCATTTATTGCACACACCATTTTTCTCCCAATCACGACTTGCCACGTGGACTTTGCATAGCATATCATCAATTATGCCATGGAAGAAAATGACTAAATTGCCCCTGAAATTTTGGCGAATTTTTTGGCGCTATTACTATTCATTAGATGACCTGCTTTAATATATAGATAGATTTATGATGCTACACCGGCTAAACGGGTTGCACAGGAACTGATGTTGAACCGAAAATAATGGATACTCGGGCTGGTCCTCTTCGAATGGTCACTCTGTCACCTACACACAAGCAAGAACGTGAACTAAGCCGGGGGTGGCTCCGGCAAAATCCCTCCAGCGTGAGAATAAGTGACTGGTAACAAGGTGGATAACAATGGAAACTTAGTGGGAAATCACTGTTCACCTTGTCACATCATACTATTTTGACGATTGTAGTGGGGTACATACGTGGCAGCACATCAATCACTTAACGTCACCAATCATGATTGTCGCCCATGCGACAATCCTAAGAAAAGGACAAAACCCACATTTCCGTCAATCCCCTCCTGTATTCGCACTATACTTGTCGCCTATTAATCGTACCAAATCATGTCGCTAACTGCCAACGGGTACTTATTCGCATACTGCCTATTCTCACGCTTCGACATTCTCGTGTCGCCACTACTCTTGTCGCCTCACTCGAATGTCGCTTCACCTTTTTGGGCTTACTTATAATACCCACTTCATATATTTGGCCCACTTGGCCCATTTCGCCACCTTGGGCCTAACCTACTGTTCAGGCCCAAATCCTAATTTCACAATCACATCAATAGCCCCCAATTTCGAGACCTGGATCATTCATGTTCCAGGCGAGAAATTCCAGTTGCTGTGCTTGATTTCCGCCCTCTTACATCAATCAGACGAGATTCAGGCTACCACTGACACCTAGCGGACATGTGTCACGTCCAGAGGGGTCCCTTTGACGGTTCGACGGCCGTGATAAGACATTTGAAGAGACGCCATGAAATTTGAAATCATTAAATGGGGGGAAATTAAAAAAATTTGGGGGCCAATTAATTTTAACTGATCAAAAAACCCTTTGAGATTCCCATAGTATAAATAGATTCCCCCTCATCCCATTTACACTTTTCGTCTGCTTTCCCTCTAAAACCTTAAAGGATTTTTCGGCCACCTACTATTTTTTCGGTGAACCCATTTCCAGCCTTATCCGTCATTTTCCGTTCGAATCTCCTTACAATCTTCGATCTTCCTTGAATTCCGATCACTATCCTTCGGTTTTCAACTGTTATTCAATCCGGAAACTAACCCCTTTTCACGTCCGTTGAAACTTCCGGCGAGCTTTCAACCTCTACTCAAATTTCTCAACGATCCTTCATATTTTCCAGGTAATAGTTTGATCTTTACTTTTCTTTATTTTCTTCAAATTCCTATTTGTCGCCATGGCTAGATCTAAGTCTTGCGTTAGACAAGTTAGGTATGGCCAGTGTCAGAGATCTGGGGGTATCTATTACTTGACTAGGGGCATTTGGGCGAGAATCCCACTAACTGACTTAGTACGTTGTTTAACTGTTAACAAAGTAGATCCCGCCATTATTGTCGCCGTTGAAGTTAGGGGTAGATGCTTCCTTCATGCCTCAGCCCCCATGTCTAAAAAAAATTTTACTTCTCGCGAACTTTGTGACAATCTTTGTCGCTTCTATGGCTCCCCCATAGACTCTGATAGCTCTGACACTGACTTTTCCGCAGCGAGATCTTTAGCTAGTAGGACTCATTATAAACAAATTCTTTCTTCTTCTGATTCGGGTGAGATGTCAAATCTGGAGCCCCCAACACTTCAACTCAGACTGGCGGGAACTCAACTTTGAACAATAATCCCAATCCTGACGCAGCGAAAACCAGCTCTTCCCAAAATCCTCACATAACCACTTACCACACAAAGAATAATATAGATCATTTAAACTATCACATCGCTGATTATGATGGCGAGTGTCTCTTTCCGCCATCAGACACAGACAGGACGGGATAGTCGTATTCCCGTCCCAACTTGAGACTGGACTTAGGATTCCTGTAGATCCGTTTATCTCCCTTGTTCTTTAGACTATCCCCATCAGTGACCCCGACCCAATCCAACCTCAAATAAAATATTAATTCTCTCACTTCCATATACACACTCCCAACCTTATATAATTTATACTTCCATCAGTGGCCTCGACCCAACCCAATCCCACCCAACCCAACCTTTTACAAATAAATATTTATTTTTTCTTTACTTCAACTTACCTAAAATACTTATTATTTTATTTTTTAAAATAATGTATTAGTAATAATATTTTTAAAATTATCCGTAAAATTATTAAAAATAATTACCCATACAATTATAAAAAAAATGAATTTTGATATATTTTTTATTTTTTTAATTTATATAATTATATAAAATATACTCCCTCCGTCCCAATAAGTGCTTCACCCTTTTGGGTGGGCACGCAAATTATGGAAATGGGAGGGGAAAAAAATGTTGCGAGTGTAATTTGAAAATAAGAGAGAGAATTAGTGGAGGGAATAGTAAATTATAATGGTGTTGTGAGTATTAAAATAATGTAGGAGAGAGAATGAGTGAAGGAAATAGTAAAGATTCTTTGCCAAAAAAGGAAAGGTGAAGCTTCTAACGGGACGCCCTTTTGGGTAATTAGTGAAGCTTTTATTGGGACGGAGGGAGTACTAGTTTTAAAAATATATTTATATAAACACAAAATCAAAATAATTTGGTGAAACACAAAAAAACCAATAAAAAAAAACAAATGGTGACCCAACTGGAGCCAACCCAAGGGCAATTGGCCAACCTAGGTTGCACAAAATCATGACTTTACATGCTTTTTTTTTTTTGGTGACTCACAAGGAGTGTCACCGATGTGAGTGGTCTTATAAAGCCCAAGCGGCAATAGTTGAGCTTCACCCTAACGCCATTAGGGTTCTTACTTGTTTCATCGTTATTTGTCGCGTCCTAAGACGAGAACCTACTACCCATCTCCTTCTCGACCTGTTTACTGGATACAACCAACAAGACAAGAAAAATAACGAACTCAAGATGTCGCTTCAGTACAAAAGGACAAAATCCTAACTCCCCTTCCCTCCAAAATTCACAACTGGCAGAATGATCCTCTTTTCATCATTTCCCGCATAGGCTGGGCACTCCCCTCAGACTTAATGGGCATTCACCCAAAAATTGATAAGAAATGGGCCCTTGATGAAGACAAAAAACGTCTCAAAAGGAAATTCCTCCAAATTCTTGCGGATGCCTCTGGCACTACCGAACCTCCTCCCGCCTTGTTTTCATGCCAAAAGATTATTATGGACCACTTCCTCCTAAGCCAAGTAGGACTTTCCTACACTTTCCCGCCTGCTCCTCCGCGAGTTGCCATTGTGTATACTGCTTCCTAGCCTGGATGGGAGATCCATACGGACAACAAATTAAGCTCTGAATGCACAGTCTGCGGGAACGGCCAGAACATGTGTCCCACAATGAGGAGAGTACAATGTATGGTTCCCGCCATTTCTTTCTTTCTCTTGTTTACTAGTTAACTTTTAATTATCGCTAACACTTACTCTCCTTTCCCGCAGTACACAGAACCATGAACATGAATCAAAAGAGGTTGGTCCAGGGCAACTCTGAGCAGCAGGCTAAACGGTTAGCCATGGCTAGGAAAGCCAGCCTGATGGCTCAAAAGGATGATCTCGCAATTCCCATCGCACCAACTAGTGTTAATGACAAAATTTCAAGTGAAAGTTCTCGTAAGAGAGCTTCAACCACTTCTCGCCAAATCGCGCTCCACTTCTTCTGTCCAATCTCAAGGGGGCCAGCATGAGGCTCTTAACTTACTAGATGAAGAAGAAGCTGAGGAAGATCACAATGCCACTGTTGATGCTGATGGTCAGACTAATGATCAAGAAGTGGAGGTGGAGGAGGTTCAATCTGAAAATCCCGCGGGAACTGAGATTCCGCCTCCCCCTTCTACAGGTGATCCTGCTCATGCCCCTTCTTCTCCTGCCCAACAACAACACTCTTCTCGCTCCACTCCCCAGCGCCATGCAAGCTGGCTAGAGGAAGGCTTCGAGGTTCCCGCGGATGAAGAGGGCATGAAAACTCTGTGCCAAGAAGCCAACAACATTCCCGTTCGTAAGGGACTTATCGTAGAAAAGGATGGAACCCGTCGCTTGCTTGTTGGGCTCCACAGCCCTGAAACGATCTAGCGATGCTGAACAAGTCGCTTATGTTCAAGGGGAAGATCTCGCACACTCCGCTTATCCTGCGGGAATCCAGCTCTCATTGGTAAGAAAACTTTACTTCTTTTCGCTTTCATTTCATTCCTTAGATTTCTAATGAACACTTTATTGTCGCTTTTATCCTACAGATCAGTAGCACCCTTTTGGGGCTAAGTAAAAAATGTGCTGCCTTGGAGGAAGACCTTACTCAGATTGAGAATGATATGAACACCTTCAAGAGGCGGGTATCCAGGCGGGATGCAACGATCAAAGATTTAAAGGATCAGAAAACAAAGGCAGACACTGCTCTGGAAGCGGAGATTTCGAGGAGAAATTCTTATCGGGAAGAGATGGACAAGAAATACAAAGATGCGGAAGACAAGTTGGTAAGCCTTGCCGCAGAGAATAAACGGCTTAGGGATGACAACTTTGTCAAGGCTAATTAGGTCACCAAGCTTAAGAACGATCTCGCAGAGGCCAAAACGAAAGCTGATGCTGAAATAGTGGACGCATATGACAATGCGATCCTACACACACTGAGATCAGTTGCTGCAGATGCTGATCAACTTCCTGCCATCACCCCTGCCATGCTAGTCAAATGGGGCTCAGAAACAATTTTCAGCGATCATATCCGTAAGGGACATAACCTTGTTCCTTACAGCGAAGATGAGCTAACCCAGCTGGCGGAGGAGGATGCGGTCTTATAGGCAAGGCTCCTTGGCCTATTCCCGCCACCCGTCCTGACAACGTGATTCCCGCCTGGTTTTCCCTCTCGCAGAAGAACAAAGACGCTCTCAACGTCGCCTATGATGGCCATTAATCTTCTTACATTATGATTGTAATTGCCGCAAACAATTTTATTTTTAACTTGGGTCTGTACCAAAATAATTTACTTTCTGTCTTTTTAATTTTGCCTTTCGTGCTTTGTAATCGTAATTTGTCGCAAACAATTTACTTTTAATCTCAATGGTGGGCCTTTGTGCCCAAACAATTTGTAATCACTTTTGTCGCTTTGTTGCGACATTTTATCTTATGCTTTTGCAACTTATCATTTGATTCTTGCCTTTGTGAATGCTTCTTTTTTTGCTTTGCTTTCTATAACCCCCACTTGCTTTAAAATCTAACTTTTTCATGTCGCATGTCTTATCTTTCGACAACTCTAATTTTTTCTTTGATAGTTTATCAAAGATTCAATCTAATCATCTTATCTCTATATACATACTACTCCCTTCGAAAAAGTGAGGCTTGTCTTTAGGAAGCCTCACTCCCTAGTCATGATTCTCGTCACACTGCTTTACTTACTTTTACGACTATTTTAGACAAAATGCATCACAAACATATCACAAACCACGCGACAATCCCGCGTCAAGGTCACATAACAAGCCGCGCTTGAGGCCCACCATGTCAGCGAAAATTCACACACTTAATACTTATTGCCTCTGCGATAAAATGGACACTTGATACTTATCGCCTCTGCGACAAGATGTACACTTGATGCTTATCGCCTCTGCGGTAATATTCCTTAATCAAAATTTTTTGTTCCCATCTTGTTCCATTTTGCCTGGAACCTTTCAGCCAGGTCTTTACTATGCCTGTTAAAGTGTCAGGACTTTTCTGTGCCTGGCCCTACAAGCCAGGACTTCTGCTTCCAGATGCCTGGCCCTACAAGCCAGGACTTTTACTTCTTGGTGCCTGGCCCTACAAGCCAGGACACATTGTTCCAGGTGTCTGGCCCTCCAAGCCAGGACACAGTGTTCCAGGCGCCTGGCCCTACAAGCCAACGCATCCTCGGCGGCAATCTGTATGGCCTCCATCTTCAAGCTTTGGCGGCAATCTTCATTGCCTCCATCTTCAAGCTTTGGCGGCAATCTTCATTGCCTCCATCTTCAAGCTTTTACTCTTTTTGCCATTCCATGCTCAATTCTCGATCCTCGTGCCTTCACTCCTTCATCCATTGATCCATGAAACACAAACTTAACATTTTTAGAATGTTACAAGTATGGATGAACATGATACAAACATGTCGCTGGAAGATTTCCACCATCTTTTCGATCATATATACAAGTTACATCATTCTAGAATGACAAATTTCACATAACTTTTCCCCATATGTGCGACAATCATAATATTTAAATTACAAGAAAAGTTATATAACTTTTGCTATCTAGGACGACAATCACAAAGATTGAATCACAAACAGGCGCGACAATTTCATTGTAAAAATGCTTCAAGTGATCAACATTCCATGCATTCTTCAGCTCTTCACCATCTTGCTTCTTCAGCTTGTAAGTTCCCTCACGAATAAACTGGGCCACTTGGAATGGTCCCTCCCACTTTTCGTTCAGCTTAGTAAACCCAAGCTTAGGCCCCGTGGCCTCTACACTTCTAAGAACCCAATCTCCGACATTAAATGATCTTTTGTTCACCCTCTTATCATGCTAGGCCTTCATCTTCTGCATGTAATTTATCATTCTCATTCTCGCCTGAAACCTCTTCTTGTCACTTAGATCCAAATCATTGCAACTCCTCTGGCCATTCCGCACTTCATCATAATAAGTCACTCGATAGGTCGGCAGAGCCATCTCAGCTGGTGCCATGGCCTCAGATCCATAAGTCAACGCGAACGCTGTCTCTCCAGTTGAGCTCTTTATGGTGGTTCTGACATACCACAACGCCATCGGCAACTCTTCCAACCAAGCACCACCCCTTCCTTCTAAATTTTTGCAAAGGGCGGCAACAATTTGTTTATTTACCGCCTCAGCCTGCCCATTGCATTGTGGCCTATACACCGCCGACATCCAGTGCTTCGCATTCATTCTCGCACATTCAGCGGAAAACTTCTTCCCAAACTATGTCCCATGATCAGAAATAATAGCTCGAGGCAGCCCATATCTACACCAAATATTTTCTTGAACAAGCTTGACCACATTATCTTCGCTGATTGTCGCCAATGCTTTAGCCTCAGTCCACTTTGTAAAATAATCAACGGCTACAACAACATGCTGACATCCTCCCTTGGCCTTTGGGAACGGCCCAATCAAGTCTATCCCCCACATATCAAAAGGACATGTCGCCACTATCGGGGTCTGCTCAGTCGCGGGCTGCCTTGGAATATTGCCGAATCTTTGGCACTTCTCGTATTTTTTCACATAAACTTTCCTCAAAGTAGGCCAGTAATACCCATGAAACAAAATTTTTCCGCCAAAGATCTCGCCCCCGGATGGCCTCCACACACGCCCTCATGAATCTCGAACAAAACTTTCGGCACCAGGCTTGGCTCTATGCATCTCATCAACGGCTTTGAAAATGATTTTCTATACAAAATACCATCATGCACTGTAAACCGCTGTGAGGTCATCATTACCAACTTAGCCTTTTCCTCATCAGGCGGAAATTCCCCCTTATCCAAAAAATCCTTCATTTCTGTTACCCAATTTTTTTCCGCCTTCTCAATCTCCATAATTACGGGCCTATTGATTGCCGGCATGTCGACATATTCAATCATTGGCTCACTAGCCGCCTCATTCATTTCACCTCTGGATGCTCTGCTCAAAGCATCTGCCTGAGAATTCTCGGCCCTATCAATTTGCACCAGCTTCATTTCAAACCCGCTCAAAATGCTTCTCGCCAAATTACAGTACTTTATCAAAACTGAGTTCACCACCCCATACTCGCCTCGAACTTGATTTACAATCAACTGAGAATCTCAATGAACAACAATCCTTTTCATCCCAATATCTCTTTCCAATTCAATTCCCGCCACCAAGGCCTCATACTCCGCTTGGTTGTTTGACACTGAAAACTTGAATCTGAACGCCTTCTCATATTTACATTCCTCATCAGGTGATACCAAAATTATTCCCGCACCTCCCCTATCCTTGGCTGAGGAACCATCCACATGCAAAACTCAACAATCTGTAGGCCTCTCCTTCTCCTCAACCAAGCTAGGCACCACTCGCTATGCCACTTTCTCTTCCCTGTCTCCTCAACCAATTCCACATGAGATCTGGTGAACGAAGTTTTGACAATAAAATCCGCCAACGCCTGCGCCTTTATCGCTCGACGGGATTCATACCTTATATCAAACTCTGTCAATTCAATAGACCATTTCAACAATCTTCCCGCCGACTCAGGCTGCTGCAAAATCTTTCTTAGTGGGGCATCAGATAAAACGACAATAGTATGGGCGACAAAATAAGCCCTCAAATTTCTCGCCGCAACTACTAGAGCATAAGACAACTTCTCGGCATTAAAATATCTCGATTCAATTTCACTCAACGCCTGTGAAACATAGTAAACTGGCCTCTGGATTCCCCCATCTTCTCTCACCAAAACTGCGGCAACCGCATAGTCTGAAGCCGCCAGATATATAAAAAGTTCTTCCCCTTCAACTGGGCTACACAACAAAGGTGGCTTCCCCAAATAAGCCGTCATCTCTTCAAACGCCGCTCTGCACTATTCATCCCACAAAAACTTCTTCCCGCCTTTCAGCACCTTGAAAAAAGGTAAACATCTTTCCGCAGATCTGAAGATAAACCATCCCAATGCAATTATCCTTCCATTCAACCGCTGGATCTCGCGGATAGACGTTGGAGGTGACATGTCCAGCAAAGCATGAATTTTATCTAGGTTGACCTCAATCCCGCACATGTTCACCAAAAATCCCAAAAATTTTCCTGCCGTGACTCCAAAAGTGCACTTACTCGGATTCAGCTTCATTGAATTTCTCCTTAGATTCTTAAATGTCTCGGCGAGATCTAAAAAATGATTATTCTCCTTTGTCTTTCTCACCATATCATCAATATAAGCCTCAATGTTCCACCCAATCTGTGACTTAAACACTTCATTCACCATTCTTTGATACGTCGCCCCAGCATTCTTCAGCCCAAATGGCATCATTTTATAACAAAAATTTCCTTTCGGCGTCCTAAAGGCTGTTTTCGCCCTGTCTTCATCCGCCATCTTGATTTGGTGATATCCCGAATAAGCATCAATAAAACTAAACACTTTATGGCCAGCAATAGAATCAACCAATTTATCAATTTTGGGCAGCGGGTAACAGTCTTTGGGACACGCCGTATTCAAGTCTGTAAAATCTATACACATCCTCCATTTCTTGTTTGACTTCAACACCATATCTGGACAGGCTAACCAAATAGGATACTGGATCTTCTCAATTATTCCCGCCTTCAATAACTTGTCAACTTCCTCCAAAACTGCTCTCTCCATTTCAGGCGACAAATGCCTATTTTTTTGCTTGAACGGCTCTATGTTAGGATCAACATTTAAACAGTGCATAGCCACATTCTCGTCAATACCCCTCATGTCTTTCGGACGCCAAGCAAACACATCCAAATTTTCTTTTAAAAACTCCACCGAGCATTCCCGCTCATCACGCGACAACTGTTTTCCAATCTTTATTTTCTGCTTTGGAAAATAACTGTTGACTTCTATCTCCTCCAATTCTTCACCCGCCTGAATGTCAGGCTCATCCCGCACCTGCAAAGTTTCCACCTCCATCCTTTTCCTCTTCCTTCTGTTGGCGACAATCGCCTTCCTGGGATCAGCAAAAACATTCCCAGTTGGCCGCCCTTCTGCGTCCTCCACCTCAATGGTCTCATAGTCTTCATCAGATTCCTCAACAACCTCTTCAACAATTTATTCAACAACTTCTTCAACAACTTCTCCAACAACTTCTTCAATCCTCGACTCTGCCATATGTACCAACCTCACAACCCTTGCATAGCTCAAATTCTAGGCCACGCTCACAGCTTCCATTGCAAAACTGTTCTCGCCATCAACATCCCGCTCAGCAACCTCAAGCTCAGGTTCTCGCATCTCTACCACATCAACTTCCTGCTCAGGAGCAGCTTCTTCAGGTTCTCGCACCTCAATCGGGTCAACTTCTTGCACACCAGCTTCCTGCTCAAAATCTTGCAATAACCATCTCAGATTCCCGCACACCCATCAGCTCAATTTCCTGCACCTCCTCAACTTCAACTGTCGTCACTTCTGGAATCTCCCTTGCCGCGGCCACAACCATAGCTGTTCCATTCATCATACTTTAAGTCACTATCCAATCAGCCTCATCCTCCACAACCTCCATAATTTCAACCACATTTATCCTCAATTGGCTAGAAGCAGACTTGGTAGTCATGGAGCTCGTGATTTCCGCCTTGTCCTTCTGCATCTCCTTTTTCTTCCTTATCACAGTGATTACCTCGCTCTTCAAACAACCTATCCCATTGGGAGTAGGTGTAAGTACCCCAATCTGGATCGCTCTCCATCCCAGCATACGACAAAACCAGAGGCAAACTTCCGGAGGTCATAACTCCTTCATACGAACTCCGATTGAGACGTGCCATATATGGTTGGAAAGCTCTCGACGAGAGCTAGCTTGCCATCACATTCACAAGAGCATGGAAAGTCCGTACGGACCTCTTTGCATGCCAAAAGGTCCGTACGGACCTCTTTGCACCAGACATAATCATTACGAAAATCCCCTTAAAGTCCACGAGATTCCCTCAAATCCCGGAAATCCATCATTACCTAAGAGGTCCGTACGGACCTCTTTGCAGTTTTCCACTACTATAAATAGAGGGCTTCCCCTCCTCATTTTTCACACCTCCCACTTCTCTCTTCCTCCCTAAGCCTTCGGCTCCCCTGAAGACCTTTCGAGGCATTCCCGGCCCCTTCGGATCCTTCCGAGGCCTTAGAGCCCCTCGAGGTGCTCAGAAGCCTCTCAGCGCTCCCGAGACGCTCCCGCGCTGCCCGAGGCACTCTCGAGGTACTACGAGGCCCCTCGTGGTACTCAGAGGCCTTGCACAGTCTTTCCCACGGTGTCCGGCTCTTTCAGGAGTCAAACCGGCGATCCCAAACCTTGCAGAACCTCTGCCGAATCAACCAACGATTCCAACGCACGCCGAACCTCTGCCCAGTGATCCCGACGATCCCCACGCACGCCGAACCTGCGCTGACGCGGCTACGGTTTCAACTCACGCCGAAACTGCGTCGCGGACAACCGGCATCCCAAGCAATCCAGGAACGCTACTCAGGCCTCAAACACTATTCCCCTGCGGAAGACGGACACGAACCAACATTGGTAAGGCTTCCTTCCTATTCTATTTCAATACATTTCAATACAATGTAGACATCCGATCTGACATGCATTTTTAAAAGCACACACACACACACAACTTTTTAAAGGATATTAGGGGTATCAGAAAGACTCGTTTTACGAGGCGACTCGGAGTGAGCTCTAATATTCTAATATTCTCTTCCGAGGAGTCATCGACCTCCGAACTCAAAATCTCATCACACAAAAACAGTTTAAAATTTATCTTTAAGCGATGCCCTTTTCAATGTTTTGGGCTTAATAAAAACGGCGTGGCGACTCTACAAAATGCGAAAGCAAAACGGCGAGACACCTCCAACACGCAACGCTAAAACGGAATAAGCCGGATCTTGCGGGCGCGATTGTCTTGCCTCTCGGATCCGGGCGACTTCCCGAACGGCGACAAATGCGAGATCTTTGGGGCTCCGCGCGCGGCGGATCCGGGTAATTTCGGTTGGCGACTCATTGAGGACATTTTGTTTTAAAAACTTTTAAACAAAACAAAAGATTTTTAAAACGATGATGAGGTCAAACTTTCATTTTACCCCTTCCTTTAAGCATTGTGTGTGTGTGCACGTGCTTCGTTTTTATTTTACAAAAAAAAAAAAATAAAAATACAAAAAAATGCATCAATATACATACGTGCATACATTTAAAATTCTTCAAAAACTTCTATTTTACTCGGAAAAAGAATTTTAGAAACCGCACCTCTGTGCCTTCTTGCCTCGGTTACACCGCACTCTACTCACACTTCTTTGCCTCGGTTACACCGCACACTATGCGCTTCTTTGCCTCGGATACACTGCACACTGACAACCCTTAACCGGAGTGGTCTCGGTTGCGATCCGTTTGGTCTTCCTAGGCCTCTTGGCGCGCACGGGATCATTCAAACATCCCATCCTAGCCAAGCGTCAACCACACGTTTGAGTCTTGAGTCACACTCTGTCCCGGACTCGGTTGGTTTTACCCGGTCCGTGTCATACGGCTGGATACATATACCATGCAGGCCATTTTACGAGTCGAGGCTCGGAACTCGAGATCCCTTGCGCAAGCGCGATGAAAGGTCATGCTAAAATCTTGACTGATCTTGATTTCGAAGCTACACCCGAACGATGTTCGTCCAGGATATACATCCATGCTCGCGTGACACCATGTCATCACGCCTTTGATACGTCGGCCATGACGATATGACCCGGCCAACGCCTAACGTCACGGATCCCTTGCGCAAGCAAGCAAGAGAAGGTCATGCCGAACTCTTGACACGATCTTGACTCGGTGGCCGGCTCGGTTCACTATTCACATGGCTAACGCATCAAAACGAACATGGCAGGCTCGGTCCTTAGGTTCGATTTTTCTTTTAGGCCGGTGGAAACCGCTTGCGCTATAGGACCCTCGCCTGGTGTCCACCCTGGGATGTCGAAATACGAGAGTGCAAAACGAGGGGCTTATAGCCGCACGGATGGTCTCCGCGACCCGGGATCTAGCATAGTTGCGAAAAGAAGAGCAATCTTTTCCAACCTACCTAGGACTACGAGAAAACACGTTTTAAGTAAATTAAAACAACAAAAAAATAATAAATATAAAAGAAACGGAAACCGCATGCCACGTGAGCTTTCCCCCTTTTTATCCCGAGAGGCCATTCTGTGTCTAAACCTTGCCCGTCACCCCCTCCGGCGACAGAGTGGTTGAGAATACCAGGAGCCGCCTTTTCGATATTGAGGTCACAAGGTCCGACTGGCCCTTCCGGTTCAGCGGTCCACGCGTCCATTACTCCCCATGACGGGATCAACGAGATAACGGTGAGGGAAACGGAACCCCGCCCGGGAAATTTCCAAACAATGGAAGAAGTTTGGCAAGCTTTTAAGGCTCTCGAGAAACGCCCGAAGTGCGGCGGGCTTGGATTGAATATGCCATGCGCCGTCGCGAGAACCGTCGTGGTTCCCCGGCACGATGGGACCGTCGTTCTCATAGAAGACGGAGAAATATCGGCTCCCCGGTCTCTCAAAGCTATCGGCGGGTCCCTCCTTCACAAATCCACGGAAACCTAGCAATGCAAGGCAACTCCCGCTCAAAGCTCCATTCGAGCCTCGGTCAACGGCTACGATTTTCCAACCTCGGCCACACTATGGGCCCGGCTCCCTCAAATCCCAACACCTCTCAATATCCCTGGAATTCAATCCTGTGCCTCTGTATGAGTCCGCGGCCACAACTTGAAATCCCAATGTTTACCGAGGACGGACATCCCGGGCGGATATCCCGACATTTCAAACCTTCCACCCATTTGGAGCGCCAGGGCTAATGAAGCATTTCCCCAATTCTAAACACAACCCTTAGTGGTCCGGGCAATTACGCCCCCAATTTCAACAATCCGGGATATGGGTTGGTATACACTCAAGCGCCTCCCAAGACTCCCGAATGGCGATCCCATCTGCAATCCACCTCCATCTTCGGTCTCCGTCCCGGAAAACGGCGGCTGCCTGCCTCACTGCGGCCCCCGTATGGCTTGGTTGGCGAGAACATGCAAAGGAGATACAACGGAAGAGTTTCCTTAAGCAAAAGGAAAAAGGTTACCAAACACCTCCAAACAAGAAGAAAGAGGTTACCGGGCGAGTCCACTACATCCGAACGGGCTCAAGTAAACCGCGATCAAGCACCCCAGAGGAACGACAATCCCCTCGCATACCACGGTTCCGGCATTTTGATAACCTCGGGATGCCCTTGAGCCAAGTCCTCGAGACACTAGTAAAGAGGAACATTCTCAAACCCCTTGAGAATTTCCAACCAAAGACTCGCAAGCCCAACATGGATATGAGCAAGCCTTTGCGCCTTCCACAACTACCCGGTCACACCACCGACAATTGCTTCGTGCTAAAACAAGTGGTCCGAGGGCTAATCGAAGAGGGAAAGTTGGAACGCCCTGCGGTCCCATCACGATTGGAAACCCTTTCCCTAGAAATGACGGGGTAATCGGGGTGGAGAAGTCCTCTGCAAATTCCCGTGATGAATGGGGACGTGAAGACGGAACAGGGCTTCCGCAATGAAGAATTCGAGAGAAAGAATCCAAGAACGGTTATTCCCCAACAATCCTTTCCAGAATCGGGGCACACCGAGGATGGATCGAGCCTTCCCCGAGAGATAAGGCGGTTCGAGACGGGTCGAGCAAGTGGCGGCATCAAAAACGGCGTGACTTTCACAAACGCGGACCAGCGGCCCGGCAAGAAGAGACGGGACGAGAAGCTTGGACTAACCCCGTCTCCTAGAGTCTATCTTCAAAAATAAAAGACCCAGAAGTACGTCGTATTTATGTTCGAGTCTCTCGAGTCGTCGATGGCCTTACGCCTAAAGATTATGCGTTTGTAACATAAACCGCGCTTCCTTATGCTTTGAATAAATGATCGACCTTTACGAGTATCCCCTCATTGCCACTTTAACAAATGATAAATTAACTAATCAAAAACAGGTTAATAATGATTCACTTGGTAAAGACGCGGACACATTAATGAACAATGCATTAAAACAAATCTTTAAGCATGTTGTCAAACGAGAGGAAAATCGGGCCCAAGTGAGAAGGTTCTAACCAAAATGAATTTGGGAGCTGGCGAAGAGCCCCGAAGAGACGCAAATCAAAGAATCACACGGTCAAACCTCGTAGGTTCTGAATCTTGTTTTCATTCAATCAAGTCCTCCTCGGACATTGTAATTAAGTCTTCAATTTTCCATACATAAGTCTTCTTTCTTTTCTCGCTAGACTTGAGACATTATTTTGCACCCCACATTAAATTTAATGAAATGGTTTTGTTCTATGTGATCACTTGCATTGCTCAACAAGTAATTCCACAAATGATTAATGCTTTGATTAATTGGTGTGAGAAAGTCAATCGATAGCTCCCCATACACCTTACCATACCCCACACAAAGGCCTCCATCAAGCCATACACTTTCCAAAATATGTCCCCACCATCACTTTGACCAAGTCAACGACGGCGGGAACATCGAAGGACAACAAAGGTCACTCGGCATCAAAGATTGACCCCATGTCGACAACAATCTAGGGGCTTGCCTTCGCCCTCGTGCGCATCAAGAAAGTTCAAGCGGGGGCTTGCCTTCGCCCTCAAATGCTTCAAAAAAAAAAAAAAAAGAGCTCAAGCGAAGGCACAAAAAAGAAGCTCAAGCGAAGCTACAAAAAAAAAGCTCAAGCGAAGCTACAAAAAAGAGCTCAAGCGAAGCTTCACAAAAATAAATGAGGTCAGACCCGAGCCAACGATCGAAGCAAGGGAGTCATGAAAAGGCATCAAATACGACTTGTCAAGAAATCACCTCGAGGCCCGTGCCTCGTCATTCGGCTTTCCGAGCCTTTTCGTCAAGGCCGCACAAATATTCATGCCACGGCCCCAAAGCCAAACACGGTTCGACCACGAACTACGTCGACTGAGCTCCTTGTCTTAAGGGAACGTAGGCAACCGAGAAATGGTCCGGTCATAAACACATACAAATCCACAAACCCGGTCTCATTAATGACCTCTCCTATACACAAACCTTCTTTCACACCGGACCAACTCGATCCTTGATACCGGTTGACTTTCTCCTCGTGATTAATCAAAGCATATCGAGGTTTAATTGTTGAATAACACGAACATCAACAAAGGGTTTTAAGCAAACAAGTGATCATTGTGAACAAATCAAGTTTTCAAATGTCTCGACAAGTCTTCTTTTTCTACAAAAATAGGAAAATAGAGCTAAACAGCGATTTTAAACGTCAGAGGGCTTCCATACACTTTTACAAGCTTTTCGGTACTCATACTCTCTCGAAAGAGTCAAACCCAAGCATTTCTTTTGTGCCTACATCAAATAAGGCATTCACCTGAAGGGGACCCGTTCCCACCTTTTCAAAAATAAATACGCCCTTGCAAGTGTACATTACGAGTCATTTCTTCCACAAAGAGGGTCGAACTACGCGGACTGAGCCTCTCGGTCAGGGGAACGTGGCGGCCTTCGTTGGTTCGGTCTAAGGAATACACAAAATTCCAAAAATTGATGCCACGAGGCTCGGGAAAGAAGCAAGCAAGAGATTTTGCGTCTCGACAAAGCTTTAAAAGTAAATCACAAATCATCACGGTTAAAACACTTCTTGATGAGTTCAAGCACGGTCTACTCTCAAACTCACAACATGCTAAAAGACGACTTAAAACATTTAACAATCAATGTGTGCCGATGCTTAGATGAATGGATACTCGGTGTTTCGGAAGGTCATTCCATGCTACTCGCGTTTGGCCCTTCATCACTCTTTCCTTTCCTCCCTCGTCCCCAGCGAGTCTTTTTCATTCCCATGAGCGAGTTCTGTCTCCCTCATTCCGAGATCGGGAGTCCTCCTTGTCGTGTCAAACGAACCGGTCGCTCTCGAGCATCGTTCACCGTGCCTCGGCTCGGATCTCCTCCCTGCGAGTGCAAGGGGACCTCTCCCGCCGGTCTGTCAACTCGAGTCTGTAGTCAAACAAAGCGTCTCCCGCTGACATCACGAGGGTTAGACCAAGCTTACGCACTCCTAAGGCTATAGCGGAGACGACAATCTTGCCCCGAGAATTGCTTCACGCTGCTCCCCAAAACCACTTGGAGTGCATAGATATGCTACTCATACCAATCCAGTACTCGATGGTCAAGACAACATTCTCCCGGCATCTAAGGAGCACCGCGGGAGGGAAGCGGAATACTTCCATACCCTCGAGAAAATACATAAAAGCATCGGGATGCTGTCATGCGAGAAAGAAGCTACCTCCACGTTGGCAATGTCATCCCGGCCCGGCCAAAGAGCTCTGCCTCATCCCGGGCGACGGGAAACAAGCAACGGAACACGAGAAGAGGACCAAGGCAAACACGGAACTCGACAACATAGGAACCTTCTGACGGGCCCTCCTAGTTTCAATCCCCCAGGGAAACCCACCAGCGAATCGATGCGTACCAAGATGTGCCATCCATCTCTCCCAGCGGGTGATCCATGTCCAAGACAAAAGGTCACCGAGCAAAGCGTCCACGGACTAAGAGACGCGGAGACTCGGGCATGGTTTGAAGCCTCTCTCGCAACCATAATGCAAGCAAGCGGGGGCTTCCCCGCATGAATCGGTCCCTCGTCACCGGATGATCTACAGATGGAAGGTTTCCCTGGAACCGAAGGAGCGATATCCTCGCCCGCCAGACAATGGCACGCCATATCAAGCGAGCACCGTCACATATCACGAGGTAGCTTGACCCGAAAAGAGTGGCTATCGAAGCACTGAAAGCGAACGCGTCCCAGGAGACATCACTCCCGCCACCGCTCATGGCTATCAGGCTGGCCCCCATTTGCTCGAGAAAACTTGCCAAGCCTCGGCCTCCATTAACCACAAATGCATTCCCGGCTCATGCGACATGCACAAAAATAATAATAAGCTAGCAACAATTCCTAGGTCAATCCAGGAATCACAAATACGTCATTACATCTTAAATAAAATACTTTCTTTGTGCAAATACAAGTGTTTTATTACGGGTACAAAAATGTCATTTGCTCTACAAAAAAAAAACAATGGAAAGAGGAAAAGCAAAGAGCCACTAATCCGATTCATCATCATCCTCCTCCTGGCTTGAGAAATTCGGCATCTCGGCGCCTCGCCCGGCCACATCATCGTCCTCGGTGAACCCGGCACCTTCCTCAATAGGATAATCCAAGAAGTCCACGGGAATAAGAACGAAGAAGGAAAAAGAAGATGAGCCATCCCTCCTCTCCTTGTCCGGCCACAGGCGTCCCACGTCCTCGCCAAGTTCGGACAGAGGTGCTACCTCGCCCTCGCCAAGTTCGAGACGGAGGCTCCATCTCGCCCTCACCGCAAGTTCGAGACGGGCGCTACCTCGCCCTCGCCAAGTTCGGACAAAGGCTCCGTCTCGCCCTCACGCAGAAGTTCGAGACAGGGCGCCATCTCGCCCTCACCGCAGAAGTTCGAGACGGGCGCTACCTCATCCTCACCAAGTTCGAGACGGAGGTTCCACCTCGCCCTCACCGCAAGTTCGGACGGGCGCTACCTCGCCCTCGCAAGTTCGAGACAGGCTCCATCTCGCCCTCCCGCAAGTTCGGACGGGCGCTACCTCGCCCTCACCAAGTTCGAGATAGAGGCTCCATCTCGCCCTCCCCGCAAGTTCGAGACGAGGCGCTACCTCGCCCTCACCAAGTTCGAGACGGAGGTTCCACCTCGCCCTCACCGCAAGTTCGGACGGGGCGCTACCTCGCCCTCGCCAAGTTCGAGACAGGCTCCATCTCGCCCTCACCGCAAGTTCGGACGGGCGCTACCTCGCCCTCACCAAGTTCGGCGGAGGTTCCACCTCGCCCTCATGCAAGTTCGAACAAAGGCTCAGTCGCGTCCTCGTCCTTTCAGCGACTTCGATCCAACGCCCGGCGCATCCGCGGCATTTCGGCAACTTCGGTCGGGCGCCACACGTCCTCGACATTTCAACAACTCGATCGGGCGCCCCATGCCCTAACACTTCGGCAATTCGGCCAAAGACGCCGCGTGTCCTCTTCATCTCGGTCGGAGGTGCCCCACATCCTCAACAATTCAACTTCCTCCTCACAAAGGTGCCTCCTCCTGCAGGTAAACACGGCAAAGGTATGTCAATAAACTTCAAACGCAAGACATAGGCTGTAATAAATGCTACATAAAAGAAGAATCCCAGCACGGCATGATGCCTTTCCAAAAATTCCCACAAACAAAGTTCCATATAGGATCCACAAAATGCCCATCAAACTCAACTTAGGTCCAGACGCCTTAGAATAGTCTCAACTTAGGTCATATTCCTGAACTAGGTCCCAACTTAGGGTCATATTCTGAACTAGGTCCCAACTTAGGGTCATACTCCTGAACTAAGTCTCCCTTAGGTCATACTCCTGAACTAGGTCCCAACTTAGGTCATATTCCTGAACTAGGTCCCAACTTAGGTCATACTCCTGAACTAGGTCCCAACTTAGGTCATACTCCTGAACTAGGTCCCAACTTAGGTCATATTCTGAACTAGGTCCCAACTTAGGTCATACTCCCGAACTAGGTCCCAACTTAGGTCATACTCCTGAACTAGGTCCCAACTTAGGGTCATATTCCTGAACTAGGTCCCAACTTAGGTCATACTCCTGAACTAGGTCCCAACTTAGGTCATACTCCTGAACTAGGTCCCAACTTAGGTCATACTCCTGAACTAGGTCCCAACTTAGGTCATATTCCTGAACTAGGTCCCAACTTAGGTCATACTCTGAACTAGGTCCCAACTTAGGTCATACTCCCGAACTAGGTCCCAACTTAGGTCATACTCACTGAACTAGGTCCCAACTTAGGTCATACTCTGAACTAGGTCCCAACTTAGGTCATTCTCCTGAACTAGGTCACAACTTAGGTTCATACTCCCGAACTAAGCTTCAACTCAGGACATCACCACGTCCACTCACCACAAACCTCACTACTTCACCACAGGCAGCCCGGAAGGCTTTAAACCACTCGGTCCGGGAGACTGTATAAATCAGCCAAACTACTATCCCCAGCCCGGAAGGCTTTAAACCACTCGGTCAGGAGATATAAATCGCCCAAACTACTATCCCCGGCCCGGAAGGCTTTAAACCACTCGGTCCAGGAGTATATAAATCAGTAAACCTACTATCCCGGCCGGAAGGCTTTAAACCACTCCCGGAGATCGTATAAATCGCCCAAACTACTATCCCCCGGCCGGAAGGCTCTAACCACTCGGTCAGGAAGACCGTATAAATCTCCCAAATCACTATCGCCGGCCGGAAGGCCTTAAACCACCCGATTAGGAAAATCGTAAAATTTCCATCCCGGGACACCACCACGTCCTCACATGGCCCGACCTCGGCGGTCACCGCATCCTTACCACGACCTCGGCGGTCACACAACACTTCGGGGCACCACCACGCCCGCACTCACAAATTCACGACCTCGAACTACGACCGGGCTTGATTCCCGCCGAGGATACGTAGGAATCCTATCACGGGGTCCGGCCATCGACCTATACGGTCACTCGGGACACCACCACGTCCTTATCACCGCCTCGGCGGTCACACAACACTTCAGGGGCACCACCACGCCCGCACTCACAAACACTCACCCCACACACGAACTACGATCGGGCTTGATTCCCGCTAGGGATACGTAGGAATCCTATCACGAGGTCCGGCCAGTGACTAAATCGGTCATAACGGGACACCGCCATTGTCTCGCGCACCGACCTACACGGTCGCTTCCTCTCCCGGCCACGCGATCCAGATCGGGACCCTTATCTTATCGACGGCCCCACTTCTTTCATAAGTGGCGTCGCCGAGGGCTTCGTAAGTACCCCAACTGGATCGCTCTCCATCCCGATACGACAAAACCGGAGGCAAACTTCCGGAGGTCATAACTCCTTCATACGAACTCCGATTGAGACGTGCCATATATGGTTGGAAAACTCTCGACGAGAGCTAGCTTGCCATCACATTCACAAGAGCATGGAAAGTCCGTACGGACCTCTTTGCATGCCAAAAGGTCCGTACGGACCTCTTTGCACCTGAGCATAATCATTACGAAAATCCCTTAAAGTCCACGAGATTCCCTCAAATCCGGAAATCCATCATTACCTAAGAGGTCCGTACGGACCTCTTTGCGATTTTCCACTACTATAAATAGAGGGCTTCCCCTCCTCATTTTTCACACCTCCCACTTCTCTCTTCCTCCCTAAGCCTTCGCTCCCCTTACAAGACCTTTCGAGGCATTCCGGCCCCTTCGGATCCTTCCGAGGCCTTCCGAGCCCCCTCGAGGTGCTCCGAAGCCTCTCCGAGCGCTCCCGAGACGCTCCGCGCTGCCCGAGGCACTCTCGAGGTACTCCGAGGCCCCTCGTGGTACTCCGAGGCCTTGCACAGTCTTTCCCACGGTGTCCGGCTCTTTCCGAGTCAAACCGGCGATCCCAAACCTTGCCGAACCTCTGCCCGAAGCCAACCAACGATTCCAACGCACGCCGAACCTGCGCCGGCGATCCCGACGATCCCCACGCACGCCGAACCTCGCTGACAAACGCGGCTACGGTTTCAACTCACGCCGAAACTCGTCGCGGACAACCGCATCCCAAGCAATCCGAACGCTACTCAGGCCTCAAACACTATTCCCTGCGGAAGACAGACACGAACCAACATTGGTAAGGCTTCCTTCCTATTCTATTTCAATACATTTCAATACAATGTAGACATCCGATACTGACATGCATTTTTAAAAGCACACACACACACACAACTTTTTAAAGGATATTAGGGGTATCCGAAAGACTCGTTTTACGAGGCGACTCGGGTGAGCTCTAATATTCTAATATTCTCTTCCCGAGGAGTCATCTGACCTCCGAACTCAAAATCTCATCACACAAAAACAGTTTAAAATTTATCTTTAAACTGATGCCCTTTTTCAATGTTTTGGGCTTAATAAAAACGGCGTGGCGACTCTACAAAATGCGAAAGCAAAACGGCGAGACACCTCCAACACGCAACGCTAAAACGGAATAAGCCAGATGCCGGGGCGCGATTGTGCTGCCTCTCGGATCCGGGCGACTTCCTGAAAAGCGACAAATGCGAGATGCTGGGGCCCGCGCGCGAGCCGGATCCGGGTAATTTCAGTAGGATAGTGGGGAATCGACAAAACCATTTCAAAGATCAACATGAAAGGGATTCTCACTATGGCATTGTAAGGGGAAACAAGGTTAATCACCATGAATTTAACACTCTCACTTCTCGCCAGCCTACCTTCGCCAATCTCAACTTCCAGCATAATCGTCCCCTTCACCTTAACATAATGGTTGGTAAAGCCTTCCAAATATCCCTTGTAAGGCACCAAGTTGGCCTCCGTGTAATTCATCCTCTTAAAAGCGTCATAATACAAAACATTCCTGCTCACTCCTGAATCTACCATGACTCGCTACACTATGTTGTTGCCTGGATAGATCGTGATAATCACTGACTGATTCCCGTGGCTCTTAGTGACAGCCAATTCTAGCCGGGAAAAGCTAATCACCCTATCTTTGCTAGCGGGATACTGGGGAACATCAAAGTTGTGCGACAAAGTCATTATTTGATTATTTAACTGAGCTATGCTGGGCAACGAGTCCTGAATCACATTAACTAAATTTCTCTCCTACCTTCTCTGATCATCCCGCCCAACATTCTCTTCCAAATACTCCTTCAAATCACCTCTGTCAATCTGCGTCTGAATCACTCGCCTCAAGTTGTAACAATCGTCAGTTTTATGCCCTCTATCTTTGTGATAATCACAATAACTATCTCTGTCCCTAGCTCCCGAAGCTCCTTCCTTTATGGGGTAAGGCTCAGGCAAATTTATCCTCTTCAAAATCTCGTTGATAGGGGTGTTCAATCTACTATACTTGATAATTCTCTGTGGCTCCCCTTGGCCACCACCACGGCCACCCCTTCCTCCTGCCTGACCTCCGCCCCGATTGACGCCATCTCTCCTACGATCATCTTGCACCACCTCAACTCTATCCTTCCCACTCTTCTTTGCCGCCGGACTTGCTGCATGAGTTACTTTAACATCTCGATCCTTCTCGCCACCACAAAATCCTCTGACTCTTTCATACAATTCCCCAGTTGTCTCTTGCAATTTCATGCCCAACTCTTGATTGAAAGGACATGGCAGCAAACTGCCATTGTATAACATAATTATCTGGCCCTGATCAATATCAGAAATCGGATTTGCGATTTTCATGAACGTGTCTGTGAAACTTGCAATCCCTTCTCCCTCCTTCTGCTTAATGATGCACAATTCCTGCTTTTGCACTGGCTGCGCTCCAGATGCACTGAATCTCGCCAAGAATTTTCTCTTGAAATCCTGATAACCAGTTATCGATTCCGGTGTGTGAGGACCCCGACCCGGAACCTACACGTGTCCCGAGTTGGAGCGTCCCCAAATTACCCCAAAGTTTACTAGACTTTTTAAAAACTTTGAATTAAACTTCAAACTTAAACATCATTAACATTGTCATTTCAAAATAACTCCACTCCTCTCCACTTTGAAGGAGGAGTTGACCAACTTTGAAAACATTCACCTGTTTAGTTACAAAAGATATTGGTTTTAACGTAGAAATGTAAAGTTTATAATTACAAATTCCATAAAGGATTTATAACAAAATATAATTTCTACGCCAACCTAACGTACCCCGACAATACCCAAAAGCTCACTGCCAAACTCCTTTCCGCCCTTACTTGGCCGGTCCTCCTGTCTCGGGATCTAAAAACATTAAAGGGAGAGGGGTGAGAATAAATCTCAGCAAGCTATTATGAATGCAGCAGTATGCCAGATAAATGCAACACATAACCAGTCGCACATAACACATTGGGAAAGCTGTAAACACATTCCATTACCTTGGTTTACCTTTTCCCGTCTGAACAGTAGTCGTACAACATTGGGTATAATAATACTCCAATCTTACGTGGCTTAAGCAATACTCACATCTTATAAGACCCGTTTTTCAGGGAACCAAATAAGATAGTAGCAACTCTGTAAGGCTTTTGGCTCAATACAGATGCTATACCCCGACCTGTGGCCACAGGAGGGGACGGTCACAGATATAACATAATCCGATCACATTAGGTCACACTTCCATAATTGATCGTATTATGTTATACCCCCAACATCAGCTGATTAATAAACATCAAGCACATAATAGATACTTGAAACATAATCCACAAAAGGGATAACAATATAGCAACATGGTAAAATATACTCATGTCCAACCAATATCATAGTGCGACATTTAATCAATACACTATGCATAATATAAACAATGTATATGAACTCAAGTAAGGCAAGGAAGTATCATCAATGCATTCTACAAGGTCATTATACAATAATACAAAGCCTCTATGAAGGTTCAAGTTCAATTGACTAAATGGGAGTCATAATTCATAAGTTACCAAACAAGATTGCCAAACTAATTCTGGTTCAGATTGAAAATTAAGTTTCTGGGGTCTTGGGCGACCGCCCATACCACTTGGGCGACCGCCCATACCACTTGGGCGACCGCCCAAGTGGATTTCAAGGTGACCCTAAGTTTCTGCCCTCTTGGGCGACCGCACAACCCCTCTTGGGCGACCGCCCAAGAGGATTTCCAAGGCATACTAGTTTCTGGCAGCATGGGCGGCCGCTCATGCCCCCTTGGGCGACCGCCCAAGTGCCCTTCCAGCAATTCCCAGATTTCAACAATTTCACTTAGCTTCATTTCCTTTTCTTTTTCTCTACTCTAAATTCAAGAACACCCAAAGGATTTCCTAGCTTTACAAAGTTCATCCTAAACCATGTAAACCCAAAATAAAGTAAACCTAGATTATTTATCCTTACATCTTCCACCCATTTCATTTCCTCTAAATCATTTTCCATGAACATAACTTCATCCTATTTCATTTACTACTCATTCAACCCCTATAAAATTTCCAAAGCATGAACCAAACATCATAAGAACAAGGAGAACATTAAGGAGTTTATGAACAAGTAGGAGAATGGAAATCATAACAACTCACCTTAGCTAATACAAGATGAAATGAAGCTTTTCTAGGCTTGATCAACTCCTTTAGATGTACCACTCACAAAAGGACATTTGGATTTGAAAATAGTTGAGAGATGAGCTAGCTACAAGACTTGGAAGGGGAGCTTCAATGGAGGCTTTCCTTGGCTTTGTTAGGGGAAAGGAAGTATGAAGAATGAAGGAGTAAGGAGGAAGGAGGAAGTGTAAGAAAAGTATGGGAGGTATGGTGGTGTTGACTTTAGAAGCCAAAGTTGAGGGAATTAGGGGGAAGGGAATGGCCCCCCACTCTAACTAAGGCTTTCACCTTTTTAATTAAAATCCCCTTTTTCCCATTATTTATTCTACTCAATTTATTCTCCTTTTACTCTTTATCAAATTCCTATTTTTATATTTTCATTTAGAACATTAATTTATTTTCCTATCATTTATCCTAATATAATAAATCAAGTATATAAAAATGGCCACATAATATTAACAAAAATATTAAAAGCACACAATATGATATTAAAATTAGGGCCTAGGGTTAGGGTCGTTACATGGTGGCTCGGCTAAAAACCATTCTAATGCATGATCTGCCGGTGTGCTTACCAAAGCTCTACACAATACCGCCTCACTTTCCATCAATAAAGATAAAGTCGCCTCAAAACCGCCCAAATGAGTTCTCGCCCTAGAATCCCCATAGTAACTCGGCAAGTTAGGCATATGGAAATTCGGGTCTGGGGCAACACTCTGAACACTTTTTGCAAATGGGGCCAAGAAAGAACTCTTCTCTTCAACCTTCTTGGTTCCCGCTTCCAACTCTTTTATCTTCTTGGCCATTTTCGCCATCTCATTCTTCCATTTCTCCTCCTCCTCCTTCTTAATCTTCTCGACCTCAGCGACCTTAGCAATTTCTGCCGCTTTCACAACTTCAGCAATTTTCTCAGCTTTCGCAGCTTTCTCCGCCTTAGCAGTCCTCCTTTCTCGCTCCTTCTCATACTCCTTATCTTTCCTTTCTTGTCGCCTACGATTCCTATCCCGCGGCGACTCCTCATCTCGATGCTGCCTTTTCGAATGTCGCGAATAATGCGACCTTTCCTCATAATACTTGGACCGACTGGGCCTATAATCCTTGTCCAATGTTGATCCACTGCCCGACTCATCGCTTTCATATTCATAGTAATAAGACTGCTCCCTCGAATTTCCAGACTTTTGGTATATCTTCTTCCTCTTTCTTCCCTTTTCCAAGTCCTCAGGCTTCCTCTTAACAAAGGCACCTTCTGATCTCGCCTTCGCTTGATCTCGACTATGCACCCTAATCTTTTCTTTGGGCGGCGGCATGTCCCTCGCCCGCCTTGGCTCCTTGGCCACACTCATGTTGGCTTCTCGCTCTCCACCTGGAACCTTTCCTGCTGCCCCAACTAACAATTCCTGCGGGATCTGGGAAGTTTCCTGGTATTTCCCTTAACTTCTGATTATTTGCGAGAACTCGCAGCAACAATTCATTGTCCGCCCTCAACCTATCCGCCTTCGCCCTAGCCTCGTCATTCCTTGATGGGGCGGGAATTTGCCCCTTAGCCACGCCTTCGCCTTAGATTCTTTCTCTCTAGCTTGCCTGACGCTAGAGTCCGTCTCAGATGTATGCACTTCAACCTCCCTTTCAGACCCCCCGCCCCCACGAACCTCCTTAGGGTTTGGGGTACACAATGCCAAGTTTTGAGCAGCCTTTGAATGGGTTGCTTTGTCTTGACCCATTTTAACAATTTTTTGAACTGACAAACAAATATTCCAACCAACAAAACTTTTACCAACTGAACACAAACTGACAACAACCAAAACAGCACCTCTGACAGGAAATCACCTTACACGAGCTACAAATCCACCACCAGCTTCAACAGACCAAACAAACATACACCAACAGGAACACTACTGACAGCCACTGACGAATGGGACCTCCTGAATTTGTGAACAAGAACACGAACAGTGTACTGTTGACACCACATTCTGAACCAATAATTCATGATTACACTACTCTTCATCTCGCTTTTATGTTTTGATGAAAGCATATCAGTTTCGTCATGTTTCGTTAAGTTTCTAACTAACCTCGTTAGTTTTGGACCTAACTGACTAACGGAACAACTGAAGAGGACAAAATGGTCAATTGACTAGTTGTCCCGCGCAGAACAGGCGTGTCTCGCGCGAGACAACACCTCTGTCGGATATGCAGAATCACTTTCCTTCTCCGTTTCAAACTCTTTTCTTGATAAATATCATCTAATCCGGGTCTCTACTGACTAGAGGGTTCTGAAAGCTTCCTTGGGAGGAGTCCCAATCCACTTGAGTCTCCTAAACTTGGTGACCAAGTCATTCATCCACCTAATAAATCCCTATAAATACTTGATGGCTTTCAGTATTTCAGGGGTTCCCGATTTCCGATCGAAAACACACAACACACATAATTTGTTGGTTTCTTTCCACGAAAGACTCCTTCAAATCACTCACAAATAACTCTTAAATTCGTCCATCAACCACGTTAATTGACGAACATCAAGGCTCAAGCCTAAAATCAAGGCAAAGCTCTGCTCGAATCAGTTCTCGACCGAAAAGACATCTTAGAACCACGCTCTAAATCAAATACTCTCTAAACAAGGTAAACTCCTATATTTTTACTCTTCTTCTTCTCAATCTCTCTATTGGCTTTTAGAGTGGTGTAATCCTATCGAAAGGGTTAGCCTAGAGTCCCTTCAATCAATGGAGGTGATCTCGAAGCATATAATCCGACATTCCTAATTAAAAAATTAATTAGGGTTTTCTCTTATTTAAATTAATTAGATTGATAATACTTAATTGGCAAGGCCGATCTCCGGATTGGGTGGATGGTGCTCCTCGACCTTTCCATTCCATAACTTAACCCCCGAACCCTCAAATCTCTTTAAAATCAAAAAAAAAATTTCTTATTGTTTTCCTAAATAAATAATAAGTGGCGACTCTGTTATTCAATAAAAATATCAACGCTACAGTTTTGACGACTCTGCTGGGGACAATTAATTAAGAGGGTTAAACTTGCGTTACAATTGATATTATCAATCTTTTTATTTTTCTGTAAAAATTTAATTTTTCTGAATTTTTTCGAATTTTTCTGTACTGTTTTCGTAAAAAAAAAAATTATTGTCCGAATGCTTGTCCAGCGCGGGACAAGCTTGTCCCGTGCGAGATAATGTGCAAACCAGAAATGTTCAGCCGCGAATCTTGGACTTTTGCTTGGTTTTTGCTTGGTTGACTTTCCTTCTTTAAAGTTTAAAGGTTGACCATATTTAAAAAAAAAACTTACAGAAAAGTTAAAAATCAGAAAAATCAAAATAAATTATTTTTTCTATTTTGCTTATGCTAACTTTATTTTGCAGGGTAGAATAATTATTAATTACTCGAACTATATACCTGCGTGTGATTTTGATTTAAAGTCCGGTCCACGGAGGATTCGAGAGTTGTAATTTAAATTTATTTATTTATTTATTTCTATGAGAGACCTTTTAGTGTAACTACGACGGCCTGAGTCTTCCTAATTTGGGAGAAACGTAGGCAATCACTTGGTGCGGCCACTATCTATTTTTCTTTTAGTTTTCAAAAAAAAAAAACTTTCTATTTTACTCTATCACCTAGACTGCCTCTCACACACGCGCACTCATATTGTAACTGTCATTACACTACATACCCTGATTAAACCTGAGACCCACACTAAGGACGGATAACGGTAACCACCTAGTCGCCGGTCTCTCCGAAGTTGGATCATCTCACTCCGCGTATTCAATCCACCTAGATTGTCATATCGCGGGGAGCCTAGCCTTCCAGCCCTGCATCACTACATATCATGTAGATTGACTTTTTAAGACACTCCTTGACCGGTCAGTTTGATCTTGGAGTCCTTGTAATCCCTTGTCAAGATCTTGCTTTGTGCAATAATCCATGGAAAAGAAATCAAAAAATTGTCGCTTCGGAATTGTCCCTTCAGAAATGTCCCTATGATTGTCCCTTCGAATTTGCCCCTAAAAAGAGAAAATTTTCTCACCAAATTTATTGCACAAAACTTGATGTTACTTGAGATTACTTCGACCACTAGGTCCTTAGGTTTGGTTCTTGAATGTTAGAAACCCCCAAAACGGATTTTTCGTCCGACAAAAATTAGGACTAAAAATCAGAAATTGTGACTTTCCGTGGTGTTGTCTCGTGCGAGACTACTTGTCCCGTGCGAGACAAGTGTTCGTTATATTCGTGTTTTGGCCAAAATCTTCAAGCCGTCATGCACCCTATTCAGCCGACTTGTTGGGACTCGATCATGGTTTAACAAAGTTGCTACACGTCTAGGTTCTTCGCCAAAGCTCGACACGATGTCTGCTTCTCCTTCTATCACCGAGGCCGAAATCAAGGAATCTAAGGCCGAACTCATCGAAGCCATGCTTAGGTTGGATGAACAAAGTAAGAAAATTGATGAGCAAAACGCCCAAATGGCCGCCCTCATGCAAAAGCTCCATGACATGAAAGTCAAGAAAGGAGGAAAACAAAAGCAGAAAGTGGAATCCTCCTCCGATGAAGAAGAATCCTACACCCAAAAGAATAAGAAAATCAAAAAGTCAAACAAGAAAAAGGAAGAATACGATTCATCCTCTTCCTCATCCTCCTCCGATGATGAGGAACATACCTCCAAGGGTACCAAGACCAAAAAGGAAGGTAGTGACGAAACTACTAAGTTTGGTGACCATGTTACTAAGAACTACCTTGAGAAGAAACTTGCAACCTTTGACACTTCAAAAGGGTCATTCGTTCCATTTGATCCCGATGCTCTTCAACAATCCATCACCAAGTTTCCTCGCAAATACAAGACACCCGACATCGCCAAGTTCAATGGCACTACTTGTCCTCGAGCTCATGTTGAGACCTACACTTGGGCTATGCTTCCAATGTGCGTTGATAACACAATATTGGCCCAATGCTTTCCTCAAACTTTGGAGGGTTCCGCAAGGGATTGGTACATGTCTCTTCCTATAACTACAAGGCTTGACTGGTCATCAGCATGTTTAGTCTTCCAAAGGCAGTTTGAAGACAACTCCACTTATCGCCCTATTAGAAGGGATCTCGAACAAACCAAGCAACATGCAAACGAGTCTTTTGCTGAATTTGCTAGAAGATGGAGACTCAAACTCACTGAAGTTATCGAAAGACCTACTTACAAAGAGCAAATCCACATCTTCCTCCAATGCCTCCGTGATGAATTTCAAGAGAAGCTCACCGGTAATTACTTTCCTAGCTTTAATGAACTTCATGAGTCCGGGATTAGGATTGATGACTTCCTAAAAATTAAAAAGAAGGAAAGCACTTTCCACTTCAACAAACCTATCACAAGTAAGGATGCTTCAGTCAATTCTATTGCATTCAACCGCACCAACACCGACAAGTAGTCTGCTGTTCCTCCTCCCGAAAAGAAAAAGAGGCACTATGACAAACTTGAAGGAATTACTCAAGAAGAACTCCTCGATGTTTTTTTCAAGAATGAAAAGATCAAACCAAGGGAAGGTGGTCCTCCTAAGGATATGGGTCCTAATCATGCTCATCACTTATTCTGCAAGTATCACAACTTCACCGGCCACGACACCAACACTTGCCACCACTTGAAGGACATCATCCAAGACCTCTTTGACAATGGAGAGTTAGAACGTCCCAACGTCATTACCAATTCTCTCCCTCGCAATCCATGAGAAAGATGAAGCTCCAAGAAGAAATCTACACTTACCACTTTGGGACTACAACTATCCTCTCCCTTTCTCCTTTGATAGAAGTAGACTAGGTTTTAAATTTCCAAGTATGAACTCGAAGAGTCGTTCTGTCTTTCTAGTACTTCTCACCTCCTCTAGTTTGTGTCATCTAAACTATCGAGTCTGTTTTTAATTTCTCCAATAAATCGAAGTCATTTTCTTTTCCTAAACACTTTCCCTAAGGTTGTTCTACCTCATTAGTATTATTTAATTCATGCAAAATAATAGACCATACATCCCTAAATCATCGCAAAAATAGAGACTTCTAAGCGAGTTTAAGAAGAAAGTTATCCTTAGAAGGGTTAAGGGCTGAACATTACCCCTACTGAAAGACAAAGGTCAACAAACGAAGAAATTCAAAGGTGCTGCTGTCAACATTCATCCCAAGAAGAGTGGGGCTACTCAATTCAAAGCTTTGAGAGTAAAAAAAATAATAAAAAAAAACTCTCAAGCTTTCATCTCCCCCACAACAAAGGTGAAAATTTAAATGCATGAAAGACTCTCCTGTAAAGAAGAGGAGTCAAGCGATACCAACAAAAGAAATGAATATTACTCAACATCCTCTTACAACAAGTGAAGAAGATTTTCAGTACCAATGTTTACCCTTAAGTCATACTAATAATTGAATTTCTTCTCAAACTTATTTAGAAGTTTCTAGATGATGCATGGTTCATTAAAAGGTAGAACAACTATTCTAGATCTTCGAGCCAAGAAGCGTTTCTTGTTGAGTCTAGGGGCTTCCTGTTAGCCACTCTCATACACAATCTTGAAACCCAAGCATCAAAACTGAGGCTTCCTAACCTTTCCTCCCCCAGTCAATCTCTACTTCAACTCCTCAAAATAATCAAATCTACATTAGGAGCTTTCCTCTTTGCTTCTATCTCTCATCATTAGAGAATGCTTGGATCACCTTCCAAAAAAAAATAGAGTTCGTCTGTCCTCAATTAATTTGAGATCTCATATCTCTCTCCTCAATAAGATTCTCTCCTCTGAGTTCTCTTCGAGTACATACTATTTTAAAAAAGAAAAGACGCAAAAGAGATGCCCGCTAGATTGAAAACCCGAAAGGGCGGTCTAGGCAAAAATCAGGGTGCGTCACTAAGAAAAAAAAATCAAGGACAAAGGGAGAGTATTCTTCAACCTTCTTCATCAAACATCATTTGATCCTCTTCAAATCAAATCAACAAGGGGGAGCTTCTTCGATCATCTTCAAATCAAGAGAGCAGACTCACAAGCCTGTTCACAAAGTCATCTACCACTTACAAGTAACTTGGGGCTTGAGAGAAGAAAGGGCCTTGGACATAAAGCCATTACGACAGTCGACAGATTTGTAGTCGTTTGCCTCCTAGAGACAAGATTCAAGGAAAAATTAAGAATGAAGATTCGCAACAGGCCTAGATGTGTTCACACAAGGTTACTCATTGAAACTCAGCCTTGCTGACTAGCAACAGATTCTGCACAAACCTGATTTGGTCCCAACTTGTCAAACACAAGTTCACTCCTATAGTTCACCCATCTCAAATATAAATCCATACAAATTTCCCTACATGTCCATATACCATATACTCATACATAAACTCACCACCAAAATGTCCGACCGGCCATTTACACGAATAGACATGAGCACCACCACGTAAGTCCAGTTAGACAACTAAAATCTAAAAAATCTACTTGGAATCTTTATGTTCTAGCAGGTGCAGAAAGGTAAGAATCATTCGGGTCCATCCGAGACCAGCATGCATATATCCTTGCATTACAGGAGCCGACAGAACTTCCACCTCAACCGATAACTTCAAAGTCTGTGACGGCAGCGAACTTCGAAGTCCGTGACCTCGGCAACATCAACAAAGTCTGCGACCACAACAAACTTCAAGTCCGTGACCTCGGCAACATCTTCAAAGTCTGCGACCGCAGCAACGACAACAAAGTCCATGACCTTGGCAACAACAGTGACAGTTGTGACCTCGAGTGGAGCATCAACAAAGTCTACGACCTCAGCAAACGTCAAAGTCCGTGACGTCGTCAACGAAAACAAAGTCCGTGACCTCGACAACAACAGCTACGTCAGTAACCTCAAACGGCGCACTTCAACAACTTCATCAACAAATCGGGTATCATCAGAATTGGGTCAAGTCTTTGATTCCTCATTATGATTTTACCTTTTAAAAAAATCCCTCTTCGATTTTCTAAATGATTTTCAAAATACCTAAAATAGTCTTTTTAGTGTTTTGGAGTCGAACTACGTTTGGTTTGATTCTCTCTTAGAGATACGTAGGCAGCCGTGCGGCACGACCATCCCAATGTTCAGAATGATGTCTTTTCTATCGACGACATGACTTCTTCCATAAGTCTTGTCGTCGAGGGGCTCTGTAGACACCCCACTCTGAACCAATAATTCATGATTAGACTACTTCTCATCTCGCTTTTATGTTTTGATGAAAGCATATCAGTTTCGTCATGTTTCGTTAAGTTTCTAACTAACCTCGTTAGTTTTGGACCAAACTGACTAACAGAACAACTGAAGAGGACAAAATGGTCAATTGACTAGTTGTCCCGCGCGGAACAGGCGTGTCTCGTGCGAGACAACCCCTCTGCAGGATATGCAAAATTACTTTCCTTCTCCGTTTCAAACTCTTTTCTTGATAAATATCATCTAATCCGGGTCTCTACTGACTAGAGGGTTCTGAAAGCTTCCTTGGGAGGAGTCCCAATCCACTTGAGTCTCCTAAACTTGGTGACCAAGTCATTCATCCACCTAATAAACCCCTATACATACTTGATGGCTTTCAGTATTTCAGAGGTCCCCGATCCCCGATCGAAAACACACAACACACACAATTTGTTGGCTTCTTTCCATGAAAGACTTCTTCAAATCACTCACAAATAACTCCTAAATTCGTCCATCAACCACGTTGATTGACGAACATCAAGGCTCAAGCCTAAAATCAAGGCGAAGCTCTGTCCGAATCACTTCTCGACCGAGAAGACATCTTAGAACCACGTTCTAAATCAAATACTCCCTAAACAAGGTAAACTCCTATATTTTTACTCTTCTTCTTCTCAATCTCTCTATTGGCTTTTAGAGCGGTGTAATCCTATCGAAAGGGTTAGCCTAGAGTCCCTTCAATCAATGGAGGTGATCTCGAAGCATATAATTCGGCATTCCTAATTAAGAAATTAATTAAGGTTTTCTCTTATTTAAATTAATTAGATTGATAATACTCAATTGGCAAGATCGATCTCCGGATTGGGTGGAATGGGTGCTCCTCGACCTTCCCATTCCATAACTTAGCCCCCGAACCCTCAAATCTCTTTAAAATCAAAAAGGTTTTTCTTATTATTTTCCTAAATAAATAATAAGTGACGACTCTGTTATTCAACGCTACATGCACCACCTTCAAACCAACCACCAACAACCACCAAACTCCACCCAACCAAACAAAGAAGAAACGTTCAGGTCCCGGCAACGAAACCAACTGATACTACACCGGCTAAACGGGTTGCACAGGAACTGATGTTGAACCGAAAATAATGGATACTCTGGCTGGTCCTCTTCGAATGGTCACTCTGTCACCTACACACAAGCAAGAACGTGAACTAAGCCGGGGGTGGCTCCGACAAAACCCCTCCGGCGTGAGAATAAGTGATTGGTAACAAGGTGGATAACAATGAAAACTTAGAGAGAGAGAGTGAGAGAGTGTGAGAGACTTACAAATAATGATTTCTCCAAGGCTTATATGCTTCCATGCAGCATGTGCCTTGCACATGGGGAAACACTTGTCAATCATTCACTAAGGGTGTCAACCACCCCCAAGTTAGTGGGAAATCACTGATCACCTTGTCACATCATACTATTTTGACGGTTGTAGTGGGGTACATACGTGGCAGCACATCAGTCACTTAACGTCACCAGTCATGATTGTCGCCCATGCGACAATCCTAAGAAAAGGACAAAACCCACGTTGCCGTCAATCCCCTCCTGTATTCGCACTATACTTGTCGCCTATTAATCATACCAAATCATGTCGCTAACTGCCAACGAGTACTTCTCGCATACTGCCCATTCTCACGCTTCGACATGCTCGTGTCGCCACTATTCTTGTCGCCTCACTCGAATGTCGCTTCACCTTTATGGGCTTACTTATAATACCCACTTCATATATTTGGCTCACTTGACCCATTTCGCCACCTTGGGCTTAACCTATTGTTCGGACACAAATCTCAATTTCACAATCACATCAATTTACTTTTTACATACAAGTCAAAATTTTATTTGAGAGAGAAAGAGTAAACACAATATTAGTGTAGTTGCCAACGACAATAGTTTCAAAACCTTATTCCTAATGTGTCTAATGGGCCCACTGCATCAAAAGTGAATAATTTTGTTTGCTCCCTTGATACCCTAAGCTTATAAAGATTTTGGTTTTTGGTTGGTGGAATGGTGCTATGTTGAATCTTGAATAGTGACATTGTTGAAAAAAGGGTGGATGTGTTAAATTTTGCAGTCTTTACAAAAGTTCCATTCACAATAGTATGTGTTTTTTGTGTTTGTACCTTCATGTTAAGCTTTCCCACAATTGCCCCCCTCTACCCCTCAATAATTTGAGAGAGAAAGAGTAAACACAACCAGCAGTGGCGAAGCCATAAGCTATGGGTCGGCCGACCACCTTCAAATTTGTAACACATCAATTTTTATCCTTTTAAATTTTTTAAAAATGATTTTTTACTACTAAAAATAATGAAAGTATGTATTTTGACCCCCTTAATTTTTTAAAAAATTGCACTAAATTATTATTTAGACCCCTTTGTAAACAAAAATTGGATACCTCAATTATAATAGTTATAAAAAAAAAAAAAAAATCTTGACCCACTTATCAAAAATATTTCTGAGTTCATCACAACATACAAGGTGGAGAGGAAACATCTGTGTTTACTTGAAGAAAAGAATAGTTGGATGGTATGGGATATGGCTTTTTGATGTGAACATAAAGGAATTGATTTTAAATCTACAAAGGATATTAAGGACCCATTTTTGATTACTTGATTAAGCAAGAGGATTATTCTGAATTCTCCAACAAGACTAATTGATGCCAAAGATAAATGATTTACTCCCTCTGTCTCAAAAAGTTTGTCTCATTTGACTTTTTTGTTGAACTTTGACCACAAATTTATGAGAGATTAATCATGTTCATGAAATTCTAAAAGTTGTTTTGATAATATTATTAATGGTGAATCAATAGGAATTTTTAGAATTTCATAAACATAATTAAATTGTCATATATTTGTGGTCAAAGTTCAATAAAAAAGTCAAATGAGACAAATATTTTGAACCGGAGGGATTATTTATTTTTGGATATAAATTGAATTATTGGCCCAACTGTCCCTAACCATGATTTCTCCTTATTCGAAAGATGACATTTGACCAGTGATGAGTTTATAAACAAGCTAATCCTGTACTCCCACTACCTTATTTTTAATTATTTTTATAATATTATTTTTTTCAAATTATAAATTAAATCTAACAACTTATAACATTAAACTTTCAATTGGGATGAATATTTTGTTACCTTACAACTTTAAAAACCTGACCAAACTAATCAAAACATGTTCCTAGTGGACCCCAAATATTCTAGGTATATATATTCCTCCCTTTTCACTATAAATATAAACTATAAACTTACAATTTACACAAATATTAAAAAATGATAGAGAAAATGAGGTAAGAAATAATAATTAAATTCTTGTTCCAAGTATTACACATGTGTCTTATTAATATAAAAATAATAAAATATTTTATCGTTGAAAATGTGGTACGCGATATGAGAAAAATGTATATTTTGTACTGAAACGCACGGAGTATATGAATAACTCCAAACCTCACATCTACTCCTAATTAATATTCTCTCCACAAATATTATGCACTATCCCATATAAATAACATATAAATAACAAATGTTACACTTTTTTTAATTGAACATAATAAGTATTATATTTCTTGATAAATATATAGCCATAGTATAATTTTATTATTGTACAAACACTATACAAACAACTAAAAATGTTTTTTTTTTTATTTGACAAATCAAATACAACATTTTCTATGTAACAAATTGACTATAAAGGGAATTTCTCTTTTCTGCTATAACAATATTTCATTTGAATCTTCATACATACAACTAAGATTTCTCATGCCCAACACCTGGGTCGGCGATGATCTCTTCCTTTTCTCTTTAGAGTAGGGGTATAAGTGGTTCGGTTCAAATCGTGATTTGAAATCGAACCAAATCAAATCACGCGATTTAGTTCGATTTTCAAGTAATCGTGGTTTGATTCGATTCCAAAATTTGTCAAACCGTGTGGTTCGGTTTGATCTGCGGTTTGGACCCCCAAACCACGGTTTGAGACCGCAAGACCAAACCATCAAACCGAACCAATAAACCAAACCACCAAACCGTTCAATATTATCCGTAGATATGTATATTTTTCATTTTCACCTTACATTTAGATTTAAAAATCCCTAATTCTATTCATGGGTTTTAGCCCATAACCCTTTTTTCTTTTGATTTATCTTCTTGTAATAATATTATTCACTATTTAGCACATACCATTACAAGTACTAAAATGGCATATTGTTATCATAAACATTGAAGCACAATTTCAAGTTGTGTTTAAATACTAAATCTTTTATGTATGTTATGTTTGAAAAATTCAAACAAACATGACAATGAATTGTACAGTTTGAAACCATGTTCTAATTAATGGTTTAAGCAATGTTTTATTTCATGGTTTGAACCGTGGTTTGAATTGTGTAAACCGCGGTTCGAACCGTAAAATCAAACCGCGGTTCGAACCATTGGTTCGATTTGAATTTTTTCATGGTTCAGTTTGATTAGAGATTTTTTCAAACCGATTACTAGTGGTTCGATCCGTAAATTGACCAAAACCGAACCATTTACACCCCTACTTGATTTGTGGGGAAACCCTAATTATATTTCCCCTTTTTAAACTCCAAAGAAAGAAAATATAAGTACCCCTTTTTGGTGGCCCTTTCTCACTTTTGATTCAGAAAAATATAAAGAAAGGGAAAACTATAAGTAGCACAATATTATGTTGGCAAAATGCACAATATTATGTTGGCAAAATTATGTTGGCAAGGGTGTGAAACATTATGAATGTGGATTTTTTTTTTCATTTATTTCCTTTTAAAAAAAAGTATTTTCCTAAATTACAATACTTATTTATCAAAATAATCAAATTTTCATAATTCACTACTAATAGTAGCAAATTTACATTTTTTTTTCGCATAAAATTGCTACTGGTAGCAGCGAGTTTACGCTTTTTTAAAATATTCTCTTAAATCGCTACTATTAATTGCGATTTTAGGCGAAAAAAATTATAAATTCGCTACTATTAGTAGCTGAACGAAATAAAAGTGATGGAGCAGACGCAATACATATGGCTCAATGCCCAGATTATCCCGAAGGTATGTTAAAAAGAAGGGGGCCTATTAAGCAGCCCCAAGTCTATTAGCCCATCAGTGGAGATCAGTCGACCTATCTCATTGTCCGAGCTTGCTTGGTCCCGACCTAGTTTCGTCCGACATACGATCCCATCCTTGTGCTACCTCTGCCTAAGCAAGGTACGAATCCAGGTCGACCTCGACCAACCAACGCCCGCGTTTATCCACGTCGTCATTTGTAACCGCTTCCTACATTCTCGTATACAGTTACGCCAACAACATTTTCGTGATCCTAGGGATTCATAATCATCCCATTTCATTTCTATATATGCCAGACAACGTGCTACGTAAAAAGGTAATGTCATCATAGCTATTTGAGATTAAGTCGTTTTCTATACAGTTTTTATAACTCGTAACACTATATCTCATCATCACGCCGGAAGGTATTAGCCGGACACCATCCCTGCAAGTCGTTTATTCGTGGTTTCAGGTCATAGCTGCTGGATTACAACCTATTGCTGGACTAAGAATGATCTAGATCGTTTCCTGCATCATCAAATTGGTTCCATTGCTGGAAAACAAAAAACACTAGACCTCGAAACCTTGCTTATTCACAGACATGGTATTTGAAGGACAAACCACTACCGCCTCAAGTGATCTAGTCAACGAGAATATCGATGGGAACAACCCAGGCACGGATGTGGGTGCTGGGAACCGTACTGCTAACTTGCCTCCCCCTCCACCTGGATTCCCACAAGGAGGCCTACTCGATCCAATAGCGTGGCAGAGGGGATAGGAATATAAGATAGCAGAAGAGAAAAGAGGCCCATGGCCACCCAAGGGGGAGGCCAGCAGGCCAAGAAAATCTAAACAGGACGAAGAGCTGTAGGCAACATGGCTAGTCCCTCAGCTTCTCACCCCAGTAGGAAAGAGATACTGCTAGAACGAGCAAGAGTATCTTGCTCGAGGTACATGATAAATTACTTGAGCTACCAGAGTCTCCTAAAAAGGACGATCGAAGAACATAAATGGTGGCTCAATCCTTAACCTCACATAGACGTACTAATGAGGCCCCTAGGCCATCAGGAGGAGAAGGGAGGAATGACAGGCCTCCTCTTACACATGTCTCAGTTGACCGTACTGGAGACTTGATGGATATGCTTAATAGTCAACGGGAACATGAAGCTGTCTCGGCACAGAGAAGGCAACTTGAAGCTGACAGAGCTCGAGGTAGGTCCCCCCTAAGAGGAGGTAGATCACCTCCAAGGAGATGTAGGAGAGAAAGGGTTCCTCCCAGAGATGAAAGGGAAAAGGATCCTTCGAGAAGGGAACACCATAGGGAGGAACGACGAAAGTCCAATAATGTCCCCACCAAAGAGGCGACCTAGATGTTAGGGAGCTTTTGAACCTGAAAAGAAGGTTAGACTATATAGAAGTTGATCGAAAGGCACCAGGCGAAAAGGGCGAATGAAATGATAGTACTCTTCGAAACCCTTTGGCCCAAAGTATGCTTGATAAAAGCCCGCCTGCAGGATTCAAGCTGCCCGTGCTAGACAAATATTCTGGCATGACTAACGCTCTGAATCACATGCAACATTTTGAGGCTACCATGTGCTTGGTCTATTCAGAGGATGACGTGCTATGCAAGGCACTAACCAGCACCTTCACAAATGCAACACTGACTTGGTTTCGTGGTTTGTCGACCGACTGCATCACCTCATATATGAGGAGAAAGTTTCTGGAAAGGTTTTCAATGGTTGGGTCTCGTAAGAATACAGTCACCAACCTAAACAACATTGCTCAAGGGAAAACGGAAAGTAATATGAGCTACTTTACTCGATTCAAGGAGTTGGTCGACCAGATAGAGGAGGACCTAACTGACAGAGAGGTCATCAATTGTTTCAGGAACGGGGTGTCCTCGCCTAATTTGGATTACGAACTACAAGTCAGGAGAGCCACACGAGGAAGGAGTTGTTTGAAAGGGCCTATGATGTGGCTGTTGTTGAGGAGCGTAAGGAAAGGAAGAAAGAGAGAAGCTAAAAACACTCTGAGGCCGGTGAGTCGACCAAAGGGGTATCAGCTAGGACTGACAACAACAACAACAACAACAAAGGGAAAAACAGAACTAGGGCGACTAAGAGAGTTGCCGAAAGCTTTACCCCGTTCACAGTCAGTCGGACTGAGATAATGAACACAGTAGACCTGGCCCCCAGTCCCCATGAATCCCCAAAATAAGTTCAGGTGGGACAATGGCAAGTATTGTGAGTACCACAAGGATACTGCCATACTACATAAGAGTGTATGAGTTTGAAAAAGATTATCCAAAAATGGGTGAATGAAGGTAGACTAGACAGATTTGTAAAGGGAGATCGTCCCCTAGCTAGGGATCGACCAGCTAGAGACCAGAGCCAAGGCAACCTAGGTTGACACTTGGTGTGATAGCTGAGGAAACAAGTAACATAACCCTCAAGCATAAAAAATTCAACTAAATAAGGCTCATCACGTCCCACCTAGGAGTTGTGTGCAAGATAAGGTCATTAGCTTCTATCCTTACGAGCTGGCAACCAATGTGGCAGCAAGGGATCAAATCTTGGTCATTCCAGGACTCATTGACAACCGCACCTCCAGCAGGATTTTGGTCGATATAGGGGCTGCAAGGACATCCTTTACGACAAAAATTTCTTAGAAATGGGCCTTGCAAATGTTAGATTGTCACCTTACTCAGGTCAACTAGAGGGCTTCACCAACCGTAGGGTCGACGCCAAAGGACAGATAGATCTAGAGGTGGACGTCGGACAACATCCTCTGAGGACAACAACCAAGGTAACATTTATAGTAATTGATGTAATAAGTGATTACCATGCTATACTGGGAATTCCTGGACAGGTCGCACTGGGAATGATTCCCTCAATCCCCCACCAAAAGGTTAAGTTTACCACCCCCTGGGAGTTGGATGTGTGTTAAGTACAACCAGGGACTACATTGATCATGTGTTGAGGTCCAAAAAGAAGAGAGAACTAGAGGTAGAAACTCTAGAGGCTAGATGGAAAATTTCAAAGTCTGTCAATATAACCTCAAAGTTGGCAACAATTCAATGTGTGGAAGAGGTGATGGAACTGATGCAAGATGAGACTACCTATCACTGACATGACATGATCATGATTGAGCCGACACGTCTCTCAGAAAGCACAGGGCCTACAGGTAATACAGTTTTGATTGACATGTCGTCATAGGAGACCTATGCCTCACAGTCAACCAAAACTAGGGGGCCACCAATAATGAAATGACTGTCGAACTAGACGACATGATTGAAGCAGAGGCTCCAGACCTGGGGGCAGAGGAAAGAAAGTTAGAGAGATCATCATTGAGACCCTGCAGTTCAGGGATGGCCCAGAGCTAGAACTAGTGGACGAGCCGAAAGAGATAGAGAGCAATCTGGCCTACCCCGAACAGAAAATCAAGTTGGGTGGGCAGTTATCATCCGAGGAAAAGGCTGAAATAACTGCCTTGTTGAAAGAAAGTACAAAAGTGGAAGATATGAAGGGAATTAAGGAAGAGGTAGCAGTACACCGGCTTGCAACCCTACGATGAAATTCAAGAGCCAAAAACTGAGAATTTTTGCTCGTGATAAGGAGAAAGCCATAAAGCAGGAGGTCGACAAACTGCTCAGTGCAGTCATTATCAAGGAGGCGTCCTACATCACCTGGCTGACAAATGTGGTGATGATTAAGAAAGCTAACATGAATTGGAGAATGCGTGTCGACTTCACTGACTTGAACCTAGCCTACCCAAGTGACAGTTATCCCCTTCCTCAATTAGACAAACTGGTCAACTTTATTGCTGGTCATGCATGCCACCCTCAGTTTTTTAGATGCTTATTCAGGCTACCACCAGATCAGAATGCATGAGAATGACATAAAGAAGACTACATTCCAGGCAGCATTGATGGGTAAATTGTTATACGAAGATGTCATTCAGACCGAAGAATGTTGACAAATATTTTCAAAGGGTCGTCGTTTTGAGAATTACTTTTTTAAAAGGAAATAAATGATAAAAAAAATATGAATGTAAGTGTGATATATACTCTTCCGATACAAATAGTCTCGTCTCATTTTTTAGAATTAATATTAAATTAAATTTGAACTAAATATTAAAAAAATATTCAAATGATATTTAAAACTTGTCATTAATATATAATTAAAATTATTACTAATAATATTTTTGGAATTTTTATTATGACATAAAATAACATAAATTATTAATCAAAAGTTATATCAAATTTATTTTTTATTCGGTTTTACTAGATCATAAAAAAAAAAAAAGTAACGAAATGTGTTTTGTTGAAATAATTGCCGACAATGGGTGAAGCAAAGAAGTCAATACCCAACCACTTATTATTGGAGGTACAAAAAGATTATTTGGTTATGTTTTATTGGTTAATAAAAGGAAGTTTGGAAGTAGGATATCATACTAATATTCAAATTACTTAGTAGCCTGCCTATGTTGCAAACTAGACAACGAAACAAAATATGGCTACTAGGATAATCTATATTACAATAGAGCTCATAAATAACTGTTACATAATAAGTTGTTGAAATTTAACTTGGGAAAAGACAAAGAGGGGTTGAGATTTAATCTAAAAAAAGATAATACACACTGAATAAAACCACTGAAGGTATGGTTCAGATCGATCCATAACTGCTACGATCCTAGGACTATTATTAATCAGTTTTAACTTTTTTTATTTTAAATCGTTGGATTTCTTTTCAATTTGTTTGATCCTACGGGTGTAGATTATCGGTTTCTATTTCAATACATACTCCCTCCATCATGAGAATTTTAATAAAATTGCAATAATTTTAACTATTAATTTAAATAGAAAATAATAATTCTTATAAAAATATAAAAATTATTATTGAAAATATTATTAATTGTGTTATAATAAAAAAGTTAAATTTTTATTAGAATCACTATTTTTTATTTAAATTATTGATTAAAGTTACATCAAGTTGACTAAAAAAATTCATTCATGTGGGACGGGACGGGAGTATAATAATGTAGTAATAGTATACATAACTATTATTTGAAAATTGGCGTGTACCAAAATTTTCAATTCAAATGTAAATGAAAAGAAAACAAGTAAGTGATCCGGTTGTGTGTATCGACTGTCTGACTTTATCTCAATTTACAATTTAACGGACATGGATTTTTGTTACTTTTGTAATATACTTTTTAAAAATAAAAGTGTGTAGATCCGACCACTCCCTTTATTTTGCAGAATCAACTCATTTAAATTTTTGACATATTTTTATAAAATAAATATGAATAATTTTATAGAAAAATATAGATATTTCCATGAAATTCTAAAAATTGCTATTAATAGTATTTCTAATGGTGAAACAATAACAATTTTTATAATGGAATAAAAATATCTAAATTTTCATAAAAATACGGTCAAAATTTGATTGAGTTGACCATTAAAGTCAAAGTGATCTAAATTTTTTGAGACGGAGGAAGTATTTGTTTTTATAATTGAGATGACCATTAAAGTCAAAGTGATCTAAATTTTTTGAGAAGGAGTGAGTATTTGTTTTTATAATCTGTTGCAAATAAAAAAAATATGATGTTATATTTCCAAGTCATATATCATTAACATCTTTTTTTTTAGGGACAAATTGATCATTTCACATGACATATTACCCAGAGTTAGTTACATGACTAACTTCCGTTAGCCAAAATGCATATTTTGACCTTAATTTAATGCAATACTCCCTCTACTTTTATTTCGAATAATCTTACCAACTTTGTCATCTAGAGCATCTTATTGATAAATCTCATTTTCTATGAACGAAAGTATATAATATTTATTTATTAATGGGACTCACTTTTAATACTTATAACGACTATCGCCTTACTATTTTCTATCTCATTTTCTCTCTCTTTCCCACTCACAACACTTCAGTGTATTTTTGAATGGAAAAATCCTCATGAGAGGATGTAAGTTTTTGTGTCATTGTTGTAAATTAAGTAGAAAGAAAAGAACAAAAGGGAAACATAACCAAGAAGCAACAACTTTGAGAGCCAAGAACAAAGGTAAATTTCTCTAAACATATCTATAAAAAAAAACCTACAGATAAACGAACAAACAAAATTGAGAAAAAAAAAAGAATACTATACGTCAATTGCAGTAATGCCTATGATTAGTTGTCTTTTTATTTTGGAGACTGTATATGTTGAATAAGAATACAAGGGTGGATGTGTGGGTGTTATTTTTTAGGTTAAAAATGAATAGAAGAGTGAGTGTATGAAGTTTACATAAAGGAGTGTAGGGTTGGGTGGGTTACATAGTAATAGTTGGAGTGAGTGTTTTGAATGGAAGAGGGGTGGGATTGGGAAGTGGTTGATGAAACAGATTGACGAGGGTACTAATTCGGTTCTTCTTCAACTCTGAAAACTTTTGTAAGTATAATCAAATTTAGTGCACATAATTTGCATAATGTTATGATATTATCTAATAAGCATTTTCTTTTCGGTCATGGGACACCAACTCAATCTCATTTAAGGCCAGATGTGATATTTTCATGCAATAAGTAACATATATTTCAGCTTTGGAACGAGTACTTTTATTCACCAAGTCAAACTTTCTTGAAAGTACTGAAAAGTTTGGGGAGATATCTTATAAGGTGAGCTTGCTATTGTTATTCAGGAATATTTGTAATTTGTTTCCATGTCTTTACTTAGCTTTGTTATTGCAGGCACTCAGAATAATTGATATACTTGATCAAGATTTTATTTTCGATAGTGTATCATTTTAGAGCATGATTTCTCTTTAGTAGTATTGAAAGTTTGGAAAACTGCAATTCAAAGGATAGTGAGTGGGTTTGAGATTACATGAAAGAGGGTGAGATAAGGGGGGTGAGGGGAAAGAGGAAAGTGGGTGGGATTGAGATTATGTAATTTGGTTAACTTTAGTTAATTGAAATCATACTTTCTTATAATTTTCTTTTTGGTTATAATAATAAACTATATTTTGTCAATCTTATTTTGGCTATATTGTAGAATGTGATTTTACTTTCTATTTTTCTTTTTGTAACAAATACCAAAGAGACAGATTTATTTTTGAAATGTTCAATTAAAAATCAGAAACTATTATGTATGTAATGGATCATTAATATTGTCGTTCTTGCAATCAAATGAAAATTTTAAGAGGTTACAATTTAATGATAGATACTAGACTTATGCATTTTGAGTGTTTGATCTCAAACACACTATATTTATGTCGTACTGTCACCGTGCCTTGGCACTGGTAGGAAAGTACTAGTCTATAATACAATAGAGGTCAAGAATAACTGCCACACAATAAGTGATTAGGATTGTGTTTCAGAAAAGATAATGAGCGGCCAAGATTGATTCTCACCTCCAACATCAGTTTTAACTTTTTTTATTTTCAATCGTTGAATTTTTTTTCAATTTGTTTGATCCTACGGCTGTAGATTGACGGTTTCTATTTCAATACATACTCCCTCCATCATAAGACTTTTAGTCAAATTGCAATAATTTTAACTATTAAATTAAATAAAAATAATAATTCTTATAAAAATCTAAAAAATAATTATTGAAAATATTAATAATTGTGTTATAATAAAAAAAAACTAAATTTTTATTAGAATCACTACTTTTTATTTAAATTATTGATCAATGTTACATCAATTTGACTAAAAATTTTAATTCACGTGGGACGGTACGGGAGTATAATAATGTAGTAATAGTATACATAACTATTATTTGAAAATTGGCATATACCAAGATTTTCAATTCAAATATAAATGGAAAGAAAACAGGCAAGTGGTCTGGTTGTGTGTACCGATTGTCTGACTTTCTCTCAATTTACAATTTAACTGAAATGAATTTTGGTTACTTTTGTAATATACTTTTTAAAAATAAAAGTGTGTAGATCCGATCGCTCCCTTTATTTTGCATAATCAACTCAATCAAAATTTGACATATTTTTATAAAAAAAAATGTGAATAATTTTATAGAAAAATATAGATATTTCCAAGAAATTCTAAAAATTGTTATTGATAGTATTTTAATGGTAAAACAATAACAATTTTTATGATTAATGAAAATATCTATATTTTTCTATAACATTATTCATATTTTTTTTTAATAAAAATATGTCAAAATTTGATTGAGTTGATTCTGCGAAATAAAGAGAGCGATCGGATCTACATACTTTTATTTTTAATAAGTATATTACAAAAGTAACCAAAATTCATATCAGTTAAATTGTAAATTGAGATAAAGTCAGACAGTCGGTACACACAACCAGACCACTTGCTTGATTTCTTTCCATTTACATTTGAATTGAAAATCTTGGTACACGTCAATTTTCAAATAATAGTTATGTATACTATTGCTACATTATTATACTCTCATATCGTTCCACACGAATGAAAATTTTTAGTCAAATTAATGTAATTTTGATCAATAATTTAAATAAAAAATAGTTATTCTAATAAAAAAAAAATTTATTATAACACTATTAATAATATTTTCAATAGTGATTTTTAAATTTTTATAAGAATTATTATTTTCTATTTAAATTAATAGTTAAAATTATTTCAATTTGATTAAAAGTCTCGTGATGGAGAGAGTATGTATAGAAATAGAAACCGCCAATCTAAAGCCGTAGGATCAAACAAATTGAAAAGAAATTCAACGATTGAAAATAAAAAAAGTTAAAACTGATGTTGGAGGTGAGAATCAATCATGACCACTCTTTGTCTTTTCTGAAACACAATCCTAGCCGCTCATTGTGTGGCATAGAGGTCAAGAATAACCGCCACACAATGAGTGGTTAGGATTGTGTTTCAGAAAAGATAAAGAGCGGCCAAGATTGATTCTCACCTCCAACATCAGTTTTAACTTTTTTTATTTTCAATCGTTGGATTTTTTTTCAATTTGCTTGATCCTACGGCTGTAGATTGACGGTTTCTATTTCAATACATACTCCCTCCATCATAAGACTTTTAGTCAAATTGCAATAATTTTAACTATTAATTTAAATAAAAATAATAATTCTTATAAAAATCTAAAAAATAATTATTGAAAATATTAATAATTGTGTTATAATAAAAAAAAACTAAATTTTTATTAGAATCACTACTTTTTATTTAAATTATTGATCAATGTTACATCAATTTGACTAAAAATTTTAATTCACGTGGGACGGTACGGGAGTATAATTTCTCCATAAATTATAAAAAGTCTAATTTTTTTCAACTTGCAAATATTTGACGAATATAAGATCAGTTTAAAAAAACAGGACTTTTTATAACTTAGGGAAAAACTAGTTTCCCCCAAAATATTGTGATGTAGTAATAGTATACATTACTATTATTTGGAAATTGGCGTGTATCAAGATTTTCAATTCAAATATAAATGGAAAGAAAACAAGCAAGTGGTCTAGTTGTGTGTACCGATTGTCTGACTTTCTCTCAATTTACAATTTAACTGAAATGAATTTTGGTTACTTTTGTAATATACTTTTTAAAAATAAAAGTGTGTAGATCCGATCGCTCCCTTTATTTTGCATAATCAACTCAATCAAAATTTGACATATTTTTATAAAAAAAAATGTGAATAATTTTATAGAAAAATATCTAAATTTTCATAAAATTACGGTCAAAATTCGATTGAGATGACTATTAAAGTCAAAGTGATCCAAATTTTTCGAGACGGAGGGAGTATTTGTTTTTATAATATGTTGCAAATAAAAAAAAATATGATGTTATATTTTCAAGTCATATATCATGGACATCTTTTTTTAATGGACAATTTGATCATTTCACATGACATATTACCCGGAGTTAGTTTCATGACTAACTTCCGTTAGCCAAAATGCATATTTTGACCTTAATTTAACGCAATACTCCCTCTACTTCTATTTCGAATAATCTTACCCACTTTGTCATCTAGAGCGTCTTATTGATAAGTCTCATTTTTTATGAACGAAAGTATATAATATTTATTTATTAATGAGACTCATTTGTAATACTCATAACGACTATCGTCTTACTATTTTCTATCTCATTTTCTCACTCACCTCAATTCATAACCGCCTATTGACTTTACACAAAGAACGGTTGATATCGATCCATAACCACTACGATCCAAGGGCTGTTATTTGATAATTTATTTTCTTCTTCAATTCTAACTTTAAGATTAATTATCAATGTTTTAATCCAACGACTCTCATTAACCGATTTCTAAAATTATTCCTGAATTTATCAATCACAATCTCTCTCTATTTTTTTTTGTGATATCAGTATACTTCAGTTGTTTCATATTAAATAATTTTTATAAAATTTAATATATTCTTATATTAATAATAATATTTAAAATTTTATGAATAAATGAATTTTAGTAACTTTTTTGTTAAATTTCAATTAAATTAACTAAAAAAATAAAGTTAAGAGATTTATAATGGGATGGATAACTAACTAACTAAATGGCGGGACCTAATATCGATAACATGACACATTTATATATAATTATATATATGTGTATATATTGATCTAATGCATGTTTAATTTTAAATAGGTTTTTTCGCGTTCGACAGAAGATTTGCAAGATACTGAAGCTCTAACTGATTCACAAATGACTCCACCACAGTTGACGTATGAAGATATATGGGATGATTCCTTTAGTTGCATGATTTTGTTATTTTGTAACAGGAGCGAAGTATCGTGGAAAGGGAATAGTGAGGATATGTGCTTTTTGATGTAATTTTGTGATTGCTTATAGTACTTTGTTTCTGGCACAATTCTGTTTCAATCATAATTGAGTTATATTAAAGTCCAAGATTGATATGTATATGGAATTGGAGAGTGATGTGGGAACGGTTTATGGAGAAATCTATTTTTGCAACTTCAAAAAATGGTGAACCAATTTTCATCACTTATGGTAAATACCATAAATTTGAACATTTGTTGTTATTTGTGCAATTTTAAATTCTTTCACATTTTTAGTTTAATACTTCAATCTAATATTTGAGTTTTCATTTACTTTCAAGTTGATGCAAGAGTTAAGAATAAACTTAGGCAATATATGTTTGTAGTTTGTGATTGCTTGCTACTCTATTTGTTATTATTTGTGCACATTTAGATTCTTTCACATTTTCAGTTTGATACTTCAATCTAACATTTGAATTTTCATATACTTTAAAGTTGATGCAAGAGTTAAGAATAAACTTAGGCAAGATCAATTTATAGTTTGTATTTGATGATTAATGACTCTCGATTGTTACTCCCTTAATCCCTATGTCCCTTCAAAAAATGTCCAAATATTTCAAGAGAATCGTCTTATTCTTTTTTTTTTTTTTTTTTTTGTAAGAAACTGTCACGTCCCTAAATATTTTTAACGATTTTTTTCATTATTCATAGTATAGTTGTAGAACAAATTGTTTTAAAACTAAATAAAAAAAATATTTATTCATATATGTTATTAAATTGTACAAAAGCTAAATATTTACAGATTGTTTATTAAATAAAATTTGAACATTTATTTAGAAATAGAGAAATGACTATTTACGTTATACTCTCTCCCGCCTCAATCTATATATAATATTAAAGCAGAAGAATTCCCAAGCTCCTCGTCGCGCCATATGTCAAATGCTGATTCGCCAATATTTTGCAATTCAGTCCTTAATATTCTTTTATTTATTCCATTTTTTTGCATTTTGGTCCATAAAATTATACCATTTTTCGTCAATTCACATTTTTGATCCATAAAAATAATTCATTTGTGTTTTAGTCCTTTTATTCATCAATAATAATAAACCAAAATTCATCCATAAAAATCATTCATGGAAGAAAAAATCATGCCTCCACTATCAAAATTAATTTTATGTTCAAGAAATGCCTAAAACCCATTTCATTCCCCAGCCACCACCGTCACCCTCTTTCCTCTCCCCTCTCCAACCTCACTCCCTCCCCTACTTTCGTTTTCGCGTCCTCCGCCCAAAATCTGCAGCTGTCTCTCCTCTTCTATGCCCACCCATGTCCGTCGCTCACCAGATTGAAGATCGCCGGAACCTCCATTATTTTCGGCGAATATCAATCTCGCCGGAACCTCCATTATTTCTGTGAAACTGTGTTGTTCAAGCTTTTGCGATTTCAATTTTGGATTTAAGTTTATCCATTTATTTAAAATTTGGAATTTAAAATTTTGAATATGGGTTTTGAATTGAATTTTTTAATGTGGGTTTTGAAATGGAATTGAGATTTGTTTTGATTAGATTGGGATGGAATTTGAAATGGGATTTCTTCATTTGCTTATTGTTGGTGATGAAATTTGTGGTAGCGGCAGTGGTGGTGATGGGGTGGCGGTGGTGCTGGTTATGTAAGACAGAGATGGAAAATGTGTTGGGTGGGGAATGAATCTAGGAATATACATGAAAGGCATATAATACATGAAGATGTGTTGGATTTTTTTTCTTTCCTTTAATTTTTTTATATAATATTAAACTCATCATGTGATAATACATTTTATTTAAAAGAATTTGTTTTACCCATTTTAAAATAATTAAGATTATGAAAATTATTTAATATAAAATAATATATTATGATAATGGTTAAGTCTTAGTTTAATTTTGTTATTTTATTTTCCTTCAACAAATAAGTATTAACAGCTAATTTGAAATTTAAATTTAAATTTGGCTTATGCAACTCATACTCAGTTAAGGAAAGAATGGAAATATTAACAACTAATTTGAAATTTAAATTTGGCAATATTAAATGAAATAATTCACATTTTTGGTCCATAAATAACAATCATTTGTGTTTTAGTCCTTTTAATTTATTTGTTTTCATTTATTTAAATGAAATTAATTATTAATTAAACTTATACATTAAAATAAATCCAATAAGTTTATTTAAATGAAATAATTCACATTTTTGGTCCACAAAAATCATTCATTTGTGTTTTAGTCCTTTTAATATATTTGTGTTTTAGTTGTTGTCTATACAGAATCATTTGTAGCTTAGTTCTTTAAAAAAGATTTATTTTGTACCTTAGTCCTTTAAAAAGTCAAACCATATAAGTTTCAATGACCATAAATAACCAAAATCATTTCTTTATTTACAAATATTACTTTAAATGCTATCTCAGATGGAATATTTAAGTTTGAATGTCAATCACATTTATGAGTTAATATAATCAGTCAGTTAAGAAAATTAATGAATGTCAATTGTTAACTAAATTTACGCACATATTTAAAATAATTTAAATATTAGAATTTTATTTTATTTAGAAATTGATTTTATTTTATGTAGAGATTCATATACAAATCTTTGATCTAATTACGCGTTTCTTTTGAAAATACTATACAAATTGAGTCACACGTCTCACTGTATATAATCCCAGAGAGTCCAAAATTTGGTAAATATTGTACATTTACATTTTATGTAATTTGTTCACTAATGTAGGGATTGTTATTGGTATAGATTAGCATAGATATTTTAGCATATTTATCTTTCCTAAGTTAAATGATATCGTAAAAAGTCTTATATAAGGGAAAAGTAAATGGGTAACCTAACTAGGTCGGATCCCCTAACAACTATGTGTTGTGTTCTCCTTTCTTTCTCTCTTTCCCGTTTTCTTCTTCTCCCTCAGCATGTTTGCGTCTTTTATTCATACTTGCAGGTTAGTATTTGTTCATCTTTTTCTCAACATCTTCTCCCTCAAAATCTTTGTTATTTACTTTGTAAATTTTTAATTTAAAAAAAAACATCTATTAGTAAATTTTAGTAACTTAGATCAATCAAAATCTTTGTTATTTACTTTGTAAATTTTTAGTTTTGTAAATACACACAATGTATGGTCAAACAAAATACCTAATAAAATATTTAGGGAAAGGTTTTTTTCAAAAATGTCATTCAATTATTGATAAAAATTTCCTAAAAATAGTCATTCTTTTTGGAACGGAGATATAAGAATCAACAACAGCACCAACCCGTATTGGAGGGACTATATAGTATATACGAAAAGTGCTCCAATGTAGCCAAAATATTGCACTTAGTTAGTTCAATGTGAACCTTCCAAATACGAAGTAGTGCCGCTCAACCCCCGAGCAGATAGACATTAACCTTTTTGACGGATTCACCTTTTGTCATTTACACAAGGTTATAAAAAGGTTATAAAGGACCTTATATATTTCTAACACATGAAATGGATGTGACCCACTGTAATGCACAATGACGGAAGATTCACAATGATAGCAAACTTAAAAATAATTCATTTGTTACAAAAAAAAATACAGTATATTACATAGAAAATACATTTTTATTAAAAAATAACCCCTGAAAAAACTATACTAATTTCGTGAAATTGTTAAAAAAATTATAATTAAAATAATCATTTTACTTTAAAAAATATTACAACTTCCAACTTAAAAAAAATTATACAAAGAATATTCTTTCTACACGCATCTTTCATCCCTTATAAATAAGAGTTAATTACAAATTAGGGCTTGAAGTCTCATATGAGGTCCCCAATCAGGGCCTGACTTTTTTTTTAGCGATTTAGGGCCTGGCTTGACATTTTTTTTTTACAAAATTAGGGCTTTTTGACAATTTCCATCCAAATAATCCGTTAAGTTAAGACCTGCGTTGCATGTGACATTGAATGAGTTGTTTTTTTTTTGTCATTTCGTGATAGGGTTTGTTATACAAGACGCGAAAATGTTCATACATTCCCTCCATAACCAAAATGCAATTCTATTTCACCCACCCAAGTATTTATCCCACTTATCGGAATTTGTAGAAAAACCTCTTTAACTTCTGTGTAATGTCATAAAAATGAACTCCTTCCATCCTTAATCGATATCTAACCAAGCCTGGATATGAAATGACAAAAAAAACCCTCATTCAAAGTCACGTGCAATGCACGTGTTAACTTAACGGAATTTTTGGATTGAAATCGTCAAAAAGCCCTGATATGGGCAAAAAGTGTAAATTTAGGCCCTAAATCGCTAAAAAATAAAAGTCAAGCCCCAATTGGGGACCTAATATGAGACTTCGGTTGGTAGGTGGTACCATGATGCTTGCAGTAATGCTAAATGTAATAAGGGTTTTGATAAGGATTTAAATAACTGCAAAAAATATGGTACACCATATGCTAACAATGGCCCAACTCCCAGGTATTTGTTGATCTATTTTTTTTTAAATTTATTATTATTTATATTTTAAATATTAAGATTTTGACTCATAATAGCATTTTTATCTTCTTAGATTCAAAATTAAGATTAACATCACGGATGTGAATGAAGTTGCTACACATTTTGTGTTGTTTGATAGCACTGCTTGTGACGACCCTAACCATAGGCACTAGTTTTAGTCTAATATTATATGCTTTTAACATTATTGTTAATATTATGTGCTCATTTTATATCTTTGACTTCTATATTAGGATAAAATGATAAGGAAATAAATAGTGTTCTAAAGGAAAAATAATAATTGGAAATAATTAAAGTAATAGAATGAAGTGGTAATAAATTGGACAAATAAAATGTTATGGGTTGGGGAATTAATTTAAAATAATGAAAGAATTTTGGTAGGGGATATTTTGGTGGGGGACAACTCCCTTAAAGCCCTCCCCTTCTCCCCTCCTTGGACCGGCCCCCCCTCCTCCTTTATCCATTTTATACTCCTCCCTCCTTCTCCTTCATTCATCCCATTTCCTTCCTAGAGAAAGACTTGAGGAACTCCATTGAAGCCCTCCATCCAAGCTTTGAATCCAAGACATTTCTTCACCAAATTCAAGTCTAGGAGCATCATTGAAGTTGGATCATCTAGGAGAATCCATCTAGCTAGAAAGATCTTCCTTCCATTCTAAAAACCCAAGGTGAGTTATTATGACTTCCTTTCTTTGTATGCTCATCAATGATTTGATGTTGTGATTGTTATTGTAATGGTTGTTAATGCTTTAGAAACCTTCTTGAAAGTTGAAGAATTGATTTATGAAATGGGTGGAGTTAAATTAGGAGATTTAGCTTGAAATGAGATAATGAAATGGTTGGGAACTTTAAAGAGTTGAGTGCTTGGTTAATGATATGGAAAGAGGTTAATGTTCTTGGAAGATGATCTAGGATGTAATAAATGGATGGAGATAGATTAATGGGATAAACTTGAATGAAGTAGTGAAATGGGTGGAAGACTTGGTGATAAATAATCTAGATCTACATGATCTTGGGTTTAGATGATTTAAGATGAGTTATGTAAAGTTAGAATCCTCCTTGGTGTTCTTAAGATTAGGGTGGATGAAAAGAAAAGGAATTGAAGTTAAGAAGAAAAAGTTAGAAATAAATTTGAGCTGGAAATCGCCTTGGGCGGTCGCCCATGGGGGCTTGGGCGGCCGCCCATCACACCCGTAAATCACCATTGCTTGAAAACCCTCTTGGGCGGTCGCCCAAGAGGTTTGGGCGGTCGCCCAAGACCCCGTAAACTTGAATTCAAATCTGAACCAGTAATTTGTGTAGTAACCTTGTTTGGTCCCTTATAGATTGTGACTCCCACTTAGTAAATTGAGCTTGAACCTTCATAGAGGCTTTGTCTTATTGTATAATGAAAATGTAGGAATGGTTTACGATGCATAGTGGCCTTACTTACTCCATATCTTTGGTGAGTAGTTTGCAATAGAGTAGAAGCTATAGGTTTCACTATTGAGCTAATTGGTAATGGGTATGTATCACCTTGTGGCATTAGTTCCAAGTTGTGGAATTACTGATTATATGGGTACCTTAAGATCCTAAGTATGGACTAATTGGCAAGTGTTATGTGGCATCCCATTGTGTGGATTATGTGTTATATGGTGGTGTGATATCCCAATTGTGGATTATGTGGCATGTTGATTATATTGTTATCCCAATATGTGGATATGTTTATTATGTGGTTGTATGGTTATCCCATTTGTGGATTTATTTGTTATCATTCATATGTATTGATGATACTATGCATAGTGTATTAAATGGTTGTTGCACTATGGTATTGAATTGCATGAGTATACATTACCATGTTGTTATATGATTATCCCATTTTGTGGATTATAATTCAAGTGACTATTATGTGCATGAATGCGTTCGGCGGGTATGATGGAAGTCAATCAATTATTGATTTGTTCAATAAGTGATTGAAGGTTCATCATACCGCGACTCCTCCCCCCTCTCGCGGCCACAGCAGTAGGGCCGTGCTAACGATCGTATCGACCCAAAAGGCTTTGGCTGCACTGCTATGATTGGTGTACCGGGGGAATATATTATTGTTGGATACTCTAATATAGGTATCCTTTCTTATATGGATGGTCTGGGTATGAGTCCTATAAGAGGGGAATGTGCTGGAGGCAATTCACCAAAGAGTGGAGTTGTACTCCCACGTTGTACGACTTATTGTTCAGACGGGAAAAGGTAAACTGAGGTAACGTAAGGTGTTTACCGCTTTCATAATGTGTTATGTGCTACCATGCTATGTGTCGTGATCTTGTTTGGCATCTTGCCGCATTCATAATAGCTCATCGAGATTTATTCTCACCCCTCTCCCTTTACTGTTTTAGATTTCGAGACAAAGTGGACCGACCAAGTAAGGGCGGAAAGGAGTTTAGAAGTGGTATTTTGGGAATTGTCGGGTTATGTATAGGTTGGTATAGAAAGTGTGCGTTGGTATAATTCATTTGTGGAATTGTATTTATAAATCTTTACTTTATGTTATAACCGAGGCCCTTTTGTAATTAAAACCGTTCCTTACTTTCTAAGTTAGTCAATTATTTCTCCGTTGTGAAAAGGTGTAGACTTATTTTGAAAATGGTTATAATACTTATATTTATTTTGGAAGTTTAAATAAAGATTTTTAAAAAGTTTTTGATATTTGGGGTAAGTTCGAGGACGCTCCACTGGGACACGTGTAGGTCCCGGGCCGAGGTCCTCACAGCTGGTATCAAAGCTCTGCTAGAGTTCTCGGGTAGAGTCTAGCCGAGCGAGAGTGTGTGATAACCGACGTCGAGGTTTAATGCAGAAATTGTTATATAACGTAAAAGGATAATGACCAACCAAAGGAATCAAGGAAAGGTGAGTTATGGAAAGATAGATTCCTCCACCATCATTTGAGGTATTTTACCCGCCTCAGAGTTAGGGTTCATACTTCTATAAATTCCTGTTCATTCGTTCTCACGTGGCATTACATTTCATCTTTTATTTGCATAATTGGCCTAAGAGTTGCCTTATGTGTTGGAGGTTCTACTCCGATGGGGTCGTACCTCGAATCATCCTTAATTATCTTGGTAATTGTGATTAAGTGGGCATGTATTGCCTAGTGGATTTGGGCGAGTTACCTATCCGTGAATCATCGTTATGTTAACCCTGAATTATTTGAGTAGTTGTTGTGTTTCGAGGAGGACTGCCGCAAGAAGCGAGTCTCCTTATCTATGTTTGATTTGCCTCCGTGTGTGGTAGAGGCGGATGAGTCATTATTTGCTATTTTATCATATATGCATAAATGTCGAAAGTATGGCCTAAGGAATGTGAAGATTATTTGGGTTGTGTGTTATCTTTGATTTAAAGGAACCTTGAGTTATCTCATGTACGGTAGTAAATGAATTTGTGAACTCTTAGTTGAGGATAGGTATATGGTCTAATTAAGAGTGATTTATGGTTGTGTAACTTGCGTGAGTATTCTTACATTGGTGTCTCGTGGGGAGACTAGATATATGAGACTAGTATTGAAAGTGATAGTCTAAGTGGGATTATATGAGTTATAAATATCGCGAGTACGAGATCTTGTAGAACTAATATGTCTCTGCCTTATGTGCTATTAGTTGACTAAGTGGTGTTTTCTATGTAAGTTTCAAATTGGGTTTCATCAGGTATCATACCCGGATATTGAGATTTTGAGTTGCTATAAAGTACTATTTTGGTATTCGGATTCCTAGATAGAGGACACTAATTGGGATGATGGACTTGATGATTCATCTTGGGAAAATAATTGATAAAGAAGATAATTAGTTTAGCGACTCTTCGTAAGGATAAATTAGTACTATATTTAGAAAAGATGATACTTAGTGGTTAATCAAAGGGTTATAGAAATCTTAAATAGGTAACTGTGAAGAATAAGTATTCGTTAGCACTTGTTGACGATTTGTATGAATGATTTTAGAAACTAGTAGGATACTCAATGGTTATTAGTTGAATTTTCGGAGTGTTACAATTTCAAAGGAAAATTGCTTTAAGGATATACTTAAGACAACATTTATATCTAGTATGACCGTTTTGATTTATGGATTGTGTACTAGCTATGGAGAGGTAAATAGGGTAAATGTGAAGAAGTATAATAGACGTAGTTATTGGTGACTTATAGGGTCAACTTCAAATTGGTAAGATAGGTATAGGGTTCGTTTTGAGAATTGATTATCATTAGTTGAGAAAATGAGGATGAATCTTATTGGGAGACATGATACTTTAGGATGGTTATATACTATAGTTCGACTTAGTTACGTGAATCATATGAGGGATTTGTGTGATGCTTGAAAGATATTGACGTTGTACGGATTTTGAGTTTGTTGATGGTTATTGAGAGTTAAGTTAGATTATACTGTAATGTTTAATTGAAATTCGGGAATGATTGATCTATGTGAGTTCCAATTATATTCTCTGATTTAGAAATTATTGTATTTGATTGGGAACTAGATGTTTTACAAAATGTTGTTGCTAAGTACAATACCAATATCAAAGGTGGTGAATAGATGACTCAAATTAAATAAAAGTGTTGAACTTTCAACTTGAGGAATTATTGAATTGAGGATGGTTTACCTAGTTATAATCTTAATGATTGTTTTAGTGTTATTTATCAGGGATAGTAATAGTATTGCGAGATTGTGTTTTCTTAGAGAGAAGTTAACTAAGTCTAAATAGTATGAGTGGTGGCTACACTATAAATAGAGGTCAATCAAGAATATTTTGTTAAAAATTGTTTTAAAGGTGTTTTAAAACTTTGGAGTATATATTGAACCTCTGTGTAAGCAATTGTGCCCTTCGGGGATAGTTGATTTAATAAGGTCAGTAAACCATTTTCGTGTAAATTAAACTCTGTGAGTAATTTAACTATCTACCACTGGTATGGGACGGTTGTAGATAATTAAATCACTCGAGTTATTTTGTTAGCTTATCAACCCTTTGAAATTTCTGAGTGGTTTGGTTAATTAAAACTGGTATGGGCCGGTTTTAAATAAGTAAACCATTCGGGTCTCTTTGGATCTCTTTTTATATTATCATTTGGAATTCTGAAAGATGTTGTAAAATTTCGAAAGACATGTTATTTTAAAGTTATAGTTCGTACAGAAGCAAGTAAAAAGGCAATCTAGTTTCCCTATAATGATTAACTGTATTCAAGTGTTGGTCCAAGAAATGATTTGATAAATGTGGGGTTATTATTGTGTCGGTCACAATAGACTCGGTTTTGTTTTGGAGTTGGATCGGCTCCGTTGTGGACGGCCAACCATTTGATTTGAATATTGATCTGTCTCTCGGACCTCGAAAATAAGTGGAACATTGAATTGTGTTATATAGTCGACCGGTGTTCCGTTTATAGAAATCATGATCGTATTAGCATGTTCATATTTATTATTTCATGGGCAGTTATTTGATGTTTATATCATGAGATATTTATTGATAAGTCCTCATATATGTTAGGAGATAGTTTGGTTGTATAAACCCCATAGTATTAAAAAGATTGGATAGTCATTCATTTGGGAAGATCCATTTGGAGTGTAGAAAGGCTATTAAATTTAACCTTGTGAAAATTTGAGGAATCATTACTTATTATTGAGAATAGGCTACGGGCATATGCGATGGATGTTAGTAGTCAATAGTACGAATGGTTACCAGTGGTAAGTGCGTATAATAGTAGTTATCATTCTAACATTGAGATAAAACCGTATGAGGCATAGTTTGGGAAGAAAAAAAAAAAAAAATCGATCTCTAATTTGTTGGGGTGAAATTGGAGAGGCAAGACCTAAGATAAAGTGGCGCCAAAGTTTGATAAACCATTTGAAGTTTAGGAAAGGTCGGTGATTTGGCTTATAGACTGACTTGGAGCAAATTGTAGAGTATTTGAAGTTTTAATGTGATATTGTAATGTATTTGGTGACCTAAGTTGTAATACTTTAATTATTTATATTTTCATTGAAATCGGAAAATTCGTGTTAGTGATATTTGCATAGTATGCTTGGATCATTAAGTGGTAACATCATATTATTAATGGAATTAGAAATTTAATTTCTTTGGAAGAAGAATCACCACATTGAAGAGACTAATTGGAAATTGAAGTTTGATGTATACTTGTAACCGATGCGGGTTGATCAGTTAGGTAAGTGACAGTCAAATTCGGGACGAATTTTCTTTAAGGGGGAGTGAGTGTGACGACCCTAACCATAGGCACTAGTTTTAGTCTAATATTATATGCTTTTAACATTATTGTTAATATTATGTGCTCATTTTATATCTTTGACTTCTATATTAGGATAAAATGATAAGGAAATAAATAGTGTTCTAAAGGAAAAATAATAATTGGAAATAATTAAAGTAATAGAATGAAGTGGTAATAAATTGGACAAATAAAATGTTATGGGTTGGGAATTAATTTAAAATAATGAAAGAATTTTGGTAGGGGATATTTTGGTGGGGACAACTCCCTTAAAGCCCTCCCCTTCTCCCCTCCTTGGACCGGCCCCCCCTCCTCCTTTATCCATTTTATACTCCTCCCTCCTTCTCCTTCATTCATCCCATTTCCTTCCTAGAGAAAGACTTGAGGAACTCCATTGAAGCCCTCCATCCAAGCTTTGAATCCAAGACATTTCTTCACCAAATTCAAGTCTAGGAGCATCATTGAAGTTGGATCATCTAGGAGAATCCATCTAGCTAGAAAGATCTTCCTTCCATTCTAAAAACCCAAGGTGAGTTATTATGACTTCCTTTCTTTGTATGCTCATCAATGATTTGATGTTGTGATTGTTATTGTAATGGTTGTTAATGCTTTAGAAACCTTCTTGAAAGTTGAAGAATTGATTTATGAAATGGGTGGAGTTAAATTAGGAGATTTAGCTTGAAATGAGATAATGAAATGGTTGGGAACTTTAAAGAGTTGAGTGCTTGGTTAATGATATGGAAAGAGGTTAATGTTCTTGGAAGATGATCTAGGATGTAATAAATGGATGGAGATAGATTAATGGGATAAACTTGAATGAAGTAGTGAAATGGGTGGAAGACTTGGTGATAAATAATCTAGATCTACATGATCTTGGGTTTAGATGATTTAAGATGAGTTATGTAAGGTTAGAATCCTCCTTGGTGTTCTTAAGATTAGGGTGGATGAAAAGAAAAGGAATTGAAGTTAAGAAGAAAAAGTTAGAAATAAATTTGAGCTGGAAATCGCCTTGGGCGGTCGCCCATGGGGGCTTGGGCGGCCGCCCATCACACCAGAAATCACCATTGCTTGAAAACCCTCTTGGGCGGTCGCCCAAGAGGTTTGGGCGGTCGCCCAAGACCCCAGAAACTTGAATTCAAATCTGAACCAGAATTTGTGTAGTAACCTTGTTTGGTCCCTTATAGATTGTGACTCCCACTTAGTAAATTGAGCTTGAACCTTCATAGAGGCTTTGTCTTATTGTATAATGAAAATGTAGGAATGGTTTACGATGCATAGTGGCCTTACTTACTCCATATCTTTGGTGAGTAGTTTGCAATAGAGTAGAAGCTATAGGTTTCACTATTGAGCTAATTGGTAATGGGTATGTATCACCTTGTGGCATTAGTTCCAAGTTGTGGAATTATTGATTATATGGGTACCTTAAGATCCTAAGTATGGACTAATTGGCAAGTGTTATGTGGCATCCCATTGTGTGGATTATGTGTTATATGGTGGTGTGATATCCCAATTGTGGATTATGTGGCATGTTGATTATATTGTTATCCCAATATGTGGATATGTTTATTATGTGGTTGTATGGTTATCCCATTTGCGGATTTATTTGTTATCATTCATATGTATTGATGATACTATGCATAGTGTATTAAATGGTTGTTGCACTATGGTATTGAATTGCATGAGTATACATTACCATGTTGTTATATGATTATCCCATTTTGTGGATTATAATTCAAGTGACTATTATGTGCTTGAATGCGTTCGGGTGGGTATGATGGAAGTCAATCAATTATTGATTTGTTCAATAAGTGATTGAAGGTTCATCATACCGGTGACCCTCCCCCCTATGTGGCCACAGAGTAGGGGCTGTGCTAACGACTGTATCGACCCAAAAGGCTTTACAGACCTGTTGCGATTGGTGTACCGGGGGGAATATATTATTGTTGGATACTCTAATATAGGTATCCTTTCTTATATGGATGGTCTGGGGTATGAGTCCTATAAGAGGTGAATGTGCTGGAGGCAATTCACCAAAGAGTGGAGTTTTACTCCCACGTTGTACGACTTATTGTTCAGACGGGAAAAGGTAAACTGAGGTAACGTAAGGTGTTTACCGCTTTCATAATGTGTTATGTGCTACCATGCTATGTGTTGCATCTTGTTTGGCATCTTGCTGCATTCATAATAGCTCATTGAGATTTATTCTCACCCCTCTCCCTTTACTGTTTTAGATTCCGAGACAGGTGGACCGACCAAGTAAGGGCGGAAAGGAGTTTAGAAGTGGTATTTTGGGAATTGTCGGGTTATGTATAGGTTGGTATAGAAAGTGTGCGTTGGTATAATTCATTTGTGGAATTGTATTTATAAATCTTTACTTTATGTTATAACCGAGGCCCTTTTGTAATTAAAACCGTTCCTTACTTTCTAAGTTAGTCAATTATTTCTCCGTTGTGAAAAGGTGTAGACTTATTTTGAAAATGGTTATAATACTTATATTTATTTTGGAAGTTTAAATAAAGATTTTTAAAAAGTTTTTGATATTTGGGTAAGTTCGAGGACGCTCCAGCTTGGGACACGTGTAGGTCCCGGGTTGAGGTCCTCACACTGCTTCTCATTTGCTTAAGAAATCTGCTTTTGAAGTCCTTGCAGAAGTTTTAGAGGTGCGTAATTACTTGATCTTATGACAATAATCATTATCCTATGTTTTCTAATTAAGATATTATTAATGTATGATGACCAGCCCGATCAATTGCCCCCCTCTTTTGGGAATTTGATTGGAAGGCAATGCCTGTTTAAAGTGGCAATCGATCAAAGAACCAATGACACTTTCGATGAGAATCGAATCTTTACTGTGAATAAATTAACCGAGGATGCTCACTCAGTTTATATCACTTACTAATTCTGATGTAAGTTCAAAACCACGTTACATTCTCAAATCATGAATTGTTATGGAATATATTTGACATTTTTTTATATTTCAGGAGGTTGCTTCTAAGCTAAACTTAGATGAAAATATCTCTATTTTGAATGATAATGTTGGTGTAAGTCAATAAACATATAATTATTTAATAATTTAATTATTAATTATTAAAGTTTTCATGTAATTTAACTTTGTTATTTTGGTTTTTCCTTATGTAGGATAAGCCCATGGAATCAATGGGAGAAAGTTCTTCAACAACGGTTTATAATGACATTACTCCTCAGAAGCGTTCGCTAGACATTATTTCCATTGATGAGGAGGTACAGCTATCCGTGACTAAGGGAATCAAGAAAATAAAACAAGAGAAATTGGACAAGTAGTAATGAAGGAATCTAACGCTTTTTATTTCAGACAATCAATTTAGTTTTTTCAAATAAGTATGATGTTGGAGTTAAATACTCCTAAATAATCTTTGGTATTTTTTCCAGCGTGACATTATTGTGCGTAGAGTGATGTTGATGGGTAACAAATATTTTCTTTGCCATTTTGTTAATTCATTTAGTACTTTGGGATTTATTATTAATACTCTGATTAAAACTATCTAAGTTTATTTTTTTTCATTTGGTACTTTGTGATGTATGATTAATAATAGGATAAAAACTATCAATACCTGATATAACTAGGCAAAGCCATCTGATTCTGGATATAGGAGCAGATGTAGCAACGAAAATTTATGTGAATACCATTATACATGAAGTGAAGGGGACATGGAAGTACTTAGCAAATACAATTTTAGATTCTAAAGTGGCAAGAAACAGGGTGAATGATGAACAAAATCACCAATTTACTGGATTTTCTTTTCAATTATACTTCAAAGTTGCAGGCCCTGCAAAGACCACATCTGTAAAAGAGTGGGCTTCCAGATGGAAGCAGACGAATGAAGCAGTAATCTCTTAAAAGACATACATACCAGTAGCAAGTTATTTTTGCCATCACATGAAAGTAAACCAACGACTCCAAAGCTGTGAACCCACATATATTCAGATAAAAATAAAGGTGAAAGTCAATTGCAGCTAAACCATTTTGGTGAACATGCAACATATAGAAAATTCACTCCTTTCCTTCCAAGCTCCAATAATCCACTATAGACAGACTGCACATGCATATTATTGGGAAGAAACTATGTGACAGACAGAGTTATATTAATTTTGAAGTTGTGGAAGGTTCTCACATTCAAATGACCATGCTATGCTATCACTGAAGAAGAAGAAGATATATACTTGTGGATGGGCATGTCTACTGACAACCTCCAACCCCATCTGATTCTGGATATAGGAGCAGTTGTAGCAACGAAAATTTATGTGAATACCAATTATACATGAAGTGAAGGGGACATGGAAGTACTTAGCAAATACAATTTCAGATTCTAAAGTGGCAAGAAACAGGGTGAATGATGAACAAAATCACCAATTTACTAGATTTTCTTTTCAATTTATGAATGATGAACAAAATTCCAATGGGTATTTAACAAACAACACAAGATCTGATTTTTACATAGAGAAAACTCAATCAGTGAATTACCTAATGACCACAGCTGTTGTAACTTAATTAACTCAACTTGGTCTTTGGCCAATTTACTTGGTGTTAACTACATAAATTTATTTATTTATATTTTTAGTTATTCAGAATCCACAAAAGTCATGGCAAGAAAATTATATCCACACACACACATACACACACACACACACAGAGGATTTTCTGTTAAGAACTAACCTGAGGAGTGAACAAAAAAGTGGACTGATAAGCCCTGGGGTTATATGGAGGGGCATGAACCATTGACCCTGAAATGGGCGCATCAACTCTTACTGGCAGCAATCTTTCCTGTCAGAACTCAAAACACATAAAAGTCCATCAGTAACTGGTGTATCACAACCATTGTAGGGTCATTTCATACTTGAGAAAAGAGAATGAAAATTGAGAAGCAGCTCTATAGAGCAAAGGAACATTGACAAGAAGGCAGGGTTTCAAAGCTTCCTACAAACACATAATCTAACAGGTTAAATAAAAGACGAATTCAGACTGATTCCAATAATAGCTTAATTAGTAAGCTTTAATATTATTTCTCCAAAAGAAAGTGGAATGAAGAGCACATAACATGCTTGCCTTAAACAATTAAGAGTATATGGAACAGAGAGAGTATACCTCTAGCCATATTGTTTTCGTTTGATTTCACATCTGAAATTTCTTATATAAATGCACATTCAGATTTTTTTGAGGCATCTCTTTTGACATAATAATAACAAAAAGATAGACAAAAGCATGTTTTTTATTACTACACCAGATATAAATGCACTTTCAGATTTTTTTGAGTCATCATTTTTTCCAATAATCCTGGTAAGACATAGGCCATATTAATGGCCGAATTTATGGAAAAATATGAGTCATGTCTTGCCTTGGATTGTGGCCAATGTTGGCTAGCCTTGGCCTTGGCTGGCCGTGGCTTAGGCTGGTCTTGGACTTGGCCGGGCTTTGCTTGCCTTGGCCTACGCTGGCCTTGCCCCATTTTATCTCGGCCCATTATGTATATAGTTAAAAAAAAAAAAAAAAGAAGGAAGTAACGCAAACACAGCCAACGTCAAGGGCAAAATCAATCGACGCAAATTACTTTGAAATTGTGGAGAATGGGTAATTGATTTAAGAGAGGTTATAGCAACGATAACAAATTAAAATTATTCTATTAAATTCGATTCGAAAACGCCGGAATACCTCTTAATCCGGCTCAATCACCGCCGACGCCTAGCCAAACAAACCCGCCTCGAAGCTCTGTTCCAACTTCCAATCCCAATCGGTAACGGCAATCGACCGATCCCAGTCCCACTTGGAAAGGCTTTGGTTCCGCCGTTCGCCCGTTGTTCCCGTTCCTATCCGGTTGCCGGCGACTTCGCTTGATTGAAATAGTTGAATGGTTCTTCCCTCCCTCGGCTAATATGAGAATCTGAGATATACAGAAATAAAGTAAAGGTAAAGATTAAAAGTTAAAGTTTTAATTTTATTCTTTTAGTTAAAGGTTTATTTTTATGCTTTTACTTAAAGATTTAATTTTATTCTTTTGATTTTAGATGAAATATATTGACTTCATATTTGATTTAATTATTAATCTCATTATTTTGTTGTTGTTGTTGTTGTTGTTTTTACATAGTCAAAATAGGTGTTCTCAATCAAGAATATTTTTGTATCAATTGTTTATTGCTATGTAAACCCTTAATTTAAGGTAATACATAAGAATTAGGGAAAAATTAACTGTTTAATATTAAAGTATTGTGAGTAGAGATAACGGAGAGAAAGTGTGATAGAGAATAGTAAGTCGATAGTTGTTGTAATTAAGACACCCAAAATGAAAATTTTGTAGACTAAGATGGAGCGGAAAAAGTATATCATCAACAAAACAACTATTTTTCCACCTAAGCTCATAGCATTCATTTATTTATTAAAATGAATTAATTATATATAGATTGCATTCATTAAAGTGATTTATTTCAATGTGAAGGACACTTTCAAAATTACAATTTGATAATTTATTTTATACTCCATATACATTTTAAATATACTCTCTCCTTCCCATATGAGTTGAGACTTATTTTCTTTTTCGTTCGTCTCACATGAATTGAGACTGTCCAAATGGTAAAGAATCTTTATTATTCCTCTCACTCATCTCTCTCATACTTTACTTTTACACTCACAACACCAATCAACTTACTATTCCTATAATTTACAAGGATAAAAATAAAATAAAATATTACATAAATAGGGGCAAAAAAGAAAGTCACAAAATTTTGCTCACAAAATGAGGTGTCGATATTTCATTTGATACATCGATAATGGACCTGGTACACTCTAATAAAAAAACACCAATAAAATTATTACACCTATAATTTTCAAATGATATTTTAAAAAAATTACTTTTATATATTTTACATACAAGATATTATTTAATTTACCTTTACCAGTTGATTAAAATAATTATTTAATATAACCAAGAAATTAAAATTTCATTCACTTCTATTAGTATCAATAAGAATAATTATTTGAAAAGATCAAGAATATTAAAATGTAATTTAATTTTATAAGTATGATTAAAAATATTTATTTGAAAATATCAAGAAGAGTAAAATTTGAACTAAATTTTATTAGCATGATTAAAAATAATTAGTTGAAAAGACCAAACCAAAAACCATAAAAATAAGTAAATAAATAGTTGCACAGTTATAATTAAAGACTAAAAGTTAGTGAGAATAATAAGGTTAAAAACTCTAAAGTCATTAGTAACTTTGAATACGTGAGATAAATTTGTGTTGGTGTGTGTTATTGGAACATCAACTTCAGTCCCATGATGGTATGGTTATGTTATTGGATTTTTATTTATTTTTTTCATATGATAATTAGATGTATGTGTGTTTTTTTTTTTTTTTTTTTTTGAGTGAAGAAGTATGTGTTGTTATAAGCAAATCTCTTATATATTTTTTTCTCTCTTAGGTGACAAATATTTATTAGTTCTTAGTGTTAATGTAAAATGTACATATAAAAATGTTTACATTAAATGACTGAAGTATATCTCTTAGTTAGCTGACCAATTTTGTTAAACGGAATACTATCATGTTTCAAGTTTAACAAATAATATTATTGTAATTTTAATATGATAATGTTAATGTATAATTATTAATCTTATTCTTTTTAAATACTTATTCATTTATAATTTATAATTAAATAATTAGCTTTACTATGACCGTCGAATTTCGACGGGTTATGAACTAGTTATACGAAAAATAAAAAATTACTTTCACATATATTAATGATAGAATATTATTCATTTATGAAAATATTCTAGTAAATATTGGTTAGAGTTTGTATTTATCTTTTCCTATTTGTAGTCAATCAATTTCCATGTTTGTAGGCTAGATTGTTTCCGGTACATAGGTTTCCTATTAGACATAGTTGCCTTCCTTGGTTGGACTCTGGTTTGTATATAAGCAAAGTGATGTGAATAAAATGTTTACGGAAAATATTCTTTTATGGTATCAGGAGGCCTAGGTATTTCTTCTTCCGCTGTGCCTGGTCTCTGATAACTTCCGCCGCTTTCTTTTTTTTTTTCTCCCACCAGTGCTTCCGCCCACCATGCTTCTTCAAAGAACATGTACCACCCCGCTCTTGCCGTCTCTAACATTAAGAACCATGTGTCCATCACGTTGGAGTTAGAAGATGGGCAATATGCGACATGGGCGGAACTATTCAGGGTTCATTGTCAAGCCGTGCGGGTTCTCCACCATATCATTCCGCCAGCAAAGGAAAAGGAGAAGAAACCGCCGGCCAATGACGATGAGGAGGAGATGTGGTTAACTCTTGATGCCACCGTTCTTGGGTGGATCTACACCACAATCTCTATTGATCTTCTCAACACTATCATGGAATCGGGTAGCACGGCCATGGAAACTTGGGATCGGTTGAGGGACATATTCTTCGACAACAAGAATTCTCGGGCAGTTACTATTGAACAAGAATTCTCCCACACACTCATGGAGTCTTTCCGTTCCGCTTCTGCATATTGTCAACGCCTAAAGCTCTTGGCGGACCAATTAAAGAACGTCGGCGCCCCTGTCTCAAATGACCGTATTGTTCTTCAAATGGTGTCCGGACTCACAGAGGCATATAATGGGGTTGGTACCATGATCCGCCAAACCAGTCCGCTGCCTAAGTTTCATTTGGCGAGATCTATGCTCACATTGGAGGAAGCAGGTCTTCAGAAGAAGTGTGCTACGGCGTCCGCCATGGTCGCCCGTGCTGAATTGGGTACTCCGCTACCATACACACCAGCGCCGCCGCTTGCAGGGGTTGCTTCGGGACAGAGAAATCAGTCCAAGAATAATGGTAAGGGAAACAAGTCTGGTTCCAGCAGTAGCAAGAATGGTAAGGGTGGAAATCGCAGCTCAGTTTCGGGTTCAGGCCGTGGGTCCTCGTCTACCGGTGGTGGTGATTCTCAGCAGTGGCCGCCGAATTGGGGGACAGGTTGGTCATGGCCGTGGGCAGTCCCACCGTGTCCGTACCCTGCTGCTCAGCCTCCATGGCCGAAGCCTTCCTTTGGTCAGCCTCGTCAGTCCACCAGCGTCCTTGGTCCTAGGCCACCACAAGCATATGCCACCTCGGGTCCTTACACCCCAACTGATGTTGATGCTGTTGTACACACAATGGGCCTCACTCCTCCGAATCCAAACTGGTTTATGGATACGGGCGCAACGAATCACATGACTTCATCGTCAGGTACACTCGCGCCTTATTTCAATTCGAGCATTAATCTTGGCATAACTGTTGGTAATGGCAATACAATTCCAATTAATGGGTACGGGCACACAAAATTATCTTTCCCACATCCACCTCTCACTCTCAAAAATGCCCTTCACGCACCTAAACTTATCAAAAACTTAGTTTCTGTACGAAAGTTTACTACTGATAATTTCGTGTCCGTTGAATTTGACTCTTTTGGGTTTTCTGTGAAGGATTTCCAGACGGGGAGACGTTTAATGAGATGTGAGAGTCGGGGCGATCTCTATCCTATCACCAACTCTTTCTGCAGTTTACCAAATCCACCTTCTTCATTTGTAGCTTTATCACCTGATTTATGGCACGAACGGTTAGGTCATCCTGGCTCGCCGATCGTGGATAGTCTTAGGAAAAATAATTTTATTGAGTGTAATAGGTCAAATAAATCGACAATTTGTCATGCTTGTTCTTTGGGCAAGCACATCAAACTTCCTTTTTTTCGCTTCTTGTTCTAGTACTTTATTGCCATTTGATATAATTCATAGTGATATTTGGACTTCTCCAGTTTTAAGTTCCGCCGGTCACCGGTATTATGTTCTTTTTTTGGATGATTTTACTAAATTTCTATGGGTTTACCCGTTGGCTAAAAAGTCGGATGTTTATTCAACATTTCTTGTTTTTCGCAATTTTGTTCGCACTCAATTCGAACGAGAAATTAAAAACATTCAATCTGATAATGGAAGAGAATTTGACAACACTCAATTTTGGGATTTTTGCAAAACTAATGGTTTATCCTTTCGACTCTCGTGTCCCCACACTTCTCCTCAAAACGGGACGGCCGAGCGCAAAATCAGGACCATTAATAATATTGTGCGCACTCTATTAACGCATGCTTCCCTTCCTCCCAACTTTTGGCATCATGCACTTAAAATGGCCACATATTTGCTAAATATAATCCCACATAAATCCTTGGATTATAATTCTCCTCTCAAAATCCTCTACACTCGAGATCCTACATACACCCATCTTAGAGTTTTCGGTTGTTTGTGTTATCCTCTCTTTCCGGCTACCACAATTAACAAACTTCAAGCCCGCTCTACTCCGTGTGTATTCTTAGGTTACCCCGAAAATCATAGAGGATATAAATGCTATGATGTGTCATCCAAGCATTTTTTTATTAGTCGTCATGTTCTTTTCGATGAAACTCGGTTTCCATTTGCACACTTGCAAACATTCGCACCTTCGGCTTATAATTTCCTAGATGACACCATTAGTCCATACACTATTGCCCATTGGGCTTCCCAGTCAGCTGAGCCCACTCCATTTTCGGCCCAGCCTGCTGCACCCCCATCTCCACCCCCATCTCCATTGGCCCATCTCTCTCCCTTGGACAATGCACCCTCTCCATCTGTTTCGCCCCAACAGACCACTCCAATTCAGTCCAGTCCGCCCCTTTCACAGCCAACACAAACCGACATTCCTCCTCCTCATGGCCCAGTAACCTGCAGCCAAAAGGGGATTTTTAAGCCCAAAATTCCTTTTAACTTACATACTGCCATTACTAAATCTCCCATCCCTAGAGATCCCGTTTCGGCACTTAATGATATTAATTGGAAAAAGACCATGAATGACGAGTTTATTGCTCTTATTGATAATAAGACGTGGGTGTTGGTACCCCGTCCACGTGATACTAATGTGATTCGTTTCATGTGGATATTTACTCATAAGAACAGGTCTGACGGTTCGTTTGAGCGGCATAAAGCCCGCCTTGTTTGTGATGGGAAGACTCAGCAAGTGGGTATAGATTGTGGGGAAACGTTTAGCCCAATGGTTAAACCGGCTACGATTCGGACAGTACTTAGTCTTGCTATTTCACAACATTGGCCCATTCGCCAACTTGATGTGAAAAATGCGTTCTTGCATGGAGAGCTTAGTGAGACAGTTTATATGTATCAGCCTTTGGGGTTCCGTAGCAAGGAGTTTCCGAATCATGTTTGTCTTCTAAAGAAGTCGCTTTATGGCCTTAAACAGGCACCTCGGGCTTGGTATCGCCGTTTTGCCGATTTTGTTACCACTCTTGGATTTTTGCAAAGTAAATCCGACAACTCCTTATTTGTTTTTCGCCGTGGTTCAGAGATGACTTACCTACTTGTGTATGTAGACGATATAATTTTGACAGCTTCTTCTGAGGCCCTCCGTCAATCAATTATTTCTCGTCTCGCTTCAGAATTTGCGATGAAGGATTTGGGGGATCTACATTATTTTCTGGGCATCGGGGTCTCTCGAAATAAGGACAGCTTATTCCTTTCCCAACACAAGTATGCAGTTGAGATTGTCGATCGTGCCGGGATGTCCTCGTGTAAACCGGCCCTCACGCCGATAGACACAAAACCAAAGCTTAGTGCTTCGGCCAGCCCTCTTTATGTCGACCCCTCTCACTACCAATTAAGAAGGTAGTTAAACTGATTTAATCATCTTGATTTTATGATTAAAATATGTTAAAATTACTAATATATCCCATGTTAGATGCATAATAAATGTGCACTTATCTAAGTCTATTTTGGGTAAAAGGATATTATAGTTGAATTCAACGACTTTTACATTTTCAATGATGTAATTTATTTATATTTGAAGCAAAAAAAAAAAAAACATTTTTTTTTCTTATAATAATGGGAGAGGAGGGAAAATCATACAAGAATCTAAGTCCCAAATTAAGAATGTGATATTATCCCGGTTTCTTGTGCCCTAAATAGTGACATCTAATATAATAATAATTAGTGCGTTTTAGAAATAAGAATTTAAAAAATGTAAAATCAATTGAGAACCCAAAAAAGAACATGCTTGAGATCTTAAGCAAGGGCAAATATTAATTTCATTCTAGCTTTGAATTGCTTAATTAATTCGTTACACAAATTAAATTAAGCACAATTTTTTAAAGCAAAATCTACCTATGTTCGTTTTCCCACTAATCCTAATTAAATTATTCCCTCCGTTCTAAAATAAATTTTGCATATTTGTCTATACTTTTAATAAAAATATATTAATAACTTGCTATTTGTTTGTATAATGATAGCACTATTTTTTTTTCTTATTTATTGAAACTTGACATTAGTTTTAATATTGAGATATATAAAAAAATAATATTACATTTATTATTAGCCAAAGGAATAATTTAATTACTACTAACTCAAACCCCAACTTTTTGCAATAATTAAGATATCTTCTTTCTCATTTTAAAATTAGTTTCCTTTTCTCTAAACACATACACATGAAAATATTTTTATGCTAGCATATACTCCCTCCATCTCAGATTAGTGTGGATTTATTTCTTTTTTGGTTCGTTCCAAATTAGTGTGGACTGTCAAAAATGGCAAAAAATCTTTACTATTCCACGCACTCATTCTCTCTCTTACTTTACTTTTACACTCACAACACCAATCAACTTACTATTCCTCCCACTCATTCTCTTTCATATTTAATTTTTCATATTCACAAACACCTTCTTCCACTATTTATCTCTCTTACTTTTTCTTAATTTGTGTGTCAAAAATTTTGGTCCACACTAATATGGGAAGGAGAGAGTATTTTATAGTCCTTGTACTACATCATTTATGGTAAAATTAGCTTCTTTTTATTTAAATGATTATTTATTTTATAATAATTTTTTCTTTATAAAATGAACTTGACGAACAGATTGAGGTGTACAAACAAATATTCCATTCGTCAAAAAATAAATTTCCAATTGTTATTTTTTGATGAAGTAGAAAGATAAATATTTATTTTAGGACAGTATTTCTTTTTTCGTCACAAAATAACTATCAAAATTCTTCTAAAAAATAATAATTCCTATATAGTAGCGTCTATTTTAGGTAAATTACTAAAGTCATGCTTGCCAAATTATATATCCTAATATATACTTGCAATATTAAAGTTTTTTGTTTTTTGAAAATTTAAAGTTGGATACTAAAAATAATTATGCATGATATACAAAACTACTCTTTGCTTTACAAAATATTCTGTAATTGCTTTCGTATAAGTTATTAAAGTAATTATTAAAAATTACTCTTTACTTTACAAAAAAAAATAAAAATAAAAATATATAATCCTCTTTGGCACATCACAAAGTTTAAATGAAGTTATTGATTTTAATTAAAATAAACAATTAGCAAATACAAATGCTATTGTGGTTTTGTAGAAAACAATTGCGGACACAAATAATCCTAGTATTTAAAAAAATGTTTTTGAACATCCCAACAAGATTATATGATTCTTATTGTATAATTGAGGGACTATAATTATATAATTTTGAATTTTAAGGGAGAAAATAATGGAAGAAAAATATTTTTACTGTATTCGTATTTAGTTTTTTTTTGTACAAATTCGTATTTAGTATAGATACGGTAATTTCTCCCTTAAACATAATAATGTACCAAAAGTGTAAAGAAATTGAACGTTTTTCACTTTTATGCACACTTCGTTAGCTTTTTACAGTTTGACGCACTGACACAGTACCAAATTAATGCAAAGAAATGCTGGACACCCTATAGAGAAGGAACTACAAGGATTTGTAGAGAGAGAATGAGAGAGTTAGAGAGAGAAAAGGAGGTGAAAGAGAAAACAAGCTGCTGGGGTTTGCCGTCACAGCTGCTGATCACAACCCCATTTTGCTAGATTTTTAGTTTTCAGTAAGTGGCTCTTCTTCTTGTCTAGAAAAAATTGAATCTTTTTGCTGTTTTATGTGAAGTTTGAATTTTCACAGCTCATTTTATGGCTTCATTATCCAGATTTGATTTTTTTTTTTAATTTTTTTTTTTGAATCAAGAATCATTTTTAAATGTTCTTTCTAAACCCCATTTGTATGAACTTCTAGTTTTTATGCTCTGGTGAAGTCTTTGACTTATTTGACTAATTGGGTATCTGTTAATTTGAGTTTTTAAGGTCTTCATCCTTTCATTCTCATTGAATATTTTGTAATGATTTTATTATCTTTTTTACTAATTGGGTATCTGTCAATTTGAATTTTTATGGTCTTCATCCTTCCATTCTAATTGAATTTCTTGTGATGATTTTAGATATAGTTTTGATTAGGTGATTGATGCTGCATTTATGCTTTCCTGGTAAAATTAAGGTATGCCTGCCAAATGTTTGTGTTACAATCGTCTTACCAATTAGGAAGATGAAAAGATGGAATGTTTTAAGGTTCTAGATTAAGGTAAAATTAAGGTATGCCTGCCAAATGTTTATGAACTTCTAGTAGTTTTTTCGCCTTACCAATCGTCTGTATTACGTTGGCTTGTAGATTATAAGGTTCTAAGATCTATTTCACATTGTAAGCAGAGTTTCTATTTTTCTATCGGCTTGAGAGACCATTGATTCAAGGAGCTGAAATTTCTACGCAACTGTTGACTTGTGCTTAGTTAAAAGCAGGTAATGTTCTCTCAGGAAGAGATGACCTGTTTATTGGTGCAATGATCTTTCTACCGTTCGCTTATTTTGACTAATTTCATATTTATTTTTCTTGTAGGTGGAGCTGCTAGTATCAAAGATCTGCTAGGCCTCTTACAGCTCGGTTAGCTGGTAGATGAATTTGAATTTGATACTCACTTGGATCCAATCCTGGGGTTTTATAACTGGTATAAGGACCAGGATTTAGCAAAACCGAAACAAGTTGTGTTATTGTTCTTAGTTGGGATCATGGCCAGCTTATTAAATTCCGAATCAAGACGTTTGTATTCTTGGTGGTGGGACAGCCACATTAGCCCTAAAAATTCAAAATGGCTTCAAGAAAATCTGAAAGGTATCGACTTTTGTCCTTGCTTTATGTTTGCTATTTTCTCAAAAAGATAACATGTGCTGCCTATGTCAATTTTTGGTTTTTGTCTTCTCCTTTCTGCAAATCATATGTTTACTGAAGAGACCGATGAAAGTCAAAGTGATGATGTAAAGGGAATCTTCTGTCATTAATGGATAAACATTTTTTTGATGGTTAGACGTGTTTTTTTTTTATTTCCTCACGGATCAAATGACTTTTGATCTCAATTACTGCACTGTATATATGTGGAATTATGTCGATATTCATATCTTTTCCTCATTTGTTCGAAGCAACCAAATGATGAAAAAGGATTTGTGTCCCATTATAGATTTCCCTCTGCTTTTTCATCTAAATGATTGCTGTTGGATATTGTAAGGTAATTGGATGTTTGACACTGATGACACTAAACTGATGTAAAACAATTGTTCTGATTCTCTCATATTGTCTAACCTCAAGAGCGTCGGTGCTCCATAATCTTATTGATATGTTCCTGTCTCTAGGCAGGTCAATGTAGTTAGCATATAATCAATGTAAATGTCATACTTGCAAAGAACTCACTTGTTTAGACACTCACTTGAACTAATATTATGATATCATCACCCTATCATGCTTCACGTACTACATTAAGTTGACAAAATTATTTCAAATGTATGATACTCATTGTCAGACTCAGACCCTAGTTATGATGGCTTAAAGATTTCAATGGCTTATGAGTTTGAACTTCAAAGTATTATCGAAGTTCTTATTTGAATGTTCGCTTTCAAACTTACCTGCGCAGTTATATTTGCTTCCCGGGATTTATTTTTAAAATTCAGATGTAGTTTGGTGAGCAGTGTTTGCATATGAATTGTAAATATCAGTTGCTCTCTGAAACTCTTGCTACTAGTTATTGAACTATATTTTGTTGATGCATACTGCATATCTGATTTAAGTACTCCTAGTTTTAAATGAGCCGGGACTTATCATTTTCCATTTATTTAACAGATATGGACGACAAAGTAAAAGCAATGATCAAGCTCATTGAAGAAGATGCAGATTCTTTTGCAAGAAGGGCTGAAATGTACTATGAGAAGCGTCCGGAGCTCATGAAATTGGTCGAGGAGTTTTACCGAGCATACCGTGCATTAGCTGAAAGATATGATCATGCAACAGGGGAACTCCGTCATGCCCAACGAACCATAGCAGCAGCATTTCCTAACCAGGTTCCTTTTGATCCCTCCGAAGATTCAGCATCCATCACTTCTGACCATTGTACAGAACCCCGCACACCTGAATCACTACACCCTTTTCGTGCATTGCTCGATTCAGATGAATTGCATAAACAATTATGTGGGCTGTCTGTCAGTAGGAACGGATCATCTTCAGGGGATTCTGAATCTGGGATTAGCTTGAAGGGTCTGAAACAATTACATGAGATGTTTGGTGCTTTAGCAGAAGGAAAGGTGAATAAAGGCCAATCACAGGAAATAGACGAGAAAGAAGAAAGCTCGCAGAACAATCTCAAGGAGTTATCGAATGAAAACAAGAACCTCAAAGCTAAAGTTCTTAATGAGTCTGAGCGCGCAGGTAAAGCTGAAACTGAAGTTCAAACTTTAAAAAAGTCATTGGGTGATATGCATGGTGAAAAGGAAGCTATCCATCTTCAGTATCTACAGAGTCTGCAGAAGTTATCTTGTTTGGAGGGTGAACTTAGTAGTGCACTAAAAGATTCTACTAGGCTCCATGAACAAACCAACGAAGCTGAAGCTGAGGTTCACACATTGAAGGAAGCCCTGGCTGCTTTAGAGGCTGAAAAGGATGCTGGTTTTAGTAAAGAGACGGAGTATCTGAAAAAAATTGCTAACTTGGAGGGTTTGGTTTTGCATGCCCAAGAGGAAGTGAAGGGAACCGGCAATCGAGCATTTGAGGCTGAAAGTGAAACTCAATATCTGAGGAACAAAGTCTCTAGATTAGAGTCGGAAAAAGAAGTGGGACTTGTACAGTACAAACAGTGTCTGAATAAGATATCTGATACAGAGAGAAAAATATCTGCTGCTAAGGAAGATGCTAAAATGCTTCATGAGCGAGCTGCTGCAGCTGAAATAGAAGTTGAGAAGCTTAAAAGGTCTCTATCTGAATTGAATGATGAAAAAGAAGCTTTATCTCTCCTCTATGAACGGTGCTTGGAGAAAATATCGAAGCTGGAATCTGATCTGTCATTTGCTCAAGAGGAGGTTAAACGCCTAAATGATGAGATCCTGACAGGGGCCACAAAACTGAAGCAGGCAGAAGAGGTGAGTGTCAGGCTGGAGATGTCAAATCAATGTCTACGAAAAGAGGCGGATAATCTGGCCAAGAAGATTGCTTTGAAAGATCAAGAACTTTCTCACAAGCATGATGAGTTGGAGAAACTTCAGACATGTGTACATGATGAGCACTCGCGTTATGTTGAAGTTGAAGCTTCTCTTCAAAGTTTTCAGAGTTTGCATTCTCAATCTCAAGAGGAACAGAGAATTCTTGCAATGGAGCTTAAAGATGTGCTTCAGATGTTGAAAGACTTGGAGGCATGCAAAAATGGTCTAGAAGAAGAAATGCAGCAGGTTAAGGATGAAAACAGGAGCTTGAATGAACTGAATTCATCTTCGACGGCCTCAATGAATACCCTGGAAAATGAAATAATTCGCTTGAGAAATATGAAGCGGAAACTTGAAGAGGAAGTTGACTTGCAGTTGGGTCAAAGTACTATTCTCCAAGAAGAAATCTGCATGTTGAAAGAGGAAATTACGGAATTGAATAGGAGCTATCGGGATTTGATGAAGCAAGTAGAGGGTGTAGGTTTAGATCCGGAGTCCTTTGTGTCATCAGTAAAAGACTTGCAGGATGAGAATTTGATACTGAGACAGAATGGTGAGAAAGATAGAGATGAAAAGGATGCTCTTTTGACCAAGTTGGATAGCTTGAAGCTTCTCCTGGAGAAGAATGGTGAGTTGGAAGGATCACAAGAGAAAGGCAAGGAATTACCATATTCTTGCCAGCTTCTTAATGGAGAAAAATCTACTCTTGTTCTTGAAAAATCCCTCCTTCTGTCCCAATTACATATAATTACCGAGAATATACAGAAGCTTATGGAGAAGAACAATGCTCTTGAGAGCTCCCTCACTGGTGCAAATGTTGAACTTGAAGGTCTAAGATCAAAGTCGAAGTGCTTAGAAGATCTCTGCCAGTTGCTTAAAAATGAAAAGTCCAATCTTGTTGCTGAAAGAAGCAATCTGGTAATTCAGTTGGAAATTGTTGAAGACGGACTAGCATATCTTGAGAAGAGATTTAGTGAAGTTGAAGAAAAATATGCTGGCCTGGAGAAGGAAAAAGAATCAACCCATTCACAAGTACACGAACTGAAGGTTTCATTAATTGCAGAAAAACAAGAGCGGGAGAAGTTTTCATCTTGGAATGATACCCGACTGGCTGATGTGGAAAACCATATCCGTCTCCTTCAAGAAGATAATAAGTGGAGGAAGAAGGAATTTCAGGACGAACTCGATAAAGCTGTGATTGCTCAATTTGACGTATATGTCTTACAGAAATTTATGGAAGACATGGAAGAAAGGAACTATTCTCTACTGGTGGAGTGTGAGAAACACATTGAAGCTTCAAAATTGGCGGAGAAATTGATATCAGAGCTGGAAAGCGAAAATCTCGAGCAGCAGGTTGAAGAAGAACTCTTGTTGGTTGAAATTGAGAAGCTAAGATTGGGCATATATCAAGTGTTCAAGGCTCTTGACTTTGGTGCGGATAGCGGGTCTGAAGATCATAATGAGAATGAACAAATCTTTGTTAATGATCTTGTGGAGAATATAGAGAATATGAAAAGTTCTCTCTTGGAATACGAGGATGAGAAGCAGCAGCTACTGGTTGAGAACTCAGTTATCCTAACTCTTCTGGAGCAACTGAAATTGAAGGGTCAGGATATTGAGTTAGAGAAGAATAATCTTTATCGACTGTATGAAATCACGAAGGAGCAGCTTTTAATGGTTCAAAATGAAAAAAGTGAAATTGTTGATCTGAACAGGCAGTTAAGATCTGATGTGAGGGAAGGAGATGAAAGGGCGAACATTCTCAAGAGAGAAGTTGAAAGTCTCTATGAAAAGCAGAGCGATCTGCAGAGGGCATTTCTGGAATTGCAGAAAGAATACTCTCGAGCGGTTGAAGAAAATAAGTCTTTGTTGAAGAATTTCAATGATATCAAGAAGGTTAAATGCTTGGTAGAGGAGGAAAATGACCTCATTCTCCTTGAAGCTTTGTCCCTTGATAATCTTGCTATAATGTATAGAAATTTCGACACTGAGAAAGCTGAAAAAATGAAATCACTTAATGAGGATATGCAAGAACTTCATGAGGTTAAGAATGGCCGTGAGAAAGAGATAATCGTATTGAAGGAGAAGTTGGCAATGGTAGAAGCTGAAAATGTTGGTCTGAAAAGTTCATTTGGAAGGCTGACGAAAGAGCTGTTGGAGGTCAAAGATTGTAATGATCAATTGAAGAAGGAATTGTCAAATGAGAAGGGTTTGTTGTACCAGAAGTCAAATGAGCTCTCCGAAGCAGAAGAGAAGATTAAGCTCATGGAGAATATGAATTCAGACTTGTGCATAGCTATGGAGGATCTGAAATGGGAATGTGAAGAATCAATGGCCGAACGAGAGAACTTAGAAAAGCTGAATGTCGAACTACATGAAGATAATGTGATTCAGAGGAAAGAGATTGAGTGCCTTCATGATCTGAATGGAAAGTTAGAGTCTGAATTGGATATGTTGTATGAAGAAATTGAGGATCACAGAATCAGAGAAGACCTATTGAGTTCGGAGCTTCAACAAAGAGAAAATGACTTTGAACTCTGGGAGGCGGAGGCAACAACATTCTACTTTGATCTTCAACTATCAAATATTCGTGAAGTTCTCTTCGAAGATAAGGTTCATGAGCTCACTGGAGTTCGCAAGAATCTCGAAGATGAAACTACCTCAAAAACTCTTGAGGTCGAACAGATGAAAGAAAGTGTTAGCATCATGGAAAGTGAAATCAAAGGATTAAAAGGCCAGTTAAATAAATTTACTCCTGTTATAGCTTCTCTAAAAGAGACTATATCATCTCTTGAGCACAACTCACTGTCACTGGTAAAGCTAGTTGTAGCCGGGAATCAGACATCAAAGGTACGCTATTCATGTGGATGACGAAGTTTGATTTTTTTTTTCTTTTTCCAAAATTTTCTTCTTATTAGCTTTCACAGAAAAAAAATCTCTTTTTCCTTTATTTTTTCTTGCTCTTTTTTTTCTCGTCTCTTTTCATTGACGATTTATGTTGGACGGGCCCAAATCATTTTGGGACTAAGGCTTTGTTTTGTTGTTGTTGTTGTTGTAGACGTTTAATTGGAGTGATTTACTAAATTTTATTTTATGTTCATTTTTTCCAGGATGCTGACGTGGCAATTCATCTCTCTCAAACAAGTAATCCACATACGGAAAATGTTGATTCCCCTAATCCGGATGGAATTTCAGACCTGGAGAAGTTGCAGACACGGATTTTAGCAGTTGAAAAGGTAGTAGTGGATGAATTGAACACACTTGCAAAGCAGAAAAGCTCAAGCAACAAAGAATACGTCGAAGCTGGAATGATAGAGATTGAGGAGTTGAATTCTAAATGCAGCCCTAGTAAAGCAAAAGAAAGAAAGTTGATCGATAATGAAATTCTAGTGAAAGACCACCTCAGGTCAATAAAAACTAAGCCTGAACTTTCTGAAGCGAGGAAGGGGAACTTAATGATGAAAGATATTCAGCTTGATCAAGTATCCAATGGATCAATATCTGGGAAAAGCAAGAGAGGAAATATTCGTGTTGATGATCAGATGCTCGAGTTATGGCAAGCTGCTGAGGATGACCGTCGTCTTTGTCAAACCATTAGTAAGTCAAAAAGGCATCAGTATACACCGAAAGTACATGATATAGAAAAGATTGCGGGCCCCTCTTCTGTGGATCAAATCGTGAAGGAATTGGGTATTGACAATAGTATCACTGTGTTTAATCAAGGAGGCAGCAAAAGGGCAAGAATCTTGCAGAGACTTACTTCCGATGCTCAAAAGTTGGCTAATCTCCAAACAAGCATTCAAGAAATGATGAAAAAACTGCAGATGAACAAGAGAAGCAAGAAAAAGGGTGTTGACTTTGAGACTGTGATGGAGCAGTTGAAGGAAGTCAAGGAAAGTACAGTAGAGCTGGTAAAACTGAATGGTCAACTGATTGAAAAGAGTCAGACTTGGAGTCCGTCTTCAGGAGACGAAGAGGCTTTGGGGATTCAGACAAATGGAGTTTCAGATGAGGCAAGAAAAGGGTCTGAAAAGATTGGGAGGTTACAGTTGGAAGTGCAGAAGATTCATTTCGTGTTGCTGAAGCTGGATGATGAGAAGAAGGGAAAAGGGAAAAGCAGGTTTTCGAGGACCAAGAGTAGAACGAGTGTAATATTGAAGGATTTTATTTACAGTGGGAAGAGAGGGAGCAGTGGAAGGCGTAAGAAAGGATGCCTTCGCGGGTGTTTCAGACCATCATCACCAGCTAATATTGGAGAGACGAGTCGCAGCAACTGCATGTAATGCAGGTCATTTTGTTATGTCCTAGAATGTTTCGTTGTATGATGATGTTGTAGGGATGATTTTGTTGGAAAAATTGTGTATTAATGCGAATGAGAAATTGATTTTCTCTCGTAAAAGTGGAATCCAAGGTGTAACCTTTGGGTTTGTTGATAATTAACCAAAAATTGAATTCCTTTTTAAGGAATTATGGGGCTTTTATGTTTGGGTTGTTATAAGAACAAATATGAGTTAATTCTTATATTATATTGCTCTTTTATTTATGGATTGATTTCTCTAATTAAGTTAGAGAATATGTAACAACACAAATCTTAATGTTGAGGTTAATTATACATGGTTAATGTCAATTAATTCAAAGTTCCCTACATATTCTTCATTTATTAGGTGTTGTCTCTTTTTTTTTTGCTAGAAATAAGAAGTTAGAAGATAGAGAAGATAGAAAGATGATATTAGAGTCTCATGTTGTAACTCTAGAGCATAGGATTCTCTTGTCTAAAATTTTCTTTTAATCTCATTCTTTGAAGTTCTAGTTGGTGATTTAGTTCAATCATATGTTTAACTCGCCGGGAGGCTTAAATGCAAAGTTGCACGCGGTTCTCGTCCGTTCTATCATGGAAGACTAACGCCCGTTTAAACCTCGAGCACTTTTAGAGATGGGGACGAATTAGTATTAAGGAAAGTGTATAACACGACTTGTAGACAAGTGAATCAAGATAACTTTCATACGGTTTTCTCTTTTCATTTTCTATTTCGTATTGTAAATTGTATTCCAATTTTATTGTAATTCTTTCATATTATGCTCATTATTTAAGATTTTGTCCTACAATCTTAATACTAATTCTCCTATTAAGAAAGGATTGCAGATTGAGAAAAACTCGTGGCGTGGTCGCTACGGCGGATGGATGAAAAGAGATGGAAAACGGAGGTAAAGAAGGAATTTTCCATCACATTTTTTCAATGACCAGCTGTGGAAAAATTTTATTTCCCACTTTGTTAACCGTTGGATCTAGCTCAAATTTGGTGAGCACGTTTTAGACTTATAGAATGACATTATGGACGGTGGAGATCAGATTCTAATAGCCGTAGATGAAGATATAAAATTCGCAAAAGAGCAATTTTTGTGAATTAAAACACTAATAATAAGTTATCTTGTTTAACGAGATCAACCAATGTTAAATAATTGATTGGCCCATGACATCAAAGATGTTGTAATGATTGTATACAGTAGTTGTGGCGACGCCACTTCTAGTGTTTATACAATGGATGTGATGTCTCTTATGGTTTATGAGAATTATGTAGGGGAAATATAGGGTCTTGATCTTGATACTGAGGCCGGATATGTGATTGAATCGTGTATAATCCACTTTTCGAATAAAGTATTTCGACCCTTAAGCCTGGGTTACACAAAATCTTTATTGGGATAAGACAATCACGCAATTTGTTTCTAGGCAAAGAGAACAAATCTAAAACTTGAGAATTGTTTTGCTTTTGTTATTTTTGTATCACTCTTGTGTTTTTCATCTGTGTACAAATGAGATCAATCTCTGTATATATACAGATGGAGAGGTATCAGTAAAAGGGTACAATCAAAAGACATGACTTTAGCCAAGCGATGTGTCTTTTCATTTTGAACTGGCACCTGTTCAGGAACTGCTCGGCCGAGTCAAGGGACTCGCTCGGCCGAGCAAAGATGTCCCATGACAATTTGCCCAGCTGCACGGCCGTGTCATATAAACTTGCACGGCCGTGCCAATCATTCTGCTCGGCCGAGCAAGGCTGTCCAGAAACTTGGACAATCTGCCATGCTCTGCTCGGCCGAGTCAAGGACTCTGCTCGGCCGAGCACATCAGTAAAATGTGCTACCCTTTAACTTTTACTTCTTTATCGATGTTGACTTCGTTTTAGCTCAAACGAGTGTGTACTCCACACTTTCTCTTACTCGTATCCGAGTCTAATACGAATCACATTGATCTCTAGTAAATCACCATTACAATAAAATAAGTTGATGACACTAAAATCACCAACAAATCCCCTCCATTTTAGTGTAATCCTTTGATTTACTAAACTTTATAAATAACGAAACAAACGAATGCGTAAATGAAAATGTCTTGCGATTGAATTTTCATCTTAGTATAATACACATTTCAAATACTCGAGAATCGGGGTGTCCTAACGATTGAACCCGTCAACTCATATGAATACCTGAAGATACTATACACATAAGTTCGCATAATTCTCTTTGTTTAACCTTGACACTATTACAAGCCATGTGTCCATATCCAATAGTGAACATATAGGAAGCCAAGTCCTAGCTTCTTGAAGCGACAAAACTTCATGTCCACATAGGTAGTTCCTTTAATCTTGCACCTGCATTTGCAATTTTTCAAAGGAACTATTAAGAAGATATTCTTCAACCTAACCTTTACTTGCAGTGCGAACACATACCTTGGGAAAGATAATAACATGTGTTCCAATCTCCAACTGCGAGCTTTCCACATTGAATTCAAGCTTCTAACGTTGTATTAGAAGGGAATTGGGTATCTCACAATTAGAGGATTAAATGGACTTTAATCCCATTCCCATTGCAGACTTATTTACCAAGTCTCTGGCTAACCCCTTCGTCAAGTGGTCAGCCAAATTTTGTTGCGACCGAATAAACTCAACTGATATCACCCCATTCATGATTAACTCCCGAATCATACTATGTCTGACACCCAAGTGTCTAGACTTGCCATTATACATTTGACTATAAGCCCTAGCCAATGTAGCTGCACTATCACAATGGATAGATATTGGTGATATCGGTTTTGGCCATAATGGAATCTCATATACCAAGTTTCGAAGCCATTTTGCTTCTTTACCAGCAGCATCCAATGCTACAAACTCAGATTCCATTGTAGAATGCGTAGTACATGTCTGCTTTTTGGAAGCCCAAGAAATGGCACCTCCTCCAAGCAAGAACACCCAACCACTAGTAGAAGATGAATCTTCTTGGTTGATCCAACTAGCATCTGTGTAACCTTCTAATATAGAAGGATGTCCACTATAACACAAACCATAGTCCATAGTACCTTTTAAGTACTTGAACACCCTTGTTATAGCATGCAAATGCTGTCTACTAGGATTACTAGTGAACCTGCTCAATCTTCCAACTGCATAAGCAATATCAGGTCGAGTGCCCGTCATAGCATACATCAAACTGCCTATGGCTTTTGAGTATTCGAGCTGTGACATAGGTTTATCAGTGTTTGACACAAGTTTCTCAGTAGGATCCATGGGAGTACTAACTTTAGAACAATCATCACAATTAAACCTCTTGAGAATTTTCTCAATATAATGAGATTGTGTAATTGCAATTCCCTTGTTCATCCGTTTAATTTTTATACCAAGAATTACGTCGGCTTCTCCCATGTCCTTCATAGAAAACTTTGATGACAAAAACCTTTTAGTTTTATCAACTACATTTTGGTCTGTGCCAAAAATCAACATGTCATCTACATATAGGCAGATGATTACACCTTTACCGGATTCATCAAATCTGCTATATACACATTTGTCGGACTGATTTAATACAAAACCATTCGACAAAACAACCTCATCAAATTTTTGATGCCACTGTTTAGGTGCTTGCTTTAGCCCATACAATGACTTACATACCTTATGCTCATTACCTGGCATAACAAATCCTTCAGGTTGTTTCATATACACTTCTTCTTCCAAATCACCATTTAAAAATGCTGTTTTGACATCCATTTGATGGATTAACAGATTCTGAATAGCTGCCAAAGCTATCAGAAATCTAATAGTAGTGATACGAGCAACCGGTGCATAGGTATCGAAGTAATCGATCCCTTCCTTTTGTCTAAAGCCTTGGATTACCAATCGAGCTTTAAACTTGTCAATTGTTCCATCGACTTTCATCTTCTTTTTGAAGATCCATTTGCACCCTAAAGGTTTACAGCCTGGTGGTAAATCAGACAAGACCCATATATTATTTTCCATAATAGAACTAATCTCATCATCGATTGCTTCTTTCCAAAAACCAGCATCTCGAGACGTTATTGCTTCTTCATAGGTTCTTGGATCCTCCTCTATACTATAGCAGTAAGAGTATTGAGATTCAATTTGATCTCTTGATCCCATAACTAAATACAGTTGAAAGTCAGAACCATATGATTTAGCTTTTCTTACTCTTTTACTTTTACGAGGTTCGGGCGTCTCACTTGGTACATCAAATGAATGATCATCCATTTGAGATTCAACCGACATTGGTATAATATCCTTTGGTCTAGGTATTGAAGAGAAACGATTCTCATCAAAGATTGCATCTCTCGATTCTATAATTGTGTTAATAGAACTGAACTCATTAGGTTCTATAACATAAAACCTATATGCCTTGGAATGCTCAGCACAGCCAACAAAGATGCAATCAATACCTTTTTCTCCCAACTTTTTCTTTTTAGGGTCCGGAAGTCTAACCACGGCCCTACATCCTCAAACTCGCAAAAATGTCAAGTTTGGTCGTTTCTTATACCAAAGCTCATATGGGGTAACCTTATTCCTTTTATTAGGAACTATATTCAATAAATGACAAGCCGTTAACATGGCTTCTCCCCAAAACCCGTCACTCAATCCCAAGTAAGATAACATGGCGTTAACCATTTCTTCAAGAGTTTTATTCTTCCTTTCAGCCACACCATTTTGTTGTGGTACATAAGGAGACGTAGTTTCATGAATTATTCCTACAGATTGGAAATATTTAGGATCATAATATTCACCACCTCTATCCGTACGTAAGGTTTTAATCAAGCCATTTAGTTGATGTTCAACTTCTGTTTTATAAATTTTAAATTTATCTAGGGCTTCATCTTTTGCATGCAGCAAATAAATATAGCAAAACCTAGAAGCATCATCTATAAAAGTGACAATATACTTTTTATTGCCTAAAGATGAAGTTGCATGAAAATCACATAAATCACTATGAATCAATTCAAGTTTTACAGAATTCCTTGTAACATTTTTAAAAGGTTTTCTAGTGATTTTTGTCAACATGCAAGTATTACACTTTTCCGTATTATTATCAATAACAGGAATCAAATCATCTTTGGACATTTCAAGTATTCTTTTATAGTGCACATGTCCTAACCGAGCATGCCATAATGAGGAATTGAAAACAACAGAGGAAGTCATATAAACAGAACTAGAGTTAACAGGAATTTTATTTAAATTCAACATGAACATTCCATTGTTATAATAACCAAACCCTACAAATACACCCGACTTCGATAAGATATACTTATCGGATTCATAAACTTGTTTATAACCACACTTGTTCAAGACAGACTGTAAATTAAATTCTTACGAAGTTTAGGTACATATAAAACATTAAACAAAGAAATAGTTTTTCCCGAACTGAATTCCAACACCACACTTCCTCTTCCTTGAATAGGAGCGGAATGGTCATCACCCATGTAAAGGACAGATCCGTCTTTCATTGGTTCGTATGTCTTAAACCAACAACGATCCTTACAAACATGAGTTGTGGCACCAGAATCATCCCACCATGCAATAGCATCATCCTGCACATAAAATACCTCAGAAATTAGTGAAACATAATTTTTAATAAATCTGTTCCAACTATGTATTGAAATCTGACCTTGGTTTTGAGAATGGTTCTTAGACCCCTTTCCCGAACCACTTGTGCTTGCGCCATTCTTGTTGTTTCCAACACGACAATCCTTCTTAAAGTGACCAGTTTTGCCACACTTCCAACATGCCAATTTAGGCTTCTTGTTGGGACCAGAACCATTGTCTTTGAAATTACGTTTCTTTCCTTTGTTTTTACTGTTTCCACCCTCATCAATCATATTGACCGAGGGTCCAGCAACTTCTTTTTCTTTGCCTTTGTCATCCTCTTGCGCCCTAAGAGATTCCTATATGCGCAAGTGACTACCAAGTTGAACCAAAGACAGATCGTCTTTACCATGTTTCAAATTGTGTTTGAAATCCTTTCAGGAGGGAGGCAACTTATCAATCACACTTGAAACCGATATTGACTCATCCATCTTCAACCCATGTTGTGTATATTGTCCAAGGATTCTAAGGAATTCATTGAATTGTTCCATGACAGGTTTTGAATCGACCATCTTGTAATTATTAAAATTACTCACAAGGAACTTCTTACTAGAAGCATCCTCTGCCATGTACTTGGATTCAAGAAAATCCCATAACTCTTTTGCAGATTCCTCATTTTGATAAATGTCAAATAGAGAATCAGACATACCGTTTAATATGTGTCCTTTGCAGATGTAGTCGTCGTTCTCCCACTTCGATCTACGTCTGATGGCTTCCAAGTTATCATCTTCCAACAATTCTGGAATTGGAGTAGAATGAACATATACCACTTTTAACGTTGTTAAAAGGAAGTGCATCTTCTTCTGCCAACGCCTGAAGTCTTGTCCTTCAAATTTGTCTAGCTTTCCAAACTTTATCGTCATCTCCTTCAAAGTACTTCCACCAGCCATGAGTATCACCTAAATACTTTATTCGTTTGTAGGGGAAATATAGGGTCTTGATCTTGATACTGAGGCCGGATATGTGATTGAATCGTGTATAATCCACTTTCCGAATAAAGTATTTCGACCCTTAATGCCTGGGTTACACAAAATCTTTATTGGGATAAGACAATCACGCAATTTATTTCTAGGCAAAGAGAACAAATCTAAAACTTGAGAATTGTTTTGCTTTTGTTATTTTTGTATCACTCTTGTGTTTTTCATCTGTGTACAAATGAGATCAATCTCTGTATATATACAGATGGAGAGGTATCAGTAAAAGGGTACAATCAAAAGACATGACTTTAGCCAAGCGATGTGTCTTTTCATTTTGAACTGACACCTGTTCAGGAACTGCTCGGCCGAGTCAAGGGACTCGCTCGGCCGAGCAAAGATGTCCCATGACAATTTGCCCAGCTGCACGGCCGTGTCATATAAACTTGCATGGCCGTGCCAATCATTCTGCTCGGCCGAGCAATGCATATGCCTCGGTCGAGCAAGGCTGTCCAGAAACTTGGACAATCTGCCATGCTCTGCTCGGCCGTGTCAAGGACTCTGCTCGGCCGAGCACATCAGCAAAATGTGCTACCCTTTAACTTTTACTTCTTTATCGAGGTTGACTTCGTTTTAGCTCAAATGAGTGTGTACTCCACACTTTCCCTTACTCGTATCCGAGTCTAATACGAATCACATTGATCTCTAGTAAATCACCATTACAATAAAATAAGTTGATGACACTAAAATCACTAACAAATTATAGTGAGAAATATTGAAAAGTTCGTTGAAACTAAGTTGAGAAAATGAACGTTGAAAAATATATTATTTAACGCTGCATTTTATCAATGATGTATTGACAAAGATGATAGGGCTTCTTGAAAGGAGTTGTTAAATCATATTATTGTCAATAGTGACAAAAGTCACAAAGATAAAAATAATAGAGATTTTTGAAATAAGTTGTTGAATTCTATTGTTTTAAATATTGAAAAACGTCACGAAAAGTAAAATTATAGGGCTTGTTGAAAGAAGTTGTTAAAACCTATTAGTGGAATGAGTGACTAATTCCATAAAAATAAAAACAATATGACTTTTTGAAGGAATTTGTTAAATCCTATTGTTGTCAATGATGACAAATGATACAATATTTAGAAGAATGACTTTTAAAAGAAATTGTGTATTATGTAACTTAGAATGTGATTTTCTCTAATTTAGAGGTACTACAAGATAAAATCTTTAAATTTTTGAAATAATTAACCTCCAATTATAATTCCATTAATGAATTTAGAGATTTATAAATATGGGTGGTTATAAAAAAAATAAATTGTGTTAATTTTTCTATTGAATTAATTTATTGTTGTAGTGAATTTTCTAATTAATTTAGAGAGTTATAGTTGTAACAACAAGTTATAATTGTTTAAAATTAAGGCCAATGTTTGGTAAATGCTCTTTGTGTGTAGAGAAATCTCTAATTCAATGTGGTTGTTCCAAGTATACCAGATCACCAAATTGATTGAGAAGTTAGAAAATTTTATTTGCCTCGACTTTAAGTGATTGCAACAAAAGATTTTCTACTTGACCACATTTAACTTAGAGATGTTTCTTATGTAACATTCTACAAAGTTGGGTGAAAATGTGATGGATGTTTAAGCCGTTGGTGCGATTGAAACATGCGAATTTTCTTTATCAGAACTATATAATTAATGAATTGTCGGATACATTATAAAACGTATATAGTACCAAGAAAATGGCAAAAGAATTGTGGGAGTCGTTGGACTATAAATGTAAAATCGAAAATGCAGATATAGTGAAATTCATCGTAGTACGCTTTCTTGATTTTAAAATAGTGGACTGCATAAATCGTAAAAAAATCATATGTAAGAAGTGAAAATAGTCTTTCATGAAAACCATGTCGAATGGATGGTGTTGAGTGAAATTCTCAAGTGATGACAATAATTGAGAAATTGCTTCCCACTTTAAAATATTTTAAAATCACCTCAAAAATAAATGAATATAAATGAATGTTGAGGTGTGTGATATTCGTCTTTGTGTTGAAAAAGAGATAGAACTTTGGAGAAAAAGTTGTTTAACATTTGTGGCGAAAGCAAGTGTGATGAAGCATGCCGAAATGCTTAATACAAAGACAAAGTTAGTCAAACTTGTTTGGAATGTCAAACTTGTTTGAAAAGTCAAAATCGTTTGAAAAGTCAAACGTGTTTAAAAAGTCAAACTTGTTTGTAAAAAGTCAAGCATATACCTTGTGTCTTGAGAGACAAATATGTGCTTGAAATTATAATAAAGGCATATTGATTATTGAGATGTGAATATTATTCACTAGATGATGGTAAAATATAAGTTTTTACCTTTAACGTTGCTTACTAAAAAGCAAAATGTTGAATCTTATATGTTTAAATAAAAAGTTGAAAATCAACTTAATAAAGAGGTAGCGAACACAACTAAATTTAGTTTGTGTATAAGTTATATAAATATTATTGATTGCATATTTATTGAGTATGTTTACAATAGTTGTGATTATAGAATTCTTGTTTATTAATTCAAGATTCAATAATGGAATCATGAATCGCTTCTTTATTTAAAAATATATTTTCGTATAAATTAAGAGATGAGGCAAACTCATTTAAACGGATTCATGATTCAATAGAAGAAAAAGAAACTTATCATGAAAAAATGATGAAAAAGAGGTAGTACCTTGACATAAAAAATAAGGTATGATAAGAAAATTTTATTTTTCAGATTTTCTAACCTGCATGGTAGAAATTGAATCACAAAGTTATAAAAACATTGAGATCTTTGAAAGGATCTTTGTGAAAAGATGCCATTAAAAGTGAGATTGATTATATCATTGAAAATCATACTTAAAAACTAGTGGATTTACCTACGAGTAGTAAATCACTATCACTAACATATAAGTTAATTTTCAAAAAGGAAATGAAGACCGATGGAACGTCAATAAGTATAAGGCTAGACTTGTAATTGAGGATTACAAGAAAAATGAAGACATTAATTACTTTTATACTTATTCTCTTATCATAAGAATAAAAATTTGTATTTACAACTGCTGCATAGCAGAATTTGAAATACATCAAATGGATGTAAGTAACCTTTATAAATGTCGATTTAGAAGAGAAAATTTATATAAAACAACCCGAGGGGTTTGTTGTACATGAGCAATGAAACAAAGTGTCCACAATGTACACCATGATCAAATGGTGTTAATAATGAAAATTGACATTATTGCTAATTTTGGGACTACTTCGAAAATGTGGGAGTGAGTATACTTTGAAAAATAATTACCTTTTGTAAAAGTTTCCCCAAGAAAATAATAAGATGTCCATATGAAGTATGAAAACGTAGACCTACGTACATTTGTAAATGTGGGGTTGTTTCACAAAGTATCAAGTCCAATTATCAAATAAATTGAAATTGGTTACTAAATGGTGGATTATGTTTCAAAAGTTGTATATGTTATAACAAGTGTGTATATTGGTTTGTTATATATGATTCAATGAATTTGAATATATATAAAATCCAAAAGAAAACAAAGTCAATGAAAATCAAGTATTGATGTCAAATTCATGAAAATGAAGAAATGCTATTTTGGATGAAATAGATCAAAGTGTTGAAACGGTTCAAGAAATAGAACCTAGTAGATGGTGTGCTAGTTTGTAAAGTCGATATATGACTTGAGACAAGTACAAATATAAGGACATCAAAAGTTTGATTGTGTGGATTTAAACAAAAGTAACTACGTTACTTTGTTAATTAAATCCAAAAACGATATGTTAAGCGAGAAAAAATTCTAGTAAATTTGATCTGTTGATTCAAATTCAAGAAAAACTAATTGACTCGTTGTTAAACAAGTCATTGGGTGGATATTCTTGATAAATTTTGGAATGATCAATATGGAATAGCTAGAATTGAAATGAATTTGAGTTAACAATTATCAAATGGATAAAGCTTGTGTTAACAAGATGATATATTACTAAAGTTAATTTATGATTAAAAAGAAATATAGCAATGTGTATAATGGTAGTCTAGACATATATGTCTATGACATACTATCATTAAACAACTACTCTCAACTAAATTGACTATATGAAGTCAAATAATAATCGAATCCGTTAACCAAATGGTTAGACCGAGAGTTAGTTGTAAATTTTGAAAGTAATGTGACATTAGTCTCTTAGAAGTTAAACACAGCGGAAAACCCAACCTAGTTGACTGTAGATCCCAATATCTAAGTTTTCAAAGGGACAACCTAACTGTTAAAACACTTGTAGTATCACTGTGGGGGTCAACCCCAAGTCCATTTCTAAAGTGACATCCCGAAAGGAAAGGTTAAGCTTATAGATTTTAATGATTCTTGCGCTTCGAAATTGCCGAGCGAGGTAATACGGGTTACTTTTAAGAATCACCTATGTGAGATAGAAGTAGGGGCCGCTTCGAGAAGAATTGTGTGAGGCTCGATTCTCAGACCCTCTCACAGAACCAGGCATTATGTTCAGGGCCACGAATGAACATAGTTATGAGAATTGAACTATGTTAGGACGATACTTGTGTCAAGTATATGACCGGCTACACAAAAAGCATAACAGTTCAAGGATATCGCATCTAGCGACTTGCGAGAAGAGTAAATATGATTGTACGAGCGAAGGTTCAAAGGGCAAACCCCTACCTATCGTATGCAAGTTTTCGTCTGCCGAACTTTATCACCAACTTTTCTCAAGTCAATATATTTCTATTCATGTGGGTGATTGTTGGAAAAAATGTGCATTAATGTGAATGAGAAATTAATTTTCTCTTGTTAAAGTGGAATCCAAGGTGTAACCTTTTGATTTTTTGATAATTAACCAAAAAATGAATTCCTTTTTAATGAATTATGGGGCTTTTACGTTTGAGTTGTTACAAGAACAAATATGAGTTAATTTTCATATTGCTCTTTTATTCATTGATTGATTTCTCTAATTAAGTTAGAGAATATGTAACAACACAAATCTTAATGTTGAGGTTAATTATGCATGGTTAATGCCAGTTAATTTTAAGTTTCATACATATTCTTCATATATTAGGTGTTGTCTCTTTTTCTTGGTTAGAAAGAAGAAGTTAGAAGATAGAGAAAATAGAAAGATGATATGAGAGTCTCATGTTGTAACTCTAGAGCATATGATTATCTTGTCTAAAATTTTCTTTTGGTCTCTTTCTTTGAAGTTCTAGTTGGTGATTTAGTTCAAGCATACGTTCAATTCGCCGGGAGGCTCAACTGCGGAGTTGCATCCGATTCCTCCGTTCTATCCTGGGAGACTAACGCCCGTGGAAGCCTCGAGCACTCTTAGAGAGGGGGACAAATTAGTATTAAGGAAAGTGTATAACACGGCTCGTACAAAAGTGAATCAAGATGACTTACATGCGATTTTCTCTTTTCATTTTCTATTTCGTACTGTAAATTGTATTACAATTTTATTGTAATCCTTTTATATTGTGCTCATTATTTAAGATTTTGTCCTACAGATTTTTATGAAACTGCTTTATCTTTTAGTATATTGAACATGTAAGAGCTAGATTTTATCCAATTTGAATAAATTGTTTTCTCTCTCTCTCTCTCTCTCTCTCTCTCTCTCTCTCTCTCTCTCTCTCTCTCTCACACACACACACACACATGCACACATACTCGACACACATTCCTTGTACTATATTGTGCATGATATAGTAGAGGGGATATGGGGCTTATGTGATGCGATGTAATAGATGTGCATGATATTAGCCGAGCGGTGCGACCGTAACTCATAGTAATAAAAGATGTAACTCACGTTAGCTCTCCCCGATAAATTGTATGCTTACGTCTTATAAAAATCCTAATGACTGCATAGGCTACGGATCCGTTGTTGAGGTACTGAAGGATGCTAAAGGGCCAATGATTTGTGTTGGTCTCAAAGGGCAACAATGGTGAAAAATAGCTAGAGGGGGATAAATAACTGTTACAAAATTTTCAACCATTTTTGCAAATAAATCTCTTGCTTACAAAATCACCCTTGTAATGTAATAAAACCGCAAGTGAGGTTTGTAAAATGCAAAGGGGAATTTCAAAGTAACAAAGTGAGGTTTGATAGTGCAGAAATTAAAGAACACGAGATTTGGAGTGGTTCAATCGTAAATGATCTAAGTCCACTATCAAGATGGTTAGTATTGAATTTTCTAACTAATAGATTTTGTATTAGATACTGAGGGAGATTATAAGGTTACAAGAATCAAACTCAGATCTAAAATCTAAACAATAAAGCAAAACCTATACTATAATCGGTGTATCTCAAATAATATAATCTATGTGATTAATTAAGTGAGCTGTATGTGTGTGTGTGATTATCAAGATTCAAGGCTCTTTAAATCTATATGATTTAGAGCACAATAAATTTGATGTGTTACAAAGGGTTGGATTTCTGGGCTTGAAAATTTGGTCTTGAAGCTATGAAGGTTTGAAGATGAAGATTTAAGGGATTATGAAAATCTGAAAATTTCTTCAAATCTTCAAAGGACTCTCTCAAATGGATATTCTCAAACAATATTCAAATGATGAAGATTCGGGGTATTTATACCCATGCAACAAAAAGTAGCAGTTTGGAACAGCTGTATCAAGTACAGTGCTGGCGCGGCCTGATTGCACCACGTGTCCAATTTTATCCTTTTGTTCAGAAATTATTGATAAGGTTGTACGGATCTCATACAACATTCTGGAACTAAGGACAACTGTCACTTTTTCAAGTTCTTTTAAACTCTGAGTGACCGTTAGATACATTGATTGAACTCGTTGTTAACTCAAAACGTTGTTGACGTGGATCAATCAAAGTGGTACAAGCATGAGGTTTATGAAGTGTGGTCTCTTAGATGAGGTTTGCAGTGCGGTGGTTTGCATAGTTCAGTTTCATTTTGAGGTTTGCACTGCGGTTTGCTAGTGTGGTTTCAAGCATGAGGTTTGGATTGCACTACGGGTTTGGCATGTACTCAAACCTTTTGACTTGAAATCTTATGTACAATGCATTTTAGTCAGTCTTTAATGCTAAGTAAACCTATTTTATAAATTGAACTTGTATTAAAAAATTGAAATATAAGCTTCATTAAATATGGGCCTAAAGTCCAAAAAATAAAGATAAAGTTATAGTATCAATCAAATTAAATCTAAGTTAACGAGGATTAAAGTATGAATACCCAACAATTTGGATTAGGTTATATTTAGCAATCCAATTATTTTAAGAAATACTCCCTACGTCCCATTTGAAACTCAAAATATTTTAAGGTTGGCACAAAAATTAATGAAAAGTGCGTATAAGGTTGTGAGAACGACAAGGTAGCCCATTATGACAAGGTAGCCCATTATAATAAAGGATTAATAATCCTTTCCATTTTGGATTATCTAGTTTCCAATGAATCCCGAAAATAAGTCTATTTCAAAATTCAAATGAAGTCTAATTTCAAATGGAACAATAGGATCCAGAAAATGGGATAGAACAGAGTATAAGCAAGGGAGTGTACTCCAGGTGCAAGAGAAGTAACATAGGAAAGTACAGGGATATCCTCAAGGTACAAGAAAAGAAACATTAAAAAACCCAAGAATAGATTAAGGAACAAAAAGTGCATTTAGTTTAAGCTTTCAGGTCAAAACCAACCTTTAATTCTCTCAAACAAAAACAGAACATTCAAGGTTCTATTCTATTGTCTCATCAAGGTGATAGTAATAATTCAAACTACAAAAAACAATTAGAAGACTTATATTTAAGCACCAACTACTTCTGTCGGCTCAGCCACCGGTTCCTCGGCAGGAGTAATCTTTGTAGCAACCTCATCGGAATAGTCACCATGCACCTACACAAGGAAAAAGAAAAAGGGTCTTACTAACTATCAACAAATAATAGAGAACAGCATTCATCAAGAGTAAATTGGCGGCTTTTAAAATGGGGCATCCAGAATGAAAAAGAGAAAGGAACCAGAAATAGCAAGAAAACTTCGAGAAAAACTTGCCTCCATCAATTTTCCAAGATCAAACTTGGGGGCTTTCAAGATCTTGACCTTCCTAATAAATACGTTCTGGAGAGGGTAGATGCTTGAAGTGGCCTTCTCGATCTCCCTCCCAATTGCCTCTGGAATGAACTTCTGCACTAACTCCTTGAGATCGCACGACTGAGCCTGCGTAATCATGATCTCACACATCTTGCGGCGGATCTAGCAAATGGCACAAGAAATATAGATTATCAAACTCCAAAAAAATGAATAATAAAGCCAAACAGAAAACTGAGATATACTCTCTCTCTCCCACAAATAGGGCTGATACATGAAACGAGCCGGCCTAGGCTCGACTGGGGCTCGGGCTCGGCTCGTAAAAGCTCGAGTGGGCTCGAGGTGAACTCGAGCTCGAGCTCGAACCGATTTTCAAGCTCGTTTTTTTTTTTTGAGCCCGCTCGTATGTTCGACGAGCTCTGACCGAGATCGACTCGTTTGAGCTCGGCTCGTTAAAAGCTCGAATGAATTTTGTCCGTGAATGACTTATGATCGAGCTCGGCTCGATAAGCTCATTAACATGTGATTTAATACTTCGGGCTCGGCTCGACTCGAACTCGACTCGTTAATCTCGAATCAATAATTACATTTGTAATAAATATACATATAATACATGTATAATATATAATACTAGCACATGCCCGTGTCCAAGGCCACGTAATTTTTTTTTTTAATTTAAAAAAAAATTAAGGGCAAAATGGGAAAGGGACAAAATAGTGAGGGCAAAATGGTAATTTCGGCCATTGGAACTGTTCAAAGAACTGTAGCAAACACCCCTTCCATTTATACTATAGATATGTATGTAAAAAATAATATAATTAATTTATATTTTCCTTACATTGTAAACAAAACATAACTAAAAATATTTGTATTTTCAAAAGCCATATAGATTGTACATAATTTAAAAAAATTTGTGCTTTCATAATGAAACCATATAGAGATTGGCAAAAAGTACAAGTGAACATACCTATTAAGTAAATATAGGCCGATCATGAAAGTTAAAAAGGGTAAAAGAATATTCACCTGGCGAATCTGGCTCGACTGAGCATAGCAAGTTCGCTTTTGCTGGTTAGCGCGCTTCTTAGTGAAACCAATGCAGAACATTCGTAAACTAAAATTATCAGTCGTTTTAACATCAACATGGGCTTCAATGAGAGTCTGCCACTTTCTCACCAGTGATCTCAACTTGTCAGTCGTAAAGTCCATCCCCTGGATTTTTGCAAGTGAAGCCAGGTTGAATTAACAGCAAAATTGACATAGAATAAAGACAGAAATACAGAAAACAAAGTGTATCATACCCAAAAGTTAGTAAGGACGTTCTTTCCTTGAACATCCTCCGCCCTCAGACGGATCTTTCTGTAGGCATTATCCTCATCCCCATTTTGAAGATCAGCCAAGGATACCTCAAACACACGATGTTTGAGTCCTTCAGAAGCAATCTAAAACACAGCAAAACCAAATATTCTATAAGCATCTCCTGCATGCACAAATGGGATCTAGAGAGGAAGAATTGTAAGGCAGCATGTGTTTCCAGCTTTCAAGCATAAAAATAAGTACAAAACAGTCTTCCTAAAAATGGCATGCATATAATGGCAGGTCAGTAGATATTATTTGCAAGAGGTAATTCTTGGGAACACGTACTATATATATATAGTCCCTCCTTCCCAGCCGAGTGGATACAAAAAATTTGGGCACACAGATTAAGAAAAAGTAAGAGAGATAAAAAAATGAAGGAAATGTCGTGAGTATGAAAAATTAAATAGGAGAGAGAATGAGTGGGAGGAATAGTGACTTGATTGGTGTTGTGAGTGTAAAAGTAAAATAGGAGAGAGAATGAGTGGGGAAAATAATAAAGATTTCCTTCCATTTTGGGCAGTCTTCATTGGACAGGGACGGACCGAAAAGGAAATAAGTATCCACTAGGCAGGGACGGAGGGAGTATATAATTATTGAGCCAAAATGATGGAAAAGTGAATTCAATAGCAGAATAAAGCTTTTATTTAAAGTTCACTATAGAGTCTTAGTTATGACAATTAGAGATATTCAAAAGCTATTCGGGACAAAGATCTAGGATATGATTGTCTCTAAGGTACCACTTAAACCAACAATCGTTTCTTAGTAGAGAACATCAGAACAAGCAATCTACCCAAGGTAACAGCTTCGTACATAAAAATTAAAAAATATCCTCATTTATAGGTCAGATAACAATATATCAAGGCCTCAGTTTAAATACAGCTATAAACCAGACTTTATCAGTAACTTCTAAATCCAACAATGCCTAATATGTTCTCATTTATAGGCCAGATGACAATATATAGAGGCCTCCGTATAAATTCAAATATAAACCAATGTATATCATTACCTAATAAATCAAACAAGGTCTCGGATGTCTAAATTTTAATCTAATTCAATACAGCAAATATATCCAGCATGGAGAAAAAAAAAACAAATCTGCTGGTATCACAATTCCAATCTATCTATGTAAAAAACATTTGAGGAACTACATTCTACAAGCTAACTAAGCTAGTTAAGACTGATAGTGACTACATCTCAATAATTTCGAAAATCAAATAAATTAAAGAACTTTTTCCGATTTACCAGATCCAAATTCAACTTTTTATTTATGTTACTCTAGAATAATCAATTGGTATAAAAAATCAATATCCTATTATAATCTGGACAAATGAATTGGGATTTAGATCATATAAATCAGAAGAAATCTCTACAGGAAAAAAAACATATCAAATCAAAAGAGTTAACAATGGCAATAAGTTTATGAATCAAGACCTTTGTACCCTGAGTACGGGTAACTAGGGTTTTGCCGACATTTCGGGTGCTGAACACTGATGGCGCTTTAACATCATACCAATCCTTCTTGGCAAAGGGATCAGCTCTGCAAATTTCATTCACATAATCAAACATTTACAAAAACAATCACATAAATCAAAAATAAAAGTATACAAACACATAAATCAAGATGAAAAAAATCAAATAGAAATTGAAATTAAAACTTACGCCTTCTTCTTGCCACCCTTCTTTCCCTTGGAAATCCTCTTGTTCTTACTGCAATTTTTTCCAAAAAAAACATTAATCAATGATCGATTCGTCGCGTCAAATGATAATAAAACCGTGTGTGTGTGTCAGAGAGAGAGAAGAGAGGTTACCCGACGGCCATTGTCGGACGGCGAGAGAGAGGTTAGGGTAGCTGGTGGTTGAATAGGACTATGGCTTAATAACCCTTGAGCTCTCCTTTCTATTTCTCTCAGTGAATCAAAGTACTAGGGCTTTTATTTTTATGGAACCCTAATGGGCTTTTTCAATGGGTATTGACCAGTTTTCTCGTTATTGGGCCTTTAGTAAATAACAGGGCTCGACATCGACATGAAACCTTTCTATTTAGAGAATTGTTATATAAACCCGTAAAATTGTTGAGTAAACCCGTAAGTTAAAATTTTCAAAAATGTCATCGAGCGAAATGACAACATTATCCCTAAATCTATTAACTAAATCACTAATGTTATATAAACCCGTAAAATTGTTGAGTAAACCCGTATATCCCCTCCCTCCCTCATCAACTTTCACCACCTTCCCCCTCCCTCATCAATTTTCACCTTTTTACTTAATCACTTCTTTCTTTATTTTTTTACATTCAAAAAAATTACCTCCCTTTCACCATCATTTGTCTCCCAAAAAAAAAATCCATACATATTTGTTTCAAGACAAGAGATTCAGCAGGCTCATCATGGATGCTCTACCATCGAATGTTAATGTACGTTTTCTAACCATTTAAATTTGTTAAAAATGTCTTTTCTGTTTCGTAGCTCAAATTCGGCCAGTAGTGACCGAAAATCAGTTCAGGTTCGGCCACACCCGGCCGAAATTCAGTTCAGGTTCGGCCACACCCGGCCGAAAATTTGAAATTGTTCGGCTCTGCCGAATCTGGGCTGTTTTTCGGTCAGTAACGGCCGAATTTTTAAAATATTTCGGCCACCCCCAGCCGAACCATCGAAAAATATTCGGCCACCACTGGCCGAACCTTTGTTTTTCTTCTTACACCTCCCTTATTGTTTTATTGAATTGTTGCAGTATTCACTGGGTGACAACAACTATGTCTCGGTTGATTTTGAAAGCGTTTTGCGAGACTACACCCCAGAATTCACAATGCCCTTGTTTTTTCGAGACCGAAAAATAATGTTTGAATGGGCGCGTAAAAAGGGGGAAGAGCATGGGTTTCTCATCGTAGTCGGCCGGTCGGATAACGGGAGCCGTAATTTCGCTCCTCGAATGACGCTTGTTTGTGATCGCTGGGGGACATACAAGGAAAAAGCAATCTCTCTGTCCTCTCAAGAATCTGTCAACCTTGAAATATTTGGGAAAAAAAGAAAAATAGAGAGAGCGAAACAAAAAAATGCGGTTGTAAATTTCAGTTGAACGCTAGACAAGTCACGGTTGATGGTGAATGGCAATTAAAAGTGGTTTGTGGCTTTCACAATCATCCAATTTGTCAATCCATGTTGGATCACTCTTATGCCGGTAGATTAAAGAAATCAGAGGAGGAGTACGTGATAGAATTGTCACATGCAAATAGCCGGTCGAAGGATATTTTACATGGATTAAAAGAGAAATTTCCGGAAAACAAGTCCATAATACGGACTATTTATAATGCGCGAGTGAAGAGCAGGGCAACTGAGCATGGGGGTCATTCTCAAATCCAACAACTCATGTTTAAATTGACCGATCATGCTTATCACTTCGAATATCGGCAATACGAGAATACAAATGTCATTAAGGAGATATTCTTTGCTCATCCGAAAAGCATTGAATTGATGAAGGCATTTTCATACGTCTTGTTCATGGATTACACTTACAAGACAAATAGGTACAACTTACCTTTGCTTGAGATTGTGGTCGTGACTTCAACCAAAATGACCTTCTTAATTGCTGATGTATACCTAGAGGCTGAGAAAGAAGGAAACTACACGTGGGCATGCGAAGTGCTGAAATCTTTGATGGATCAATCATGTCTTTCTAATGTTATCGTGACCGATAGGGAGCTTGCCTTAATGAATGCAATTCGTGAGACGTTCCCAACGACAACTCATTTGCTCTGTCGATAGCATATCAACAGGAATATTCTAGCAAAATGCAAGAAAATGTTTGATATGCAAGAGATTTGGGAGGCGTTCATTCTTCATTGGAATGTAATGGTCAAAGCTGATACAGAGGCATCGTTTGATGACTATTTACGGCGATTATCAGAAGATTTCTGTCAATATCTCGATGCGGTCAATTATGTCCTGAACCAGTGGATTGTGCCTTACAAAGAAAGATTTGTCTCGTGTTGGACAAACCATGTTATGCACTTTGACAGCTTGACTACAAACAGGTATATCAGACGAACTTTATGTTTCTGTCATATGTTTTGATGTTTCCTACCTTTTGTTAATTACTCCCTCCGTCCCACCCAAGTGTGTACCAAGATTTTGGGCACGCAAACTAAGAAATACTATTAAGATAATGAAAATGTGTGGTAGGAAATGAAGAGAGAGAATGAGTGGAGTTAATAGTAGATTGGTTGAATAAATTGTATGGTGAAGAATGAGTGGAGTTAATAAGTGGGTGTGGTATGGAGAATATAAAATATTAAAACCTTTTTCATTTTTGGTAGTTCACACTCGGCTGGAACGGACCAAAAGGGAAATAAGTGTACACTCGGCTGGGACGGAGGGAGTATATGCTAATAAATTACGTAACCTATGTTAGGGTGGAGAGTCAACATGCCTTATTGAAGAAACAACTTGGATCGAGCCAATGAGCATTTGAGACATGTTGAAAACAAATTCATAAACTTATTGAATGCTCCCATATTGCAATCATTGCCTCATTTGAGAAAAGCAGGACTGTGGTTCAACACAAATTCAAGTCATCGCTATGGAGTGAGGTTAGAGGCATGGTGTCTATAAATGCATTGGATTTGATTTTCAACTCACTAGATTCTCTATATGATGGTAGCCGAGATCCATTGTTGTGTGGGTGTGTGGTGAGATCGGCATGCGGACTCCCTTGTCCACATGAGCTTGCACAGTTCATGCAATTCAACTCGCCCATCCCACTTGATAAAGGTCATGCATTTTGGCGTAAGCTAGATACCCTACCGATCATGAGTTACGATGATGATATTGAAGAAGAGATTCGAAATCGGTACAATGAGATTCGCAATACTCTTGATTTAAGATTTGAGGCAGCTCCACGAACCGGAAAGAATTTGATTGTTCGGAGATTGACCGAGATTTGTCATCCTGCAACAACAATGGCCAATGAACCTGCAGTTAAAACAAATAATAAGGGTCATTCTAAAGCAAATAATGCTAAGTTCCTCAAATCCACGAAGCGGGATCCTAGCGCATTTGAGTACGTGAAGGCCATACCCGACCAAGTTTTATTCAACAACGATGTAAATCAAGGTTCTCCCATGTTATCTGCAAAAGCCAAGTTACAGGTAACCTCAAAACTATTTATATTATTCAATTAAACTTTATATCATGAAATAATTAGTCATTTCAACTTATTTTTACTTTTTTTGAATTTATCTTATAGCCCGTTCGTCGAAAAAGTCAACATGCAATATTCCAATATCTTAATCAACTATCGGTTTTCATGCATGGCTATATTGAGAAAACAGTTGATGTGCGGGGTGATGGGAATTGTGGCTTCCGGTCTATTGCGGAGTTACTTGGTCGTGATTCAAATGAGTGGCGGTGGGTTCGAAAAGTGTTATATCAGGAGGTTTTTTGAAATCAAGAGTTGTATGCTGAGTTATTCATGGCCGAGGATATGGTGAATAAAGTCCTTTCTGCTATCCACTGGTTTGATGGACCATGCAGAGAAGCAAATTGGTTTAACGCTACAGAAATGGGTTACGCTGTTGCAAATGCATTCAACGTTGCGTTGGTGACTTTGAGTAACACCTTGTCTTTGATCTTCCTTCCTCTACGAAAATCAATGCCACAGAACCCAAAATTGATTTGTATATGCTATGTCAACATCAATCATTACATTCATGCCAAGTTGAAGGAAGGATGTCCATTGCCACCAGTACCATACAAATGGTATGAAGAACGTCATGAATGTGCAACCAGATGGCTAGATTCTTATCAAGATTGATTAATACAAGTACCCGAAACATCAACTTATGTAATTGATATTAAATAATTTTATTTATGTTAAATATTATGATTCGTGGTGTTACATATCTTTAAATAATTTTCATTTATTATTAAATTTCATTTAAAGTTATATTAAAAATTTAACTAAATTTAACTAACTTTAAATTAAATTAACTTTTTTAATGACGGAAAACACATTGTTACATTCCGTCTTAATAAACAGAAAAAAAAATGGATTTTTTTTTTTGAATGGTTCGGTCGGCAGTGACTGAATTTTATCAAATATTTCGGCCAGTACTTGCCGAAAAACTGAAAAAAATTCAGCCAGTACTGGCCGAACCTTTGTAACTATGGCAAAAAAAAAAAAAAATTTAAGACAATGCTGAGAATACGTAACAATGTTTTTTCGTGAACGTTTTCAAAAAAAAAAACACTCTTATTATCAGTCTCGGCCAGTAGTGGCCGAACAGAAATGGGATTTTCGGTCAGTACTGGCCGAACTTCTTGGCTGGTTCGGTCAGTAGTACTGGCCGAATTTTTGTTGTCGTGCGACATAACTTGCCAAGTTATGACAGCAACAAACCTGCTGTAGTCTGCACTCACCAGGGCACGTCCCCGACTCGTCTATGCTGCAACCATCACCCATACATACATATACAAATTCATACACCAACCAATCACCCCATACACATAAAACTATTAACCCATATACACACTCACCTCATACGTACACCAACCAATTACCCCATATATATACAAACCATAAATCCATAAATCAATCATTACCTCATTTTCAAACATCAAATACAAAACCAAAAATAATTGTTCATACAATCATTACCTCATTTTCAAACATCAAATACAAAACCAAAAATAATTGTTCATACAAAACCAAAACTACAAATCTATTGTCGTCTTCTACCACCCTGAGAAGTTGATGTCCTTGCTGGGATTTGAGTTGCTGCCAGTGCTCTAAAGATGACCTCCATAGCCTCCCGTGCACTAACTAAGTGATCTCCATCTGTCCATCTCTCAGCAATAGGAATCATGACGTTTCGGACATTCATAATCATATCCCACGGATTAGGGGGAGCAACTTCAGTTGTCCTCCTGACAGCGTGAGCCCGCTCAGTAATGGGGTGCACAATAGGGTGTGAATATGTAGAGTACCATTGTAGATAATCATCTGCAGCCTCTTGAGGCACTCTACATTCCCGAAACTTGCGTTTATCGACGCAATTCGACTTCCAGTCATAGAATGACTGGGCAAACATGATCCACCCTACTAAAGACTTTTTATCTCCTCTCGCCATCCCAAGTCCAAGTGGAGGGTTTGGTATTGTTTGCATGCACCCAAACTGTCGCAAGACCCGATCAGGAAGATGTGGTTTCACAACATTACCAGCAACTATGGCACCTTGATATAGCGCGACTCTAGGAAAAGGATATTGAGCGCAGATACCTTCATACGGCATCCAAATCACCTACAATAAAAACATAAAAAATATTAATATAGTTTCATTTAAGAAAACAAAAATACATGTGAGAATTATTACTACAAAAATAATACTTACTTCCGTGTCCTGAATAACGTCAATATGTTGCCTCTTTACATGCACGGAGGCAACTGTCGCTGGTTGAGCCCGAGGTGGTAGCCACTTCAATATGAGGGGCAAATTGGATAGATAGGAGTTGTTGAAACCGTTCCTAAACGCAGAAAACCTCTCATAAACCCATGCCTCCAACAAGGTTAAGTGCCCAGAAATCTGATGTGGCAGTTAAACCTAGATCCTTTTCCTAGTTGCCGGTACAGAAAAGCTAACGCTCCGGCTCCCCAAGCATAATTCCCAATTGCCCCATCATCTCTCAAAAAATCTAGATAGCTCGCATTGACACATGTCCCGGTCTTATCAGAGAAAATTGTGCACCCCAATAAATATAAGAGATATGTCTTAGCAGCACATACAACTTTTTGGGGGTCTGAGGAGTACAAATGAGGGGAGAACTTCGATCTCAGTCATTCTAAATTGACCAATGCCCCTTTGGCAGGAATTCCATCTTTAGCAACTTTTTTTGTCACTCCCAAAATCTCACAGACTTTATTAAGAGGTGGCTGACTAGAATAAGCGGGACTCTCAAATAAGGGTACACCTACTACCGAAAGCAGTGTAAGACAAGACACATCCTCTAAAGTGATGGTCATCTCCCCAAATGGCATATGAAAACTATTAGTTTTCGGATGCCATCGCTCAACAAAAGCGTTAACCAACGTTTTATCTACGTTGTCATACGCTCCATTTCCATTAACTAAGCACAAGAGACCGAAATTAATGAGAGTATTTTGAACCGGCTCTAACACTTTATTCAAATCCAATTCCCATTTTTTCAATTTTCCTATATGATTAATACATTTTAGGATTCTATCATCTTTACCCTCCCAAATGGATTTAGCAATATGGGTTTCATAGAAAATGAGTAATGTTTTGTACCTCGAGCCACTGGGATAAGACGTTTCATCCCCACCTCCCTCGGAGTCATCCTCATCATCCTCATCTTCCTCATCTTCCGGCTCATATTCCCGTTCATCTTTCGGGTCACTATAATTTTGAGCCGAAATAAGGTCTATCTGAGGTGAGGTTTCCATATAATGAGATTCCTCATTGTAGACCGACTGACGAGGATCAACATTTGCATCCTCAACTGGCTCAGCATCAAGGTTCTGTGAAGATTGCCCTTGAATACGTGCGGCTACTTTTGAAGTCTGTTCGGAAACAGTTGGACGTTTTCTTCTTGTAAACATTTGCTTAACTGCAAAGAAAACATCAAAAAATCAAACTCATAGCAATTTTATATCATATCATATCAAAATCAAACACTAACATCTCATTGAGCAAGGTTCGGCCATGGGTGACCGAAATTTTGAGCAAGGTTCGGCTATGTGTGACCGAAATTTTGAGCAATGTTCGGCTGGGTGTGGCCGAATTTTTGAGAATGGTTCGGTTGGTTATGGCCAAATTTTAAGGCAGGTTCGGCCAGGTGTGGCTGAATTTTTGAGCATTTTCGGTTAGTAGTGGCCGAACCACTAAAACCCAAATTTTCGAATTTCGAATTCGTGAATATTCCAAAATCTCTCAAATTGAAGCAAAATAAAAGTAATTTTGGAGCGAAGGAGAGAATAATTACCAAAATTTCCTAGATTTGACATCTTGAATGGTGTTTCTTCTTCAATTTTTCGGTTCTTCTTCTTCAATTTCTCTCTCTCTCTTTCTTCTCTCTCAAACAATCTGGCTCTCTCTCTCTCTAAAAATCCTTTTTTTCTCTCTTTCTCTCTCTAAGAATGCTGATGAACTTCTCTCTTTCTCTTTCTAAGAAGGTTGAAGGCTGATGGGTGAGGATGAGTGAGAGGGAGAGAGAGAGAGAGAGTAAATGAAGAGTTTGGGTGGGTGGGGGTGGGTGTGGGGGAAATAAAGACAAGGGTATAAAGGGAAAAGGGAGGGGGTTATTTAATTTGTTTGGGGTGTTTTTAGCTTTACGGGTTTACTCAATTTTACGGGTTTATATAACAATTCTCCTCTATTTAATTCAGTCTTAAAAAAGTTTCAATTGCACTTATGCTCAAAATACATTATTCCCTCCGTCCCGTTCGAAAGGGCAAAGTTTGTGTCTTGCACAAAAATTAAAAAAAAATAATGTAGAAAAGAGAAAAAGTGTATAGTAAAATAAATGTTGTGAGTGAAAGGTGATGTAGGAAAGAGAAAGTGAGGTTGAAAATAGTTAGTAGATATTTATTGTGAGAGTATGACAAGTGGGTCCTACAAATAAAAAAATAATAAAAAACTTTCCATTTTTGGGTTGTGCCCTTTCAAATTTAAAATGGGACGCCCAAAAAGAAAATTTGTGTTCTTTCGGGCGAGACGGAGGAAGTATATATTACCTCTATTTCGAAATGGATGACTACTCTTTTCCTGAAAGGAAATTTGTGTTCTTTCGGGCGAGACGGAGGAAGTATATATTACCTCTATTTCGAAATGGATGACTACTCTTTTCCTGAAATTTATTCTTAAAACAAAATATATAATTTAATTATTTATTTATTTATTTAAGGATGGAGAAGTACTAGTTTATTGAGATTTTTTATATTTATACTACTTAGAGCTTATAAATTTAAATTTTTAGCAAATATTTCTCAAAGCAGAAAAATTGACATTCATTTAAACTTAAAGACGGAAGAATTACTATATCTATACCAAAATAACAAATAATCTCAAATTTGATTTTGAATCAGAACAAATTTAAAATTTCTTTAATCATTCATTTTGGTACAAAAGGGATTAATAATTTGCTTCAAGTCTTGAAAGCCTCCTCACACATTTTATTTTGTCGCCACTAGCTATTTGAATATTATTTCTTATAAATTCATACAAAATTATTGTGAAAAAATAAATGGGATGAGTCTCAAACTTTAATTGTTGTGAAACATCATCTTCTTAATTTATTAATTAAATTAAATTAATGAAATGATGTGTTATTTGTTTATTTATTTATTTATTTTTTAAAAAAAACTAAGGGATCTATTCATTAGGGGGCGTTTGATTTTTTTAAGTGTTAAGTGTTGAAATCTGATTTCACGTCTGAATTTGGCTGAACTTATAAGAGATAGCGTCTGAACACTGATTTCTGAATTACTCAAACTGTTTGAATATTCATCTAAATTCAAATCTGAAATTATGGTTACGACATTTAATGGAGTAGAGAGATGAGATGAATGGATGTTGATCTAGTGTTTGGGTTGGGTATTTTTGAATTACGAGTTTATGAAAGAGATATTTATAAAAAAATTCAATTAAGAGGCAATTAAGTGATAGTTTCATATCTGAAAATTAAGTGAAAAATAAGAGGCATTCATATTTGAATGGAGAAAAAAACAAACAGACTGAATTGTGAAATGTCTGATGCACCCACCCATTCAAATCTGAATAAGAGCTAAAAATGAAAAACAAACGAAGCCTAAAATTTCTTTAATCATTCATTTTGATACAAAAGGGATTAATAATTTGCTTCAAGTCTTGAAAGCCTCCTTACACATTTTATTTTGTTGCCACTAGCTATTTGAATATTATTTCATATAAATTCATACAAAATTATTGTGAAAAAATAAATGGGATGTGTCTCAAACTTTAATTGTCGTGAAACATCATCTTCTTAATTTATTAATTAAATTAATGAAATGATGTGTTATTTGTTTATTTATTTAAAAAAAAAGCTAAGGGATCTATTCATTAGGTGGCGTTTGATTTTTTTTAAGTGTTAAATGCTGAAATATGATTTCACATTTGAATTTGGCTGAATTGATAAGAGCTAGCGTCTGAACATTGATTTCTGAATTACCCAAACTGTTTGAATATTCATCTGAATTCAAATTTGAAATTATGGTTACGACATTTAATGGAGTAGAGAGATGAGATGAATGGTTGTTGATCTAGTGTTTGAGTTTTGAAATTACGAGTTTAAGGAAGAGATATATATATGAAAAAATTCAATTAAGAGGCAAATAAGTGATAGTTTTATATCTGAAAATTAAGTGGAAAATAAGAGGCATTCAGATCTGAATGGAAAAAAAAAACAGTTTGAATTGTGTTATGTCTAATGTACTCGCCCATTCAAATCTGAATAAGAGCTGACAATGAAAAACAAACAAGGCCTTAGTCGATGACTTCCAGTTACATATCCAATGCATATGTGAGCCGTGTGGGCCTGCGACTCATTGCATATGTAAAGTCAATTTGGTATATTATTTTCTTTTCATTTATTGAATCAATAGTTGACGATAAGAAACGAGGGAAGGTCTCTACTTTCACTTTTTATCAATTTAGTATTATCTATTAATTTTTTTAAAAAAAAATATACTCGTTAAATATATTTGTCTCACTTTAATTTTTATAGTTAATTTAATTGAACTTTAATTAAAATTTTATTAATATCTAAATATATTTATATAACTCTAAGAGTTGTTATTGCTTCCCTATTGAATATTCCGATTCGTTATCGCATATAACTAACTCTTAGGCAATCAAATAAAAAAGGAAAGAGAGTGATACTTCTTGACCTCTAAACTGTACTTTCAAAAAAGGGCAATTATCAAATCATTTCTCACCCTAACAAAAACAACCACCAAGAACAAGGATTTTCGAAATCGACCATCAGCTCCTCTCATTATAGATGGACGTGCATGCCCTTGCTAGATTTGACAAAATTACACATATGCCACTACGTGGACGCGTGTGGTCCATTCCCCGTTCCCACTCTCCGCTTTCTCTCTCTCTCTCTCTCTTTTCCCCTCAAAACTTTAATATGGAATATCTTAAGATCTAAAAGTAAAAAAAAAATTGAAACCATCGTTGTTTTCGTATCGTCAATAGACGAATCAAACTAGTAGCATCAACATATAATCTATAGCAAATTTGGGAAGTTTACAGTTGTTTTTGATAAGTTCACATTTATTTTTCACATTTGTTCCAATATCAATTAAGAGAAAGATCACAGTTGTTTTAGCTAAATTCGTAATTTCTGCAAGAAAATGACTATCATTTACTTAAGTCACATATTTTTTTAGTTAAGTTCATAGTTGTTTTAGTTGAGTTCACATAATCTTTTAACCGTGCTAGAGGTTGATGTTGGCGAGCTTCATGACCAGAAGGACCATTATCATTCTGGTTAGCAACCTCAGGAATACTTTCTTGCATATATGTCTCTCTCGCTATGCGGCATTCCAATTCGTCATCCAAAGTTACAGCAAGTTCATTCCCATCTTCTATTTGATCAACAAGAAGAGGAATTGGTGCGGCATGGGAACCCCATCATAATCTACTTGGGAAGATGGTCCTATCCCTCCATCTAACACGCTTATGAAGAGACCATAAGGTGTTTGGAAAGGGAAATTCGTCTAAAATAAAACCACATCTTGAGAAACAAAGTATTCTTTTGTCTCCACGTCGTAAATGCGCCAACCTTTCTGTCCGTATGGGTACCCAGCAAATACACATTTTCGACCTCATTCAGCAAATTTATCTTTATCACGAAGTTGATGATAAGCATAACATATACATCCAAACACCTTGAGCAATTTAAGCAATGGAGGTTTTCCGTGAAGTATTTCATAAGGAGTTTTCCAAGCGAATAAATGAGTTGGAGTACGATTGATCAGATGACAAGCATCCAACACAGACTGTCCCCCAAAACTCAACAAAAAGATGGGCTTGAAATCTCAGAGCTCCTGCAACGTTCAAAATATGGCGATGCTTCCTTTCAACTTGCCCATTCTATTGGAGTTTTCCCACACATGATGTTTGGAAAAGAATTCCATTTTCAAGAAAATATGGTATTAGTGGGTGATGGATAAAATCCACTGTGTAATAAAATACCTAGCAAGTGTACTAGCTACCGTTGTAGTAGTATGCACAAGCAAGGGTCGAATTCACAGAGACTTGAGTGAATTAACAAGTTGATTTAATTAGTGTAAAGTAACCAAGGGGTTTTTGATTTTGATTGATTAAAATAAACTAAATTGAAAAGCAAATAAATTAAACTAATGAAAATAAAACAGATATTGAAATCAAGAATGACAAGGATTCACGAATTGGGTTTCACAACTATCTCCTTCCTATGCTAATTTTTAAAAATAATTACTAATCTTGTTCAAGAAATCGTTCACTTTAATAAGAGTTGGGACGGTTAGATGGCCGGATTGCAACCCTATTCTTACTTCTATGTGTTGTGTTCCGCTAGGTCTACAAAACACACAAGTAATGCATTAAAATCCAAGAAACAATTGATTTTAGATTTGTTTGATTTCCGCTAGGTCTTCAATTAAATCTATTCAATGGAATTTAGGCCAATGTAAAAACTACCCACGCAAGTGTAGTAATTTAAACCCTAGTAATTTAAAGACCAACAATATCAATCAATATTGTTTGAAGTCTAAAAATAAATTAAGCAAATTCCATTGAACAAGAACAAGAAAAGTGTGGAAGAATTAAAATATTACTAGCATAAGAATTCGACAATTGTTACATCCAATCCGCGAATAAATTATTTAGCTACTCATAATAAAAATCGAAATTACAAAAATAAAATAAAGAAAATAAAACCTGAAATCGAATTTTGTACCAAGAAAATTATGTTCTTCCTCTTTTTTATCCTGGGAACAGTGCCTCGGCTCAATACCTTTTCAAAAACCAATTTTTGATTTATATATTAACCTAAGATGAGAAAAAAAGTGGGAAACACAGGCATGGAAATAAAGCCCAAGTCCAGGCCCAATCCTTCAGCAAACCAAGCCCACTTCTCCACTCGTGAACACGAGTCGTGGCAAATTAATGTGCCAACTCGTTCTGATCATCAATGCAGCAATGTCAACAGCCTTGCCCAAACAGCTTCTTCGGCCCAGCATGTCTCGGCCATGCCATGCCCATTGGCCGGCCACAGCCCTACCTTGGCCCTATTTCACGTTAGCCTTGGGCGGCCATGCTCCTGCCTTGGCCACAATTTTTGGACCTTCCTAGATTCGGTTCGCAACATAATTGCAACGTCGCACTTTGGTCATTATAAAAATTCTTTTGCACCTCGATCCTTGAAATTTTATTTTTCACTTTAGCCCATTAATTTTCATAAATCAAATTCCTCCCAATTTTTCACATTTCCAGTTTGGTCCCTGAATTTCCAAGATTTACGTTTTGGCCCTTGAACTTTCAAAATACGCTTTTTCTCCTCTTTTTCTGCATTGTTGCACTTCAGTCCCTGTACTTATAAAACACTAAAATATACATTAAATTCTCAAGGTTTCGAACAGAAAATAAGCTAGGAACATATCATTTGGATGGGTAAAATCACATCCATCAAATACCCTCAAACTTATCTTTTGCTCGTCCTCGAGTAAAACAAAACTAAACAAAAACAAAACTACCCTTACAAATAAAAGCAATAAACAAAAATTATTTTTGATATGTTCTCAATATATACAAGGTTGCCGGCCAAACAAGTCTCAGATTCTCACAAAATATGCTAAACAAGTGCCAATTAGAATATGCAATTACAATTACATTAATGTATCTAACCCACAATTTTCCACCTCGGCCTGAATGATGAATGAAATATGGGAGATCATGATCAACAAGATAAGATTGTTTATGGGTTCACTAACACATGCCCTACATCACAGATAACAATACAATTTCATATACAAGGATAGTCATATGCATGATTACGCACTTGTCAACCCGATTACTCAATATTGAACAAAAATATGGCTCAAAGTTACGTCCACAACAATTGTGGGGCTAGGTTCACGGGTACAAATGAAGGAATGGACACACAAACACAAGAATGTGAAATTAAAAGCCTTCCATTACATATTACTCCTTCCGAAATTTCAGTTTTTCGCTCACCTTTGTTTCCCCAATACTTCAACCCCCAAACTTGACTTTGTCATACTTTATACATGTGTGTGATTATCCCCGGATCCGATTTGGGCGCCCGCCTAACTTGGGTGTTTCCAAGTGACTAAATGAACTCGGGTCAATCTAGCGGACTTTAGTGTTAAAATGGAGTCGCCACGCCATTTTAGTTTAGGGCCAAAACTTTGAAAAAAGCCCGTAAAAGAGAAAAAGGGTTTGGAGGTCACGTTACACTCCGGAAAGAACGATTAGCACATTCACCCGGAATGCCTCGTAGACGAGTCTTCCAAACTTGAAACCATTTGTATGTGTATGTGTGTTTTGCAAAAGGGGTTTGACCAAACAAAGGATTTTCAAGGAATAAAAAGTTTTGACTGGACTGGACTGGGATTAATCAAAACCGTGTGCTTCTGTGAGTGAAAAGAAACTGGAAACAAAAAATGTCTGCCAGTGACAGTTCTGTCCGCGTGGATTAGGACGAGTTTCAATCCTGTCCGCGCGGATAAGGCAGTAGGGTTCCCTTTTGGCAGCTTTCCAGTCTGATTCTGTAATTTTCAGAAAGTCAACTGGATTTACAGAAGCAGAACTGGAGTTGTAACATAAAATGTAAAGTAAAAAGGATTTTTGAATTTTGCATCCATGCTTGTCCGCACTTTCCTTAGGCTTTGATTAGTGATCACTAAACATGATTAATAGTGATCTACTAGATCAAGCCATCATGAGGGTACATTAGGACTTAGGAGCATTTCATTTGCTTGGGGTGGGGGTTTGACATATAAATAGAAGGTGTTTAAAATAAAGATTAATGCATAAAAATGTAATTTAGGTTAAAAGTGTATCAACCTTAGAGTAGATCTTTAAGGTGGTCATTAAGATGACCATCCTTAAGATCTTAAACTCAATGTATCAACTACACCTTTTGTAACCTAGAAACCTTAGTGATCTTCATCCATGGAAATTGTTCCAAGGTGGAGATCTTAGGCTTTAATAGAGTGTTATCACAATAAAATAAGATGTTGATCATTAAGATGATCACCATGGAGATTAAGCTCCAAGATGACCATGCTTAGGTCAAATGATACAAGTGCTAGTAAGAGAAGGAGACATAAATGTAAAGATTTAGATCTTTGTGGAAGATCATACATGGAGATGAACTCCATGGAGACCTTCCTAGATCCAACGACAAAGGGGGAGTAAGCTTAACAAGTAACAATTAAGTAACAAGATAAACAAGATTTAATAAGTAGCTAAGCAAGATTTATAATAAGCAAAGTGAGATAACAACATGAGATGGATGCTTAAAGATGAGAGATTAAGGTGATGAGAAGGAGGGTTTACAAATGGTTGTACCCTATATTCCTTGGTTTGTGTTTAGGGTTTGAAGATTATCAAGACTTTTGTGTTTAGTGTTTGGATGAGTGTTTGGAGTTGTGTTTGGATGAGTGTTTGGAGTTGTTTTCTGAGTAAATTCGACAATGTAACAGTAGAGTTCAAAAGGGATCATGCCTTAAACTGAGAGAGAAGGGCTTTATTTATAGGCTGGATTAGGGTTCATTCCTGTTCGCGCGGATAGGGATGAGGCCCTCCATTCTGTCCGCGCGGATGGGAGTGAAGGCGTGCCTGACTCTTCAGAAAAGCAGTTTTGGCTGTTTGCAATTAATTCAATTTTCTTGGAAGCCACTCATTCCAGCGAGATCCAATCCACATTTGTTGTTCCCTTAAGGTCCTTCCTTGCTTAAAAACCCTCGAAAAGTGACCAAAATGCCCTTAAATGTTTATTCGATGTGAAAAACGTTAAATTAGGCTAAAGGAATATTGGTGGTTCAGATTGAGACACTTACAATGTGGGGTTGAAAGCATTCCCTCGCTCAATACATGTCACTAATAAATCATACTTCACAAAATTAGGAGGCAAGCTTTTTTTTTTTTTTGTTGAACTTGAATCCCCCTTTTTTTTTCTTGCCCCCTTTTATACAATACATATCATATTTCCAACTTTTGACCTTCCTCACTCATTCCCATAATTTCCCTATGTAACCTCCAAACGTGAACTTTTCCAATTCCACATTCTTGCAAAGGTAGGATAAACCTAATCTATGTGTCAATGGTTAGGGAGTAGGCATCAAATGAAGGCGAATGGGGGTCTAGATGTTCCATTCTTTCTAAACAGGCTCAAAACGGGATCAAGTGACAATTCATATATAAACAGTGACGAGAAAGTCGAAGGCTTACAAGAGGGTTATCAAAGAAATAAAAGCCATAAATATCAAGTAATCTATTGATTTGTTATTGACAAGCGTGCAACCATGTTCTAGGATCCCCGAGAATGTCAAAGTGATCCCATAAACGACACCTAAATTAATGATCATGATCAAGAAATATGATGGAAGTGAATGGTGGTGCAATTGTGTTTTACGTGTATTAATGCAATTCTAATAAACAAATTAAAATTGGCACAAACTTAGCAAAACTCAATAAAAAACCCTCAAATAATCACAGACGTTGGCCAACTTCCTAACATATAATGAGAACAAAAATTAAATTTTTTTTTGGAGGGTGACACTATATACACTCCCCTATAAACTCTCAAATTCAGAGAGATATCTACCCCCAAACTCAAAACATGCTATGTCCTCATAGCAAAGAGAACAAAAACATGCTTCGATTTCAAAGGCCGATATGACACAACAAAGCAAATAAATAAAGAAATAAAAACGTACCTACTTGGGTTGCCTCCCAATTAGCGTATTTGGTTAAGGTCGTTAGCCCGACCGTTGCTCCCAACTAAATGGGATTTGATGTGACCACATTCCCTTTGGCCTTCGCTTTCCTTCCCTTGGCCCACTTCGCACATTCGCGGGCACAAACACCCATCACTTTCCACACAAATTCACCCTTTGTTATAAGCTCGGGTGGAGCCCAAGGGATTTTCTTAACTTTGTTCTTACCCTTTTTCTTTTTCTTCATTTTCTTTTTCTTGGGGACCTCTCCCCCAAACTCATTCTCTGCCATATTCTCCTTACAATCAATCAACCCATCTTGCGACTGCATGTAGTGCCGTAGTTTCCCGACAACCCATACCAGAGCTGCGCAGGTTTTCTCGAGGGCTGAGTAATTGAGTTCGCTGCCTTGAAACTTTCGACTGACGAAGTAGATGGCGTTTTCAACTCGTGACTCCTTCTTTTCTTGACAGAGCATGGCTCCAACTGCGGTGTCGGTCACAGTTAGGTATAGCAACAGTGGCTTTTCCTCGTGGGGAGGACAGAGAATCGGAGGACTTACAAGGTATGCTTTTATTTTTTCAAAGGCATCTTGGCATTCTGAGTTCCATTCGATGTCGGCGTTCTTCTTCATTAGTTTGAAGATTGGCTCGCACATAGAGGTCAATTGGTTGACGGCGGGCGATATATTGCGGGCGGCCCATGAAGCTTTTCACCTCTGTCCGAGCTTTGCGGTGGTCTCATTTCGATGATAGCCTTGATCTTTTGAGGATCAACCTCGATGCATCTCTCGGTGACCATGTATCCCAAAACCTTGCCTCGACTAACCCAAAATGTGCATTTGGAAGGGTTAAGCCTCATTGAGTGTTTTCGGAGGCGATTGAAGAATTTTCTCGGGTACGCGAGGTGTTGTCCATCGATCCCTTTGAGTGAATGATCATGTCATCGACGTACACTTCGATCTCCTTGTGGATCATATCGTGGAAGAGGGAGGTTCTTTGCCCGTTGGTAGAGTAGCCCCGAGCGTTCTTTAGTCCGAACGGCATTGCGTGTAGCGATAGGTTCCCAGGGGTAGTGAAAAGCTGTCTTTTCTTGGTCTTCTTCGGCCATCTTGATTTGATTGTAGCCGGCAAAACCGTCCACGAAGGACTTGACTTTGAAATTGGCTGTAGTGTCTACCAACATGTCGATGTTGGGTAGTGGAAAATCGTCCTTGGGACTTGCTTTGTTGAGATCTCGGAAGTCCACGCAACAGCGTACTTTTCCATTGGCCTTGGTGACCGTGACGATATTGGAGAGCCATGTGGGGTACTCGATCACCCTGATGAAGCCGACGCGGAGCATTTTTTCGATCTCCTCTTTGACTTGTAAAGACCATTCCGGCTTGATTCGGCGTAGCTTTTGCTTGATGGGCTTAGCCTCGGGATTTAAGGGAATCCGGTGTTCCACAATGTTAGGATCTAATCCGGCATGTCTCGATAAGACCAAGCGAACACGTCCACGAACTCTTTGAGCGGTGCGATCAATGCGTCTTGCTCTGTGCTTAGGTGAAGAAACTTCCGATTTGCGTCTCTTTTGGCTCTTCAAATAGCTCCCAAATTCACTTTGGTTAAAACCTCCTCGCGGACTTGGGCCCGGTTTTCTCTCGTTTGACAACATGCTTAAAGATGTGCTTAATGTATTGTTTAATGTGTACGCTTCTTTATCAAGTGAATTGTTATTAACTGTTTGTGTGTTAGTTAATTTATCGGTTGTTAAAGATGCAATGAGAGGATACTCGGAAAGATCGAAGCATTCATTAAGAGCATACGGGAATACATTATTGGCAATGAGTTCGTAATCTTACGGCGTGAGGCCATCGGATGACTCGAGAGACTCAAATTCAAAGCTAATGGACTCGGGATGAGTTTTGACACTAGACTCTAGGACTCGAGGGGTCGGACCAAGTTGTTCGATCATGTCCTTTTTGCTGCGGTGGGTCGGAGAAGGTGGCCCGGTTATTGAGTGGCAATGAGCTTGATAGGAGATGGGGCTTGAAGGGCTTTATGTCACCGTTCCCGATCATTGCTATCACAGAGTTATCGAAACAAAATCGATTAGATCCGGCATCTCGATTTCTTCTTTGAAGAGCGAGGTGGAGCATTGGCTCTTCCCAAGCATCGTCTGCGGAGTCTTTTGCTTTTGTCTTGGGCATTACTAGCTCGAATGCAGACTCGTCCCGTTTGTTGAAGGCAGGAGTGTTGACAGAGAGTTTTTCGAATTCTTCCGCCAAAGAGGGAGTTTTTTCGAACCAAAATTCATTGTGAATAGTGGTGGTTGTGGATCCCGGCAGGGGCAGTGTGTCGAGAAATGATCTTCGGACGGGATTTGGCTTGAGGCCTCTGAATCTTGCCGGAGTTACTGCTGGAGCTTGTCCATGGTTGTAGGCCGGCTTTGTTTGGCGCCGATCGGCTCTGTTCCCTCTTCTGGATCTTCTTCCAAGTTGCCGGCCTTCTTTGTGAAGTACTTGGTCATGTCGAAGCTGTAAGGACGAAGATCAGAGATTGCGTGTATGCCTCTTTTGTTATCCGTGGAGCGTTTTCGTGCAGCTCGCTTGTCCTCCGCAATGTGTTCGGGAGTAGGAGAGTATCCCAGGCCGTGCAGGGTATTCTGTTCTTTGATATTGATGATACGTTGAGTGCCACGATGGCGTTTTCCCAAACCGAGCCCCGGGATGTAGTTCATGTGCTTCATCATTTTCATCGGGGGAGGGATCTTGTCCCAAATCAAAGGCAGGTCTATGTGGCACACTTGGGCCTTTGGGCTTTCGATGGTGAACCCTGTTAGCATCATGCCATCATCGTCGGGTTTGATCTCTAAGACCGGGACGCCGTTGGTTTCGGTCCTTTCGTTGACTACGCTATTACCGTAGATGATGGTAAGATCTGTTCCTTGGACGAACTTTACGCACCGATGGAGAGTGGATGCCACTCCATTGATGCGGGTGTAGCCAAGGGCGTCCCAAAATGGCGTGTAAATGTGATCGGGATGTCGATGACTTGGAAATCCGTCGGGACCATTTGTTTTCCGAACCACAAATTCAAGGTGGCTATTCCCAAGGCTGGGCGGGATGTTGAGTCGTATGCCTTGATTGCACGAGTCGAGGGTTTTAGATCGGTTGCTTTGATCCCTAGCAAATCCATCATTTTGGCTGGAAGGACGTTCGTGGATGATCCCCCATCTACCAAGACCCGTGGGAGACGACGCTCGTCCGGTTGAAGCTGTTATGTAGAGAGGCTCATTGTGGTCGGCCCCAAATTTTGGAAGGTCGAGCTCGTGAAAGTGATGATGTTCTTTGTAGTTAACATTGCCAATCATACGAACTGCTTCATCGAGTGTCAGCGTGATGGGAACCATGGTGCAGGCCAGGCTTTCTTCCAACTTGAGCTTGTGCGGGTAAGATGAAGTGAGTAAGGACCAGAGTGAGATGTTAGCTTGAGTGCGCTTGAGCCGTGTCAAGACGGGATCTTCACCTTTGGGTCCAAGATTTCGGCTTCTTTGGCGTAGGGCCCCTTTTCAATTCGTGGCTCGGGTATGGGCGGCCTTTTGTCTATCCGTGGAGGATTCACTGGGATTTGACCAGGAACGTGTCGGAACATTCACCTCTGGACTTATGGTTTTGCTTGTCTCTCCCGTTTACGTAGAGGAGGAGCACGATTGGCGTAAGGCCGCTGCGCATTTCAATTCGTTCACCGTCATGGCTTTCTTGAAGCATCAATAGTGGCTTTGAGATCTTCCCAAGACAGGGGTTGGATTATCTCGAATCTTCGGGCCTTCGGTGGCGGTGCGAAGCTCGTCCCAGTGATCATGGAGCGAGACATTGCCATGGCCTTGTGCGGAGCTAGGCTTCTTTGGAGTAGATGACATAGTAGTCAAACTTTCCTGAGGGTTCTCCAAGGGTTCCACTGGGATCACCGGATTCGTACCTCTTTTTGATTTTGTTGAGAATATAGCTTCTTCTTTCGTCGAGGACGGCCCTCGTTCATTGCATCCGGAATTCCATTTCCGGACAAGCACCGCAATCGCGGGCGTCCCACCAGATGTGTTCGTTGTTCGGCGGTGGTACGGGACCTCGGGGGAGGCTGAATGGGCGAGCTTTCCTCTGGAAGGTCTTGTGGTCTTACGTCATAGCTGCATGGCTCGTACGAGGGTAACGAGGTTGACTTACGGGAGACAATGAGAGATGTTAGAGGCTGTAGGAGCGGTTATGACTTGGGAAGCCCCGGGTAGTTGGGTGGCTAATGTTCCGAAGTGGTGCATGGCACCTTCGATCGAGCTTGTTGCTCACCTTGACGTTTCTCAATAGCCGTGAGGACTGCCAAACTTCTTCCAATGTTGGGAAATTTCTTGGGGGTAAGGTCCCGTTCCCATCGTTGTTATCCACCGACTTGGTCATGGGAATTGACGGTATCTGGTGACGAGTGGGAAGGAGGTAGGACCTTCTTTGTTTTGACACTGGGAGACGGGTTCCGGGTACTCTCGACCACTCTACATTAGTGGAGGGTGACGGGCAAGGTTTAGACACATGAATGGCCTAACGGGATAAACGTGGAAAGCTCACGTGGCATGCGGTTTCCGTTACTTTTATTTTTCTGATTTTTTTGTTGTTTTAATTTACTTAAAACATATTTTCTCGAGAATCCTAGGTAGGTTGGAAAAGATTGCTCTTCTTTTCGCAACTATGCTAGATCCGGGTCGATGGAGACCATACGTGCGGCTATAAGCCCCTCGTTTTGCACCAGTATTTCGACATCCCGGGGTGGGCGGCCCCGGGCGAGGGTCCTATAGTGCAAGCGGTTTCCACCGGCCTAAAAGAAAAATCGAACCTAAGGACCGAGCCTTTGTCATGTTCGTTTTGATGCGTTAGCCATATGAATAGTGAACCGAGCGGCCACTAAGTCAAGATCGGAGTCAAGAGTTCGGCATGACCTCTTTTTACCTTGCTTGCGCAAGGGATACGTGACGTTAGGCGTTGGTGGTCATATTGTCATGGGCGACGTATCAAAGGCGTGATGACATGGTGTCATGTGAGCATGGATGTATATCGGGACGGAACATCGTGCAGGTGTAGCTTCGGAAATCAAGATCGAGTCAAGATTTTAGCATGACCTTTCATCGCTTTGCTTGCGCAAGGATCTTGAGTTCCGAGCCTTGACTCGAGAAAAATGGCCGGCATGGTATATGTATCCAGGCGTATGACACGGACTGGGTAAAAACCAACCGAGTGCGGGACGAGTGTGACTCAAGACTCAAACGTGCGGGGTTGACGCTTGGCTAGGATGGGATGTTTGGAATGATCCCGTGCGCGTCCAGAGGCCTAGGAAGACAAACGGACGCAACCGAGATCACTCGGGTTGAGGGTTGTAGTGTGCGGTGTATCCGAGCGGCGGTGCGCGTAGCGTGCGGTGTAACCGAGGCGGCGGTGTGAGTAGAGTGCGGTGTAAGAAGGCGGCGGTGCGCGTAGTGTGCGATCTCCAAAATTCTTTTACGAGTAAAACATAAGTTTTTTTTTTTTTTTTTTAGAATTTTAAATGTATGCACGAGATGTATATTAATGCATTTTTTTAATTTTTATTTTTTTTTGTAAAATAAAAACGAAGCACGTGCACACACACACAACAGTTAAAGGAAGGGGTAAAATGAAAGTTTGACCCTCATCATTGTTTTAAAAATCTTTTGTTTTGTTTAAAAGTTTTTTTTTTTTAAAACAAAAAGATCCCCAGCGGAGTCGCCAACTGAAATTACCCGGATCCGAGAGGCAGCGACGGATCGCGCCCCGGCATCTGGCATCTTTCGCGTTGGAGCGGTTTGTCTCGCCGTTTGTTTTCGCATTTGTAGAGTCGCCACGCCGTTTTTATTAAGCCCAAAACATTGAAAAAGGGCATCAGTTTAAAGATAATTTTAAAACTGTTTTTGTGTGATGAGATTTTGAGTTCGGAGGTCAGATGACTCCTCGGGAAGAGAATATTAGAATATTAGAGCTCACCCGAGTCGCCTCGTAAAACGAGTCTTTCGGATACCCCTAATATCCTTTAAATGTTGTGTGTGTGTGTGTGTGCTTTTAAAAATGCATGCTGTATCGGATGTCTACATTGTATGCTATGTATTGAAATGTATTGAAATAGTAATGGAAGGAAGCCTTACCAATGTTGGTTCGTGTCTGTCTTCCGCTGGGGAATAGTGTTTGAGGTCGGAGTAGCGTTCCGGTACGGATCGGGATTGCTTCGGGAGGGACCGGTTGTCTGCGGACAGAGTTTCGGCGTGAGTTGAGGTTGTAGGCTGCGTTCGGGCAGAGGTTCGGCGTGCGTGGGGATCGCAGGGATCACTCGGGCAGAGGTTCGGCGTGCGTTGGGGTGGCAGGAGTCACTCGGGCAGAGTTTCGGCGTGGTTTGGGATCGCCGATTTGACTCGGAAAGAGCCGGGACACCGTGGAAAGACCAGGCAAGGCCTCGGAGTACCACGAGGGGCCTCAGAGTACCTCGAGAGTGCCTCGGGGCAGCGCGGGAGCGTCGCGGGAGCGCTCGGAGAGGCCGGAGCACCACGAGGGGGCTCGGAAGGCCTCGGAAGGATCCGAAAGGGGCCGGGAATGCCTCGGAAGGACTTAGAGGGGAAGCCAGAAGGCCTAGGGAGGAAGAGAGAAGTGGGAGGTGTGTGAAAATGAGGAGGGGGAGCCCTCTATTTATAGTGCCAGATTTGGTGCAAAGAGGTCCGTACGGACCTCCCTGGTAATCCAGACTTTTGGTTTTCCTCGATTTGAGGGAATCTGTGATGATGGAGGAATATTTGCAATTATGATGTTCCCTGTGCAATAAGGTCCGTACGGACCAAGTTGACATGCAAAGAGGTCCGTACGGACCAACTCTGCATGGGGGTAATCATTTTCCCCGGGATTTGAGGGAATATTGTGGACTTTAAGAGGATTCAGTCATTATTAAAGCAAAGAGGTCCGTACGGACCATTATTGCTTTTTCAATTTCCTAAAAATTCCCAAAAGGTCCTTTTGTCCTTTTTTATCCCAGAAAGGCTCCTCCCTTGGTTTGGCTGGGGGTTTTGAGAGGGTTTTGAGTGCCAGAGGTCGTCGAGACTGCGTTGATGAGTCTGCGGTGTTTCCCGTGTGTTTGAAAGGGGGTGATCCAGATTGGGGTACTTACAAATACGTAGGGCTACTTGTACTACATTGTACCTCTACGTGGTTACCTATATATGGTTATTGGTTCATATAGTGCGTGAAATATATTTTGCACTACTTCATTGGTTTGAGCAAGAGTATTAATACCATGTGTTGGATTATTGTTATTCAATAGTGTTTAAATATATGTTGCACTATTGTGATGATTTAACATGAGTAACGGTACCATGTTATGTAGTGATATCCCAAGGTGTGGATTATTTTCAAGTATCTATTATGTGCTTTAATGTGTTTATATCAGCTGATCATATGGGGTATAATGGAATACGATCACTTATGAGAAATTGTTCCATAAGGTGCTCAGATTACATTATACATGTGACCGCTCCCCTCTGTGGCCGCAGACTGGGATTACAACTTTTGTATCGAGCCAAAAGCCTTACAGATTGCTGATATCTTAAATATTTCCCTGAAAAATGGGTCTTATAAGGTGTGAATATGCCTAAGCAGTTCACAAATGAGTGGAGTTTACTCCCGCCGTTGTATGAATTATTATTCAGACGGGAAAGGTAAAATGAGGTAACGTAATATGTTTACCGCTTTACCAATGTGATTATGAGCAACCTGTTTATGTGTTGCATATTATATGACATATTGTTGCATCCATAATAGCTTATTGAGATTTATTCTCACCCCTTCTTTCTTTATTGTTTTAGATCCCACTGAGACAGGAGGACCAGACCGGTGAGGCCGGAAAGGAGTTTGGATCTCATACTTTTGGGTTGTCAGGGTATGTTATGGTTTGGGAGTTGGGAGTCGTGGTTGATGTTATTCTTTTTGGCAAAAATTTGTATATAAAACTTTTATAAATATGTTTTCAGGGTGTTTATATTGTAATTAAACAGGGAAGTTGGTTATCTTTCAAAGTTGGCTTGTGTAAACCTTTACATTTGTGAGTTTGTAACTAAGCAGGTTATGACTTTCAAACTTGGTTTAAATACTATCTCCACGTGGAGAGGTTATGTTGATTTTAGTAAATTTTATTTTTACTTCCAATTTATTTGAACAAAAAGTTTTTTTTAAACCAGAAGGTTTGAGACCCTCCAGCTTGGGGCACGAGTCTATAGGTCTCGAGTCTGGGAGGTGCCTCACATTGGGTGTTTGTTCTGGATTAAAATTGATTGCTTTTTTTTTGGGGTTGGATGTTTGTTTTGAATCATAATTGCTCTGATACCATAATGAAATTTATGAAGGATTTTCCCTTGCTTTATATTTATTTCATTGCGAAGATGTATTTATACTTACAGAAGTTTGCTACCATCTTGCCTAATAGTACTAGAGACCCATGCATGTTACAAGAGACCCATACATGTCACAAGAGACCCATATTATCACCTTACCTATATCTAATCATGTACTAGGAAAACTAGAAGATACAAAAATCCTAATTGCTGCTTAGAAGAAGATACAATCAAGAAGATATGGACAAAGATCTTTTGACTTGACTTGTCATGAAGATCTCACCAATATCCCAGCTTTTTTTCTTTCTTTTATGAGCAAACAACATCAATTACATTAATAAGATTGTAGAAGATACAGCAGCGGTCAGAGACTCATCCAAAAAATGAGGATTTCTATGAATTCGTACAAACGTGAACAATATATCAATAAAAGATCATAGTACATCTCGAATGATAATGTTTAATCCTAAGCCAGATCTCCAACGAATGTCCTTAGCAACAATGACCTACGACGGCCAAATGTCTCTCCAAGCAAAACTTGGATACAACCTATCATTTGCCTTTAGAATACCCTCAAACGGGAAGAATTTGACTTTAAAAACATGACATAGTAACGCATTTGGATAGTCAAAAAATTCTCAACCAAGCATCGCAAGTATTGTAATAAAAATATATACAAATATTACATAAAAGCTTTCAAAAAGGAGAGAATTCAAAGGTTCTTGGCGATGAAGAGAAGACAAAAGCTTTCGACATAGAAGAGAAAACAGTTAAAGTTTCGAGAAGTAACTCTAAAAATGAAAGATCTTAAAAATGGTGGATACCCAATTATTTCAAGTGATTGATGCTTGAACTTTGCCGATATTATCTAATAACTTTGTGTAATTATATACATCAAGTTTATATAATTGCCTACCATGTAGCCTTATTATCTATAGAAAAATATACATAAACATATAAAAGAATAATTTCATGCAATGGATGATATGCCATGACTTTAATTTGCACAGGTTGAGGGCTAGTAAGCTTGGGAAAAGACTATCCCTTATTATAAGCACTAGTTTTACTCCCGTGCGATGCACGGATCATTACATGTTACTCTAAGACAGAAATTAAAGAAAAACAACAAAAAAGTCAAATAGATTCATACATTATGGAAAACTTTCTTAAAAACTACATTATCAGTACATAGATCAGATTGATCGGGCTTATCATCATTACAAATCAATATTTTAAGACCATCAGTTGCCACTCCAAACAAATCAAATCAAGGTACAAACTTCGTCTCACTTTAAATTACAAAATAATAATTATTAATAAAGAAAACTGAATAGAAATTTTATTTTTTCCATCTCAAATAAATACTATAAAAAATATACTTTCATAAAAAATTATATTATTCGTTTCAAAAATAAATATTACTTTCAACTCATAATGAATAACCAAAAAATAATACTACATTTTTTATCCAAAAAAATGAGCATTACTTCCTTCATCCCAATGAATATTTTAAAAATTAATACTACTTCATTCGCCTCTAAAATTAATTTTATTTTCTTAAAAAATTAATACTACTTGAGTCGAAAGTAATATTTATTTTTGAAATGAAAATTATAATTTTTTATAGAAGTATATTTTTTAAAGTATTTATTTGAGATGAAAAAAATAATATTTTTATTTAGTTTTCTTTATTAATAATTATTATTTTATAATTTAAAGTGAGACGGATGTTTGCACCTTTGATTTGGTTTGGATCGGTTGTGACCTGGGACCGTGACCGATTGAAATGAAAGAGGGAGTGCTTGACCGATTGAGATGGAAAAAAAATAATATTTATTTTTGAAATGAAGATTATAATTTTTTATAGAAGTATATTTTTAAAGTATTTATTTGAGATGAAAAAATTAATATTTTTTTTTAGTTTTCTTTATTAATAATTACTATTTTATAATTTAAAGTGAGACAGATATTATTGTTTGTAATGGAACATTACTACTCTACAATACAATACAATGCAAGTCCATGATATAGTTTCCACTTCCACGTAGCTGTATTTCTTGAAAAACTGCCTGACTTTTAACACGCCCATTTGAATATTATTACGAATGCAATCGGTTGAGCCCATTTGTAAAACTGCCTCACTTTAATCGGTTGACCTCATTTGAAAAACTGCCTCACTTTAAATATTTTTAATCGGTTAAGCGCATTTTAAAAATTGCCTCACTTTAACTCACACACACAATCGGTAACACACCCACCATAGAACTCATCGGTTGAGCCCACGACATTATCGATATTTTTAATCGGTTGAGCCCACTAATAAAGTATTTATTTTTTAAAATATTTATTGGGATGAAAAAAATAATGTTCATTTTTTTTGGACAAAAAATGTAGTATTATTTTTTGATTATTTATTTTGAGTCGAAAGTAATATTTATTTTTGAAATGAATATTATAATTTATTATAGAAGTATATTTTTAAAGTATTTATTTAAGATGGAAAAAATAATATTTCTATTTAGTTTTCTTTATTAATAATTATTATTTTGTAATTTAAAGTGAGACGGAGTTTATACATTTGGTTTGGTTTAGATTGGTTGTGGGCTTTTGGATCGGTTGTGGTTGGTTATGGCCTCCTCCTTTGGTAATTTGGTAATGTGTGTTTGAACTTTGGATCGGTTGGTTGTGGTGTTCGCCTTTGATAATTTGGTAATGTGTGTGATAATGTGTGTGTGACCGATTCTTAATGCCCTGCATAGACTGATTACCGATTCTTAAAATGGGTAGTAATATTTTTTTTTTAAACAAATGAAGTAATTTTTTTATAGAATATTCATTGGGACGAAGATAGTAATTTATTTTTTTAGACGATGTAGTATTCTTTTGTAAAAATTAATGCTTATAATATTAGTGTCTTCGTCTCAGAAAATGAATATTAATTTTTGAGACAAGTAAAGTAGTATTCTTTTTTAAAATGTTCATTGAGACAAAGGAAGCAATTTTTTTTTTTTGATATAGAAAATAGTATTAATTTTGGGACGAAAGTATTATTCATTTTTGAATTGAATGAATTTTTTTTAAAAAAAAGTAAAAAAAAATTCTATGTAAAAAAAAAAAATGAATATTACTTATCAACACCAACAATCGGTCAACACATAGTAATAGCTTACCAACAATCAGAAAACACATATTACCAACAATCGGTCGGTCAAGCACAATCCCTCTTTCATTTCAATCGGTTAACTCCCAGTTGGCCAACACATATCACTTTCTATATGCTCCTCTTTCTCCCAGCTTGATTAGGATAAAAGGCCCATACCTACAACACAAAAGACCCATACCTACAACACAAATGAAGGAATCGACGCGCAACTTGCCAACAATCGGTCAAGCAGTCCCTCTTTCATTTCAATTGGTCACAAAGTCCCATGTAGAGATGTTAATTGGTCCAACCCTGTTGGTTTCAATTCGGTCTAGCCCTATCGATTTCGGTCCCTAATCGATCGCGGTTTAAACGGTCCGCCAAAATTGCGAACCTAGACCTACCTCTCTCGGTTTCGGTTTTAAATGGGTCACTAACGGGTTACACCTATGTTAATGTTAAGATCATGTGTTGCCATGAATGTTGTCCCAAGTGTTGCAAACCAGTGTTGCCACTGGTGTTGCTACAAGTGTTGCCATTTGGATTTGGCAACACTGAGATATTTACTATATTTTTCACAAATAAAAATGTGGAAATTAATGTTTAAATAACAGTAGTTAGTCTGCTTAAAATGAGCTGGAAAAGATCAACAGAAACTGCCCAGGCGTGATTCACGAAGAAGAGGAGATAATTAACAAATAAACATGTGTTTATTTGTTTAATTAATGACCAAGCAAAAAGAGTTTTTATTCAGCTATTCAGGGGGAGAACAAGTCAGAGTACAAGACATCTAGAGCTGAGAGGTACAAGCAAGAGAAGCAAGAGAAGACCTAGTCTCCTACAAATGAGGCGAGAAGGCTAATTTGGAGGAAACAAACTCCAAGGCTGTTGCTGATCATTTTGAGTAGGCTCCAAGAATTTGTGGCCTATAAATAGTGCAGTGGATCTTCATTGAAGATCATCCAATTCAGAAAATGTAAATCTGCACAAGAAATAGAATTCTTCTCTCAAGTGTTGCCATTCAAGTGTCGGCAACACTCAATCCGACACTCGAGAATTTCATATATATTTTTATATTTTTGTGAGGTTTTGATTATTCATTTTCAGAGAGAGTTCTTTTATATGTTGTTCCTTATGTTAATGATTGTTTATCATTAAGGAACTTCTTCGACCTTGTATTGAATTCATATTATTAATAGAAAGGTCTTGCCCTCCTGACACCCATCAAGTTATATATTTATATAACTTGATAAAAATTATATTCTTGTGTATTGTTTTAATTCTTCCGCTGCAAATTAGATTTATTTCTATTTATTTGTGTTTTTCTTGAATTGGTGTATGTGTTGTTATTAGTGTAGCTAACACTAAGGACAACACTTGTGAGTTTCGTCTCACCTTGTGAGTTTCGCCTCACTTTGGTAAGCCATAGACAATTTCAATTGGTATTAGATCCTAGCACTTGATATACTAAGTGTTTAGATCCTTTTGTCATGGCTTATGATCCTGCAAACCCTAATTAAAAGAGATTACCGGTTTTAGATGGATCAAATTATTCTTATTGGAAGATTCGCCTACGCTCGTATATCAAATCAATTGATCTTCGAGCTTGGCGATCTATTTTAAATGGTTATTCTGTTCCAATGCTTCCTCCGGATGACGATGGTGACGTTCAAGTCAAACCTGAATTCGAGTGGACAATTGAAGAGAATAATCTTGCTAGTTTCAATGAAAAGGCACTAAATGCCATCTATGAATGGGTTGACATGCATATGTTCAAGCTCATTCAAAATAGTCCCACTGCAAAAGATGCTTGGGATACTTTACAAAGATTTTGTGAAGGAGATGGTAGTGTCCGAGAAACAAAGCTTAGAGGTCTCACTAGTAAATTTGAAAGATTAAGAATGGGTGAAAACGAAGACATCTCGTCTTATTTTGAAAAGTTGATTGACATTTCAAATGCTTGTCAAGTATTAGGGGAACCTTTTACAAATAAACAACTTGTTTTAAAAGCTATTCGTACTCTTCCCGAACGTTCTAATATTAAAGTTTCAGCTATTGAAGAGGCCCATATTCTTTCAACTATGGACATTAACTCCAAAATGAGCATTTTAAAAAACTTTGAGATGAATCTCAATGAACAAATCGAGGCTTCTAAAGGCAAAAATATTGCCTTAAAAGTCGAATCTTCGGACACATGTGTGGATGATGAAGATGAAGTCTTCGAGAAGTTAGATGAAAATACTAGTGTAGCTTTACTTGCAAAGAGATATAATTCTATGCTTAGAAAATTTAACAGTGTGCAGGTAAAAGCTAAGGACCAATCGGCCAAAACCTCTAGTTTTGTGCCAAGGAGAGGTCCTCCTCCAAATCAAAAGGATACCCCACCTAGGAGTGCATCCTCGGAAAAGATCCGGTTCGATCCTAAATTCATTGAATCCATTCAATGTCATGCTTGTTCCGGTTGGGGTCACTATGCCAATGAATGTGCTAACACCTTGAGAAAGGCGGGCAAAAATTTGTGGGTATCTCTTAGTGATGGAGAGCAGGAAGGAACGGAGAAAGATGAAAAGACGGAGCAAGTGGCCATGATGGTCATGGTAGAGGAGCTACCTTCGACAGAGAGTGTTACCTCAAGTGTTGTTCCAGATTTAACAACACTTGACACAACACTTGTGACTTCTTCAGAAAGTGTTGCTCCAAGTGTCATCCAGGAAATGGCAACACTTGACACAACACTCAGCAGGTATGATTCTTTAAATGATATTTGCTTGTTTGATTCAGTTGGTTTAAACTCAGAGGAGACTATAGAGGATGAACTTTGTAAAGATGAGCTCATTCATGAATTAAAAAACCTCTATAAGTCTCTCCTCGTGGAATGGAAAAAGACGAACAAGATGGTGGTTTTCTTGAAAAAGGAAAATCATGATCTTAAAAACTCCCTGACTCGGTTGGAGGTTCAACTCAGTAGGAGAGACTTGGAACTTGATAAAATCAAGGACAAACTCAACCTAGCCGAATTCACCTTCAAAAAACTCAACACGAGTTCATCCAAATTGGATGAAATACTCAATTTGAGTAATCCTCTGAAAGCTGGTCTTGGGTTCCAAGAATCACTAGAAAGTATTACCTCTTCCTTGTTTGATGTTGAAACTAAAAATTGTTTTGTAAAAGAGCGTGTCAAGGAAAAGGGTAGTACTCCTAGTGATACTTCTGATCAATCCAATGAATGTGGATACTGTCACAAAGCTGGACATATAAAATCAGACTACTTTTTTCTTCAAAAGAAAATGTCCAGTCTTCAAGTGTTGCCTCAAGTGTCGCCAATTTCTCAGGGCAACACTCATGGCAACACTGGTGAACAGAAATCCAGATTTTCAAAAAGAGCTTGGTTACCCAAAGAAAAACTGAAATGCTATGTTGTTTACACAGCTTTAAGGACTAACATTGCAGGAACTTGGTACTTTGATAGTGGTTGTTCACGTCATATGACGGGTACAAAATCATTCCTAACAGAGTACCAACCTATTCAAGGAGGCTCTGTGACTTATGGTGGTGGAGGCAAGAGTGAAATAGTTGGTAAAGGAACACTGGATATTGTTGGTTTTCCTCCTTTGAAAAATGTCTTGCACGTAGATGGTTTACTTGCTAATTTAATTAGCATTAGCCAATTATGTGATGACAATTTGGAGGTGAAATTCAATAAAAATACCTGTGAAGTGTTTGATGATACTAACTTTTGTGTCATGACTGGAATACGATCAAGTGATAATTGCTACCTGGTTGGTAATAAATCTGTGTGCAATTTGACTAAACTTGATGATATAAGGTTATGGCATCAAAAGTTAGGTCATTCTCATTATAGGAATCTTGAGAAGATTATCAAACACAATGCCGTCAAAGGTGTTCCTAAACTAAACCTCAAAGACACCGTGATGTGTGGTGATTGTCAAAAGGGTAAGCAAACTCGTGTTGCTCACAGTGTTGGACAACACAATGAGCAACACTCAGGAACAACACATTGTTTTCAGCTTCTACATATGGACTTGATGGGTCCTATTGAGGTAGAAAGCTTGGGAGGTAAGAAGTATGTTTATGTGATAGTTGATGATTTTTCTAGGTATACATGGGCCTATTTTTTAAGAGAAAAAATCTGAAACATTTGATAAATTTACTCACTTAGTCTCTAAAATCAAAAACATGTTTTGTTCTCCTATTTTTCGAATAAGGTCAGATCATGGTAGAGAGTTTGAAAATCTCTCCTTCTCTACATTTTGTAGTAAAAAGGGGATACACCATGAATTTTCAGCACCTAAAACACCACAACAAAATGGTATTGCTGAAAGGAAAAATAGGACTTTAATGGAGATGGCTCTGTAAGTACCCCAATCTGGATCACTCCCTTTCAAACACACGGGAAACACCGCAGACTCATCCACGCAGTCTCGGAGACCTCTCTCACTCAAAACCCTCTCAAAACCCTCTCAAACCCCCAACCAAACCAGGGGAGGAGCCTTTCTGGGATAAAAAGGGACAAAAGGACCTTTTGGGAATTTTCAGGAAATCAGAAAAGCAATTAAGGTCCGTACGGACCTCTTTGTTTCAATGATTACTAAATCCCCTTAAAGTCCACAATATTCCCTCAAATCCCGGGAGAAATGATGACTTCCATGCAGAGTGGGTCCGTACGGACCTCTTTGCATGCAAGATGGTCCGTACGGACCTTATTGCTCAGGGAACATCATCATTCCCAAATATTCTCCATCATTGCGCATTCCCTCAAATCGAGGAAATCCAAAATTTGGATAACCAAGAAGGTCCGTACGGACCTCTTTGCTCCGAAATTTTTACTATAAATGAGGGCTTCCCCTCCTCATTTTTTCACACCTCCCACTTCTCTCTTCCTCCCTAAGCCTTCTGGCTCCCCTTCTAAGACCTTTCGAGGCATTCCCGCCCCTTCGGATCCTTCCGAGGCCTTCCGAGCCCCCTCGAGGTGCTCCGAAGCCTCTCCGAGCGCTCCCGAGACGCTCCCGCGCTGCCCCGAGGCACTCTCGAGGTACTCGAGGCCCCTCGTGGTACTCCGAGGCCTTGCACAGTCTTTCCCACGGTGTCCCGCTCTTTCCGAGTCAAACCGGCGATCCCAAACCTTGCCGAACCTCTCGCCCGAATCCAACCAACGATTCCAACGCACGCCGAACCTCTCGCCCGACTGATCCCGACGATCCCCACGCACGCCGAACCTCTGCCCAAACGCAGCCTACAGCTTCAACTCACGCCGAAACTCTGTCCGCGGACAACCGGCATCCCCGAAGCAATCCGGAGCGCTACTCCGACCTCAAACACTATTCCCCTGCGGAAGACAGACACGAACCAACATTGGTAAGGCTTCCTTCCTATTCTATTTCAATACATTTCAATACAATGTAGACATCCGATACAGCATGCATTTTTAAAAGCACACACACACACACACAACTTTCTTTTTAAAGGATATTAGGGGTATCCGAAAGACTCGTTTTACGAGGCTACTCGGGTGAGCTCTAATATTCTAATATTCTCTTCCCGGGGAGTCATCTGACCTCCGAACTCAAAATCTCATCACACAAAAACAGTTTAAAATTTATCTTTAAACTGATGCCCTTTTTCAATGTTTTGGGCTTAATAAAAACGGCGTGGCGACTCTACAAATGCGAAAACAAACGGCGAGACACCTCCAACGCGAAAGATGCCAGATGCCGGGGCCGCGAGGCCTTCTCGGATCCGGGAAATTTCGGTTGGCGACTCTCTTTGGGGATATTTTTGTTTTAAAAACTTTTAAACAAAACAAAAGATTTTTAAAACGATGATGAGGGTCAAACTTTCATTTTACCCCTTCCTTTAAGCTGTGTGTGTGTGCACGTGCTTCGTTTTTATTTTACAAAAAAATAAAAATACAAAAAAAAAATGCATCAATATACATCTCGTGCATACATTTAAAATTCTTCAAAAATTTCTATTTTACTCGAAAAGAATTTTAGAGACCGCACACTACGCGCACCGCCGCCTCGGTTACACCGCACTCTACTCACACTTCTTTGCCTCGGTAACACCGCACACTACGCGCACCTTTGCCTCGGATACACCGCACACTACAACCCTTAACCCGGAGTGGTCTCGGTTGCGATCCGTTTGGTCTTCCTAGGCCTCTTGGGCGCGCACGGATCATTCCAAACATCCCATCCTAGCCAAGCGTCAACCCCGCACGTTTGAGTCTTGAGTCACACTCTGTCCGTACTCGGTTGGTTTTTACTCGACTCCGTGTCATACACTGGATACATATACCATGCCGGCCATTTTCGAGTCAAGGCTCTAACTCAAGATCCTCGCGCAAGCAAAGAGATGAAAGGTCATGCTAAAATCTTGACTCGATCTTGATTTCCGGCTACACCTGCACGATGTTCCGTCCCGATATACATCCATGCTCGCATGACACCATGTCATCACGCCTTTGATACGTCGCCCATGACGATATGACCCACCCAACGCCTAACGTCACGTATCCTTGCGCAAGCAAGGTAAAGAGAGGTCATGCCGAACTCTTGACCTGATCTTGACTCAGTGGCCGGCTCGGTTCACTATTCACATGGCTAACGCATCAAAACGAACATGACAGGCTCGGTCCTTAGGTTCGATTTTTCTTTTAGGCCGGTGGAAACCGCTTGCACTATAGGACCCTCGCCTGGGGCTGTCCACCCTGGGATGTCGAAATACAGGTGCAAAACGAGGGGCTTATAGCCGCACAGATGGTCTCCACTGACCCAGGATCTAGCATAGTTGCGAAAAAGAAGAGCAATCTTTTCCAACCTACCTAGGATTCTGAGAAAACATGTTTTAAGTAAATTAAAACAACAAAAAAAAAAAATCAGAAAATAAAAGAAACGGAAACCGCATGCCACGTGAGCTTTCCCCTTTTTATCCCGTTGGGCCTTTCCTGTGTCTAAACCTTGCCCGTCACCCCCTCCAGCTAACAGAGAGTGGTCGAGAGTACCCGGGAACCTGTCTCCCAGTATCAAAACAGCAAGGTCCTACCTCCTTCCCAGCTTTGTCACCAGGACAGTCCGTCAATTCCCCATGGCCAAGTCGGTGGATAACAAGGATGAGAACGGGACCTTACCCCCAAGAAATTTCCCAACACCGGAAGAAGTTTGGCGGGTCCTCATGGCTATTGAGAAACGTCGAGAAGTCAACCCTGTTACCCTCGTACGAGCCATGCGCTATGACGTAAGGCCACAAGACCTTCCACAGAAAGCTTGCCCATCCAGCCTCCCGAGGTCCCGGTACCACCGCCGAACAACGAACACATCGGTGGGACGTCATGCGATTGCGGTGCTTGCACAGGAAATGGAATTCCAGGATGCAATGAACGAGGGCCGTCCTCGACGAAAGAAGAAGCTATCTTCTCAACAAAAACTGAAAAAGAGGTATGAATCCGGTGATCCCACAGTCGGAACCCTTGGAGAGCCCTCAGGAAAGTTTGACTACTATGTCATCTACTCCAGCAAGCCTAGCTCTGCACAAGGCCACGGCAATGTTTGCTCCATGATCAGCTGGGACGAGCTTCGCACCGCCACCGAAGGCTCGAAGGTCCAGATAATCCAACCCCGTCTTGGGAAGATCTCAAAGCCACTATTGATGCTTCGCAAAAGCCATGACAGTGAACGAATTGAAATGCGCAGCCCGGCCTTACGCCAATCAGGCTCCTCCCACTACAGAAAACAGAGAGACAAGCAAAACCACAAGTCCAGAGGTGAATGTTCTGACACGTTCCGGTCAAATTCCAGTGAATCCTCCACGGACAGACAAAAGGCCAGCCATACCTGAGCCACGAACTGAAAAGGGACCCTACGCCAAAGAAGCTGAAACCCTGGACCCAAAGGCTGAAGATCCTGTCTTGACACAACTCAAACGCACTCAGGCTAACATCTCACTCTGGTCCTTACTCACTTCCTCTTACCCGCACAAGCTCAAGTTGGAAGAAAGCCTGGCTCAGACCATGGTTCCCATCACAGTGACACCTGATGAAGCAGTTCAGATGATTGGCAACGTCAATTACAGCAATATCATCACCTTCACAGAGCTCGATCTTCCGAAATTTGGGGCTGACCACAACGAGCCTCTCTACATAACAGTTCAATTGGACGAGCGCCGTCTCCCTCGGGTGCTGGTAGACGGAGGATCATCCATGAACGTCCTTCCAGCCAAAATGATGGATTTGCTAGGGATCAAAGCAACTGATCTAAAACCCTCGACTCAGGCAATCAAGGCATACGACTCAACATCCCGCCCAGTCTTGGGAATAGCCACCTTGAACCTTTGGTTTGGAAAACAAATGGTCCCGACAGACTTCCAAGTCATCGACATCCCGATCACATTCACTGCCATTCTGGGACGCCCTTGGCTACATCAGATCAATGGGGTGGCATCCACTCTCCATCAGTGCGTAAAGTTCGTCCAAGGAACAGATATGACCATCATCTACGGCGACAGCATAGTCACTGAAAGGACCGATACCAACGGCGTCCCGGTCTTAGAAATCAAACCCGACGATGATGGCATGATGTTAACAGGGTTCACCATCGAAAGCCCAAAGGCCCAAGTGTGCCACATAGACCTGCCTTTGATTTGGGACAAGATCCCTCCCCCAATGAAAATGATGAAGCACATGAACTACATCCCGGGGCTTGGGTTGGGAAAACGCCATCAGGGCACTCAACAGATCATCAATATCAAAGAACAGAATACCCTGCACGGCCTGGGATACTCTCCTACTCCCGAACACATTGCGGAGGACAAGCGAGCTGCACGTAAACGCTTCACAGATAACAAAAGAGGCTTGCACGCAATCTCCGATCTTCGTCCTTACAGCTTCGACATGACCAAGTACTTCACAAGGAAGGCCGGCAACTTGGAAGAAGATCCCGAAAAAGGAACAGAGCTGATCAGCGCCAAACAAAGCTGGCCGACAACCATGGACAAGCTCCAACAGAACCTGGCAAGATTCAGAGGCCTCAAGCCAAATCCTGTCCGAAGAGCCTTCCTCAACACACCGCCCCTGCCGGGATCCACAACCACCACTATTCACAGCGAATTTTGGTTCGGAAAAACCCCCTCTTTGGCGGAAGAATTCGAAAAACTCTCTGTCAACAACCCTGCCTTCAACAAGCGGGACGAGTCTGCATTCGAGCTAGCATTGCCCAAGACAAAGGCAAGAGACTCCGCAGACGATGCTTGGGACGAACCACTGCTACACCTCGCTTCTTCAAAGAAGAAATCGAGATGCCGGATCTAATCGATTTTGTTTCGATAACTCGTGATAGCAATGATCGGGAACGGTGACATAAAGCCTTTCAAGCCCCATCTCCTATCAAGCTCATTGCCACTCAATAACTGGGCCACATTCTCCTGACCTACCGCCAGAAAAAGGACATGATCGAACAACTTGGTCCGACCCCTCGAGTCCTAGAGTCTAGTGTCAAAACTCATCCCGAGTCCCTTAGCTTTGAATTTGAGTCTCTCGAGTCATCTGATGGCCTCACGCCAGAAGATTACGAACTCATTGCCAATAATGTATTCCCGTATGCTCTTAATGAATGCTTCGATCTTTCCGAGTATCCTCTCATTGCATCTTTAACAACTGATAAATTAACTAACACACAAACAGTTAATAACGATTCACTTGATAAAGAAGCAGACACATTAAACGAACAATACATTAAGCACATCTTTAAGCATGTTGTCAAACGAGAGAAAACCGGGCCCAAGCCGCCGAGGAGGTTTTAACCAAAGTGAATTTGGGAACCGCCGAAGAGCCAAAAGAGACGCAAATCGGAAGTTTCTTCACCGGCACAGAGCAAGACGCATTGACCTGCACTGCTCAAGGAGTTCGTGGACGTGTTCGCTTGGTCTTACCGAGACATGCCCGGATTAGATCCTAACATTGTGGAGCACCGGATTCCCTTAAATCCCGAGGCTAAGCCCATCAAGCAAAAGCTACGCCGAATCAAGCCAGAATGGTCTTTACAAGTCAAAGAGGAGATCGAAAAAATGCTCCGCGTCGGCTTCATCGTGGTGATCGAGTACCCCACATGGCTCTCCAATATTGTCACTGGTCACCAAGGCCAATGGAAAAGTACGCCGTTGCGTGGACTTCCGAGATCTACACAAAGCAAGTCCCAAGGACGATTTTCCACTACCCAACATCGACATGTTGGTGGGACACCTACAGCCACTTTGAAGTCAAGTCCTTCGTGGACGGTTTCTGCCTGCTACAATCAGATCAAGATGGCCGAAGAAGACCAAGAAAAGACAAATTTTCACAACCCCTGGGGAACCTACTGCTACACAGCAATGCCGTTCGGACTAAAGAACGCCGGGGCTACCTACCAACGGGCAAAGAACCGCCCTCTTCCACGATATGATCCACAAAGAGATCGAAGTGTACGTCGATGACATGATCGTTCACTCAAAGGGATCGAGACGGACAACACCTCACAGACACTGAGAAAATTCTTCAATCGCCTCCGAAAACACTCAATGAGGCTTAACCCCGCCAAATGCACATTTGGGGTTAGCCGAGGCAAGGTTTTGGGATACATGGTCACCGAGAGAGGCATCGAGGTGGATCCTCAAAAGATCAAAGCTATCATCGAAATGAGACCACCGCAAACTCGGACAGAGGTGAAAAGCTTCATGGGCCGCCTGCAATATATCGCCGCTTCGTCAACCAATTGACCTCTATGTGCGAGCCAATCTTCAAGCCGATGAAGAAGAACGCCGACATCGAATGGAACTCTAATGCCAAGATGCCTTTGAAAAAATAAAAGCATACCTTGTGAGTCCTCCGATTCTCTCGCCCTCCCCACGAGGAAAAGCCACTGTTGCTATACCTAACCGTGACCGACACCGCAGCTGGGAGCCATGCTCGTCAAGAAAAGAGGGAGTCACGGGTCGAAACGCCATCTACTTCGCCAGCCGAAAGTTTCAAGGCAAATAACTCAATTACTCGCCTCGAGAAAACCTGCGCGGCTCGGTACGGGTTGTCGGGAAACTACGGCACTACATGCAAGCCGCACACGCACACTTGGTTTCCAAAATGGACCCAGCCAAGTACCTCTTCGACAAACCATCTCTGCAATGAGGCTCGCCAAATGGTCTTTCTTCTGCGGAATTTGACATCAAGTACGTAAACCAAAAATCAATCAAGGGACGGGCCATGGCCGAACAACCGGCCGATTTCCCAACCGACGAGGCTCGAGGCCCCGAACCACAATTTCCAGACGAAGGAATCTTCGCAATCGAAGGCGAAAACCGATGGCAACTGTTCTTCGACGGAGCGGCCAACCAAAAGGGAAACGGCATTCGGCATGCTCTTGGTGGATCCCAAGGACGAGCACACCCCAATTGCTATAAAGCTCAATTTCGAGGTAACCAACAATGCCGCCGAATACGAAGCCTGCGCTGCTGGACTACAAGCCGCACTCGAGAGGAATGTCCAGAAACTCGAAGTTTATGGGGACTCAGCCTTGATCATCAACCAAGTCTCCAACAAGTGGAAAACCATAGACCCGGGCTTGCAAAAATACCATGCCTGCATAGAGGACCTCATCACACAATTCGAGGAGGTCACCTTCCATTACTTGCCAAGAGACCGAAACAGGTTTGCAGATGCCTTAGCCACCTTGGCTTCCCTTGTGGAAATCCCCGAAGGAAAAGCAATCAAACCCTTCAAAGTCGGACGAAAGGAAATTCCTGCCTACTGTTGTGAGATCGAACCAGAACCTAAGCCCGTCAATGAGCCGTGGTACAACCAGATCTTCCAATACCTCAAGAACGGGGAAACTACCTTCATGAACAAGGAAGACCCACATACAGAAGGGGTCAAAACCAAGAGCATCATGGCCCTAAAACGCCTTGCCTCTCACTTCGTCATCCTCGGGGACATGTTATACAAGAAACGCTACCATGGGCCACTCCTACGCTGCGTCAGCCAGGAAGAAGCGAGCCAGTTCATGAACGAAGTCCACAATGGGGCTTGCGGTCCCCACATGAATGCCAGAGCCCCGATGCAAATCATTCTCAGGATGGGCTACTACCGGATCTCCATGGAGGCAGATTGCATCCACTTTGTCCGAAGCTGCGACAAGTGCCAACGGTTCTCCAACCTCAATCATCTGCCGCCCCACGATCTCTACTGCATGACTACACCTTGGCCCTTTGCCACTTGGGGAATTGACGTCATCGGGAAAATCGCTCCGCCAGCAAGAACGGTCACGAGTTCATCTTAGTAGTCATCGACTACCTCACCAAATGGGTCGAAGCCAAGTCCTACAAGGTACTCACCTCCAAGAAGGTCGCACATTTCCTCAAAGAAAACATCATCTGCCGATACGGCATCCCAAATGAGGTCATATCGCAGAACGGCTCACACTTCGAAGGGAATTCGACAGACCGTTGGCTGAATTCAAGATCACACGCCACAAATCTTCTCCCTACCGGCCACAAACAAACGGCGCCGTGGAAGCAAAGCAAACAAAACCCTCGAACGGATCATCCGAAAAATGACCACCCGAGGACGAGATTGGCCCGAGAAGCCGCACCTTGCACTTTGGGGCTACCGCACACGCCGAACAGCCCACGGGAGAAACCCCATTTGCCCCGACATACGGGATGGAAGCAGCCCTTCCCATCGAGCTAGAAATTCCCTCACTCCGAGTGCTTCTTTGAAAATGACATCAACGAAGTTGAATGGCTCCGAAGCCGACACGACGAATTGGCTCTGCTAGACGAGCAACGACTAAAGGCCATGGAACACGTTCGAGCCTATCAAAGCAGGATGGCTAGAGCTTTCGACAAGAAAGTCAAATCCCGAGACATCATGGAAGGTGACCTTGTAGTCAAAGAAAAGACTCCCACTCGAACCAACCCACTGGGAAAATGGGAACCCACATGGATCGGCCCTTTCGTGGTTCAAAAGATCTTCTCCTGAGGCGCCATGAAGCTAACAGACCTAGACGGCAATCCCTTCATGAATCCAGTCAACGGAAGCAAACTTCGCAGATACTTCGCCTGAAGAAGAACAACTGTGCATCTCTTGGCACTCCATGTAGTGTCGAACTACGCAGACCTGAGCCCTCTAGTCCGGGGGAACGTAGGCAACCTTAATTGGTCCGGTCTAAAAATACACAAAAAAGTCAAAAGTTTGAATGTCAATCAAGACCTCCATCAAGCTCCGCACTTTTCAAGAACACGCCCCAGCAGTCACCTTGACCAAGTCAAACGACGGCGGCAACATCAAAGGACATCCGAGGGTCACTCAGCATCAAACGACTGACTCATGTCTGCTTCCAAGCCAGGGGCTTGTCTTCGCCCTCACGCGCTTCAAAAAAAAAAAAAGAGCTCGAGCAAGGGCTCACAAAAAAAAAAAAAAACACAAAAAAACAAAAGAAGCTCAAGCAGAAGCTGCGAAATTGAGGTCAAGAGCCCGACGCCAACAAAAGGCAAGGAAGCTACGAAAAAGGACCGTCAAAACAACTTGTCAAGGGAGCATTCAACCTCTCAGCCAAATACAAAGCCTCAGCAAAAAGGGGATTGCCGTCATGGCTCAGACTACTTCAGTCCGCGGATGCAACAGAAAAGTCCAAAGATGGACACCGACAAAGTGCACAACAGAAGCAAGGGCAAACAAAAGATCTTGCGTCTCGACAAAGCTTTAAAAGTAAATCACAAATCACTAACGGTTACAACATCTCTTGATGAGTTCAAGCACGGTCTACTCTCAAGTTCACAACATGCTAAAAGACAGCTTAATACATTTAACTAATAATGTGTTTGCAATGCAATGAGTGGATACCTAGGAGGTCATTCCGCGCCATCCGCGCTTGTCCCCTCGCCATTCTTTCCTTTCTTCCCTCGTCCCCGGCGAGTCTTCTTTCGCTCCACGTGAACCAACTCTGCGTCTCTCAGTCCGAGATCTGGGGTCCTCCCCGTAGAGTCAAATAATCCAGTAGCTCTCAGGGCTTCATTCGCCCGTGCTTCGGCTCGGATCTCCTCCCTGCGAGTCTGTAAAAGAGGACCTCTCCCTGTCAGCTTCCGGTCAACTCTAGTCTCGTAGTCAAACAAAGTGTCTCCCGTCACATCCAAAGGGTCAGACCAGGCTTCGCACTCCTAAGGCAATAGCCGCTACGGCAACCGGTCCCTGTAATCGCTGCACGCGCGCTTCTCCAAGACCACTTGGGACCGCCCAACACGCCGCTCATACCAGGCCGTATACCGAGTCGTCAACACGACACTCTCCCGACGTCTAAGGAGTACCACAGAGGGAAAGCGGAATACTTCCATACCCTCGACAATACAAGAAGGCACCTGAGCCGCCATACAAAGAGGAGCTATCTCCGCAGCAGCAAGGTCATCCCACCAACAAAGGCTCCTCGCTTCATCCCAAACTGCCGGAAACAAGCGACGGAATATAGAAGGAGGACCAAGACAAACCTGGAACTCGACAACGTAAGACCCTTCCTGCAAGATCCTCCTGGTCTCAATCCTCCAGCCGCGGAACCCACTGAAACCGGGATCCTGACGCGTACCAAGCCGTGCCATCCATCTCTCCCAGGCGGATCGATCCATATCCAACACAAGAGGTCGCTGAGCAAATGACCATGGGCTAAACGACGTCGGAGCTCTGGGCATGGCACGGAGTCTCTCTCGCAGCCACAAGGTGAGCAAAGCGGGGCTTCCCCCTCTCATAAAACGATCCCAGCCGCGACTGGCCGATACCATGAAGAGTCTCCCCAGACCAACGGGACAATATCCTCTCCAGCTCTGCAGTGCCCTACCACATCTAGCAAAGCGCCATCACAAATGCCAAGGGAGCTGACCAGAAAGAGCGTCGCTATCGTACACAAGGCAAATACATCCCAAGAGACATCACTCTCATCATCAACCATGAACCGCTCCGGCAGCACAGAAATGTCGATATGACCCGAATCAAGGATCATGCCCTGCACTTCTTCCAACGAAGTACGAAGAAAGTCCCGCAAGCTTCACGCTCACATAGGCACCACCAACCAAAGGAAGCGAGATGGCCTCCACCTCCGGCCTTCTCCGATCAAAGCCCCGAAAATCTTCAAAAGTGGGCACCATTTCATTATAGGAGAAACAGTACACGTGCCTCCTAACATCCCAGAACTTCGCGGCAGCCCGCAACAAATCCCAATCAGGAACCAACTCCTTAAAAGACCAAATCGAGCAAAGATGAAACCTTACCTCGAAAGCCCGTCTCTGATGCCTCATACGGCGTCTCATCCACATTTTCAGCCGCTCAAGGAAGTATGCTTGCCTCTCCTGCGAAAGCCTCGGCAAAATTCTTGGAACGCGCGAAGAATCCATGGCAAAAATGGAGGTTCCTAGAGAAAATGGGGAAGAAAGCTCGAAAATGGCTGCAAATGGGGAATGGGGGAAAGTCCAGACACTGGAAAGCATTTAAGTCCTCCTGAAAAGCAAGGTTGGTCCGTACGGACCTCTTTGCAACATAGGTCTGTCCGTACGGACCTCTTTGCAAACAGAACCCATTTCCCCAGAAAACAGTACAAAAACCACTGTCCTCAGCAAAACCTTGCTCCAAACAGTCCAAACACTGGCCAAAGCCACTCCCGGCAAGCATACACTACCCACAAACGCACCCTCAGCTCACGTGGCATGCACAAAAAATAAAATAAATAATAGCAACAATTCCTAGGACAATTCCCGGGAATCACAAATACACATTACATCTTAAAATAAAATACTGTTGCCATGCAAATGCAAGTGTTTTATTACAGGTACGAATGTCTGTTGCTAAACAAAAAAAAAAAAGAGATACGGAAAGAGGGAAAGCAAATGAATACTACTCAGAATCCTCATCATCATCCTCCTCGCCAAGATCCTCCAAAGAAAAGTCGGGCATCCCAGCGAACTCGCCCGTCACATCCTCCTCGTCGGAATACCGAGCACCCGCCTGAGGCTCCCACGAAAAATAATCCGAAGGATCAAATCCGACGAAAGGATCGAAAAAAGAAGGCTCTGAGGATCCCTCACCCTGTGCGCCATGCGGGGGCATGAACTGATAAAAGGGCTGCTCCCTCGAAGGCCCTGCAGCTCCAGAAGACGTCCCGGCATCCATGCTATGCCGCCCCCTCAAAGGCCCCTCCTGCTGCGGCTCCGGCTCGGCTCTAGGCGGAGGAACGTCCACAGAATGCCTCGAAGGCATCGGCTCATACGCTGGCATACGACGCGAAGACCGACAAGACATCTTCGACGCCATCTTCTTAGCAAAGGATCTCATCGCCACATAACGGCGAGTCAGCGCATCATAGGCCCTCCCCGGGACCTGCACCAACAAGAAGCCAAGGAAACGCTCATCAATGCAGTATACTCGACAACAAAAAGAGAAAAATGCAGAAAAGATGCCAAAATGGAAAAGAGTCAGCACACTTGTTGATCTGTCGGGATCCACCCGGAGACCGCAGAACACAGGAGCCTGCCCGAACGGGTACAGACACCCTCCTCCTCGATCCGTCCCCACGAACATATGTGAAGTCCGGCCCCGGCATCGGAACCTCTGGGGGAGCCTGCGGACCAGCCTCTCTCTCCCTCGCCACTACCTGCGGCGTCCTCAACTTCCTCCTAACGAAGGTCTCGTACTCCTCACCAAACAAAATAAACTCCTCGGCACCGACACCGTCAAGGTACCTCTCAAAATCCAGCACGTCCATATCCCGGGAGTCAAGCATCCCAAACGGAGGATCCTCTCGCAGCCGCTGAAGCAGACCGGGGCCATGCGCGTAAGACTCGCTCCCCAGTACATGGCGTCACAAGTCAAGCCCCGCAGCAAGATCTTCCGCCGCGCAGCCACCTCAGGGGGCCCTCAAACTCATCACCCTCATACTGAGCCCATGGGAACAAGACGAACCCCTCACGGCTATCTCGCTCCAGGACGCTCCTGCACCTCCCGCAGGCTTAATGGTGAGCTTACCCCTGCTGGTCCTCCTCCTCCTGGCCGTACGAGCCCAGCCGAGCATAGCGGGATACGCAGCAACAGCCCCAGGATCTCTATCCCACGGGAAGCACTGAAAGACCTCGTAGAACCATACCTGCGACAAAAGCAGAGAAGAGCTCAGCACAAAAAAAAAAAAAGAGAAAACGGAGAAACGCCAAGTTGCTAAATCAAAAACGACAATAAACTCATACCTCCCGAGCAAAGTCAAAAACGAGGCCAAGAACTGGCCACTCCCCCTGCTAAGCCGGTCCAAAGAAAAGTAGAGCTCGGCCAAGCTGCCTCGCCCCAAGCGATGTCGCAAACCACCACTCGAGATCAGTCAAGCTCTCCAACAGAGCAAAAGGAGCTGCAGTCGCATGGTTCGAGAACAGAGTCTCGGAGAGTGCATACCACAAGAAGGAGCGCGCCAGCTGCTCCGCCGTCACCTGGCCGGTACCCCTAACATAGGCCCCGATACTGGCCGTGATCTTCAGCTCCACATCGCTGTACACCCCGGACCCTGCGAGGACGAGGCTCGAAGCCCAGCAGCTCGGTCGGCCACGTCATCGGAGATCATATCCCTCCACCGCACCGGCTCTCCTTTGAAGGAAAGCCCGGTGATCGCAGCAAAATCGGTGGGCGTCACTGTCACCTCGCCCCAGCTCAGGTGGAAGGTGTGGGTGGTATCCCACCAGTACTCGGATAAACCCAGGAAGACACTCTTGTTCTTCCTCGTGTCAGACACTCCAGCCAGGTTCTCAACGAACACACCTAGGCCAGAAGCATAAACCAACCTCCGGGGACTCGGCCCGCCATCCCAAGACATATCAGGCATCCGCTGCCACAACTCAACAACAGCCTCAAGCGATCCTCGGGTCTTCATCTTCTTGGCTTTCCCAGCCAGAAGACCCTCATCCTGCAGGTAAACACAGCAAAGGTACGTCAATCACAAGTACTTAATATCAAAAGCACATAATGCACATATAACCCGTCACAAAACACGGCACATACTGCACATAATTCTCACATGTACACATGATTTCTACTCACAACCCGTCACAAAACACGGCACATATTGCACATAAATCGCACATAATTATACACATAATTTGCACATAATTCTCACATGCATATAACCCGTCACAAAAACACGGCACATAATGCACATAATTTTTCCATGCAGTCCGTCACAAAACACGGCACACACTATACACATTTTCTCAAAAGAGGGATTAAGCCCTACACGACACATTTTCAAGAAGTCCGTTCCAACACGGCAAAGCACATAAAACCCGTCACAAAAACACGGCACATATTGCACATATTTTCCCCACAGAGTCCGTCACCCACTGAACACGGCACACACTATATAGCACATCTTCAAAAGAAAAGTCCGTCCCTACACGCACACACTTTCACATATAACCCGTCACAAAAGCACGGCACATGTCATATTTTTTCACAAAATTTGTCACTACACGACAAATTTTCTCACAATGTACATACAAAATAGCATTAGGTACAAAACACCAAAGCATGCAATTCACTAGATAGGCACTTTATTTTTACAAATAAGAGCTAATCTACACATTTTTGCACAAAATACATATACCCATAATTTTTACATGTCCATTTTCAACAATTCATCAAGAATTTCACAAAAAAGGCATGAAAAATCACAACACCCAAATATGCGAAAAACTAAATTCTAGTTTTAGCATTCAAAATCTCGAGCAGGAAATCAAAACGGAATAGATTTCTTACCTCCCCGACGTTCCTCGAACGACGATTGTGCACCTCCGGATTCGGATACAAAACATCCGGGTTCTTCGAAGACGGAACGAACGAGGTCCAATTCCTTTGAAGCTCCATTCGCTGCTCAACCACTTCCTGACTGCGTTGTCTACGGCTCCTTCGAGATCCCTCCGCCATTGCGAGCAAATCAAAGGAAAAATGGAAGATTTTGGTGCAAGAATGGAGGTTTTCTCCTTCTCTCTCTCGGCTGTTTCGTAAACTGAAGAAGAAGAAGTGAAGGAGCCTCGGTTTTAACGCCTGGTCAAAATCTGGGAACTGTAAAAAGTCAGCATGGTCCGTACGGACCTCTTTGCATCCGAGGGTAATCCGTACGGACCTCTTTGCAAGGGGTGGCCAAATGACTTTTCTGCCCTTACAAACTTTGCCCCTGGCTGTCCTAAGGCCTTTTTCAGCAAATCCAAGTGCAGAATGGTCCCTAACCCTGCAATTCAATCACCGGCCGTCAAGCGTAAGACCAGGACCCGCCGCCCGACGCGAGAATCCAACGGCAATCAATTTCCAGCTGACCGTCAACCCTTCGCAGAGTCGGCGTAAGGCAGGACCGGGACTCCCGCCCACTTCAACGGCAGAAATCAACCACCGCCCGTCGCTGTAAGGACCGGTCTCTCGCCCAGCTTCAACGGCAATCTGTCAATCACCAGGCCGTAGTCAAGCGTAAGACCGGACCTCGCCCACTTCACCGGCAAATCCAAGCCACCGGCCGTCGGCGTAAGACCGGGACTCTCGCCCACTTCACCGGCAAAGCAACCATCTACACTAAACTGAAGACCGATCCTCGCCCACTCCAACGGCAAATTCAACCACCGGCCGTCG